>OW796099.1:9919628-10636684 GCA_941860345.1 Chrysodeixis includens | reverse complement strand
GGAGCCTCTTAGCTCCCGGGGAGTCCTGCATACTCATCTGAGTAGGAGGGGATGCGTACTGCATTTTCCTCCAACGGGGAAAAAAAACAAAAATAGGTGGTACGATGCTAATAAAGAATAATTTTAGATATCTAAGAAACATTAAGATTTCTTTTCAACTGCAGATTCAATTTCATTCAGAGCTTCGATAAGAAAAAAATATTATGGATGACAATACAATGCACAGACAAAAGGCTTGTTTAAGTTACTACAAAGTAAATTTTCCTTCTAATAAGTATCTATAACGTCAATATTCTTACATCCAAAACCAAAAACCACCAATCCTCATATCACTATACAATCACTAATTTGATTTGGCAGCCCACATGGGTACATCTCCAAACCTCCAAGCTAACTGTACAAAGAATGCCGGCAGGTTCCTCGTCTCGTCAGCCGGGTTATCAGGGCGATAGCATCGCGGCGTGTCGATGCGAGCGATACCGGGCTAAACAATTAGAAGCCATTACACGGATCGATTCGGTACAGTTTCGTTAGCGTACTTGGTTTTACACCGAAGTGTAACATCAGGCTTACACATGTAATGAAACCTAAGCAATGGAAATGGAATCAAGCTCCTTTGGTTAAAGGTTATAAAACGCTGAAGCCAAATTACAACTTAATAAAAACCTATTACTTAACTTCCTAAAATATATTTAGTGATTAAAACCAAAATCTATAAAATCATGGTTACTCTAAACACCTTTTGTCTGTTATATCTAAGATAAATATTATAAATGAAATTAAAAATATTACGATTTTTCATTTATAAAATACGTTTAAGCATATGCTTGAACATATTTTATATTTAATTATAATTATTATCTTGCTTGAATATATAATTATAATCTGTATAATATGACAATTTAACAATAAATTACAAAGTATATCAATGTAAAGAAAATAATTATGTTTAGTTATTTGTGTATCGGTGTAAATACGGCCTCCTTCGCCGTGGCGGAGGTTAAACAGTTCATAGTGCGATCGTATCTATCAAAGTTGGTACTTTTAGTGCCTTACCGTAAGTTAAGTGACGGACTAACATATCAGAATAAATTCACTCGATGTCATGGTCATCAGATAGTAAGGAAAATGATTGACGGATTTCATAATTTACTTATCACATTTGTTTGTATTTTTTTCTCTTTATTATTTTTGGGGGTTTTTGTCCACATGGATACTTCAAACCCGTTGTACCTTATCTAATTAACAAGCATACAAGTATAATTATTATATACTAACTATAATGAACGGGAATCATTAACTAGGTCTAGATTGCAGAAAGGTTATGTCACCCTCACCAGATCACACAACGTTTTTGAGATCTCTGTTGTATACGCTAAAATGTTTTGAAATAGCACCACTTATTTATTCAACTTATTGTTATATTGATTATTACGGTGACAAAACGGCATTTAAAAGCCGTCTTGAAGTTGAACATGTTTTTTGATATTCGGGAGCAAAAAAACCTTTATTCAATTTATATCCGTAATTGACTTAGTCACAAAGCATACATCGCCAAAACTAAATAACAAACCGCCGAAACACGTGTTTGTAACAGAACTGTATACAGAGTGTTCAGAGTGTACCAGCATTATTTTTACCAAACAGTTTACAATCGGACCACACGCATGCGGCGATTCGAATTCCGCACAGCCTTACGCAAATACTGTCAGTAAATACTGAACAACATTAACGCAGTGGATAAAATTATTTTTGTTGAAATAAACCTCCCGTATTTCGCAAAGAACGACATAATACAGCTCTAATACTATCACTGCGTTCAAAACTCAACCGTGTGACATTCAACTTAAGGTTCGTTTTCGAATAGTTTCGACGATTAATACTATAAATATCATTCATGGAATCAATGTAGTAGAAAATATGACTCGGTTTCGGTACCGGTCGCTATTAAATGTTTTAAAAATCTGATAAATGCTATAGATTGGAGGACGGTTTTCCTTTACGTTCTTAGGAGAATAGCTTTGGGTAATCGAGTGGCGTAACTCATTTTATTATGTGCTCTACTAAATGAATCGAAGTTTTAAAAGGTACGGTAGCTTACTTAAGATATCTAGGTATAGTCTGGCTTCTGATATCGGAATCAATAATCTAACTAAGGTACTGTAACGGTTACATGAAAAAATATTTTGATGTTTGGGAATAGAATCGATTTTTGTTGACTGATCTCCACTTCAAAAGATTTTTAAGCTGTAACTAAAAAAATAAAAAAAACATAACATCATCATAATCTTAGCCGTAGGACGTCCACAGCTAGACAAAAGCCTCCCCGAAGTTTTCCAGAAAGTCTAGAAACCATAACTTACTCATATTAAAATATTAGAACCTGTCAATCACATTATTTTACGCACCAGAACGGCATTCCCATTAGGGACGATAGAAAACCACGTAATAATTTGAATCGCTCACATTCAAAGTCACAGGTCATCAAAAACAGTCATCTAACAAACGCCATTTGCAACCTTTTAATTCACCATCAAAGTTCGTGACATAACTCAAATTTAAAATAAACGCCAAATAGGGTGACAATCAAATCAAATTAGGCGAGACTGTCCGTGAGCGCGGGACGTGTAAATTGTGATGTAATTGCACCTATTACGGGGCCCGTTGTCCGGCATTTCACGAGGAGTGGGGTTGCCCTGTAATTAGCATGTCTGTCCATCTGTAATGCGCCAGTTGTTTGAAAAAAAAAGTACATAATTTTTAATGGAAGTCGTGTTTGAACTTTGACATGGTCGGATGGTTGAATGGTATGTTTAGTGGACAAGGGTGTAATTTGTATTTAAATAAAGTGTTAATGTTTTTTTAAGCGTTTGAGGGTATAATCCTCAAAGGTACCAATCATATTTAATTTATTGTGTGATACACCGATTATAATCGAATTGATTTGTTGAATGTATTGGTAGAAAGTAAAACAGTAGAAGAGCAAAACAATGGAAACCATTGACTAATTAATATTGTTAAATTTTAACACCGGATACAATACACTACATCCTATCAAAAATTTCCATTCTTTCACATGACCTACCCTCAAACCAATAACTTCACAAAAAAAAAAAATCCATAAAACAAAAGATGAATAACAATTATAACGCCTTTGCAAAAACGTATTTGAATTTGAAAGTATACAGAGCTAAGGAGATGTAAAAAATATGACTAATGATAACAATAACCATCAGAGCACTAAACACGAGTGATCATCACTCATCTTATTTTTTGTCCTAGTAATACCACAGTTTAAAAATATATACAGTATGACATCTTGGTATAAACGGGCTCATTGCAATTTATGCCGACACTTTCGGATCGTGGTACCTACTTAGCTTCCTACAGTCGCGAGTGTGTCACAGTGACGAAAGACCGTCTGTTGTCGAAGTAATTAAAATGCTGAAAATGGGCAGCCCTACCGCTGTTATGTAGCGCGCGGCTGTAGGCATTCATTTTTTACTACTGTAATAGTTTATAGCCGAGTTTTACTACTGTTTTAGTTTATTCTGTGGTACTGTATTACTCATAAGCTGAACGCTTTTTTTGCCAAAGTTCGCCTCTTTTAGCAGCTCTGCGTGTGATCATGATCATCAAAGGTCATGTCTGTCTATTTTGGATTATTTAGGTATGTAAAAAAACATAGTTACTAGGTTAGTAGTAAATTGCACTAATGGTTAGCTAGAAACATGATTTGGAGATGAACACTGTAAAAAATAATGATTTGAATAATAATGTGTTTGTAAATCAACAGCGTGAACTTCTAACCATTAGTTGCGCTGAAAAAAAAAATATATATTCGAATAATTTTTGAGAATAGGTTTCAGGTTATTTCACAAAGGGTTAAAACTTTAAGGCTATGCGTCTTGCAAAAGAATTCAGACAAGTGTATCTCATCGCTAATAAACAAAATAAAATACCTAGACCATGAAACGACAACAGCCAAAAAAATCAACAGGAAATATCATGGATAGTATCAAAGTAACACAATTAAACACCGTTTAATATTTACATTGCAGCGATTGTATTAACGAGATGCAACGTTTTAACATATTAGTTGTGACACGCTAACGTGGTAATGGCACAACAATTTAGATAATGATCGTTATTGTTCAGTGTAATGATACCTCTAATCGACGGGTCCTACGTAGACTAGTACAAGTGCAAAAACACAACTTTTCAAGAGAGCGGTTTAAAGGTTCTAAAGCTTGTAACTTTGTCGTAAATTAATAAAAACACTTGAAATTTTAGTATGTTATATTTTAATACTTAAGGAATAAGACTGCATTATTGGTTTTTCTTCTTTTTTTATACTTTGGAAAATAGATTAACTTGCATTGATGTAGCTTGTTTTTTTTACTACGGTAGAACCTGTAAACTGATACAAGTGGCCACTTATACCAGTATATAGTGTACTTGCTTATACTTAAAATAAAGGAAATCTGAAGGATTTTACTCTTTAAACATAGTATTTTCCGTGTAATTGACCAATATGAGGTTATAATATAAAAAATAATATCTACTTTTATCTACTTTTATCGACTTTTTTAACACTTATAACAGTTTACTCAGTACTGGAAAGCTACTTGCAACAGTTTGTTGTATTATTATTAACTGTGAATATTTAAATTAATGTGGCAAAAAGTTAAATAAAAACATCTAAAATACAAAATAACACTTTATTATTAGATAGTAGCATTCCTAATAATGAAAAATAAAATCATTGGCCTTGCAATCTTAAAAATAATAAAACAAAAAAATGTAATCTTCTTATTTTAAGTAAAAAAAGGGTTTGATTTTTAAAGAGGTTTTCTTACGATAATACCTAATTGTTTTTTTTTTATTTTTAAGACTAGCTTGTCTTGAATTTTATGTCATTATTCTTATAAATAGCATTTCCACTATTTTTTTTCAGTTACGTTACGTCAGTTACGTCTGTTCAGTTACGTCCACTAGTTTTTGTACGTTGATGTTTCTAATTTATTTCTCCCTTTGCAGATCCGCTAGAAAAGGTATTTTAAAGAAATTAGTATAACCTTTGTGAAACTCTTTTCGAACTATGTGCTTCTATTAAGTGTATAGTTGTGTACATAACTTGTTAAATGTAAAAAAAAGTAACACAACCCCTAAAAACAGGGCAATGAGACCTTAAAGTCTAAATCAGATGATGGAAAATTCATTACATTTTTACAACTTGTATTAAATGGTGATTTGTGTAGGACACCCTTCATACGAATGCCTCATCACATCACCACACTCGTCATACTTGTTTAAATATGCATATTATACATTTGAAAATATCCTGCTAATATAGTTAACGCGAAAGTTGCATAATTATGGATTGGATGTTTGTTACTCTTTGACGCTCAAACGATTTAACCAATTTTGAAGAAATTTCGTATGGAGTTAGCTGACAACCTGGATTAAAACCTAGATTTTTTAACCGACTGCGTCAGAGGAGGGCAATGTTTTGCAGTTATAACCGATATTCGTGCGGTCGAAGTTGCTGGCGACCACTAAGTCCTTTATAAGTTTAATTTGAATGTCTTTTGTTTACTATACTTAAGTTTTGATTGAACTTAATTGTTTTTCAATACTACAACTTTACCAAAATAAACTGGGGTTGCGAATATTGTTATATTGTTTACCTCTGGAATATTTCTACACCTTTAAAAATGATGTACTTGGGTACATAAAAAAAAAAATGTCTCGTCAGTTACCAAGTAGCAAAATTTGGTAACTCCTTACGTTAATTGCTGCAAAAAATGTATTGAAAGTAGTATCGATATTTATTTTATTAGTAAATAGATATTATTATTAAAATAATGTAGGTTACGGCAGATAACAATATCAAGAAAATAAAACAAAGTCACATGTGACTTCGTATACTACTACTTTGTATTCCTACTGATGTAAGTGTAAAATTTATTGAAAGAATAAAATAATAATAAAAAAAACAAAAAAACCCGACTGTAAAAAAACAACCAGTAACCAAACAGGGAAAAACAAACTCTATAATTTAGTGTGAAGAGTATGCAGTACACCGTGCGTCTACATTATATAATTTATACGTAAAAAATTAATGCAGGCGGCTCAAACAAATCTACAAGCAGTACAATCTGTATCTTGCATTAGGTGAACATTAATTAAACCCTTTTGTAGAACTATTAGTACTGTCAACTTAGTAATTTGTTTGTTAATTTTTAACGCATAAATTTATTAAAAATTGACCTCGTGAGCCCTTAATTGTTGTGAATTCTCACCACTACTTACTCAAAGCAAACAAAACTTGTTAAATATGTAAAAAAGTAACACAACCCCTAAAAACAGGGCACGAAAAGGTTTTGATACAGAAGAATATGTTAGCAGGTAACGCAGTTATACCAGTGTTAACGTGCTCCTAACTCCGTCGCAGCGCGCATACTGGAGTAAATGGCACTTGCGCGTACGTGACGCGGCGCACGCGACTACCTACACTGGTGCAAGTGACTTACATCAGTGTAGATGGTCGTGTGGCCGAAAATCATGTCACTTATGTTAGTTTACAGGTTTGTATCTCTGAAATTACTGAATAAAATAATATAATTTTTACAGGATATAAAGTTAAGGTAATTTTAAGGCTTTTGGTGCAAAAAAACGTATTTTGGTGTTTTGCTGGTTACACCAGTATACGTAGGACCCGTCGTAATAATAATGATTTACGTAGATCACACGTGTTGGTGTTGAGTGGGCTTTCGTGATATTTGTTTCCCATTTTGTACCACTGGTTTTAAATGCTTTGTCTGCAATATGTCTTATTGTCGGGCAAAGGCCCTTACCATGTGAAAATGGAACATTCATCAACATTGCTCACTTACCTATAGCTTGGCTTGTACCTTGTGCATCAAGTTTCAAGAATATCCTTCCCAGTTACGATATTTTGAGTATTTTTTTTTATGTGTGATTTAATACTAATTAATCTCAGAAATACTCAGGTCGATAAAACAATCACTTAGAATATAATTTGTAGCCAGGTTTATCATGTTATTTTTCAACAACAACAAATCGCTACCGTATTTTTTAAGTAGGTACATGTAACTTTTGCCCCATTTAAGCTTCCAAGAAACAAATACATACCGCAAATATGATTCGGTTTACCCAATTAAATACTCTCATTATATTACACGGAAGGAACCGGCGCGTGGCCCAAAATCCATGGACCTTAGAGCTGCCATTTTGGCCCGAAACACATCATTTAATTTACTCCTAATTACTGGAGGCCGACCAATATTATGGGCAACGCTAATGTGTGCATTGAACGAACCTTTAAACTCATTGCCTGATATAACATAGATACGGTATTGCAAACATCCATTAGAAGCTCTTGTTGCTACTGGGCGGATTTATTGATCTGAACTTTTAACCCTGCTTACCGCTGTCTAGAAACTAAAAAGGCTACTATTCTTCTGGTTTGAAGTATTGAGTATTGCTCATAAAGCCAGGATGAACGTACAGTAGGATATACTCCAAAATTATTTTAACTGTATAGCTGTTGACAGAAATATTTTTAGCAGGCTGAAGATAGATGAGGTACCAGAGACTGTATTTTACTGATGATCATTTCGTTTTACACCAAGATATCGAGACTATTGTTACTAAAGAGCAGATTTTTGCATTTTAGCAAAGCCTTGTAGACTATTTGGTACCAAATGCTATGAACGCAAAAAGATTTGTTGCACTTATGGAAGCAAACGGCCTGATTATCTGCAGTCCACACGTAGCAGAGTCTTGAATTTTGTTTCTAAGTAAGCGTAGTCAACTCTACGTCAATCGGGAGCTTAGTTTTGAGGCAAACAATTGCGATATTATAATCAAATGATGTGAGCCAAAACAATTTTTCTCTTACATCATGAAATATTAATCCTATGACATGCCCTGTCCATACCGCTGATCATGATTCGTGTATTACTAGCATTATTGAGCGGCAGAACACTATCGGACTAACCGAGTTAATTACAACGCAGATTGATATGTCCTCATAGGCTGCGCTGTTTGCAGTGGTTGCCCGATAATACACATACTAGCTATAATGTTTGCTGGATCCACCTTTCATAGGCAGAAAGCAGGAGAAACTACTAGGTTGGTGATAGATCTACAAACCCCGGTAGGTTGATGTTTAGTCCTTTCGTACATCAACAAACCCCGCTAATTCTATATAGGTAGGTACTGGTAGGTTCTAGGAAATAATCAATCAATGTATTCTAGTACAGCTTATGGTCTATCACGAACAAAACTTTACCTTTGGTCCGTGTGGTGTCCGGATATAAAGAATAGCACCACCCCATATCCTCCACTGGGTGTCGTAAAAGGCGACTAATGGACCTTAAGACCCAGTGCACTGTACCAAGCACCTTGGGTCACCCGAATGGTGGCGGGTAAACAACCAACAATCGCATTCCCAAAGAGGGTTAGTGTCAGGCAGGCGGCCGACTATAAAACCATAGCCAAAACTTTAAGCAACACGTCTAGAAGACGTGTTGCGCCGACCCCAAATATAATAATTGGGATAAGGGCAGGGAAGTGATGATAGCAGTTGGTTTTGAGGTTTCCCAATTCGACCGTGTATATGTTTTATTTTGTTTTTTGGTTGACTAGTTTATTTCTCATTTCCGTACAAATAAATGTGATGGCGGGACGCTATGTACCTACTCTACATTTCTTGTATATTTGTTAGCATTTCTATTTAAAATGTTGAAGACATATAACCAATCTCCTTAATTAATAATTGGATTACTTAAACATTGTATTGTGAGCGTATAAAATTTACATGAAAAATAATTGGGATCGACCTCATGTTGGGTTCAGGGATAAAAGGTGACCTATTAAATATTTGTGATACGTTAATATTTATTTTATCATCTGTATATTATTTTATTATACTTGGAACCTTGAAACTCGGAGTATCGATAGATGTTCTTGCGTAGAAATTAGTATCTATCATATTTTTATTACTATACATCGATAATATCTATTTTTAGATTTTAGTTCATCTATTTTCGGACCAGTTTATGATCCGAATCAAAGCAATCTTTTTATAAAAGTTACAATTTATTTTTGTTATTGTTATTAACCCTACGCCATTCACAAAAGTAATATTAAACAAAACAAAAGAACGCAATTTTTTAGAACAATAAAAATAATTCTGTCGCGAAGATTTTTACAATATGCTTAGAATTAGAAAGAGGGAAACAATGTTATCTAAAGTAAAAAAGTTCAATTTCAAAAGAAAAGGGTTGAAGTTTGTGAATGAAGCTTGTAATCAAGTTTATTTGTTATTTTTGAAGTTTTTAAAATGTTATGCTGTTAATTCGTACGTAATATGTAAGGCCTAGAAGTCTTTGTTGCGATAGCAGTAAAACAATATCTTCTATATATTTATGGATTCTGATGAATATAATAAAAGTTTTTGCTTTATGCAAAAAATTATCTTCAATTTTTGGAGAGTATTTTTTTTAATAAGCGCTGGCTTTAGCCCCAATTCAAAAGCACTTTATGTATCATAGGTAAAAATGTTCCCGCCACATCAAACTGATCCTTATATTATCCATAATCGATGCTAACTATCCAGTTGAGAATCACGATACGACTAACTTGATGACGAAAGATGGGCGTAGATTCATTACCATTACATACAAGTTATAAAAATACAGAAACTGCAATAGATCGGTAATCTTTAGGTCTACCACTAAGTCTTAAAGAAATATTATCGTACGTAGAAGCGTGACAGAACACTACACGGCGTAGAGCTGCGTCTCTCTTTCACACTCGTAATAGTATTACTTTAAGGGTGCCTGTCCACCGGAGCGGAGCTAGGCCGCGGAGCGGAGAAACTCAGATATATTAACCAATAGGATTGCACAAAATCTCCGCTCCTTGCAATCCATTGGTTAATATTGCTTGGTTTCTCCGCTCCGCAGCCTAGCTCCGCTTCGGTGGACAGGCACCCTAAGAGTTGGTTGGTGATCTGAGTCAAACGAGAAAAACTAGATCAGAGATACGCTGCAATCTTCACGATTTATGCGTGATCTTAATCTTAACTTATTTCAGTGTAGCAATACATTTTATGAATATATTAGCTTATCAAGTTCATTATATCATCAAATTAAGTATAAGTTTTTAATAATTTTAGAATGATAATTTTAAAATGACGAGAGAATTTCTTCAACCTACTTGTTTTCGTCTTTTTTAAAGGTGTCAAGGAAAATGATTAAATCAAGATATCACAGAGCACCTACCAAGACTCTCGTACACGCAATCACAACAAGCAAACCGCATTACACTTTTATAAAAATGACGCTATCACCGCGTCCCTCCGACAAGGTGTTGGGGTACAAATAATTTATCGTCTTCAGGCCACAGACAACATAAGCTGGGAGAAAAATAAGCAAACTACCCACTTAAAAAGACGTAACGTTCGTTCGTAAACACCGGCCTAGGGAAACCGAACCTTGTGTCAACGGTCGAAACTCAAAAATCAACCCGCTCGCCGCGACCGTCGGTCTTTTTTACCCCGCAGACTCATAGTTTTCTACAAAGGGGTATAAATTTTGAGTTGAAGCGGGGGAGTCGAGTCGACCTTATTTAATTTCATAATAAATTGCAATAACTGCATTAGCGAGCTGGGGAGGAATAAATCAAGTGATACGGAAGATTTTCCTCGAAGAACACTTCTGTCGAATTATGAAATTTGTTGTGGTTAATGTTTTGAAAAGCTCTCAATGTAATGTAATTATATACTTTTATTTTTATTTAACAATATTCGATATATTCAAGTGAGATCGTTGGTTAGGGGTGCTATGTTTTCTAAAACTGAATTAGAAAGCAACTTAATTTATTAATGTATACGTTTCAGAATATAGTAAAAAGTTCCATGCCATTAAATGCAATTCATTTCATGTAAAACAAAAGTTACTAAACGAAAGTTAAGCGCCACAAAATCCTTTAAATGCACAATAATATCAGGGAGGAAACAAGGCTAGCATACAAATTCACTTAAGACATTTTCTCGAAACAGTACTAATAAAATTAACATAAAATTCCGCAGCAGACTTCTAACCCTGTAATTACATCCATATATCTCTCCACGACGAATAACAGACTAGCATTGTTCAACCCCCCGAAAGTGTATTATTGGTCTAAAGTACCCCTGGACTTATGAAGATTCGATTAAGCCAGCGTTAGATTAAACCAACCCTGATTACGAGTGAACATGGAAAAACAATTACGGAGAATACTAAAACAATGACATACTATAAAGGTCGTCTTTGTTTTCTGTATCTTAACGTTCGCTGCGGTGGGCGGGTCTGTGAGACCAGGGGTTGCTCGGTGGAAATATGCATGGCATTTTGAGGGTTGAACGTTTAAGCCGTTACAGTAGAATTTATAGTTTTTAGATAAAGTGTAATGGAGAATAACTTAGTTTAAATGTTGAAAAGTTTTTCTGCGATTGTATGGAGTTATGGGAATACTTTGTAATAACGAGTTCTGTGTAGGTCTACACGGTAACAAAACATTGTAGGTAGCTCGATAGAAATAATTAAAGATTTTGCTGATATTGCATAATTTACAAATAACCTATAAGTTCTCTTTTTTTGTAAAATCATAAAATCTCGCTTTATTATATTTAAAACGAACACTAAAGACTGTTTACGTCAAGAACGTACAAAATTATTTGAAAACTATCTAAACTTTCTCCAATAAATTATACTAATGACAATACTCCATAGACACAACTGCACCTGAGGCTTCTCAAATAAAATGCTCTCATTATCTCAAGCATTATCAAAACGGAACTAAAAAACAATAAAACTGGCAGTTATCAGCTATAAAACAAAAGATATCCAATCAGAATTTAAATATGGAGCACAATAAAAATGTCAATGATTAACAAATGAGGCTATATATCAACGGGGTGACGTCACAATATGGATGCTTAAACTCGGCTTAATGAGCATCGAGTAAATGACACTAGTTTGAAAATAAAATGAGCTTAATGTATTGATGGGAACATGTTTTAAGTTGGACTGAGTTTCGTTTAGGCAGTGCTGGATTTATCAAAGTAAATCTGTTGGCGATATTTTGTAGCTAGAACTAGTTCGTATTGAAATTAAGCTTTGTGAAAAAAAAAACAGTTTACAATGTTAGATGCTGAACGAAGATTTTAAACAAACTTTGATTTACAGTGCTTTGGATTAATTGATGAATTTGTTGACAGATCTCAGTGGCGTGCACTTGGAGAGCTTATGTGCAATATTGGACTGAGATAGGCTGATAAAGACGATGATGGGTTGATGAAATAGGTTTGTTGGGGGCAACTGGATGAGAGACGAGTAGTTCAGAAAAAAGTGGTAGGAAAAAAACGGGATGCATATTAGGTCTAGCCAGCAGTGGGTGATTTGGGCTAAAATGATAATAGTGATAAAACTTTGATTTCAAAGTCTTTATCCTTCGACTATAATATTATGTAAATCTCAAATTGGACATTCATTTTTCCTATAGTTTTCTATGCGATGAATAAAACTGCTTTATTAACGTGTAGTAATGGTACAACCTTTAATATGCCACTTTATATCAGGATTCTTGCAATTTTAAAGCGAGACAGCGCACTATCCAGTGTGTAGTGGCGTCTCACTTCCACAATACTAATCCTTCAACAGCTATAAGAGTTTATAGTGTGAGCATTGATCTGACCCCACGATTATTATATCTTATTGTTACTTTACAAACAACGAAATATTGTATGTTCAACATTCACAAGCGCACTTTAAACATGAGTTATAGGTTTGCCTGCGGCTTTGCTCATATAGGAATACATTTCAAGATATTTTAAGTTTCACATAATGTTACCAATTATTTTAAATTGTATTTGGATTCGTTTTCTCATGTATATGCATTTAAATAAATCTTTAATTTGTCTTCAAAATGGCTCTCATAATAAAACAAAATGGCATCTTGCGAGGAAGTAGCTTAGTACAATTTGATTATTGTTGTCATAATTATTTTGTTTTTTAAAGTATAATCTTACAAGACCACTATCAACTAATCATTATTATCATTACGCATTACAAACAAACGGCTACCTAGTAAACCAAATGTATTACATCCATTTGCAATTTAGATGCTACTACTAACAATCCAAGTAGTCACATCCTGCAAAATTACTATCACTAACTTGTTAATCATACAATAAAATGTCACTTAAACAAACAGTATTAAGCCTATAAAGAGAGTTCAATAACTGGCCGCCCGTTACACCGTCGTGAATAACCGGGCTTCGTGCATCAACTGAATACTGTTGCGCATACTAATCCGACAGCGTACTGTGTGACAGGGACCCATGGCGACTGGATGTGACTGCATAGTTTGAGTGTTGGCGTAATGTAATATGAGTAATGAATGTTTGCTAACAGGCAAATGTGTGGTTTAATAGATATTAAATTATAATTTAATTAAAGGGATTCATTGGAATGATGTTCGTAAATGTACATTGAGAGTAATAGTTAAAAATAACACACATTGTTTACATACCTACACTATATGTTTATTGACTTTAATACTAGGCCACGTCGTTTATAATTAACTTCACTACGTGTAGTTGGTTGGTACCAATCTAGGTTAGCAAAAAAGGGACTTTTAGTAAAATTAATCTAATAAAAATATGTTTATTTATTTAAAATGTATACACCCATATAATTAAAAAAACACAACATTATATCAGTACAGGAAAGAGCTACCACTTATTTCTTAAGTAAATTAAATTTATATCAGTAATTTATGTTACCATTTTTCTCCTATTCAATCAACTCCGCTATATCCCATATCACATCTAGTGAAACTAAACCTCTGTTTTAAAATAAAAAGATCGTATGTACGAAGCATTGTTCTTGTAACTCGATAATCGATTTATCGGAAAATATCTACGTTAGTGGGCGTCACTCGATTCAATCGATCGTATCACAGCGGGCAACTGATTCCTGAGCGGTCGAAATTGTTAATGTTTTGTGTGTAAATGCGTTTACTTTTAAAAAATCCATGGGATATCTGAACATGGCAATGTTGTCTCTTGTAGTACGGTAAACTTTGTTAATTGTATTTTTTTGTATAGTAAATTTATTAATTGGCTAGTTCAAACATAAATTAATTAATTTAATTCATACAAAATTTGTGAGTACAAGACGAAACCTACGTTTAGCGGTGTTTTGTTTCAACACAGGCTAGTTTCGTTTTTCGGTAATAGTCAGCGTGCTGATTCAATCGAATAATTTTAATATCAATTCCAATTATAAAAACAAATCAATAAAATTGATTAATGATTTACAAGATTCCTTAATTAATAACTAGTTTACACGAAAACGAATTCTAAAAAGTTTTAAACTGTATTAATTTACTCTGGCTTAATTAATAAATTCTTGGTACAAGCAAATATCAAGTTGTCAATATAGACGTCAATAACTTAGCGTTTTGCTTACCGAACTTAGTTAAGTGTTGTTTTAGTTAAGTTATTAATAGAGACTCCAAGAGTAAAGCAATATAAGGTATGTTTTTTAATGGAATTTAGAAAATTTGAATTGGTGGCGGTTATTTATGATTGCATTTTATCAAAGCAAGCAAGATATAGCTTTTGATAAATATTTACAAGAAACTTATGAGATTACAAGAGTTATATGATTATGTTAGTAAAGTTGTATTAAATTTGAGGTTTGTAACTGTAACTTAAATTGCTTATCTTGTATGTAATTTTTTATAATAATCGACAAAGATGTTGTTGACAGTTGTTCTGGGTTAGCGGGTTCGATTCCGATTTTATTTCTACATCAATTTTGATTCTTACATGGAAAATTTAGTATTGAACATATTAACCCTTGGATAACACATCAGACAAAAACTAGAGGAATATAAATGTGCCCAGAAGTTCTGTAAAAGTATTTTAAGATGTATTTGAAGTTTTAAGTCCCAAACATAACGCAGATCTTAATCACCAAATAGATCAGCAATTTATCTTAAGATAGCAATATTCAGTAAATTACCGACAATAATAAAGCTTTAATGTCTTAACTTGCACCAAACGTTCCGAAACTTGAAGCACACACTTGAAGGCTGCCAAAGAAGCTGCTTTTAGCTCAGTGTTTACACAATCAAGAGTTTCTTATACCTTGCATCTCCAACCCGTTTATTAAACATTTATATTCACGGGTCTGTTTAGCAACGGGTAGGAACAGAAGGATAGGTAGGTAGCAAGGTACCGACCCCACTGTCCGCTCGAGTACATTAATGAATTCGGATGACTTAAGTGCAAAATGACTTCGTCTGTACCATTGTTTGTGTTTGCGAAAGAAGGTGGAGACTAGAATGAGTTTTTGTCTTTAAGCTTTTTGTAGGTACAGCCGGCAGATAAAGATAATGCACATCATTTAAATTGAAATTTATCAAAAATGATACGATTTATTATATAACACGTATTATATTTGTTTTTCGTATTATCGTCACGAAAGTTGCTATTAAAATATTTGTATTTTGTTTTGTTTATTCTTTTGAGTCGACAATCAATCAGATTTATAATGCAATGCAATGCAGAACTTAATACCATGGGACGCCCCCTAGCCCTCGCTCCTATTTACACTCAGCATCAGCCCAAAAATGCGTGTATTGGAAGAGGCCTAGGCCTCAAAGAGGACTGCAGAAGGCGAATTATAGTACTTATAGCCTATAGATTGCCAAGGTATAGTGCATTATCATGATAAAAAACTATCTTTATTTCTCAACCTTTATGACTCTACATTCGATAATCGCACTACAGATTTTCAATTCTCCTATTGTGTTACGAATTGCTTGTGTGACTATGAATTAGGAATCGCGGTTTAAGTCACGTACAAGTGTAAATTTCGTAATGACAGGATGCGACTAATTGTCGGTCCATACATACAAATTACTAGCGAAGGCCACGTGTTCTAAGACAATTGTATTATTGCCTATTGAACAGTTTAGATGAATGTGTATGTAATTGTTTTACAAAGAATTGAATTGCGGTTTGTGATAGAAGTCTTTTGAAGTTAGGAAGAATTTCTGTTATAGTTTTCCTTAAGTAATTTGTTTGAAATTGTTGTTACGTTCTACTGACAATATTACTTTGAGAATATAATTTATTTTAAGCTCACTGTTGCCAGAGCCGTTTGTAATTGCTGCAAAAACAACCGTCTGACTCAGTCGGTAAAAAAGTAACCTATATGGTAAACCACCCAATATCAACTAACTCCACGCCATATTTTATCAAAATTGTGCCGGCCGTTTGAGCGTGAAAGAGTAACAGACAACCACTGAACACTTACAAAAATGTCGCATTTAAAATGAAATATTAGTAGGATTTTAGTAAAATAGTTTTATATAGCCTGGGAGGACTTAAGTCTGTATAGATTTGTAAAAAGTAAGTGTGATTTAAGTAAATTTTAGAAGCACTGTCAAGAGCTTATTATCACAAAAAATAAAGAATTAATAGTAAATATTCCACCAAAGTTTTTGGGCATACATATAAACAACAATACACAGAGATTGCATTAAATATTAAGATCCAATAACACGTAGCTAATGACCACTTTCAGTACAATTAACATTTGATGCGTCATTTGACAATTCTACTACATATATGTATATCATGTATCTTTCTACATATCACACCTATGAATAACATATAGTACATATATTATGTTATTCGTAGATGTGTGTATGTATATAGAGATATATTTGTAATAGTATTTGATCCTCGCATATTTGGTGAACAATAGAACCATTAGATTCTGAGGTTGCGTAAATGTTAAGGTGTGCCAAAAGTGACTATCACGGTGTATACAACTATACATGTTTCCCTTGTTCTTTAGAGGGCGTACGTGTTTTATGTAATTTATGATGTTAAGATAAAACCATAAATGTAACTTTGTGGAACAATAAAAAGAGTTTTTATTAATCAGCAGTGATCCACCTTAGCTTCGCAACGGGTGAAATACTGATGTATCATACATATGTATATCAGTTTATAAGTTGTCTATTACTCATAATACATGCTCTGCTTAGTTTGAGACTAGATAAAGGCGTATGAAAGTCGTGGAATATTATATTTTTATTATAAACCTTCCTCTTAAGACAATTTACAAACCGCATCAAAATCCATTGCGTAGTTTTAAAGATCTAAGTATACATAGAGATAGACAGACAGCGGAAAGCGACTTTCTTTTATAGGATGTAGTATTTGTTAAGACAGGAAAAACATGAACTTAACATAATAAAACATACTGTTACTCAAATAATGTAACTTATAAATATAACATATGCATGTGATCGTTGCTCTAAATATAGACATTGCTGAATGCTAGAATAAATAAACCAACAGTACCTAGTATGGTATTAAGTCAATGAAAAACCGTGGTGACCAATGACTCAGCACATATTTTTAGATTTATTTAAATTTTGCACTATTTTAATACCAAATATCACGTATTTATGTTAAACGCTTCGTGTTAAGGGTACAATAACTAGATTTCCTCGATTGTGATCAACATTAAACGCATGTAACACTCATTTTATGTATTATAAACTGTTTAATATTACAGACAAGTAAGTTCTGAGAACGTTTGCAACGTAAACGAGATGTCTCGTCCATTCAATGCAAATACATGATGACACATTGAGACACTCAATATCTTCATCAGATTTGCAAACAACGTAATTTTGCGGTTGACTGACTAAATTCGGGCCACTTATGGTAACATAAAAAAGTTATATATCTCTTTATTGTTTTATATTCAACATTCAAAATCATTCCTTTAGCTAAAGAAACAAATGACAATCAAATACGTCGTTCAATATTGCTATTATTTATTCGATTCATTGCTCTTTACATTAAAAAAAAACTATAATATTTTTTTGTGGCATATGTCTTTCTAGGATATAGACAATTGAACACCCTCTTTTAATTTTATCTTAACATAAAATATCTTAGTCGACACTATGTAAAACATTGATACGTGATAAAACTACCGCCTTGAATATAATAACATAATATTCATGACATAACTATGAATGAAGTGATGAAGCATACCTCTGGACAAACAAACCATCCGTGAACAAGATAATATCCATTACAAGCCTTCACTTGTGACGAATGATCACATTAGAAACGAACATATAAACACACAAATCAATATAACAAGGGATGTACAAGACAACCTTATTAATAAGTATATTAAGGTTGAATTTCGTTTGGCAGTGATTTGATTGAAGATGCTCAGATAGTCTCGTGAATAATCCAAATGAACTATGAAGTTGTAAAATGGTGGAGAGTAGAGATGTCTAACAATGTGTTCAGATAAGGTAACACGAACGCATAACACGCGTTTACGTGGGTCGTTCACAATCGAATAATAGTTTTTTTGTTTACATGTCGCAAGCGATAATCGAAATTGGATGAAATGTTACTTGTCATGATTCTTTGTAGGTTTACGAATCAATAGCTTTCATTTTTTTTTGTTTTAAAGTATATTTTTACTACATTCACACAACGCCATCTAGTCTCAATTGAAGTATACGAGAGTAACTTGTGTTATAAGTACTAGACAACTGATAAACATCTTACATATTTGTGAAATAAAAAGTAGTATTATATTATTTGTGAAATAAAATATATTATAGACAAATTACACCTAGACAGAACAACTGACAGTGTTTATCACACAAACATTTACCCTGGATGGGAATCAAACCCACGACCTTCAGTATAGCAGTCAGAACCTCTAACCACTAGACCAGGCCCGTCAAGATAAAAGTATAGCGACAGAAATTTTAATATGCAGTCTTTATTTTCGTGCAATAGTTATTCGAAATATTTTAAAAGATATTGGTCATCGAAACTATTTTTATGAAGGATGATTTAATAGTTCCAGAATAGATGAAATTGATCACAATCATTGAAATCAAATCCTACGAATGTAAACTATGGAGTAATAAAACCTAAATCCAAGTTTTACGACTGATCTGAGATATAATACGAAAAGACAAATGATAGAAATTCGTGATAGCCAAAACTAACTCCGGTTGTCTATCAAACGTTTGATCAAATGTGGGTGAACAGTTGTGCTTGTTTTAGGCAGATTTAATGTTTATCGTTTCCTTTTAATTTTATATTTTTTAGAATTCATAGAGACGCCAACACATTTTAGTCTGGCCTGTTGGTCCAGTGGTTAGAGGCCCTGACTGCTATACCAGAGGTCGTGGGTTCGATTCCCAACCAAGACATACGTTTGTGTAATAAGCATGATCATTTATTTTTTTCTGTGTCTGGGTGTAATTTATCTATAGTATGTATGTATTTAGAAGTATATAAGTATGTTTATAATTTGTCTAGTACTCATAATGCAAAGTCGTGGAATATTGTTACTATTAAACAAGTAGTCAATAAATTTCCTAATTTTTTACACAAAAAAAAACGTGTGTCTTAGTAACTAAACTTAATAATAAAGAAATGTTACAATTTCTTTACTATTGTCATAGCACTATACCAGATGTGTCCCTATGTTACTGACAACTCACTTATTGGAGCTTATTGGAGCTCATTAAAAAAAGTAGAGTAAAAACAATTGTTTACAACAATGTGAAGACATTGGACATGGGTGTCCGATGTCTAATGGGTCCGCGAGACGATCAAGTGCGCTTGACAAGTCTACGTGCTTGAAATGAATATTGATCGTTTACAGCGTTGACTTGACAAGTCCCGTCAAGTATCTACGGGCTGGACCATAATTGTCAAGTTGCGTCAAGTTGCTTGATGCGACTTGACAAGTTTTATTCATTTGCGACCGGAACATCAAAGATGGCGGACGACGGACCGGACCGAGACGTTCTTTTCTCTTTTTCTGTGATAGATACCGCTAGAGTTATAGCAAGGAATGCCTTGTCTGCGTTGGAAACCATTATTATTTTTTGCGACGACCACTTTCCTGAGCACAGGCCGGTGAACGACTGCGGCATGTGGACTTGACGGCACCTTCAAGTCGCGTCAAGTCCCTGGTCAAGTGAAATCGTCGTAGACTTGTCAAGCGCACTTGATCGTCTCGCGGACCCATTAGTAATGGGTCCGCGAGACGATCAAGTGCGCTTGACAAGTCTACGTGCTTGAAATGAATATTGATCGTTTACAGCGTTGACTTGACAAGTCCCGTCAAGTATCTACGGGCTGGACCATAATTGACCAAAATTTTGATTGACGGTACTTGAAGCTCCTTGCGCTTGATGCGACTTGACGCAACTTGACAAGTTTTAATAAAATTAGGCAAGCAAACCAACTTCAAAATTTGAGTACAGATGGCGCTGATACAAAAGTTACGTTAAGAAAAACTAGATGTCGCTTCATCAAAAGGCACAGGCCGGTGAACGACTGCGGCATGTGGACTTGACGGCACCTTCAAGTCGCGTCAAGTCCCTTGTCAAGTGAAATCGTCAAGCACGTAGACTTGTCAAGCGCACTTGATCGTCTCGCGGACCCATTACTATTGTTATTTGTTTTGTTTCCTGTTTATAGTATCTTTCTCTATTTAAGTTATTGATGATACTGTATAATTATGAAGAAAATATATTGAAGTAATATAGAACTATACAATTTTATAAATAAAGAATTTGTCCTTTTGGTCCCAGAATTTTAAACGAGTTTTCACAAAATATGAAATGAACGGCTATGGCACAAAGAAATCATGACATATTTGTTTTACATCTGCCTATACCATTTTCATAAAAAAATGACAAAACTCATTTATATAAATGACCATATTAGGGCCAGTCGAACATCTTTAGTCAACAAAATAAATGTTCTCGTATTAAGCCCTAAACAGGTAGCTGTGAAAGTGTGGAAGCCAAAACGATATTTAATATGACCATCTCAAAAAAGAGGCTTTATAACAAACATTGACTAATGCAACACTGTTAACAAACAAAGCACAAGAACTTTAAATGCCATTACGTTTAAAATATAATCGGATAAATACGTCATCAAAAAAAAAGAGCATCGCTAAGCTTAAAAGCTGTCTTCCCTTATGCACCTCTTAAGGCAAGAAAGTAAACGAGAATTGATCACCGAATTAATAACTTGGGTTCTGTATGCTAGCGGCGATGTATCGGAATGAATGATTGTAAGGACAATATTTTATGAAGATTTTGTTTTTATACAAGAGTCACCATGGACAGAAGTTGGGTTACTGGGTTTACTTTAAAGTGCTAATGGCGTTTTCTTATTGTGAGTAGTAATTTGAAAGGTGAAAATATAAGAGAGAAATAAATAATTATAGAACGTGAAACAGCACCACTTTCACATGAAGATCAGATAATAACGAATTCTTTACGTAAAAAGATAAAGTTATTATTATGTATTGTGGTTTAAAATAAGTGTCATACAAATTTTGGAATTTGAATTCAGCACAGTTGAATCAAAATCATAGTTAAAAATGTTAAATAGGAGTAAACGCCAATAATGCGGATAGAAATAAAGACAAATAACACATTAACGGACCACCCAAGACAACAGCAGCTGAAAGCTCGAACAAGCAAGACCCAACTGTTATTTGTACGCAAAACGTCAGCATAATTGGCCAAGTCGTGACCAACCAACCAATGTTTGACCCAAAACTGGTAGAGCCTTGTACCCTAACATCATTACTGTACATTGATTAGATGCCACTTTTTGACAGGACATGTATAATCAAGTCAATTTAAGTTCAGATGCCGCGATGAATCATCAAACGAATTGTCGAACCGCTTTGATCTACCGCGCTTTGATTTTATGCTCTGTCCGTGGCGGAAATTATATTGCTATTTTCGTGAATTGAAGTGAAATTTATTGAAAAATGTATTTTGCACTAGGATGGATTTGCTTCTAAATTTAACTTTCGTGTATTTTGGTTTTGTGTACAAAATCAGGATATGGGAGGTAGATTGTTACTTTGGTCATTGATAACTGATTTATACAATACACTTGAGTTATTCGTTCCTGAATGGGTTTAATCTTTTTCCATTGTAATATAGGTTCACTGAAATAGATGACAAAATCAAACAGCTAATATATCAAATTCTCTAACCAGATAACATGCTCACAATATCGATGCAATTACTTCAATTTTAACCAAAGTGTAAGTTTAATACATGGTGGCTTTCTAAGCGATCGCTCACAGCCTTACTTACCAGTTTAGTTCGTCCGGGCACCCTCAGGTCAACTTGTACATGACGTAGTTTCCAAGGTTGGTAACTTGAGGAATAAGGGCGAACTTGTTACTTCAACATTGATTGATACACGGCAAGTAATAATTTTGACTATAAATTCCATATTAGTTTCGAGTAGTGCCAGAGGCTCTTGTGTTTAGGTTTTAGTTACGTATGTGTCACCTAGTAAGTAAATGTGTTCGGTTATTGGACATTTCTGATACACTACTAGACCTGCTTTTGCTATATTTAATAACCATTCCATTTGGTTTGAATTCTCGTCGTTTTTCCTTTGGTTTGTTTTGATTGTTTATGTATTATATTAATTTTCTGATAGCTTTACTTTTTATCTCAACCAAAATATTACTATATTCGCAACTACAATGTTTATGACGTCTATCTTTGAGATCATTATCATAAAATAAAAGAAAAAAATCAACTCATAACTCGTCAATAAAGCTATCTTATCCAGAATAATCTAAAAGAAAACATTGCGATAGAAATCTATCAAAAATTGAAAGAATACATCAAAGAGCACCCATTCGAACCTTAGAATTCGAAAATTTCTAAATGGGAGATCTATCTGAACTTTGTTAATAGTTTCAATACTAAATACACAATTATAATGAGTTTGTTCATATTGAAACTCAAAGATTTCCTGTATAAAGCCTTAACGAATTCGCCGAAACACGGTACTTACTTTCTGGTGTCAGACGATACACTTTTACCTACCTCATCATTCTTCAAAACAATTTAAGCTTCAATAGGTAAATACTGATTGAATTATTCGCGATTTACGTAGAGATCGGTCCATATATCGGCGGGCTCTAACTATTTGAAACATGAACCTAACAAATCAGAGCTTGGAGTTCCAAGAATGGAGAGCCAAAGCTATTGTGTGGTACATTATCAAAAGCGGCAACATCTGCGGTTCAAAATGTTATCATTCCTTCATACACCTAAACGTCGATATAGTTGCGGTGAATCACGAACTTGGAACAATACATGGTATTGTCTTTGTCTCGGTATACGTATGAATTTTATCGTACTAGTGTAACTCCACGTTTGTGTTACAAAATATTCGATTTTGAATGGGTTTAATATTGATTTTGCATGTTGTTTAATATTGGTAAGTTACTCATATGTGAAACATTGTACGTGAAAAAATATTATAGAACAGCGATTGATTCTTGTTTCTTTTTTTATAAAATTGTTACTGGTGTATTATTATGTTATCTATTTCAGCCTTTGACCAACAGTGGGACTTTTCAAACTAGTATTAATAAAAATAATTTTGGTAGATGTCCCATCACATTTTAGATTAAAGTTCTCAACAACGCTTCTACATGTGCCCCCATGTAAGCCTTTACAAAAGACTGGGTTTTTCCCTTGACGTTAGCCCGTAAATTAAAAGAGATAAATAATTTAAATTAGCAGATAGAACGTATTACAGATAAGGTTTAATAAAATCTACATTCATTTCGATTTAGAATACAACTGATCTTTTGAAAATAAAAAAGCATGGTACCGTTAATTAGCTACAAAATACTTTATCCTTTATACCAATACTTACGAACCATAAATCCAATTAGGAATGGTCAACACCTGGGAACAAACCCGGGACCTCCCGATCCGAACTGTTCTTGTAACTGAACAATAAGATTCTGCACTAATTAGGTGATTCATGCATTGTTTTGTGTCCTTTGAATATAAAGTATGTTGTACGTAGTTAAATGCTTGGGGCTTGATATCATCCATTAGTCACATAATTTTCTTTTGTAAAAAAACAATAACGGTAGCTCATGTTATGAGACTTTGTTAATTTATTCAAAGAACTTTAGTATAGAGAGAAATGAATCATTACAAAAAGTTTTTAAGTTCTTTCCCACCATTTCTGTAAGTATTTTAGGCTTAACAAAAAACTTACCTGGCTAAAAACATATTTTGTCCAAAATACTAAACCCAATCTTGAATCTCGAATCTTAAATCTACTTCCCAAAATATACTTTAAAAACTTTTAGATAACAATAAAAATCTTACTACGTACGCTCAAAGTTTTAAACTACGCCGATAACCGAAAGCGGTAGTCACTTCACCAAATGTGAGCCAAGCACCTTCACCCAGACCCTTAGTAATATCACTTGTAATGAGTTTCAAATAGGGATAGTGGTCCACACACTCTATCATTGTCAGAAATGACAATCGCTGTGCGATAGTGGATGACTTTCAAATAAATTCAACGTTCATTAGATTCGCTTGCGACTCACTGTAGAACTAATGTTTTAGAATCAACCATTAACGCGATCCTGTTCGTGATTTTATGATACATACGGGTTATAAAGATAGCGGACCATGCCGTTGTTGCTGGTAATTTTTGAAGTTTGAGTTTCCCTTACACTTTTGCTTCCTTAAATGTCATTACAATGAAAATGCTATAATATAAGATCTTTAACGGTTTTTCTAGATATTCTGTTTTTCTTTGAAGAAGTGTCTCTTGCGACTGAACTTAAACCGACCTAACTGATAGTACAAAACATTTTGACTTTTCGATAAATTTGAGGACTAACGAATAGCAGAATTATACACTAATCAATACACTTTTGAAATAGTTCTAAAATTAAGTTAGTATTTGCCTGTCTAAGATTTAACTGCTGGGCAAAGGCCTTCCCCATTTTCTTCCCAACTTTCCTATCTTTTATTAGGTGAGTGTTAACATAAATTATTAAGTTCAATAAAAGTTGCGTTACATTTCCGTCTGTGTATCCCACAATTATGACGGTGAGTCAGCAATATAAAGTAATACGTGTGTATATGGGGTTGCGATGTAAAATGTATTAATGCACGTTCTGAACTGAATAAATTTAATTTTCTTGCTGATCTAGTAACTGTAGTATTACCGTCACTGCTCCCCTATATAGAAGGGAAGATCCCTTGGCTGATTTAGTACGAGGTACTATTGATTCTGTTTCTATTTAACATACATAATTGTGTTTAATGATAGTGAGGCATTGTGGAGTGTTAAGAGTGAGAAAGAGTGTGTTGAAATCTGGATTGATTGTGTTTTGTTTTGTAGTAGGACTGTTAAGTTAACATAGTAGAAGCGCAATGGCGTTTTATACTGAGCTTAAAAACGTCGCCTATTTTGCACAATAGCTACCATCGATACCCATAGATAGATAAGTAGCTAATTGAAGTAAGCAGATCGTAGTAAGATTGCAAGTGTGAGACTTATATTTTGAATGAGAGTGCAAATGTGACTTTCATAAGTAGATTTTGTTTTGTTTTATTACTTTAATTAGAAATCATTAAAACAACGTGCATTTTTTATAAAATTGTAGCCATTTATAATAAAATACTGATACTTTTGAAGAGATGCTATGTTTCATACATATTACTGTATTACTGATCCATATTTACAAATATTTAAACAACCCCTGAGTTAACCCTTTTATTTAATTACAAACATTTTAATTGCATTAAGGGATACACTGAAGGTTGGTTTGGATATTAAGCAGCGACTTTCATTCGTTTCAAACATTCTATTATTCACTGAAATAAGGTGAGTAAAATCGTTAGAACATTACCAAAACAATTTTTTATGATGCTTTTATAATATTATTATCACGTTTGTTTCATTACACTATTATTATTTTTTTCTGATTTCTTTAAAATATTTACAGATATGGCGTCACCAACAAGGACTACCGATTCCAGATTTAGTTTAACAACTATTATGAAAATCTTTTGTGTTAACCTATAGCGTCAGCTAACTCCATACCAAATTTCTAGTCTAGCCGTTTGAGGGTGAAGAGGTAACGAACATACACACTCACACACTCACAAAAGTTTGCCTTTATAACAATAGTAGGATGTCCAAAAAAACTCTACTATAGGAATTCGCGAATTAAAATCCCCAATCGCATTCAATGAGACAAGAACACATGTGCAGTGTTTTATAACTTCTTGGTTGTGATTCGTCACGCATTCCTTGATATCGCATGTGTTGGGGTCATGGATCAAGTCGCCATTCCTATCAAGCGAGGGGGCTAATGTCTAAAGACCCTACCAACGCATCTAAAAGTAAAACTGTTACAGTTGTGGAAGCGAGACACCACTATACGTCATGTATAGCGCCGTCTCTTTTCCACACATCACTTTGACACATAGTGGTAGGCCTCCCGATCTTTGTGATCTGTTTGATGGCTTGCAGTAAGCATGTCAGTTGTGATTTATAGTTAGCCATTAACTCTTAAGTAAACATTTAAGATTGTAAGAGTGCAGTAGTCATTGTGTACTGTTTGCTTATTTAAACATTATTACTGATTCATTTAACTTTGTAAATATGTTTATTCATTCAATGTTTTATTAATACTGTTAAACCAAATCCTTCGATTGACTTAACAAACCTCAAGAGCTTACATATTTAATACCAGACGTCTTAAATCGAACTAATCTTCTCATATTTACATTACAGACATATTTATACAGCTCCCAAATTTTCCTAGAAAGATTTCCAATTGAACTTTTCGAATCACAAAGGTCAGTAAACAAACGGCATCATTGTTTCTATTTTTAAAGTTGCCTTTATTAAATTTGAGAGCTGCAGCCCTCGAAAGGGCGAGTTTTATTAGGGGCGACTAACGAGTCCCGATAAGGAGGTATAATGCCCCTCTGTGTCTCTGTTGGTATAAACTATAAGTAAGAGCGAGCAATCTGGCTGTTCTGAAGTAAATAAATAGAGATGTTCAAGGAATAAAATGAAAGTATTCATTCCTGATAAAAGTTTGCTAACAATCTGAGTATGTAGAAACTTGATCAATGAATACAATGCCAAAAAATGCCATCTTCGTCATTAGTAATGAACGGATATATTGAGCTGTCCTGCACTTTTTTTATTCAACAGCTGTCTATTAGTATTACATTTTTTTAAGCGAGTAATACGAATTAATCCACATACCAACACGTTCTTAATACCACAAGCAAATATGGAAACGTGAAGGCAAAATAAACACGATTCAATTGTTTCAATTGGCGGCACTTCGTCTATATTCCCGTACCTACATCCCGCTGTATCGTAACAAATTGCACCCATCACCGAGGGGGCAAAACCATCCACTGTTTAATCTCCAGTTCAATCTTGACTTAAATGAACACCTAGATGTTCCCCTACATCGATTGTAGGATAGTGTTAAGCCTCTGGTTTTGCTAATGAATTGATTTGCCGCTCTCGTCAATTCATAATGGAATTCATTGGATTCTGTATAGGGATTTTCACTCAATTCAAAGGGGTATCCGAAATGGTATAGGTATTATTTTTAATGAATGGATATGTAGTTACGTGAGAATAGGAAATGGATTTAAGATTTTCTTGGAAAATGTGAGAGAATATTAAAATATTGTGATAGTATTGTTATTGCTACAGAATTACATGTTTTAATACAATTTAATATTAAGTTGAAAGTTGAACCTTTTCACAACACAAATCAACAAAAAGTAATGTATACCTACGTTCCTTGGTACACATGTTTGTTTTTTCGATTGTTTATACACCTAAATTTACAATGAAATTCAACTCCATCCCTGAACATGAAAATGAAACATAACGACCAATGGGTCGCAAGCCATAAAACTTTTATTCCTACAATTTTCCACTTACTGCACTGTACACAACAGAACTCTACCATATTGATTGGGTATTGGCAGGCTAGGAGCGTTGCATGCTAATACCACATTCACAACCCCTATTTATTATAGAATAACACTAAAAACCCCTTATATTATACCCCCTTCCTATCTGTAATGGGCTCTTATCATCTTTATATTCTTAAAGCCTGTCTTTTAGTACAAAAACACGGCAAATGCATTGTCCTTCCCTTTGCTAAAAAATAAATCCTCCGGCCGTATCGCTGGAGATAACGCTAGATTTATACGTATAAGGCTGTCAATCTACCTTAAAGGCGAGACGGTTTTTTTTGTTTTCTGTCTGATAAGAGGGTACCTACGTGAAAAAAGGTTATCGATAACGTGATTGTAGTGTTGATTTTTATTTCATGCGTGACTCTTGCGACATTAACGCGGCACAGGAAAAGAAAGGCCTATGACCAGCAGTGGGTTATTAAAGGTGATGATGAAGTTGAGGGATAAAATAATAATTTATAGTTTTTGTGTTCTTCAAAAATATATAAAATTATTTATCGTCCAAATAGTCTTCGATTTATTGATTTCCTTTATACCTACTTTTGAATTATACGTTTAATGTAAAGTTATTTCAGAAAAAGCTAGTCCAACTTTCGAATGTACAGAGAAGTACCACAACCTCAAGCCTGCTATCTATAATATAAATGTGTCACCACTTAAAGCCACGTGCAGTACTATCGCATTGGGTTACAACCCTATCGCCAACAGGCGCCACAATAGCCCATAACCGTCAGTTAAACTACACAATATGTTAAAATTGATAAGTAACTGTAAGATGAACTTAGTTTAGAGTTAGACCCCTTGTAATGTACCGCAGCTTCCGGAGATTCGAATGATTGATGTATGGAGTAGCAATGCAACATAACCCTCTGACGTAAAAAGGTTTGAGGGCTCTCCAAAACTTTTTGGCGAACTGATAAAAAATTGGCAAAATCTGTAGTGTTATATTGGAAACTCATTTCTGGATCGGAAATAATAGTTGTTGATGCAAATAGATTGACTAGTCTGACCATTCATAAAAGCAGTTGTCACTGACTTATCGCGATAGTTACTGACTGATTATTAGGTACTACGTAAATGTACGAGGAAAGCGGTAACCATAGAGGTTAAGAAACGTGTTGTAAAGCTTGCCACCAATACCTGAAGTGATGACCACGACCAGTCCGTTAAGAGTGTTACCGTTAAAAAAAGAAGTGAATATATAGATGAAATTGTAGAGCGACCAACACAAAAAAATGGGCAAACAAGAAGATGAGTGACATTTAAGAATACGAGAACGAAAAATTACATCTTGCTTTATGAAAAAGTCCACCTAAATAAGTAATCGCCAAGTCAAGTGCAAGGTGAGCTACGCCTATTGACTTTCAAATTTCACCTTGGAATGTCTAACCTCTAAAATCAAACAGATTACATAGTTCAAAAATAAAGTTTCAGCTCTTTCGGTAATACTTATTTTAATGAAGTAGCTGTTGTAAATATTTATTATTAATACTTACCTCAAACTTTTTCTATTAAGTAAAAGTGATTCAAGAAAAAGCTGTTAAAAAGTAAATAAAAATAACGATTATTTTACATTGAAGTTGGTATCTCAATGGCATTGGAATTCTGAAGATATCTTTATAGCAGTTTCTGTTTATAATTATAGTTTAGATTTGATTGCCTTGAAAATTGAATTGAATAAAGTTTATTGTTTATTTTTGTGTATTTAATCTTATAGCTTATGCTCTAGCTGTATATATGTTACAGCCAAAGTGATTAATCTAGATATTATGTATACTGTCTAGCTATTATGAATAATATCTACTCAATTTGAATAAAGTGATAATTCACACAAAATTAATCACATTAACTAGCTATTATACATAATATCTTCAAAGAATTGGATAAAGTGATAAAACAAGTGGATATTCGTTTAAGAATAAATTTGTATTTCAATTTTCCTTAAGCATACATATGAGAAAGATTATTTTAACAATTAACATAACATAAGATAATATTTTCACCTCAATAAACATAGATTTTAACAAATAAAAAAAAAAAAACCTAACCTCACCTACTTTAGGTTAGGTTAGGTTTTTTTTTAGGCAGGAGTGTGGATATCAAATGAACATTATACCTTTTGATCATTAGCGCAAATGTTAATATAGCAAATAAATATTCGACGAACTGAAAATTATGCCAAACGACATTATACAAAGTGATGTTTTTTTTAAACGTTGTTCGATTGAGTAATATTATATCAAACGTTGTTCGATCAAACAAGGGTGAACCTAAGATAAAGACCGTATTATTACTTTGGCTAACTTTGACACGATATTATGAATAATAACTAGATAATGTGATTAATTTATTACACTGTCTAGTGAATTTAGCTATTATCCATAATGACTAGTCATTATGTATAATCGCTCATTAATCACTATGACTGTAACATATATATATACGCTTAACGCTATTCAAATTTTAAAGATTTTTTTTTATTTGACACTAAAATATTGAATTTATTTGTCTAGCTTTCTTTCATTGACCATGTATTTGTGTTTCTGTAGTAATCTAAAGAAATTTCGAATTTCTCCTAATACTAAAGACAGAAACTTGAAAAGAAACAATGTAATTTAACAACATTAGAAGTTACTCTATATCTATAATAAAGTGTGTGACGTTGTTTGTACGTAAGCAGGTTAGAAACAACTACAACAAACTGTTTCCAATCTTCTTTCAAGTACTTGTTTACAGGGTGAAGTAAGAACTTGTTGGGAACTCACCAATGTAACGTGTGATCGGAGATTTGAAGAAATTTGTAAAAAAAACTTTGGAACTATGTAAGGATTTTTGGTTAAATTCTGACGAGTTATAAGTTTGTTTCAGAAATGCAGATTAGCGAATTCTGCACAATGTGTCACCAAATGTTTGATGTGTAGATTTAGCAGTTTACCGAATGTCTTAAAAAAATAAATAAACTAAACATTTACCATGACGTAATTTACGCCCGTAGTAAATGGTAGGTAATTGAAAATCTGTTATCTGATAAAATAAAAAAAAACACTTTCATTAAAAAAAATAGTTAAAGTCCTACTTCATAAGCACAAATTTATTTGTTTACACTTTTCCAGTTTCATGTTTTCTATGATTTATTTCAAACATCCACCCTGTATCAACAACAACCTTCCGACGGACTTCAAGGCACTAAAACCGTGGGAGGTCATAAAATAAAAACTGTTTACTTGGCCCGAAGATAACCAGGAACAAAGTTCGTTTGATAACTTTTTATTTCCTCTGGGTATATGCAGGTAACAGCCGACTGTAATCCGAACAACTTCCGAAGTTTCCTCCGTAACAAGATTCTTTTAATTTGTTGTGACATTTCAAATCGGTCGGTTAGTGATATGTCTATCTGATTGACGTGATTTGTTGACAGAAAAAAGTGAATGTTGATTTGAGTAAATGATAGTTATTATCGTCGTTTTTGTGTTAATGGGGTGATAATGGTGTGCGTTTATAATAAATGGTTACCACCTGGGAGTCCCCTTCAGTCTTGTGTTGGTAGAGCTTATAATGTGGTTTTGCTCCTCAGATGAACCATATCTCAAAACGGAACAATATATAGTATTAACACGAAACGCATAAATCTATCCATTATAATTATGTTGGTTAAATACTAATGATCATAAATCAAGTCATAATTCGTCATCATCTACTTAATTTGATATTATTATCCTACTAAAAATAAGTCGCAGCGCAAGACATTCCTCACGCTTATTAAGCCGTAAGGACGTGAACAATGCGAGATAATTCTTACCTGCGGAGATGAATCATATTTAGTGTCCCGTCGGAACGCCGGCGCCCGACCAACTTCCTACAATGGCCAATAAACACGCCATAAAATATGAAAGGCCGCACTAAAAATGCCATTATTGTTTGCTAAATGTCCACCTTTTGTTAAATGAACCTGTCAAATGTTCGCAACATGCACATCCGTGTCAAAGGGTGTCGATCTGACACAGCCATAACTCTTTTTATGACGCAATAAAAAATCGAACTTGAATTCCAACGTGTATACACATTTGCGCTTCATAAACTTCGTGACACGTAAATTGCGCTGTGTGAATGACGGCCTATCCGAAATATAGTTTACAATTCGATATGGCCGCTGTAATTTATTCCTCTTCCAGAATCGTTCCCGCGAATTAATCGCAGTATCGAACCTGGCCAGCCGTTATTAGTACCTACAATAGTTGCCAAGGTGTTCCACCCCTCTATAAATCTTGTCTAATTTGTGTGTAATTACAGAGCGGTACAGTTCCCGTTGTAACAAGGAGTGCGTAGCAGCGGGGAGTAACCGGCACGTGCTTACGCGTGCTCCAGTCCCGAACCTCCTAAAACACCCTAACTCGCAACTTGGTGACAATGTAAATTATGCCTTAAACTATACAGATTATGAATCAAATTCCGTTGGCACGTACAATCAAATATAATTTGAAGATGTTTCCGATAAAGCTCTAACTAATTTCGATGCTACGTTCAAGGTGGAAGGTAGATATTACCCTAGCAAAATAATACTTGTAACGACCGAGGCTCAAGTTTTGATCACTATTAAGTATCGCTGCAAACGCGTCGAAAGGTTGATGTTAAAATTTAGTAATGTGTTCTTTGACCCCTTGGTGAGATGATAATTTTAATATGTAAAGTACAAGGGTGCACTATTTCTATAATAATTTAAGTTTCGTTATTATTTTCTAAGCCCTCGCGTTCACAGCAGGAGCTCGGACGTAGTAAAGTCGCATTTTATTCATATTTATTCAAGAAGGGTAGCTTGTTACGTTTGGAATCGCCGCTGTTGACTGCACGTGTCGAAAATTCTACTTTCTAGAAAATATCGTTCATTCTAAATACAAGAGTAGGTAAGCGTTCAAGAATGTTTCCTGCCAGATGGCACAAGTCATTTAATCCGTTTCATCCCTTCATAATTAGCGCAGTCAACTCTGCACAGCCAAATAAATCCTTCCTACAATTGCCATTTCAATACTACAAATAAATCTACGTCATGTACTGCATTCGTCGCCAAAATGCGTGTGCAGCACTAGAGTACGCCGGTCTCAATTAAAAACGTATCCTGCAAACATTGTTTTAGCATCCAAAATCGAATGCACACCATTTTTACAGTTGCAACCCCAAAAAATATCGTTTCGAGTGTCGATCCGAAACTGTACACCATTTACGAGCTTGATTGAAATTTTGCAATCAACAGGGGGAGTGCTATGATGAAATTATTCGTGTATATTTTTTCCCTCAAACCCGCCGACGTTGTTCCATTATAATAGCCCTTCGGAATAGAAAATTTACGGGGGATTTAAGATTGTAATCACGGGCCACTCGGTTGTTCAAAGTGATTATGGTGGAGATAAGGGCCTGGAGCGAAGCTGGCCGTCCCACGCGCGATGCATGCCACTACATGTACTCGTATAGCACTATCTCAGATGTTACCAGCCGACCTGGCTTTGTCTTACTCGAATCTCTTGGCAAATTTGTACCTGTCATGTTCCGCAATAACTATCCAATCAATGACACCTACGATTTGGTTATAAATAACAATACTCTTATTGTTATGCTATAGAACGTGTGCTGTAAATGTTCATTGTCTGATTTAAAAACAAACATGTTACCATTTTTATAAAAATAATCGTTGTATTAGAATGCGTTCTCGCGATATTGCAGATGTGATTTTACGTTACCAACAATGTTATGTCTAGAGCAACTTAAAGCAAGCTGTAACAATATTTTCTAAAGATCGGACGCTTTACTTGAAGAACTCGCATCAAGCACGAACAATATATAATTTGAATTGCATGACCATAGGTCGTAAGACCCGCTCCGTATGCGACCTACTAACTGAAATATTCATATAAGCATTCAATATGAAAATAAACGTAGTTTCTCCAAGTGTTCGCAGTTCAAGATTGACGCTTCAATCAATATTTACTTTAACTGTTTACAAACCTTACTGCCATTGACTAAAGATTGCATTTTATATGAAAGTTTTGTAACAATCAAACAATGACTGATTTACAAATAACTTTGATAAATCATCTTGAATGTTAGTCAATCAAAGACTTATCAAGCAAGTGCAATCAGGTTTTAAACATTCAAATAGCTTTAGTTTAATAAACAATCAACCCACGCTTAAAGAAAAATACTGGCTTGTTAGTGATGGCCTCAGATGTTATCAATCGCTCAGGCCAGATTGGAATCATAAGTGACGTCAAGTGTCAGCTCGAGAATAAAAAACTCATACAAAATGCACATAAGCAAAGTAATCACTTCAATAAATGACGTTCGATCCTTATCAATAGTAATGATATTACTCGTTTCCCTTATAAACATTCTGTGTGGGATGAGAAACCTGGTACTCCAAATTCTTGCATCCAAATCTGTATATTTTTCTATTCGCTACACAAATAAAATTGTAACCGATAACAAAATACACAAATCTATCTACGTAAATTAACATAACAAACAGTTCATATTTAATTTTAAGGACGAACAAGTTTTACGAGACATATTGAATCGCACTATTATTCAGAATTCTATGGGGGCACGCACTACAACGACAGATATTGTAATTTGTTTGTCACAACGAGATTCCTTTCATTATGCGTTCGTGCTCCATAAAATATGCATCTGAAATGAGAAAAATGTGTCGCAGTGTCGCGAGTTTTGGTACCAAACCGAAACAGCATAAAGCGTGCCACTTACTTATTACAATTTGGACTTTATGTGTGTAACCTAAAGTGCAAAGTTCAGTGCCTCGTACGTATCAGTTATGATGTCTTACACAAAATGCGCCAAAGAATCATAATCTCGGCTTCCAGTGAGTTATACACACGTCGTCTATTCACATTAGTTTTAGAAATATACAGTAAACACACTTTCGTGAAAAAGTAAGCGATGGCATATGTTATTACTTTCAGAAGGCTCCGTCGTGGCGGTGGAAACATAATTTTAGTTGTGGAAGTTTTTATGAGCTCATGTTTTATTACGAGACGAAAGATAAGGAAAGAGTATTACTGCTGAAGAAACTTTAAAACTAACGACTCGACGGACAGCTGTCAAGCTAATCAATCAGCATTCCTACAGAGTTGCCGATTGGAATCTTCTTCGTTCATGACTTTATGTATGAACAGTAATTTTATATTCACTCAACACAATGTCTTCCGCATCATCGCAGGTGGCAAACAACGCTTGAATTTGAAAAAGATGACATACCAAATCGTTTGTTTGCCCACAAATTTGAAGATGATCATAACCTGCCAAACGAAGTCCATTCTACAAATTTATCAGATATTAAATCCAAACTTTGGGAAAATACGAGACTGGATCAAGTATTTCACACATAATCCCAAACAACATTTGTCATAACTTTTAATGTGAAACTTGGAATCGAAATAGCACCATTACGAAGGCTTAATGCCGCTCCACATTCAAGATTAAATACTCGGTAACTTGGTAACCGTTATGTACTGGTATAATCGCAATAAATTTGGATAAACCCCGCTTGTATCGGGACTACAGAAATGGGAGTAAATCAAGTCAGATTAGTTATCTCTTTTTGTTTCCAATATTGGTATGGAGGTAAGTAAGAGAGACATGATAATAGTGTGAGCAGCTTATCATCCCTTGTAAGAGTGAAATATGAGAGCTGGTATACTGTATCTATAAAGCATTAAAATAACTTAATAGAGCGCAGTTGCAGTCAATTGGTAGCGCTACATTGATCATGTCAAGTGGAAAATTGAAAAAAAAGAAAATCGAACATTCGTCATTTTAGGAGCCAAGCTAGCAAATATTGAATATTAAATAGGTGAATAGTAACCAGTTTCATAACAAGTTCAAGGGTTATTCAGATTAATTTGTCGTAAAATTCAACATTTTTTTTTATTTAATTGAGTCCTTCTTAGACCGCCTCACTGCGCTAGGTGCAATTTGTATCTAAATCATTTGTTTATACATGTGCGTTGAACAAGCTCCTTTATGTCCGATTGGTTTAACTGCATTGCCGTTTTGCCTACAAATGATACTGGCACATCTGATACAACTAATCAGTTTAGCTGATCGTTGGAACAAGCACAAATACAGAGAGTTTATGTGCTACTGCAATGCTGTAAGCTGTAAATAATTATGTCGTTTTATTGTTTAAAACAAACATTTAAATAAAATATATCACATTTATTTTTAATAGCACATTAAACGTTTAAAAAATTATTCATTCATTCGAGTACGATTCTACGTAACTAATTAAAAAAGTTGTTCTATCATTCTTTTTTCGAATTTGAAATAACCGTCAAAATTTGAAAACAGATCACAATGTTGCCAGAGCAAAAAAATAGTCTCCAAAATAAAATAAATCAGTCGATAAGAGTAAGTGGTTTTATTTTTAATGGGTCATAAAAGTTTAGCCTGTACCAGCGATAAATAATATTATGTTTATCCTTAGAAAGCGGGCATAATGATGGCCGATGCATTATTATAATGGGCGCGTTGATTTGTAAGTACGAGTTAAACTCGGTTTAAGCCCAGGAGCGGTTAAGACATTTGTACGACATACGGCCGAATGTACGGTTGAACTTTATGGAGTATTATCGGATTTAGATTTTATGTTATATGGTAATTTTAATGCATTATATTTTGAATTTTAATAATATCCAGTACCCATAGGTACATTAGAAGAAAAATGTTTTGTCGAGAAAGTAAAATTAAAACCAATATTAAAATTTCTATAGAATCAAATAAAATTCTATCGACGCAAAATGTAGAATTCATTTAAAATGTATCGCAAAATTGTTATTGCGTTGCAGACTAATATGTAACTATATTAAAAATGCAAAGTAATCATATCAATTTTTTTTGACAAAAGGGTTTTTGTCCAGCCATGAGATGTTGTCTTTTTCTTTTCATAACGTCTTATAATATGATGAAATTATTTATTCAACTGTCCTTTATTTTAAGCACAACTTTGTTTAAAACGTAGGTATACATCACAAATCTCGTCACCAGAATATAACACAATGAAAGTTTTACAAACTGTATGTCTGTATGTCCATTTTATAAGCATGTAACGACATCAACCATGCAGGCTTCTGTACCATTATATTATACACTTGAACAAAGCGGCCGACTCAATGGTAATTCAGTGACCATTACCAGTCTAAGTAGACATACGTTACTGTATTATACGTTAATATCGATAGCTCTTTTTTCTTTGAATAATGTAAGACTTGATATAGGCTCTGTATTATGATATTTTTACTTTACTATTAGTTGAAAGAACTTCGACGTATTACAGATTTGTACCTTGTATAGGAAAATTAAATTTGAGGGATTCACAAATGTTTATAAGGGTTATTTACCCGAAACAAGACAAGTGATTTAACATATTCAAAATGGAATACAGTTAATATTACTACCAAGTAATGTCTTAATATTATAAAATATTCTAGGTATCTCAAAATTCTCAAATCTATCAATCTTCGATATCAAACATTTTTTTTTTTGTAAGCTAAATGGGTAGACATGATTTTTTTCGTTTAAAATTGTACAAGGAATATAGTAATACAGCTTCAATCAAAAATCACTTGTTCAATATCCACATAATCCGTTCGTTGACAAAACGCGTAATAAATAATAAATCACGCGTCCGTTTGTACGTTGTTTGTTTTTAATTAGTGGCTGCAGTAATGCCGAAACAGCTGTTATGTTCTGTGTTGCCAGATTAGTGATATATTGTCGTTATGGTAGCAGTTAATTAAAAAACTTCCAGTCCGGAATAAACATAAAGTGCTCCTGGATTGTAGTTTATATTTTTTGCATTTTATTTTGTATTTTATGCATTGGTTAGAATGGAGATCATATTTCAGAAAATAATTGCTGCAACAGTATTGATCTTGTTTTGTTTCTGTTTTATATCCTAGCTTTTATAGGATTTTTTTGTGTATATTTTTATTACGGTACCAGTTTAATAATATAAACGATATTCTAGTGATTTGTGAAGTAACTATAAATAACTCAATTATGGTTACCTAGCAACACGCTAAGCAACCATAGTTGAGTTTGAATTGATATATCCCGAATTTAGTAAATTTCCACAAGGAAACATTTCAACTAATACTTTTGTCAATGAAATAGACCATTATTATTCTTGAAGGTTTCATTAATTACACAAGAAAAAACCCTTACAATTATCTTAAGTAACAGTTACACGTCGATGGGAAGCGTCAAAACATACAACGTATGTTAATAACCCTTGCTGTGGAAACTCACAGGTGCTAAATTGATACTTGATGTAGTTAAATGGAACTTTCCAGAAATTAGTGTATAAGTACAGTAGCGTTCAAAATGACCAATGCAACCGTTTAAAGTTGTAACGGACTTGCAACTTGTTAAGAGTTTAAATGCATGTGAAGTGATTATTGTTGTTAAGTTTTGTATTCTTTGAATTAGGTTGTCTTTTGTTTAAATTTGTTTTTTTTTTATATCGCATAACGACCCTGATACAGACAGTTGTTTGTTTTGCTAGCTACATTCTGTTTGACTGAAATACATTTTTTAAATTCACTTTTCCGTGAATTTGTTTAAAAAATGTGTTTTCTTTATTGATAAAGAATTCTTAAATTAATTAAATGGTTGTACGTGCAAGGTTAATGGTGTGAAAATGCTTAGGTATTTTTATTTATGCATGACGTTATAAAACTTTACAAACAGTAGCCCAAAAAAGGTACCAATAGGTATCCAATTTTGGACCCAAAGTTAGGAGACCCACTTCTGGTACTTAGGTACACTAATACTATAAATCCAAATGAAATATAAATAGAGTCGTCATTCGTCTAAAATATGCATAGGATCTGGTATAAACTGGATATAAATTCGCAATTATCTGAAGTCTGTACCAAAATCACGGGCCGCCATTACTGCCAGTATTTCTCACGGGGAAACTGGCTCCTTTAGACCTGCGTGGATGTACGAAAGTATGATGCGGTAAATATGATTATTTTATTAAACTATGGCTAGGATAATGGAATAATGTAAAAAAAAAATAAGAAAAAATGTTTTTGTTAATTTAAAAAGTGTTAAGAAAAAAGCGATTGAAATTTTTTGACTTACAGAAATGAAAACTTTGTGGAAAAAAGTTACAATTACAGTATAGAATATATTTACTTCTTACACATATTAGGTTTAGTGTTCATACCCAATACAATAAAAAATATTAATTAATTATAAGTTAGGTTAATCTTACAAAGTGTTTTAAAGTGGCAATGTTAAATTACAACTTCTCGTGGCCTCCAATCTCAAACAAGAGTCAATCTCTAATTTTGATATAACAAGATTTCCAGTCATTTCATCAACAATCATCAAAACTCAACAACTATCCTACCGACTCTACAAAACCCTTCCTAGTTCCACGTCTATAAGCAGTAAATTCTAGCCGGAGGGCCGCAGAAAAAGTATGCCTAACCCTCGGGAGGCGCGTGATCCGACAATTTACCGTCGACCTCTATTGCGATCGAGACGCCATTCTGGATACGTTTAATTTTCGATTTCCAAGCACTGGTTTATGTCCTAGTTGAAAAAGGGTTAAGATATGGATTACGTAAGTTAGTAAGTGGTATGAATATTAGAGATTCGAGATTTGTTGTAGATGAAATATTTTTGGGGCTTCAATTAATAAAATAGGAGATTTGAAAAAAGGTAAGAACTTTTTTTTGTAAAATAAAATCGTATGTCTTTTTGTCGTTGGTAATAATTATATAGTAATGTTATAATCACGCATATTTTAAGAATAACCCGACTAGTTCCGAACGCAACCGGACCCTTTACCTAATCATAAACTGGCGCCATGGCGGGATTGCAAGTTCAATTGGACGTGTTATGTATAATGACATGTGTTAATTCGAGATAACATTTCATTAATGTATTTATGAAGTTATTTTCATCTTTTCAAAAACTTCAAAACTGCCAATTAAGTAAGCAGCAAGCTGACAAAAGAGTTCCAACATTGAAAACTTAAATTAATTTCTAGAAAACAAAGAAAACGTTAAGTTAGATACTTAAGTTACGCCTGTAATGCCTCTCATTAGCCTTTGAAAGGTTGAACAGACCAATAAGGAGGCGCTTAGCTTTTCACCAGGCTATTACGAAAGTCGACACGTATTTAAAGGGTCAAATTCAACATTATAATGGTTAAGGAATGATAAATTGGTATTTAATTTTGTTAATTAAATTAGTGTCAAGTGTGGTGCTTTCGAATTATATATTAGGCTTTGTCATGATTTATTTTTCAATTCGTGTCATACTTACAACTTCGAGTCGTTTTTCATTTGTTATAGCAGTATATAAATGATCTGTTAGGCACAGGCTTCTTCCAATACATGGGATTGAGCATTGATCAACTCACTCATTTACTTCCAGTTTTTGCCTTCAGATTCAAATAATTAGAATAAAAGTGTTCTAACGATGTTGATGACAGATGAAAGACAGTTTTGTGATAACTAAAGATAGTTATTTCTATCTACCGAAAATTACAGAAAAAAAACCAATAAACAAAAAAAGAAAGCTAAAAAAACAAATTCACCAGTACTCCTTTTTTCCAGCCAGCACAAAATGTCCCAAAGCAGACGAGATTACACACAAATGTTAATTAAACTATATTTCGGTGTTTGAAGTGATTCCGCCGCTTCCCATATGAATAACATTTCGAATCGACCTTGTAGTCCCGGGCGACATCGCCCAACGATTCAATTACAGTGAGCGGACCAACAAAACTATGTTATTGTGTTATTCTGCGCTCATAGACGTTTGTGTTTCGGAGACAATCGTTGAATAGCGGTTTAGGAATTGGAGGTTACATGTTTTTCCCGGCTAGACACAATAATGTTGTCTATTTAGTAGTTATTAGGCAATGACATGGTCTGGAAAGAGGCTTAATTTTGATGCTAAACAAAAAAAAAACCTTTTTTTTTAAATAAAATTCGGTACAATATTGATCAGGTAGAAATATTTTTTGAGGGTAGACCGTGGTTGTCTAGAAGTTAAAATTTGCAAGAATTTACTAATATCCCTGCTGAATGCACATTTTAACATTTCTAGCTACAGTATTTGTACTAGAATTCAAAAATAATTGGAGTTTGAAGCCAAAGAATTGTAGCTCCAGTATAATAATGTTAGTATTTATCTACAAGACACCACTAACTGTACTCCATTGCCCAGTATTTATGGCAAGTCGCCAAAAACTATTATGAACTTTAGATAATGATCGAATCCACCCCAGTCTCTACTTTAATATGAAAATTGATATCGAAGACAGAATTCTAGGCTTTTCTTTATTTTCTAGTATAATATGACTGAATACATGACGACTGGGTATTTACTTATCGAAAATAACCACATATTACGCCAGTTTATGGAATTCATTAGCGGTATTGATACGTTTCTAGGAATGAGTGACTCATGGGATTATTACGTTACAAACGATGTGTACTTGCTTGTTTTATCAACTGAAGGTCGTACTTTATGAATGTTGTCGTTGTAAAGTTGAATTACATAGTCAGTTAAGTACTGTATTATTAAAATAACATTAATTTAAGGCTCTAAACATATATTTGTGCAAATTACAGATCAACATAGACACAGCTTAGACGAAATTCCTAGCTATCCTAATAAAACTAACGAAACACTAACATAATTCGTTAAATCTAGGTCAAACTCACAAAACTCCACAAAACATCCAAAACTCCTTACCTGAAAACAAAACAAAAACATGTTATTTCGAAATATTTAGAACAATCAGAGGCATGATACGTTAAGCACACACACCGGGAAAACAAGAGCGAATCAAAGGAAAATCTTCGGCCGAAAACTTAGTGTAGAGTCAACGGGCAGCAGACCAGAAAATGAGTCGAAATCAAATATAAACGGCAACGAAATGAGTAAGACAAACACGGGCCGACATTGTGTATCGCACAATAGGACCGTACGAACAAATCTTGACCCTTTTTACTAAGTACCGCCGACAATGGACGCTTAGACCGATTACATATTCTGATGCAAATATATTACGGGCCGCAAGCGTGAATTAATTGAAAAGACCCCGCGTGACTTTGATTTATGGTATACGGGACAACGTGGATTCTTAAGCTCGTATCTTGTGTCATCTAATACGTATACGTTAAGATTGATTATGCTGCAATTATTTTAATAAGCGTTTGATAATGGTTTAGAATTTGGGAAGAGCCGGGTCTATGTGTTTGGACTTTTGAGATATGTTTTTAATTATTTTACATTGTTTTTCTTTTTTAGCTTCTAACAGTATTTCAGCCAGTGATTTAGTGTGACACACACAGTTTCTTTTTAAAAGAGGTTTAGCATTGAAGAAAAGAATGAGGTCAAGTTAATTCTTTTTGCGTTTTAAAAGTACGCATGTTATTAATTCTGATTCATTTGTAAACTAAGCCTGGTAAGTGAACGTGTTTTTGTAAGACAATTAGGATTGAAAATTGCTGTAAGGTTATATACATTTTGAGGCTAAACTATCAATTATAAAACAGAACCAAAAGGTCGAGTAAAAATAAGATTAACATTTAATCCTGAAATCAAAAATAAGCAAAATACTATGTTTTTTAGAATAATTCATGAGTCCAAATATAGAATTTGGATATAACCTTTTTGTTATATGCCCCATATGTATCTCTACTATGTACTCCTAAACAGCCGAGCCATAGTGGAAGCGAGACGACGCGCTACATTACGCCTAGCATCTCGCTCTTATAACGAAAAGTCCCACTTCTAGAACTCATAGTGAACGCGCTATTCACTACGACATAAATATTAAAGTGCCCCTAGTAATTCGCAGAACAAAAAGGTTTTTTTTACACATATTATTTACGTTTGAAGAGACCTCGTAAAAGGTTCAGTTCAGCTACATTACATTTAAGCTAATGAAATATTTACGTACGTATTATGTCTATGAAAATATTTTATTACACAGATTGAATGATGAATGGAAAGCAAAATGTTTGAGCCGTAATGTTATTCTCTTTTGTGTCTTTTTGGGTTTTTTATTCCTAAAAAGGGGAATTGTTCTTAAAATAGGAGAAGCAGTTATTTAAATAAAACTGAATGGAATAATTGACATGACATTTGAGTTTCTTTTAATTCACACGTCAAGACTTCAAACAACAATTCTACATATGAATTAAAGTCTAAGCCGATATTATACAAATATTTGTTGTACCCTCACCATTTTCTACACATATCACATAAACATCGTTTTTTTTTAATACACTATCAAAAATATTGATTTATCTAAGTAATAAGCATCCTTAGTACGCTATTTACGCTATGCTCTCTCTACTGACATTTATCTCTACCATAAACTACGCTAAAAGGCCTAACAGCATCTAGACAAAACATATCACCCGTAATCCAAAATATCAGTCTCGAATACAACACATTTGGTAGGTTAAATCTCGTGTTCTGTGTGTAGGCCTATTGTCCTGGACCGACCGCTATTTAATCCGGACGATACTGAAAATTTTCCAGTATACAGAACTTGGGATAACACTGGCTTGTGTAACCAGGTAACTCTATTCTTTTGCATTCTATATTTTCTAAAACAATGTCCAAAATGCAACGACTTTAAAAAGCCAGAAATCATTCTAAATTGACATTATTTTTCAATTTGAACGCTCAAGAATGCTTCTACGAGTATAAACCGGAACTGTACGAAGCAGTTGTAAAGTTGGAAGACTCCAAAAAGCGTCAAGACAATTACATATTGCATTTTCATCAAGTTGCCGCTTAAAAGCAATAATTACACCCTCCCTCGCATTATCCATTTGGAAACAAAATACCAGAACATTAGGTTAGCTCAAAATTTTCCTTATACCGACTATTAACAGCGAGTACTAACAAGAACACACGAATGAATGCACAAGTGCTTAATATCTGGAATTCCTTGCTTCAAAGCACCACTCTAACTTGAGCCCCAAACTTTAGTCATGTTCCATCTCGGTTCCCTAAATTTCGTGGAACAAAAGGGGGGAAGGAGGTCCGGGTATTGTGGTAGAACTGTACCTACATCGGGCTCCTAGTTACGATCCACGATAAACTTTGAGTCTCGTGAAGAGTGAGAGCGTTTAAATTGTCGGCGCTCAACGCTGCTAACCGTACATTCTTCTATGGTTGGTAATGGCAGCACAAAAGTCATAAGCATTATTTCATTTTATCTTCGTTCTATTTTATTAAGACAAATGGTACTTTATCTTAAGTTATAAAGCAACGTATATGAGATCAAAACATACAAATATTACTTTAAGTGAACCTGATCATAGTTTAATTATGGTTACATTAAAATACGTACTTAATTTTAAATGTCTACTTCACAATTTTAAAGAATATATTACGGAACATTTTACACCAGGTCTTTTCATAACTACACACAATATCGTTACAATCGACCTTACATTATAAAATAACAAACAGCAACCATTTTACACACGCGACAACCCTCAAAAAAAGTAACAAAAAAGCACAATGTCCAACACTGGTAACGACAGCAAAAAACACAACAATCACAATTTCTGCCGACTCTACAATAAAAGAAATATTTTAATCAAGAAAATAAATGTTGCAATTATATATGTGATTAAGGTGCACTATACCTATCATATATTAAGTCGCAAGTGGTCGGGTGACTTCTAGGGGAGGCAGCCCCCTATTTGGGACCCTTGTGGGGTAGATGGGGGACGAAATTAAACATTTTGGGGGCTCTAACGGGTTACGTGTGCGACGATCTTAACACTGTGTGTTGGGGATAGAGCGCTGGATGGGACAACGATAAGAGATAGAGCGTTGAGTGATACTATCTGAGTCTAGCCGTCTAAGTACTCTTTGTAACGGTTTTCTATTGTTTTGAATTTCTATAATGTGTCTGATTAGTATTATTGTGAAGACTATCAAGAGAAAATAATCTCTTTGAGTAGTTGGATAGATATGAAACGAACATGTTTATCCTTTATCATTTCAATTTGACGGTTTTTAACAAAATCATTTGTTTGATTATATGAATATATTGAAACATAAATTAAATGAGATTTCAATATAATCTCATTTGATTAATGTAAAAAAGATCATAAATGTCGATTTTATTTTGTAAGTTAACTTTTTTATATGTACGTACTTGTTGATCAAAAAGTGCGTATTACAAAGTACCCCATCTAGTAAAACATACATCTACAAAAATTAATGTGTACGCTATATTTGCATGTTCATTTTGCTCCAGAGATGTTATTAGAAATTCAGATTTTAGGGTATGTATGTAGGCATCGCTTAGTTTTTATGGTCCTCATGTAACCGCCATGGGTTACGTTTATGAAGCCGTTATATGGGCTCTTGATTAAATAGAATGCTCATACAGACCTCCCTATAAAACTCGACTCAATGTTTTACATTGTTTTGTAATTGAAGTAGAAAAGGTTAAAGTTTAAAACTCCCAGAGCCATTACTCAGCATGATTGCCGCACTAAAGATGTCAAGCTACATACTTAGTAGTACCGTAATACGTATGGACCGTAACAATACCAATTTATCATACCATTTAAATTATACGTAACAGAAACTCATTACTAATATCCCAACAAATGAGATTGCCCAAAATTCATGTGCCCAACGTCTGGTTACTCGGGTGGACAAAAGCCGAGTTTAGCCGCTATAAAACTACCAGATACAATATCACACGATGAGATAAGGATCGGTTTAAGCTCCTACCATCCAAACTTGTCCGGGTAAACTGGGGTCTCAATACAATTTTCCGGGCGGATGCATTTTGAATTTATAACTAGCAAATTGGTTCAACCAATTTATACGTTGAATATCTTGGAATTAATTGGTCGGTGACCGTGACAGTTTCGTTAGGCCTTAACGGCGTACTAACTACGTAGTTTATAGTTTAATAAAACTAGTGGCCAATATTGAAGTGTTGGGTTGACGGTAACCCCTGTCAACTATTGTTATGGGGGTTGGCAATCAAATACCGACATCAATTCTTTTTATAGTTTTTGGCGGTGGCTATAATTTTGCTGAACATTAAACTGCAAGTACTTTTGTAGAGTTGACGACTCGATCTTGGTCTTAAACAAAATTTAGGAAAATAAAATGTTGTTGATGCTAACTACTGTTTATACTCGTACACAATTATTTACAGCCACAATAGATGGAACATGATATAATTTTAGAAGTTATTTCAATCACAACAAACATTCTTTATCAAACCAAAAACATTGAAGCGTAGATATCCCACGATCGACAAAAGCCGACAAACGTATTCATGCGTGAGCTTCAATTAGAACGTCTATATATAGAGCCTCTTAACTGACTATTATTAGGGCCCAAGTCTATTCTATTATATTGAAGAACTGATTTTAAAGAGTAACGATAAACAGACAATGGTATTTTCTAGTTTGAAGGCCACACCACATTTTGCGTCTCTTAATTAACAGATATAAAACTGAAGATGACAGCATTCCCTTATTTACTATGATAAAGATTCACTTGCCTGTACATTACAACTAGTTCTATGCATTTCTAACTAATATCATTTTTTAATATGCCCAAAATACAAGCTTAAAATGCAAACCAAAAAAAAAACACAATCCGGAAATTTTAAGTATGCAGCTGCGGCGGGAGAAAAAAAAAGTTGTATAAACATCCTGTATCGCAAATTTTAAGCGTTTGTCATGTTTCGTGTAACACAAGGTCGAGGACATCCTTTTATGGTTCACCTTACAGATTAAATGAGATTAAATGAAAATAATAACAATTGAAGGGTCCTTAAACGAATTTTGTTGCCGCTTGTGGAGAAAAAAAATAATTCGACGTGTGAAGTAATCCTTACAAAAAAACTGTATGTTATGGAGCTGCATATTTTATAATGTCCAAAATAGATTTGAATTTGGAAAGACTGGAAATCTGAGACAACTATTCTAACTTTGGGTTAGGCTTGAAAGAAGCCAGCTTTACTACCAAAATCACAGGCTAGGCGAACGACACGACGGCAAAGGAGGAAGACGACTTTTAAGAGAGAGTTTAAAAAAAAACTAAGCCCTGCAACGAAATAGCGGGTATACTAAAAAGGTCGCTGCTTCTTACTGGAGATAAGAAAAAAGAAATTATACCGGCAAGCTTAAGAACAAACTTTCTACGCAACTGTAACTCGACACACTATCTCAGAGGATTAAGTTTCGAAACTTTTTCTAGAATTTTCATACTGAGCTGGTTTAAAAATGTGTTGCTTCCATTGCATTGTCGTGGTGACGATGCGAAGATTGTAATTCAAATTATATTTTATGAATATATCCAGAGTTCTGTCAAAAGCAATTTTCAGACTCGCGATCAGGTCAGAGTGTCGAAATTGCGAAATATCTAAAATTGTGAAAAAAATAGATCGGAAATTGACGTATTTTACACTTTTTTGTACCTCATCAAAATTATATCATACAAATAAAATCTCATTGAAATAGTATAAAACAAAACCAATATCAAGAATTTAATTGAGACTACGAAACTATTCCATTCAATAAAGCTTAATTTAACTTGATTCGCTAAATACGATAGTTGGGAACAAGCGGTGTCGGCGTCGCTGCAAAGCAAGTCGCTACAATTACGGGGAATTGGATAATGTCTGTGCTATGTGCTTTGTAAGTGGCTAAACCTGCTTAGAACTTGGAAGACAGATTTAAGAACTAGAAATATTTTGGAGATAGAAAATCATAATTAAAAATGTGGTTTCATTTTTGTGCATAACTTAATTAATGTAGAAAAATTATGTTCAATATAGTTTTGCCCTTGAATTGATTTATTGTAAATGGTGAAAGACTTAAATTCAACTTAACCTATATTTAATTCAATTTCACGTTGTATAAACTGAAGTTAAGTATGAACTTTCTAAAGCTCAAAGTTATTTCTATCTGCAGAAAATTTAATTCGATACGGTTATTATATTATCCAAAGGAGGGTTTAAAGTCGCCGCAATGTTTACAGACGTCACCTACTGTGCAATTATTATAATACAAACAATGGGGCGTCCTAAGCCTGCGTTTGGTCGCATTTCCCTTATAAAATCACTTAGTTAAACCGATGCTGTCACTTCTGTCCGACCCAGAGACGATTAGGACAACAAAAACAATTTTCTGGACACACTACACGTTACAAGTAATTGAAAGTACACCTTAGATTTTAGGACGTAGGGTTTAAATTCAATTGTTGTGATACGACAATTTAAAATCAATGAAAATGAGCTTTGTGATGAAGAGTTAAGGTTTATTGTTGATAGTTCGAGTTGAGGTGATGCAATATTGAAAATTTGGCACCATTAAGAAGCGGAAAGTGACCACTGCTAATTTGCGAGGGTCTTTGCTGCAATATACCATTGTTTTGGATATAGTTTTATTGAAACACGTAATTTATTAGAATTGAAGGCATGGCCACCCTATAGAAAGAGGAGGGAGCATTATTTTATTTGGCGTTGTTTAAAATTCAATTGGAATGCTCAGCCACACATCAATATTGGAACTTTGCCAGGTAAATAGGGAAAGACTGGCTTCACATTGGGTCTTAATATTGCTCTTGGCGATTGATGAAAGAAAGTACATTCTGAGTAAACATTAGAGAGAATCTAATCGATTTATTTTTTTTAGTTTAAAAGATTTCTTGTCTTGATTTTTAATATAGAAAATTAAGTACTTACATTACTATGAAAGGGAAATTTCACCCAAAAATGTATTTATATACTCTTTTTAAAATGCAAACATCAAAAGCACCTACCAAATACCTACCAGGGTACCATAAACCAGTGATACGCAACATAAAATACCCTGCAAATGTATTTACAATAACACAGAGCCCTTATTGTTCTCATTAAAATGAACAAACATTAAATTTACCTGCGATAAAGTCAGACAATCGTAATATTATCCGGGTTACGTGTAATGTTTAGCTTATCAAGCCACGCTTCAATGTTACGATAATTTAAGACAACGCCGTGTCATGCTTCAGTGGACGCCAGTGTGGGGCCATACAGCCTGCTGGGGGTGATCGTTTGGTAAAATCTTTGTTTGTAAATGTAAATAAATAATCAGACTCACTGGTGGTCAAAGACTTGAAGGAACAAGCCCAGATTGCCTTTTTTTCCATCATTCGAAATCATCAGTTTCATTGATTCAATTCAGAATGAAAAAATAGAAGAAGCATTTTTTTTCCTTGCTTTTATATCAAGAACTGGCCTGTTGGTCTAGTGGCTAGTAACCCTGACTACTATACCGGAGAACCCACGACGATAAGCATGATCATTCTTTGTTCTGTGTCTGGGTGTAATTTATCTATAATATGTACGTATTTAAAATATCTAAGTATGTTTACCGGTTATCTAGTACTCAAAACCAAGCTACTTAGTATGCTTAACTTGAAACTAGATAGTGTTTACCAACATACAACAACAACTATTTTTCTAAACAAACTAAGGTAAATTCTTCAACTTTTTTTCCCCTAACAAACAAGCAATAACACAACTATCGGCCACAACACGTGTTACCGCAGACCACCCCTGACGTCTCCAGAGCTGACATTTTTTACTAATTTCTCCCTGTGACATGTGTTTGCAGATAAGCTAGGTCGTTTTGTTCATACGACACGAGTGCGTGACGATATTTGTTTTTCTGCTAAAAACATTAATAACTCATTTTAAAGTAGGTCTTATTTATTTGGTCGTTTAATTGCTCCGCATAAATAACCTTACAATAAAATTTTACCTGATTCCAAAGTCAAAACTTACACCCTTACAAAATTGTTCAATATAACCTTGATTCGAATAATGTGAACATACACTTCCAAAAACACTTACATATACTTATAATAATCACGATCATTAACCAAAGTATTATGAGCAAACCAAACCAAAAGCGAGGAACATTAACGCCAAAAAAAATTTCGAACTGTAGCGAAACGTCGTAAGCTGTAAAAAGTTTCCTTGTCAGGCGGAATCGAGTTTTAAGCAGGCCTGATTTATGAGCTCCAAGTTATGGTGTCGTGAGACAAGTGGCCCCACTCTAAAGATTCCGTACGTGACGCTTGTGTGTCCCTAAACGGTTTTGAGAATTTCTCGAGTGTTTAAAATATCGCGAAATGTGAAACCGACGGGGACAAGGACTTATTTCTGTAGAGCTTTTAAAGCTGAGAAAAAAAATGACCTCCTAGAAATAGTCGTTGGAAATTTTAAGCGGTTACTCCAATGGGCGAGATACAAACGAAATATACAGATACTATTACTATTGAAATGGTAATTTCACAATAATGAGCTATAGTAGCCGATAATAGTTATAAAGAAAGCAAACATCTCTAAAACCACCAATTAATAACCATCACCAAAGAACAAACTTCCAGTACCCAAATATAAATCATTCCCAAATCAGAACAACAATAAAATCTCTTCAAAGGCAACATTAATGTCGCATTAATTTCTTAATCCTATTAACAGTAACATCCATTTAACGCTAACGTAAGTAATACTTCGGGATAAACACGAAACAAAGTCAACTGCAGAAAAGGATGTGTACAATGATCATCATTCACTTAAATTACATATTACGCCATTCGCTACTGGACTGATGTAGTTTCTCCTTCGTATAAATAGCAATAGACCTTCGTATGGTCGAGATTGGCCCATAATAGGCCTAATATACGAATAAGTACGCCCATACAAAATGTGGAAATGAAACAGTAATGTTATACGGAGCAGAATAATGATGTCATGAAAAATTACTTTTATATTAATACGAGCTTTTCTCGCTAGATTATTCGCACCAAGGATTATTATATTCGTAGCCTTGTCCTCGACTGAAAGTATATTAATTCTGCGTAATTCCAGAAGTGGATATGCTTCAAGTAGTTTTGCTTATCGTACGATATAATATATTTTATATTGTACTATAATTCGCAGTGAGCTAGTGTGGTGATCAATGCTCAAACCTTCTCTATATGAGAAGAGGCCTATGCCCAGCTGTTGGACGTACATATATAGTCTGGTTTATTTACTTTTTATTTTATAATATTTTGAAGTAGCATAGTAGCAGTGAAAATCTAATGACAGAAAAAAGTAAAGCAAGAAGCACATAATAATATAATTTCAACAGAGACATGTCATGCTGTGAGTGTTTTACTAGTACCAAATAAAAACTGGTTTGTCCAAAGTATTATTAAGCATGAATGATTTAATTGTGGTTACACAGAGTAGTCAAGTGTTGCAATTATACCACTAATGCGTGATTATTAAATTAATAATAGCCAATTGAATATTCATATTATCAATCATAATTATTGTAGGCATAAGGTTTGTACGTAAGTACTGAAGTGCACTTTCTGTAGTGTTTTATGTACTTAAGTCTGCAGATCCATCATCATTAAAAATTGTATTTTTCCTGTCCTATTTCTGTTGGATTTTATCCTGATATTCTTTTATTTCATTTACTTTAATTCTAGCGAGTGTTTTTTTTCTGTAAACTGAGTAATTCATGATGAAAATTACATATGACATTTACACCTAACTGAACCGAACTGATCACTCGTGAGTCGTGGTTCTTGAGAAAGACAAGTGGAAGAAGAGTAGGAGAGGCCTTCGCCCAGCAGTGGGACATCTCAGGCTAGTAATAGAAATAATAATTTACACCTAAATAAAACCTTACTCTTCGCTTCTTGTGCTCTAATAGATTTTCTGGTCCCTCAAAATATTGCCTCAGAGTAAAATCAAATAACACTGGAAGTGAACAAGCTTTAGCCCCAAACGCGAAATGTAAACAGCAAAAAGGACATCTTAAATCAAAACGCTTCTCCATTGAAACATAACTGCCTCATACATACGCTCGTACTAGTGATAAATCTTTTCGTGCCATCCAATTGTCCGCAACTAGGTCATCTGATTGTCCCCTACCTATTTACTGTCATGTCTTTTGTGTTTGAGTTTTTTCCTGTTTCAATTTTCTTTTGTGGTCCCTGTTGTATTAAGTTGTTTCCTACGATTTTGTGGACGGAGCGAATAATGTATATGTTGGTACTGTTATCTTGGGCTTCGATGTGTCTATCTATACTGTTTTTAGATGAGTTGTGACAAAGCGTTTTTCGGGCTTTCATTTATCCATTCAGCTAAATTCAGTCGCCTCTGTGTTTGTGACCTCTTTTGTCTTTTTACTTTTTTTTTTCACTCTAAACCAGACTGTTTTTTCAAAGTTGAGTCATTATCTGGATGTAAATGTTATCTTTTTATTTAATGGTTGCCTTTCTGTGTTCAAATCTATTGCTATAAAATATACTGTTTATATAAAAAAAAAAAACGTTTCACGATAGTAAACAAGAAATAATTATGAAAAATCCCAACAATTATAATGGATAATTGCATTACTCCAAGCTATGAGCTTCTAGAGCCGTATAGGATAACCTTATTACTTACGAGAACTCACCTTACAGGAGAGCCAATATTTTTATTAACATTATCGTTACTTTATAATTAAAAAAAATACGTAATCCATAAAATATTACCTAGTTTCGTATAAAAATCCTAGGGAACATTTGCACATAAAAAACCAGCAAAAGAAATTCCGAGCAAAATAACACCAATCACAATTTTGCGCACACAATTTGACGTAACTAATCCAAATTCTAAGAGTAGTTGTATAACTGTGATCCTGTAACAAGGGCCAAATGAGGTGGGCATTAGTAGTGGCGGTACAAAATACAAACGACACGCCCGTTCAATCCGGGACAGGTCGGAGTTATGACGGCCGCTAGTCCATTTGATGTCCGATTGTGGGCTAAGGAGCGGAGAGGAGCGGGGATTCACTCAGCTTTATACTTGTAATAAGTGGTTAAAGTGAGGTTAATAGAAAACCAGATGGCAATATTTTTATAGCCGTGATGGAAAATTTTGAAATGGAGGTTTTTAGTAATGCTACTAAGGACTTCTTTATAATTGACACGCTAAAACTAAACTTATTTGTAGTAAGATGATGTAGCATAGACTCATTATAAAAGAAATGAAAGCGATGAATACTTTTTGTCTACTTTAAGTAATTACAGCAGCAAAGTGGCCGTTGCCGTAGCTCCAATTAATCTCTTGCTGGACTAGTGTACCAGGTAAATAATCAAGGTGTACATGCTCTAATCGCTGTACCCTCGTTACTCGCTCCGCCTACAACAATGAGCAATACGAGGGTCCGGTTTAGACCCATTTCATTTGGCATTAGTCTTGATAGCACGGATTTCTTGCCTTGAAATTTTCTCGTCAACCATAATTAATAGGGTGGGCCGCCCATTAGTATGCCCCATTGAATGCATGACCCTGATAGGACATCTGGATTCGCCATCTGTCTATTGAGGATTGGATGAAAGGTTAATCAGGGGTGTCTATTGTTTTGGCATTTGTCAAACGAATTGAGCCTAGGACAGGCTGATCAAAGGTTGGTCATATTGGAAACGCATGATTAAACAACCATTTGCAATTTGGTGGTCCAGTTTTCTTTCCACAGATGAATATAAGCAGCAACTCTGTTGAAGTATTTATGCACTCATTAATATTTTTTTGACATCGTACGGTTGGGTACGATATCCCAGCAATATAAATTCTGTGTAATATTATAATTGCACCATCACAATATAAGTCTTAGTAATGAATCTGAATCTTCCAATCTCGCCTAGCTCCACAAGTACAACAGTAACATAGAAAGCACAGCTTAGTCACTACATCAATTGGTATTGTACGTCCATGTATACCTAATCCCAGTTCCTCTTGGGTGCCGTATTTCTCGACTAATGGTACCACTGGGACAAGCTGTCCTAGCAATGTACCGAAGACCAGACGTCGACTAACTTAATCAAAACTCGAGTCGTTAAATCAAACAAAAAGTACTTATATCTTATGATTGGCATGGTTTTTATTTTAATTTGCAGCCTGATTCAAAAGTAGTATATCTTGATTTTTAATAAAAGTAATAGTAACAAAAAACTGAAAATTTTGTTACTGATGCCAAATATTAAAAAAAAAACGGGATATTTAAGTTCAAATTCTCAACCAAGAGCATTTTCAATGGTATTTGTAAGTATAGTAGTGGTAAAGAAGATATTCCAACAAAATACCCAAACGAGATCGCGTGCAAAACCTTGCGTTGAACAAATCTTCTAGAATCTACTTTTCTCTTAGTATCTGAACTATTTACTGGCATTCCCTTTCATTCGCTCGTTGCAGAGCTTTGAGATAATTATAACAACATGCCCCTCGTTCGATTTCAAAGAGCCTTTAGTTAGTATCGGGAAATAGAGTAACTTTAGCGTACTGCGTAACCCAGATTAATGAACAAACTTGGAGAAAAGTAAATGTAGAAAATATTCTAAGAAATAAGTTTGTATTCGTAGTATTTGGTGGTGAAGCTCTCTTCGTAGATAACTGTTTTCTAGAATATAATATTATAATTCAATGTGGTTCTGGTCCTTTATAATAAAGACGCCATTTAGTATATTAATTTTATTATAACTGTAATTTAATGCGGTTGTTTTGATACAAAATTGTAACTATATTAATTCAGGACGTCAGGTAAGTCTTGATTCTTTTAATCGCTACGTAATGAAAGTAATATTTTTTACTACAAACATATTCTAATTAAATTTACCATTTATAAAATAATTGAAAACAGTATCTCGAAATAAATTAGACAACCAAAAGCGAGATTTTAAAAAGGGCAAAAAATGCAGGTATTTTTTCTTATCGCCCTAAAATTTTTGGGGGTTCCGTACGAATCCCTAAAACGGCAATACAGATCGTACGTGAGATGTTTGGGGCGTAATCATCTAAGTTATGACTGAATTTTAAAGCGGATTCCCCTACCCTATTGACCGCGATAGGATAGGTCAGAAAGCCCTCATAAAAAATACTTAGCCATATTTATGGAGCATTAAAATAAATTGGATTATGAAGACTGCAAAGATTGATATTTCGAATTGTAGAACGGTTAATGTGCGGAATTCAATGAGACTACATGTCGTGATACTGTCAGAAAACACGCCAGCTATACAGTGGACGAAAATATTTAATTCAAGATTGTCAAAAGAAATAAAAACAAAATTCGTATTTTTCTATTTCGATGATTTAATTATCTCCTCTAAATTCTAAAACGAATACACAGTACGTATGATTCAATTCTCGAAATCATTGTTTCGGTAAATAGGTCAATATTCGAAACCCCACTACACGTCCCCTGAAACGTGTCGCGACACTGTACCATAATTAAATTTTGCTCACATTCGGAGATTCAATTAGGGTTTAATATTGACATTCGCTAGTGAGATCCGCCGAAACTCCGGGATCAACACCTAAACATTAGCATAGTTGATTAGAAGGCCTCCCCAGAACTGTTAACTCGTAAATGTCATACATACAACATCATAAATCATCTTAAGATTATGCCTCACTTGCAAAATTTTGTGTAATTTTGGTGAGAGTGTATCAAAGTTTGTAATCAGCTCAATTAACTACTCTACTGCTTGGAACTTAAGGTTTAAATTCGCTATGCATTAGTTTGAAATTTGGGTCGTTTTGGTAATATGGATATGATATTTGCAAGTGTAGGAAAGCCAGCAAGTACTGAATCAGCATCTAGGTGGTTCTCATATAATGAAGTAGAACGTTAGGAGTGATTTATGGTCCAATTATGTTTAAACGATAAAAATAATTTTAATTAATGATTTTTCTTCGTTCATCGAAGATTTTCAATAAGAGGCGGACTGAATTACTTATGGCGAAAAATCATTGAATTTTTTAGAATATTCGTTCTGTGACATATAAGAATATCACTTAAAATTATTCTGGTATCAACTTGAAAGATCTACTTTCTCTACATTACCATTAAAACTTTTCCTATGTGTTTTTCCATTTTAACATTTTCTTTCTATATCAAGAAAGCGACCATTCTCCGAATAAGGATAAACGCCAGTCCCTGGTCAAATAAATCTTGTCCAAAGTCTAAACTATGTTCAGCGAAGTCGGGCAAAATGAAATAAACGCGGATATAATTAATATTTCATAGGAACGGTGCTCGGACCGTACACGTATGATGTATCGCGCTGAACATCAGACTGAGACCGACTTGCATTGTGATATTGTGACCTGATTTTGTCAAGTGCTTTTATAACGTACGACATTTTAAAATTCAGTTGATACTTTCTTATTTTACTGATCAGTCTAAAGTGTTAAACAGGCTATAAGAGTAATGGATTAACATGATTGTCATGATAGGACTATACATACTCATCATCATCTTTCGGCCCTTATCCCATTTTACTTGGAGTTGGCAGAACACGTTTTTTTCTTACATTCTTAAAGTCCTTAAACGAAAATATTCAACTTGTTTCGAATCTGTGCTTTTCTGCAATATCCACTAAGGTAAGAATTGCAATAAACTCCGTCGTGAATGCTTTAAAAAGCGGTAAAAACGACCACATATATAATTTGTATGATACCTTGCCCTATAACTCGTGAGTTTTTGGACCTCACGATCCGATAACATCGTGAGGTATAAACAAAATAATATGTTATGAACTGTGCCGTTCCAACGGGCGTCAGTGTCACAGATAACGAATGCGCCCTTTGTGATAATATCTGTGCATTGTAAGTGCTGTCCTGTCTGCCTTTACATATAGGCATAATTTTTGACATGCCTAGGATTTTTAATACGGAATATTTTCGTGTTGGTTTTTTCAAATATCAAAGGCGTGAGCTTGACTTCTGAGGCGGATTCTTTTGTTTTTCGTAGTGTTTGGCAAATAAATGCGCCATTGTACATTTTGGGTAGGGACACTAGCGTAATGTTGGGAGTCTTGGGACAACAAATAAAAGATGTTGCACTGTCTAATACCAGGTTTATAATGCATAGTATTACGAACTACCTTACAATATATGCGAGGCGATGCGTCACACACTAGACCTCCTACTTTTAAAGAGAAAAAAAATTACATGTTTTTTTCTGAAATCTCAAATATCATACGACTTATTCCTAATTTCAGTTAGTATATTTGTTTATCAAATAGTATATTATAATGTTACACAGTCATACATATAATATTGTTAGAGGAAAAATACGGCAGCCTATAAAAGGAGGACGCTTGACAGTGCGCGTCATTATTTTTTCATCGGTCGTCAAGAAGCTCTGCCCGAATTTCGAATTGCTGTCATTTCTGTTATTTTCCATATAAAATTATTTAATTGTTTGGTATTTAATTTCAATTTGTAACATCAGAAGTGGGATTCGAAGGCTGAAAAGCCGTTGAACGCCCTATATTTCTGGTCTTGCAAAGGGAAATTTGAAATTCGTAGCTAATCTTTAACGTTGCCTAGTTATTTAATATTCGGGTGGAGTTTTTCGTACGCACGATGCCTGCCAACAACGATCGCAGCAAACGAAAGATGCCTGCCAACAACGATCGCAGCAAACGAAAGCGCCGTGATACCCCTTCGCCCAACCCGATGGAAGAGATCCTGAGGAGGCTGCGCGTGTTAGAGGACCAGCCCCGTGCGCCTGTGGAGACGCAAGCCATCGCAACGACCAGTGCCGGCGTCAGCCATGACGTCGTTGCACAATTGCCCACGACATCACCGACATCCGAGCTTGGGGCGCCTACACCGCTGCGCGAGCCCGTGGCGAGGACGCCGACACCGACCCTGAACATCAGCAACATGGGTTCAACGCAGTCTGAAGACGTGGTGACGAACGCTGCAGAGCGTCTTTTGACCGCTATCAACTGTGCTCAGGTCAGATCCAACCGATATTTTGTCTCTGATTTTGATCCGAGTATTCATGATTTCGACACGTGGTGTGATGAAGTTGAAAAAGCCCGTATTTTAAATCATTGGGATGATAGAGAATGCCTTGCTCGTATCGGACATTGTTTGAAGGGCGAATCTCGCACCTGGCTTAGCCAATGGACAAGCAATATTCGCACATGGTCCAATTTCAAATTAGAACTAAAAGCACTATGCCCACGTACTGTCGATGTCGCGAACATTCTTTATGATGTTATGCGAACAGAGTCGGATAAATACTCCACATATGCCGAGTACGCTCGCAAATCACTTTTAAGATTACGCATAGTTAAAGGTCTAAGTAGCGAGCTGCTCACTGCTATAATTATCCGTGGAATTGCAAATCCCCATATTCGCGCTATGGCTACCAACGCCAAATTATCACCCGATTCTATAGTGGAATTTTTATCCAGCTTTGTTAAACCGTCTAATAGCTATAACAAAAGGGTGTTTTCTACTGGTAATCGATTTGACAAGTCTTTCAATCGTAGTGATTCAAATCGTAAGCGCCAATATGATTCTAGAGATTCAAAATTAATTAGATGCTTTCAGTGCGATCAATTCGGTCATAAGAGTATGAATTGTAACCAACGAACAAATAAAAATTCAAGTAATAACGATGACAGAGCAATTGTGTTAGCAACGACATTTCGTGGCGATCCCTTGAAGTGTTCATTCTGTAAGAAAATAGGTCATTCCGAAGACACTTGTTTTGCTAAGGAACGTACGAAGTTTCGAAATAAAAATGGTGTTAATTTTTGTCGCGAAATAGAGGATTGTTATAAAAATCGTGATGTGATTACTGCTGTCATAAAGGGAATACCATTGGACGTACTAATTGATAGTGGTTCGTGTGTTTCTTTAATGTCGGAAAACGTGGTTAAACATTTCTCTTGCAAATTAAAATCTACTAATCAGTTACTGCGCGGTTTAGGAGGTACAGAAGTTAAATCGGAATCATTCGTAACGCTACCCGTTGAGTTTTGCGATATCACAATAGAAATAGATTTTTGTGTTGTAGGTGGTAATAACTTGAATGTACCCGTTATTATCGGTACAGACGTACTGAATAGGAAGGGTATTACTTACATTAGGACCGGTGATTGTCAACGAATAGTTCGTAGTGAAGTGATTATAAACGACGTTATGCAATTAAACACGATTTCTTTGAACGATCAGGTAGATACGTCAGTTTCTGGAAGTTATCGAGAACGGTTATTAGAGATCCTCACCAAGTATTCCGAATTCTTTTTAAGTGGTACCGCGACCACGACAGTGAAAGATAGCGAGATGCATATTAAATTAACGACTGATGTACCCGTGTACTATAGACCCTATAAATTATCGCACGCCGAAAAATTAAAAGTGCGCGCTATAGTAAAAGATTTGCTTGACAAAAAAATTATTCGCGAGTCCGATTCAGAATATGCCAGTCCGGTCCTACTAGTAAAAAAGAAGGATGGATCTGATAGAATGGTCGTGGACTACCGTGCATTAAATCGAATAACCGTCAAAATTAGATATCCGCTCCCCTTGATCAACGACTATATTGATAGGTTAGGTAAGGCTCGCTGGTTTAGTTCATTAGATATGGTTTCAGGCTTCCATCAACTTAGAGTTGCTGAAGAGTCCATTCATAAGACCGCGTTCGTTACACCAGAAGGCCAATATGAATATTGCAAGGTTCCTTTCGGTTTAGCAAACGCGCCAATTTTCTATCAAAAGACTATCACTAAAACACTTAAGACTTTAATCGATGCTGGAAAAGTCATGGTTTACATTGATGATGTACTGATAATGACTGACGGTATTGAGGAAAACTTCACTTTATTAGATTCTGTTTTAAAAACGCTAACTGAAGCAGGGTTTTCAATTAATCAAAAAAAGTGCACTTTTCTAACTAATGAAATAGAATACCTAGGTAGGGTTATAAAAGATGGTCAGGTTAGGCCGAGTAGTTATAAGATTGATGCATTAGTTAAATCACCTCGACCCAGTAATGTTAAACAGGTCCGCCAATTTCTTGGTCTTGCAGGATATTTTCGTAGATACATTCCTAATTACGCGATTAAGACTGCGCAAATTGCTGCGCTGACTAGAAAAGGTGCAATCTTTAATTGGAGTAATGAACTTGAAGATGCACGTCAAGGCATCATTTCTTATTTGACTAATGAACCAATTTTAGCCATATTCGACCCTGAGTTGACAACTGAGCTTCATACTGATGCCAGTTCTATCGGTTACGGCGGAATCCTTATGCAAATGCATAAAGACGGTCGTAGGCGAGTAGTTGCTTATTTTAGCAAGTTGACCGCTGGCGTGGAATCTAAATATCACAGCTATGAGCTGGAGACCCTCGCGGTAGTGAAATCATTACAACATTTTAGGCATTATTTAATCGGAATATCGTTTAAAATAGTAACAGATTGTAATGCACTAAAAATGACACAACGTAAAAAGGATCTCCAACCCAGAGTTGCTAGATGGTGGATGTATATGCAGGATTTCGAATTCTCCTTAGAATACCGTAAAGGCACACTAATGTCACATGTAGACTATTTGAGTAGGAATCCGGTCAATGTTATTGATATTATCCAAAAACTAAAAAATTGGGCTCAAGTGGCGCAGGCAGGTGACGAGGAGACGATAAGTTTACTTGAAAAATTAAATAATGGCGAATTAGATAGCACGCGTTATGTAAAACGTGATGACCTCTTGTAATATAAGTATGACGTGACGGGCGAGCAAGCGCGATTCTTATGTTATGTACCAAAGGCATTTCGCTTAAGTTTATTACGCGTTTTCCATGACGAGCATGAACATATTGGTGTAGACAAAACTACTGATCTGATCCTGCGACACTTTTGGTTCCCCAGTCTTAGACAATTTGTAAGCAAATACGTCGCACACTGTGTGGTGTGCATTTCACATAAGCAAATCCCTCGTGCACCTTTGCAACCAATAACCTCCTGGAAAAAGGCTCCTGTACCGTTTGATACAATACACGCGGATGCACTCGGTCCTCTTAGAGAAAGTGATGGTCATAAACATGTACTCATCGTAGTTGAAGCATATACCAAATACTGTTTACTTTATCCCTTACCAAGCCAAGATTGTAACGAGTTGAAACGCGTGATGACCCAAATAATTTCATTATTCGGTACTTTTAAAAGACTGGTGTGCGATAGAAGTCGCATGTTTGATAATCATGAGTTCATTAATTGGATTTCTAATTTCGGCATCGAGGTGCATTTTATCTCCCCTGAAATGCATCAGGAAAACGGGCAAGTGGAACGATATTGCCGCACAGTCCTTAACATGATAAGAGTCGAAGTAAATTATAACAAAAATGATTGGTCCAAAATATTATGGAAACTGCAATTGGTCTTAAATATCACCAAACATAGGACTACACAATATTCACCACTAAATCTTCTTATCGGTACCGATACAACTACACCTTTAATAAATTCCTTGATTAGAGACATAACTAGCGAAGGTTCAAATCCAAATCGCGACGCAATTCGCGAGATAAGACGGCAACGCGCGGAAGAACTTATTCGTGAAAACAAAGATAAACAGGACTCGTATGTAAATAAAAATAGGAAACCGCCTAAAAGGTTTCAAGTTAACGATTTCGTTTATGTAATTAAGAACTCTCAAAGTATCGGAAAATTGGATAGCGGTATGAGAGGTCCTTATAAAGTCACCAAAATCCTCCCTAACGATAGATATGAAGTTGAATTGTTAGCTGGAGCTTACGGAAAGACTAGTCAGGCAGCTGCTACATACATGGTCTTGTGGAAGGGTGAATGGACACCCGATACTTGTGCTGCTTTTTTCGAAGGTGTTTCTAATTATGGTTTTTCTTGTTGTCTTGTTGTTTCTGATTTGCTTTATGGTTGTTCTGCTAAGCTTATGTTCTTGTACGCTAGATTATGAACCAATCAAGCCATGTGGGCTTATTGATCTTAGCGATGCTAAGTGTCTTGAGTGTGTTGTGTGTAGTGTTCAGTGGAACAGACCCATGTAAATCTGGTGCGCCAAGGTATTGGGGTGACCCTGACACTGGTGGTATCGGGGTGAGTCGTGGCGCAACCGACAACAGACCTGTGTAAATCCAGCCGTCAATAGGTATCTGGGGTGACCTACAAGAGACTGATGTAAATCCTGTTTGCGCACGAGAGTATGTGCGGGGTATTCGGTTGCGTGGGAACAGACCTGTGTAAATCCTATGAAGTCGATTTAGATGCTTTTATGCACTAAATGAATTAAAACCACTGTTTACAATGTAAATGAGCATGTTTCTTAGACTGTGTTTTTTTTTTTTTAGAAACCGATGATGATGGCGTCGAGCAACCGTTGGACGTCGAGGGTGTTGCTGGACCATCCTCGAGTTCCTGCTGAGGGCTTCGAGCACGCAGGGGTGTTGCTGGACCATCCTCGAGTTCCTGCTGAGGGCTTCGAGCACGCAGCCCCGTCAGGAGAGGCCGTGTTAGAGGAAAAATACGGCAGCCTATAAAAGGAGGACGCTTGACAGTGCGCGTCATTATTTTTTCATCGGTCGTCAAGAAGCTCTGCCCGAATTTCGAATTGCTGTCATTTCTGTTATTTTCAAATATAAAATTATTTAATTGTTTGGTATTTAATTTCAATTTGTAACAATATATTATAATGATGATTTTCATATCAGTACCTGTATAGAACTAAATGTGCTACCAAGCATGGCATGACCTAAAGCGGTAACCTGAATGCAAACGCTAACGAGAGCCAGGTATTACGTACCGAGTTCCTATGAATATGTTCCACCTAGTTCTGTAGCCCTCGTATAAAATATTAATTCAATTATACCGTCCGAACGCGGTCAAAGATTTGCTTAATTAAATAGCGTTGTTACTTCAAATGATTCGATTAACGTGCTCATATCGTTTTCATTTAAATCGATTTAACTATTTAGAACTGTAACGAATGGATTGTTAATAATAGCATGCTCTTTTCGGGAGTGTATTTTCAAACGATGATTTATTAACTAAATGCATTAGCAAAGTATTTGTACAATAAACCTGTTATTAATATCGAATATCAGTGTAATTTAGAATACAGGTGTCAATTACAAATTGTGAAAGTAATTACAAAAATGCTGTGTCGATAGTTTTCGTGTTAGGGCTTCTATCGTTAATTGGTTAAACCAACACAATTTTTAATTTCAGAGAGTGAATTGTTGATACCCTATCGCCCTAAGTGCCCAACAAAATTTACCTTTTAACTTTTGCCTTCCATATTAGTTCCTCCCTACAATCGAAAGCAATAAAAAGACAGTCTGTACATCCGTATATAAACAATAGGAACTGATAATTGTTCCCATACGTTAGGGTTGGCATTGTTCTAACCTCCCCTTTGATTTTGCCCCTCTACTTAGACTACACTCGATACGATGGCACTACAACGTAGGGTTATTACTTAATTGAGCGTCCAATTTTATTTATTTTCGTTCTTAATTATTTCAATTAATTTCGTCATATGTTCCATTAAAAAGGGTTCTTTTGAAGAGCCCAGTTTTACAAACGAAAATATGAAGAAGCTTGTAGAATTTTACAAAAGATCGTAAAAAATATAAATATGAGGCTTGTAACTAAGAGTGGGCTATGGTTTAGAGATTATGATAAATTAATGCATGCAGTATTTTTATTTTGAAAACAATAGTTAAACGTGTTAATTAAAAGAGACCTGTTCAAGTTTGTAGAATAGACAACAATGATCCACACAACTATAAAATATCTACATACCGATGAGCAAGTTACAAGAAGGTCTGAGCGAAAAACCTCATTCCACTTAAAAAACCTCAGCTAAATCCCAACATTGTTATACCGATAATAATTTAGCGGGAATACTTCCCTGCGATGGTAACAATCATAGCTTTACTGCGAATTTCGTCGGAATCGCCTAACTAATGTCAAAATAAACGTTTTTACAGCCGGCCGTCACATAAACATATTAAGTTTATTCGACATTTTGGTTTTAAGCGCAGCATAATGTTATGTGATAAAAAATAATCGCGCCCTACGGTGATGCTGGTAAATTAAATAGTTTTTCTTAGAACTGATATTGTGTCATACTTTTTGAAAAGGGATATTATAACCTACCTATATTTCAAAGAGCATACAATTATGAGTACGTATAGATTTCTTACAACCAAACATATTTTATTGAGTTTTACATTCTGAAAAATCTGCACATTTCCGATTTAATATCTCAAATTCGTTTTCAGTACCTTTACTATGTAGTACAATAAATTGTGGTCGGCGTGTAAGAAAGATGGCGCACTATGCAATGCACATCGGCGTCTCCCTTGCACAACAGTACTTCTGTTTTATGAGCTCATACATAGTCGGTAAATAATACTGCCGTGGTAATCGAAAGGGCAGTAAGTCGAAGGTGGCCATTTTTTTTTATTGCTGATTCGGAATGTACGTTAAACGATCTTTCTTCCTATCTGGGTTTCATACTTCTACGTATATTAGAAATGCATTTTATTTTTTGATTAAGAGCAGTAAGAACGGTAAGTTAATTTAGTTAACTACGTAAAAGAGCAGTAATTCATTGAATTTCATTGACATACTGCCCTTTTTATTTGTATTTACATATTTCTTAACAAAAGAGCAGTAAATTTCTGACATACTGCTTTATACGCTAGTATGAACTAATGTTCCAAATGAATTTTACTAGTTACTTCTACAGTATGGAGCTGTACTGCTCTTTTAAGATAGTAATTATAATGAATGTCTCATAAATACACAAATATGAACACAGTATCTTCCTTTACTGCTTTTATAACATGGCAAAAGATAAAATTATAATTTAATAGTTTTGTAAACCAGTAGAGCAGTAAGTGGTTTTTACTGCGCTACTAGGTACATATTAATGATCAAAATATTCGACATATCGTTTCGAGCGGCTGAGTGATGGTCGTCTGATTGTTTTGTGTAGTTCATCTAGTTCGCGCCGTTTTGTGACGAGTAACTTTGGCGCCTAGTAGGTGTAAGATGAGTAATTATAAATATTGTAAGGAGTCCTTATATTTAATCCTAGCGACCCGGCCCGGCTCTGCACGGGTGCTATGCTGATACTAAACAGTAAATATACTTTAGAAAAACTGCGAACGTTGTATATAAAAACATAGCGCCGCTCCAGCTTGGCCGCAAATACTACGTCCCGCAATTTTTTAACCTGTAATATCTTCGAAAATATTCATTTAAATCATGTACTGTAAAATGCCATATAAATCTATATTAATTGAACAATGTATTTAAGGTATTTATTTGGATAAGCATTAATGCTGTATTGGTTTAAATCGCTTCGAAAATTATCCATTATTTGTCGTAAAAAGTAAATGACAAAAAATTATATCGTGGGATATCCAAAAGAGATAGACACATACCATCACGGAGTTTTCTGTAGACCTTTGCAATTTGCACAAAAAAATAGTACATTATTTTGATGAATCTCTTAGGGTTCAGCCTGCGTTTGCAAAGTAAGCGCGAAAAAATGTGTTTATTTACGACTTTGCATTAGAATTCTTGAAATTATTAATGGTTCTCTAATTTATTAAGCATGTTATTATACGTATAAACTTTCCTTTTGAATCACTCTATGTATAAGAAAAAACCGCATCCAAATCCGTTGTGTAGTTTTAAAGATCTAAGCAAACATACAGGCAGACTCGGGAAGCGACTTTGCTTTGTACTATGTAGTGATGATTTGTTGTGTGAAATAAATTAATTACCTAAATCTAAAATAAAGTTAATTACTTATTCGTTCCAAATAATAATTGATATCAGAGTTTGTCCTCCTGCTCGCTTGTCACATTCTTGGTGCTCTGAAGTCGTGCATGCCCGCCGCGTGTTTTTGGCTCAGTTTTACTATGTACTGTGCTTTGATACATCTTCTAATGCTGACACTAAACTTGGGCAATTAAATTAATATTTGCGTTATGCTTTTAATTGTATTTAATAGGGTAAATCTTCTATCACTTATACACATTAAATACAGTATAAGCTTATACCTAATACACTTTACTCCTTTTCTGTTTTAGATTAAATAACTACAAAATGAAGCGAATAGACAAAATTATAAATATGACCACTAATCGAGAAGAATCTACCATAAACATGAATCAATCAGCAACTCCCGTTTCAAAATTTCACAAGTCTTCTCAAAATCAAAAAGCAAATACTTATAACATAAAAATACCCAGGACTGCCTTAAGCTTTGATAAATAATTATATTTTTAACGAAGATTTCTGTTTTTAACAAGAACAGCGTTATGCCAAATAACAAATACTAATATTGTGGTTCTCTTTGGTTACATTTAATGAATAAAACGAGCTTAGATGTTATTTTTAATGATTTTTTGTTATTTTCCCTACTATTTATAGACTTACTTCTCAAGAAATTCTGATAACACCTTACATAAAATACTTCTTTAAAGAGCAGTATCGTCCTTTACTCTATAGTGAAATAGCCAAAAATATTTTCTAAATCTAAGGTAAAGGGCAGTATAGTGCTTATTTACTGCTGTTTTAAGTAGTAATTTTGAATTTATTATTTAAATTCTATGAGCAATATAGCAGTATGAAATATTACTAAGCAAGAGTGCAGTATCTATGGCAGTTACTGCCCTCTTACCTAAATATTATTTAGAATTAGTTAAGAATATGCTAATAAAGACACGATTTCTTATGTTTTACGATGGCCCTTATAAAAATATTAAGAGCAGGTAACTTAACAGTAACAAACACATTTTTCCCTTTCTTTTGATATATAGAACAAAAAAATCGAGTGTATAGTTTTATCATAAACGCTCAAATTGTAATAAAAACTTTGCGCGCCGTTTTCTCGAAACCACCTTTTCTGACTTACTGCTATATCGATTACCAGGGCAGAATACTGCCCTACTATTCTCATATAAAACAATACTTTATTGAATGTTTTCTGCGAATAATATTCCAGTATCAATCAATATTGGAAACATATTCACCGGTAAACATGTTCGTGGAATAAAGACTTACATATGAATACTCGATAAATACATTCCATGAAAAAATCTGCAAATTACGTCGTTCCGAATACCGCAATATAATATTACGAGTAATAGTATAAGCATTGTGAAGAAGATATTTTTTTAAATTTGATATTCGGCATTCACAATATCTTTTCTTTTAAGAGTAATTAACTTATGAAGTTTATATCACCAACACGCAGTGAGCTAGCGTGGTGATCAGTGCTCAAATCTTTCGTATGGGAAGAGGCCTATGCACAGTAGTCGGAGGAATATTGGCTAGTTCAATTTAAGGTCAATTTGTAATAAAATCATCAATTCTACCAACTACTACTACCTAAAGCAAGGTCTACCAATATAAAACTATTTTTGGAAACCGATTTTTCTACCATCTTAATTAAATAAAAAGAGGACTGACCTAAAACGATAAAACCTACAAATTATGATACCACTCAAAGTTTTACGACTGTGAGTCATGTGAAAAAATGTTAGCGGTGCTTAAACCACTATAAATATATTTTACATTTATAGCAAACTTTAAGTATAAGCCGCTATCACATAGCAATAAAATGTGAAATCTAGGTCTATCTGACTACATTTGAAAGGGTAGTAACTTTTCGCACTAAAAAGAAAAAATATCGACTTCAGTGATAATTATTTTGTGACTTAATTTAATTTTCCGAAGTGACACAATACTTAAAACGAGTATAACATCTAGGTACCTTATATTATTAACGGTGGGACAAATGGACTTCCAGTTATAGATTCGAGTGCTTTAGCTAGTTGTATTTTTTTATGAGAATTGTGAACACCTTAATTCTGTATTCTCTGTTAAAAGGAAAACGTCCTGAATAAAATAAAACAAGGACATATTTGTCGGATATCGGGTAATGTAACATCCGAAAGGATGCCAAAAAGTAAAAACTATAACGAAGCACGAAGCAGGCATACAGGCGGGACAGGCGAAAATGACAGCGAAAATTCCAAATAAATTGGGCTTCGCATTCTTTTACTTTATCAGGTAAAACGGTTTAGTAGATTTACGTTTTGTGTATACTATGGTTATTTTACGGATAGTTGAGTGGAATATGTCGCTACGTCGATCATATTAATACACCACGACTGAAGTTCTCATCTCCTCGGTTTATGTAGTATCGTAGTTGATGGCGATATTTTCCCGTTTACAGTCTTTCCGTGACCTTGAGACTATTGTCAAGAATCTAACACTCAAACTATAAATTAAGAACAAATCCTTAAATAGAACAGCCTATAGTTTATGTTTTATTTGGCATAATTTTAAGAAGCACAAAATTTCAATTCATCTTTTGATTTTCTTTAAAAAACATCCCCAAGATAGAGTGTTCTTTTATTCTTCATGCGCAAACACTTTATACGTTTACCGCTTTCGATTTTCCAACACAATATAGTGGAGATTTACGTTACTGTGGGTAGCTTTAGGAATTTATTCTCAGTGGTGGGGGTTTCATTGTTCGTATAAATGAGTGTTATTCTTTTATTGTCGAGACAAAGACGGCACTTGGTCTCAAAGCGAGGCGCCAATATTTATACAACTTTCGCCGCGCCCTCAACTAACATTGTGGGGACGTTTTGATGAAGTTAGCGGGAATGATCGTAAAATGTACAAATAAGCTAATTAGATGCCATTAAGATGATTGCGTTAATGTTTGAAGATGATTTTGCTTCTGAGGAAAAGCTTCTTGTCTTGAAGGGAAGAAAGAACGTAATTGAAGGGTACACTTAATCATTTGCCATTTTGATTTCAAGGAAACGATGTTTTCATACACCCACTGATGTTTGGCTTACCAAGTGCCAAATCCATTCCTGGAACTACAAGTGAAGTAAATTATAGGAATATGATTTAAAATGAAGGGCTCTTCATTTGAGTCTAAATGTATAAATGAGGTTTCTAAACTCACAGTAGAATCACCAAAAAGTTTTTACTAAACTGACAAATCAGAATGTACTGGGAAATGAGTTTTAAACATCAATATAGAAAACCTTGTTAGTCACGCACTACACGGTATACTACATATAACTACTATCCCTACCCCAATTTGTCCCCCTACATTTGAGATGCTTTTAATTATATAAGAAAACCGTCGATGCTCTATCGCTGGAGGGTAGATGTTAGTTGTTTCAAGTGTTGGTAGATCGTGTGGATTAAGCGGTGCATATGTTTTATTCACGTGTTATTGAAAGTGTTGATCTAAATTGCTTATAGGATAACATCTTCTATAATAACTGATGATTTGTTAGAAATAATTTGGTAAGGAAATGTTTAGTTTAAGACACGTAACGTAAAACAGACGTTTGACCTTTTTTATCTCAAAAATACAAACAATTTGATATTATATTATTTTGTTTAAGAAGGTGAGATGCATAAAAAAATAATTAATACTTTTAGAATTAGATGAATTGCTTTCAGTACAACATTTGAATCACACATTTTAATTTAAAACGCTTTATTTAATCTTAAGAGAGCAAAACTTTCACTGAATCCCAAATAGGTACTCGCAAGACAAATAATAAGTATCTTAACCACTATTACTTGATAAAACTACTGCAACAGAAATACAGTCTTAGTCACGTAGGTACATTAAGATAATGACCACAATCTTAACACAAGACTAGGGAATGCTAATAATAGAGAATGTACCAGTCAAAAATTAATAAGAGAACTGATAAAATTCCTTATTTGTTCTACTGCAGTACTTAAGATAAGAAATTTGATTGTATTTAATCCCCAGATAGCAAGCGTTACCTTTTGTACGGGACCCTAACTAGACATTTCGTGTTAACAATAAAATTGTCACCTTTACAAATGTTTTAATGGCACGCCATTTACGTTTTGACATTTTAATCAAAGAAGGGTGGAATTAATAGATAGAACAAAGTGGGGGTACAATTACGACTTCCCATGGGCTCGCAACCGTTTCCCAATTATCGTGGTTTGGAGAATTTTCATTAACATTTCGGACAATAGTTCTGTACTCTTCTTCACTAGAAATTATAATCATGTTTGTATAAAATACATCAGTATCAAATAAAAATTATGTCATCTATTCAAAATAGAAAAAGACTTTGAATAACATTCTAATTTTATGAATAAAATCTAATCGTCTAACAGAATTTTCTGAGAAACTACTACTTAGATTTTATTAACAGCGATATCACAAGAATAATTTACTTTTTTCTTAAGCTTACTTTGCAATGACGCTGAGCATTTGATATTAAATTCAGTCGGAAATTATAAAGAATGTTTTACCAACGACATTCAGAAAGTGAAAGTTTTTCGCCAATGCTAGCCATGGCTTATAAATATCACGTGTCTTTACAGTGGAAACTAACAAAATTAAATACTCGTCAGATCAATTCGGCAATGTGATCTAGTGGCTGATGAATTCAGAAAAGTAATATTATTATAATAAACCAGAATATACACGTCCCACTGCTGGGGTCAGGCCTCTTTGCTATATAGGTAAGGTTTAAGCATGAATCACCACGCTAGCTCACTGCGGATTTGCGATTTCTGATTTTTATGTTTGGAATCCAGGTTTCCGTTACCGTTATACCATATACCATACCGTTATACCATAATGTTTTCCTTTACCGTTTATCAGTAGTATCTCAGAATAATTAAGAAAGAACATAACTTTGAAAAAGTCACATTGTACACGTATTTGCCGGTTCTGATGATCTAACTTGCACCGCATGCACACAAAACCATCCCTAAAATAAAAATAAATAAAATAGTAATATGCAGTTAATTATACTCATACGGCTCATACAAGTGTAACGATGTGCAATTGTGTGTTAAATGAAAAATAAAACGGGGTAAAATCACTGATGGTAGGGGTTCAAAAGGGTTTCCGAGTGCACTGACCTTTAAGGGCGGCTTCGAATTGGGGAACCGATCAGCTGGACACAACAGATAGGTTTGTGTACGGGAAATTGGGTATTTCCTACTCTAATAATTTTAGTTTTTCTATGTTAGGTTTTTTTTTAGTAAGTGCCTACGAAGTGTTGTTATAAAGGATAGAGCTAAAAATTTATTGGCGATACTAGAAAAACTGCTTCCGTTAAAACTACCATAGTCAAATCCTCACCAGATTTGCATTATTTAACCAAAAAATATATCTCCAAAAAATCCTCAAGCTGTAAATGTAAGTACAATAAAATGTACAGAATATGATTGCACCTAAACAAAATTGAAAAGTATAATCCGTGCCAAAGCAACCGCATAACATAAAAATGTCTCGTTAACACCAGAATCACAGAAAATATCGCAGATACAAAATTTTATTCAGATTTATCGAAACTTTAGCCTCACCAGAATAACGAATCAATTCATAAAATATCAGCAAAGTAAATCTTACATTCAAAAATACACGGAAGGCTGCGGCCCATGTTTCCGAAGTAAATTCAGGCTATATAGGTTACTGGTTCGTTCCAGTTATCCGTCGCCAGCCATCTGGTCCATCTAAATTTTTCACTTTTACCTTTTCCATCCAAAAAACGGCATTCCTAAAAGTGGGTCGGCAAAAATGAATGCGCAACGAGATTTATCGCTGTTTTTTTTTTAAATTTGATAAAATCTCTTTTGAGTGTGTCGTCCCTGAAGTTACAAACACTTTCATTTACTTTACTTCTTCTTTTGTTATGTTCTTTGCGTGTATTTCTGCCTTTGGAGAACATCTGTTATTTTGTTATTTTTAAAAGTAGGTTCGTCCTAAAATTTTGCCAAAATCTCCCAAGTTTGTGGCTATCAATGTTGTAGAATGAATTTCGAAATTATGAAACAAGTTAAATTCACCCAAGAATACTCATAAAATTATCTGGAAAAATCGGATACAAATTATAAAACATGATGTTAATACATTATTGAAATAAAAAGCTTAACAGGCCGCATTCCATTTTCCCTTATGCCAAACGATCCAAAAATTAATGATTTATTCAACATCCTCATTGTTATTCAAAGATATTCGTATTCGCGTAATAAGATGAAGTGTTGAGTAAAAAGCGATTTTATATTAAAATTTCATGGTTTATAGCGGTTAATGCTATACAGGCAAATGCAATATGGGGCGTGCCTCACGTACCGCTGCAGACGAGGTGTATAGGAGGAAACCCGCTGTCATTGACTTAGTTGAATTTAATAATACTATGTGTGTGTGTGCCGTAAATATTTAAAAAAATTCGTATTGTAGAGTGTTTTAAATAGTTTTATGAGGATGATTGGAGATTAATTATTACGAAGATGTGTCTTGTGTTTGTTTTATTATGATTAGATGGTAATTTTTTTAAAAACTATAGTTGGGCTATCCCGATAAATACGCGTGAGTAAACCGTTATAATATACCGTTATAAAAAGTGTATTATTGTACATAATATGGAGTGCAATACGAGTATTGAGTATTAAAGTGCATAGTCTATCACATATAGACATCACGACGTCTACACAAATATGTACAAACATAACACAAAAACATTTTATTTCGACAAATAAATAAACAAACACGCCATCTCAGAACAGCGTTTATTAAATAAAAATATTACGTTGATTCTATTAACCGTCGTCCCGTACAAAAGCTCAAAATGTAACGAAAAACATTTTTGCTGCAAACAAGGTTTAATCAAATGTATGAACAAAATACAAATGCGTGTACAACTCCGATTATCTCGACAATTGTATAACATTGCCCAATTTCTTCTAAGTAATTGCTTTAGACAGAATTACAGCACAATTCTTAGTTATTTACGAAATTGTATACCTTTATATGCAAACATTTTGAGATTAAATAATATATTTTGTTTTTCACCGTCTTGCCCCTAGTACGCATTGAAAGAGAAACTGGCTGGCAATACTGAATAGGCTAAAAAAAACAAACGTATATGTGCCTTTTTGACTTTACATGGAGGATTTTAGGATTTAAGTAATGTATTTTTTTAAGATTTCAAATAATTTATTCCGGAATTAAAATTTAAAAGGAATCTGGAGAAATGCGTATATTTTATAATTGGATAGAAAACGAAACGCAAAGAGAAGAATGAAAAGCAACTTTGTACTGGTACAAAATATAATTTTTAGTCTCACCAATACCAAAACAAAGCCAAACATGATATTTTACGCAAAGTTAACACTTATGAATATGATCGCTAGCAATCACTGGGAGTTTACCTCAATGTTCGAAAGGAATACGCTTTGCATACATATTAGACTGATTGAAATTTTACGCTCACAGAAATTTTTACGCATATTTTAGAGCCGTTTCGCAATTTCACACCCGTACTAATAAAGTCGTTGGCGAAAGCGTATTTTGCGTATAAATTTCCTTATTTTGTACGTATCAAGAAATGTACAATCGTCTACAAAAGAGTTCAGTTCAGAAAAAAAAAATATAGGTAGGTACATTAACCCATTTTGTGTTGCTGGCAAAAATGTTGTAAATTGGTCAACAAAATTCACACGACAATGCCACTCCAAAAATTTTATTTACCGTCAAAAGTAAGGTATTTTGGATAGGAAAATTAATAACTTATTAAAAACTATATTAAAATAAATTATAGGAATCAAATGAAGTACGAGTAATTCTTCTTCATTGTTACACACGTTACTGCTTTACATATTAATCGTATGAACATTACTTAATATTTTTGTTTACAAGTGTACTCACAAAGAAATGTATGTGGATTGTGAATTAGAAACAGTGTTTGTCGGAGTTGGGATTAGATTCCGTCAAAATTTGTTTGCCCTCAATCTTGAGAAGAATAATTGTTTGATCTGTGGATTTGATGTGTATGTAAGTCAATATGTGAGACATCCCCCAATCATATGAAAATCTGTATTTATGAAATTATAAGAGTAGATTGTCTGTAAATCTAGATTATAACTAAGAGAAATTCAACAAATCACAGTCATTCCCGAACTAAATATTTGAATAGCTCAAGATGAAATTCTAGAATTTGTTGTATTACAAACAAATTACTAAATATTTTACCTACAATTTGTAGAATTACAATTATAATCTATACCACTTTAATTAAATAATATCAGATTTTTAAACAAAACAGTATTGTAAAAGCCGAGCAAATGCTCGGAAAAAAATACAATGTAAAGCTACAAGTACACTCCGAAGCTTTGTTCACTTCTTAAGGGTAAAAGACCATGAACATCTTAAGTAGGTAAAAGTGCAGTTCTAAGTGTTCTAACAAACAACAGAATTCACTACACCAAGGAATTCAACAAATGCACAAGGTAAAAATACAGAGTCAAACATTAACATTTTCATTGTTTCGCCCTCGGCAACTTATATTAAACCGTTGAGGGACATTAGAACTTATAACACTCGAACGTAAACTTGCTACACAATTACAAAGTTAAGTTTGCCGCTCCACAACAACAACAATGACTTTAATACTTAGAATTTAGTGTTCGAATTTGTGTTGAAAACTTGTTTCGTAGTCGCAAAAGCAATTTTGTATTCGTCGGAAGAAGCATCCATTCATATAGGAGGGATGCGCCCTTATTTCTTCCACCCCACATCGGTTGTCGACGTAATTTTTTTAATCATGTTTTATACTCGTATTAATTTACTTAATGACTGTCTTAGTTGGAGGTTTTTGAATGCATCGCTACGTTTTCAATGAATAACGAATGAGCTTTGCACTTCTATAATTAACTTTGTGATTCTTAAAGATTGTTTGCTAACGTATTTGAGCGGGAAATTTCGATCTCCATTTTGATATTTACATTCTCGTCATAATTGCTTTTGAGTGAGATTTTGAAAAAAAAAGGTAAACAGATGACTGTATGTAGGTATCAGGATTTCGTGTGACAACGTTTCGGGTTACGTAAAACTTTAAAGTTGAAAGAAGCGTAGAAAACAGAATGGGTACTTATGAACTTAAATGCTCGCACCGATGCAAACACTTCCAGATACTTATTTTTAAAATATGCCGAATTTTCTCAAGTCATTGTATTACAATGCTAACTAGAAAGAATTCATCAAAACTTTATGTACCTAAATTAAGTACATAAAGTTCGCTACCATCTTACAAATCATACCTGCTTTTCTAAACAACAAACAATATCAATAATAACAAGCAATAACCTTTCATAGTACATAATAACAATCATACTTCTGCAATTGTATTTATAATGATCAATTTATTCGGAATTCCCCATAAATTCACTGAAAAGAGCAAATAGGGGAGGATTTTAAACATGATTCAAAGAATTTTAACATCTGAATCACAAAAGGCGATATAAAATTTACAAATTGTTGCCATAAAGTGAACGCGGGAAACTTAGACCGTAGAATTATGTAGGAGCTAAAGGTAATAGGTCTTTGGAACTATGTAACTTAACATTTATTGTTATTCGAGTCATCCGAACGAAATGGGGAGGCATCGGGCCTCGTAATGTGATTTTTATTCAATACAGATGTACGTACTGCGTTAATTCTAAGGAGCTTTAAATTAGTGGATCAAGTGATGGTCGAAAGACTATTTTGGGAAGGTTAGAAATTAATTTTGTTGTAATTATTCGGTCACATAACTTAATATTGCAGTGAACGGAACACATTCAGGGGAAGATCAAATAAGAGACGCAGCGAGGATAACGTGACTAGAAAGGTATAAAATGCTGAGATACATACTAGACGTAAAATTAACGCTATTCTATGTTAACAGTGCAATGTGTCCATGTTTTTCATATTTTTTTGTATTCTGTATAGTTATTTGTCATCATTTTCAAACCCTGCAATGATATACCAAACTTCTAATTATTAAACATTTAAATGGAAGTACCATCCATACGGAAATGACATTTTTGTATGATTTACTAAATCGACAGAGGCCGCCTATTAAATCGCTCCATCTTATAGCTTCCACCCACCGGTCGAGAGCACGGGAGGTAAAATTCTTGAGGTGTTGTTTGCCCTAAAGGCGATTTACTCCAAGTGTCTGTTAAGACGATAATTACAAAAGTTTTTTAATTAGTTTAATTTTGCCGTAAGCCGGCAAAGATTTTTGAAGCTTTAACAGCATTATGCACGATACATTTAGGAAGTGAAAAAAATGGAAAAAAAATCTTTTAATTATATTTACGTAGACATATTTTGATACTTATTTTATTATTCCCTTCACATAAACTTTATAACCACTTAACAAGTGTAACTTTCTTCTTATTTTTATTCGCAATCTTTTTCGACGCTGCTTGATTCTTATTAGAAGAATCTATTCTAAGATAATTAAAGAATCTATTGTGTCTATTAAAAATGTTTCGAATATCTCTAATATTTGTCTATATTTCACTCATAATCAGCTGTAAGTCTAAAGCAAATTCGACGATTGGCCAATACTTCCTTATATCCAATGTAGCAATATTTAACGTCAAGTATACTCGTATTTCATTTGTTCCCTATCCAACATAACGGGAGATCACAGAATCGTATTCATACGATCACCGGTCATCCACGATTACGCAATTAGACCATATTCAAACTGAAGTCACAATAATGACCGCCAACAGAGCCTAAGTACTCCATTCAATACTTGATCTAAAAGTACTTTGAATGGGCTAGTGTATTTAATACGAGAATTGAAACCTGTATTGAAAATATTGTATTAGCCTGGTTTGTTCAATGAGGCAAAATCAATGATACAATAAATGGCTTTCCTTATTGTAAAATTTCAGAGAAGCAAGACTTATAATTACAATAACTACCTATTATAAAAAGTATGAATTCGACAAATGCGTAAGATAAACTTAATTTATACCACAAAAAAATCTATTGACGAATCTTATTTTAGTTGAGTGGAAGTATATAAAAAATCAGAAATCAATGACAACAACTTGAGTTTATTTTAAATCCTAATTATATTTAAACAAAACACAACAAGGACCAGAGGAAGAAGTAGCACGCGTATACAAGCACGCGATGACGTCACGGCCAACTTTAAAATTTAATTAAAGACAACTTTAGGGCGAGACATTGCAACTGTAAAACAGATTATGGGTGACACAGACCAGCTTTTTTTTTTTGTATTTTTGGTTAAATTCAAATACTTCTTTTAACTGAAATAATCAAAGTTGCCATACAAATGTAAATTGTGAAGAATACAATGGTTAAAAAAATAACAGGATAAGAATATTTTTTTAACTAAGTACTGCCTAACTTTCGTAAAATATTGTACTAATACAAAACAAAATAAATTAAAATAACTTCAGCTTAGATAAAAAATATATCGTAAAGTTAGTGTTTTGTCTCGTAACGTCTTCTACATACTGACATCACTCGACTGTCCCAACCCAAGCAACGTTATTCGAACGTTTAAAAACCGCCAACGGCAGCGTTTTGCCCGCTCGTCTGCACAAACCATCGTGGCCATGTGTCGCCACGTTACAGATGCACAAAGTACACGCGCTTTTGCATACATACATACATGACAACTGTCTCCCTTATAAGGGGCGAAACTTTTTGTTTTCGATACCAATAAAATTGAAAATATTTTTTACCGACGATGCGGCAACGTGACGTGGCTCCCTCTAGTTGATTCGCAATTGTTTTATTTTTTGGATACAAGAAGCTGTTCCATGGAAATTGGATAGAAAATAGAATACAGCGTAAATACATTGTAGGGCGTTACGTAATGTTCGCAAATCGGTAACCAGAAAGAGCAATTTGTTTAACATATTTTTTTAGTAAATAATATTTTGTGCACAAAATGTTGGGGATATAGCTTGTTTGTGTGTGGAAGGTACCCTTAATGCAGAAAGCTCAGCTTAAGTACCAACTTAACTTAGTATGTAGTTATATAGAACAGGCTATCAAGAAACTTCCAGAAGGTTTTCATCCACGATGGTTTACCGTAAAGGAAAAAGCTCGGGCATACATACCTCTCAGAGAGCCTGCTTTAATGCGGTAGTTCCCGTTAATTTAAAAAGGGCCTAGCCTATTACAGTTTACGCGAAAGCATAAAACTCACGACCCAATTTGGCAAAAAGAAAATTTCTCGCAAAATTACCTATTTGGAGCCAAGGCACGTGTTTTTGAAGTTTAAAAATAAAAAGGAATGTTGGTTTTGCCGATGCCGGAATGTAAAATCGAAAGAATTATTGGAACATAACAAAATATGACCGGACGGGTTTACCTCTATAAATCGTTTTACATCTGCTATAATGTAATGAGATTTAACCCTCCCATTCGCGTTTACGACAAACCCGCGCCGTCTAAATAGATCAAAATATATATTTTTTTCTATTGAAAGTTCTTTTAGGAATACACAGATCAATATTTTATGTGTGATCGTTAAATTCGTTTATGGGTCAGCGAAAATATGTAAGTTCAAATGTCGAAACCTTTCTTTGGCCTCCCTATTAATAGATGTGTCAACTACAATAATGAACTTAGTATCACATCAATTTACCTAATACACATTAAAGATTATGCCAACCTTTTAAAAGTATTAGCATTAAAATTTACACAACTTGAAATGTCATGGTTTGAAAAAAATACTTTCTTATAATAATGATGTAACCAATGACATCGATAACAATTTATAAAAGTGCAAGTGCACAGTCTAAATTAAACAGGTCTTTAGAAAACCAATCTTCACCCCTAGCCACGTTTCCCCGCTACAGCGTACCCGCGCAATAAACTAGCCCGTATATTTCCCGTTCTTATCTTTTTAGTACAATCCCACAAAAGTTGATTGACGTATTCGAGAAGGGAATTCCTTTCTGAGAATTTGTTTAGTCCTCTCAATGGCCGAGGGAAATATTAAGAAATGCCTCCCGTCCTATTGATGCCCGATTTTTATTCGCCGTCATCGCAAGATTAATTCCAATAGGAGTATGGCTGTGTATTTAGATATGGCATTAATGGCCCTTTAGAATTTCGGCTAATATTCATTATTGGATATTTACGAAGTGGATTAAATGATGTTAATAAACATTAGATGTTTGCCAATCATATTAGGGCTGTTGTGATGACGAAGCATATTCGAAATTCTTTTTGTTATTGGGAGTAACGAACGTAAGTAATGAAAATAGTTTTATGAAAAATGTTTGTCGTAGGTACAATATTCAGTAAACCTACATAAGGTGCTTTTGAAGGTATATGTATATCTGAAACGAATACACGACTACTTAGAACATACTTAACGTGTGTTAGTCTTGGTAGTTGTTTAAAAGTTAACGTTCAACACACTGAAAGATCCTTTCAAGTCTTTAACTAGGAATGAAAATTTTAGGTATTTGTAATTTGTCTTAAAACCTTTCGTAGATTGATTGACATTTAAATACAAGCGATTTTCTGATATCACGTTAAAGGAACCATAGGCAAAGGCAACATAATCCATAGATATCATATTATGTAATTAATAAAAATATACAAAATATGTATTGCATAAATCGACAGTATTCTGGCTCGCATCCAACCAGCATCATGGTAACCTATTTCCTTCAGCTCGTTGTGCAATTTCCGCAGGATGGTAAACAGCCGATAGCTTTATGTTTTCCCTTTAGTTAATCATGTTGGTTTCGGTCTATGACAGAAGTAAGGTTAAATGTATGTTGTGGAGGCTTTTTGGTGACAATTTTGTATGGAAAAATAGAATCATCATTCCCCTGTCCTTATTCCGATTATTATTTGGGGACGGCGCAGCATGTCTTCTTTTTTACACGTTCCTGTTTGACAAAAAATATATGTTATATGTTATCTAGTCTACAGTTATTAATGTGACTTTATATTTTATCACGTCATGGGTTTTAAAGGTCAGCTTATAACTTTATTAAGGGTGCAGATGCTCCCTGTAAGTTAACTTACTTTAGTACAACTTGGTAAAGGGCTTAGTATATAAATTGATTTGTAGTATTGTCTGTTCTTGTCTTGTCTTTAGCACACAGCTTATGCAAGTATTTAATTCAATCTTTTAAAATACGTCAACTTCATCCCTTTTGTGAATAATCCTGTTATTGACTTAAAGGATAACAAATCCTACAAGCAATTCTACACTTCTGAGTGATAAAATCGATACAGGTACCTTAAGTTCTTGACCTTAAAAACAAAGCAATGTTGAGCTATAATCGTAACTCAATAATTTATATCGAGCGCAACACATCACTCGGGCGTTTACATAATACACGAAGAGCGCTAAAATTGTGCTTTTGAGCTGGGAGACTAACTTTTGAAACTGAGAGACTATCTTGACTTCACCATACCCATTTATAGGGTTACCTAAAGTTTGATTTGTATGTATTTGGTGTAATTTAAATAAAATTTATAATCAGAACAATTTACTTGTGCTTACTATTTATCGAAATTTAAGTGATACGTTAACACTTTTCTTAGTATTGCTCACCGAATTGCTCCAATTTATTTATTATCAGCGTACACAGTAATTAATATTGCAATGATTTTTCTAACTTCGCGTCAAAAAGTAACTTGCAGACACATAAAATAATGGTGTATTAGATGCAAATAAACAAATGCCCGTCCATTAACTATTCGACACCCAATCGGTAATTTCAATTTGCAGAAGCTGTCTACACAAATGCGTCTGTAAGCGCAATTTTATCGGCTCCGTGCGCGGGCGCCTCCTATTATTTCTATCTGAATCTCTTTTATTGCATCGTAAATAAGTATAGTGACAGTTTTTATTGCGCCAAACTCAGTTCCGGAGTTAGTTGGGGTGAGATTAACATCTTCGAACGAGTGCAGAATAAGTATGAGGATTGTCGGTTCAGACTTACTTTCTCTTTGTTCTGTTCTCCTAGTAATTGCTTTTACATTTCCCGATACGGTTTATTGATTAGAATTGGTAAATGACGATTAACCTGTGTTAAAATTTCCAATGTTTTTTTAAACTTTTATTAGGTACTGGTTAAAAAAAAAATAGTATACATTTTTGATGTTTTAAAATTTTTTTTTAACCAAAATAGGTAATATCACCTTAGATGGTGTACAAACCTGTTTTTGCTTTGGTAAGGCGGGGATGGCAGGAATCATCCCACTGCGTCGTGGAGGTATCGGATAGTGCCATACTAAGAGTATATATGTTATGGACCAAGTGATTAATGCGGGCAGTATACATAATGCCCCGGGCACTATGAATAATGCCCAGCATCATCGGGCCAAGTGATTAATTACTATCCCAACTTCATCACTATCACATCGCTCGGTCATTATTACATTGCGAAATGATAGTTTTCACCTCAATAAATATAGATTTTGACAAATAAAAAAAAAAACCTAACCTCACCTAATTTAGGTTAGGTTAGGTTAGATTTTTTCTTTATTTCTTCCATCATTACGACCGCAATCAACATCGGAACTCAAACTCTTACGGTGTCCCCAATTGCAGCCATGGTTTATTTAGCGCTTGATACAACTTAAATATAGCATTAGTATCAAATTGCTCAACCATCATTTAGCAATATAATAATGACCGAGCGACACGATAATAATGAAGTTAAGATGGCAATTAATCACTTAGCCCGATGATGCTGGGCATTATTCATAGTGCCCGGGCATTATGTATACTGCCAAATTTATCACTTGGTCCATAACATATATACTAACTAAATCTGAATCGTCATGCATCGTTTCCTGTGTTTGATCAGTGCACGGCAATACCTTGCAATTCATCACACACCGACCACGAGAAAATGGTGATCGAACCTGCTACAAAGTATTGTGCTATTAATAGCTACACCTTTGTCAACACCAAAAAATCTCAACCAGAAATACGGGACCACTATCCTACTTGTGTTTGTATTTCAGCTTACCACCCTTAGCAACCACCCCAAATTTGAAACAATTTCTTACTCTCTACCTATATTACAACTTATAGATACAGAAACCCCCAAAGAGAGACATTCACGCTCGAATTAACAGTATTTGTTACGAGAACAAACTTTCCTCCCCTATGCAGGTATAAAAAAAATCGCGAATCCGTGAAACTTTTAGGTAAATAGTAAGGTATGTTTAAAGTTTCGGCGGGTTGAGCTGATTGTGCAACACTGGTTTTGTTTTACTACGTATGTATCAACGTATACAGAATTTAAATGGTATATGAAACTTCGTACAGGTTGAAGTTTGTTTTGGATCGGTTTATCTTTGAGCCTAGAATAAGTAATTGAGATGAATAGTGTGGGTTCTGTGGAAAGCTAGCTAGTATGGCGTGCGAGCATAGAATGTGTTCGTTAGCAGAGCTGTTGCCCTTAAGTCTTTTAAGGGTCTAGGAAGGAAAGTGCTCAATCTTAATCTCATAAAAAAAACCTTGCTGTAGTACTCTTTGCAAAAAAATGGTGGTACTAACACAGGTATTACGACATCAAATATTTTTTTTGCAATTCTAACTACATTTCTTAATCTTGTACAATTAATAATTATAAGAACAATAAGGCAATTTTACTATTTTTTTTCAAAATAAAAACTGTCTAACTTGTTAATATCCCAATTTGACAATATTTTCCAAAACTTTTTCCACATTTTTACATAATTAACCTGCCTTTTTACAGTCTCTGAGCCTTCGCCATTAACGCAGCTACCGTTCTAAGCTATTAGAACAAGCGTCCTATGTCGCAGAGCTCGTAAAACTTTCGACTACCCTCGCTTTAGTACTAGCGTAAAAATTAGCTAATAAGGGTAACCTAGTTTTAAAATATTGACGAAACTCATTTATGTCCTTTGCTTTTAGTGTTTACTCAGAAAGGTGTGTATTAAATTTAAGGCTTTTGTAGTGTTAAGGTACTCTAGAAATGTAGAGACATGTTTTATTATTCTGACTATATTTTTGGCTAAGTATGCCGTCATCCATCATCACAAAAAAGAACAAACCCATGAAAGTTTGTAATTTTAGACAAGTCTAGGTATATACCCTCCCCCTAACTTTAATACATTTTATAGGTAGGACATAAAAAACATATTCCACATCACCATTGGGGGACGTAATCAAATTCTGATTGAATTATATTCTCAACATCATCCCTAAGCCTATATCGCACCGATACGACAAAAACACGAGTAAAACTACACTTTATCTAGTCTAACATAAAATGTTGTATCTAAAACATAAATTTCTCGAAACATTAATGAGTGTAAGGCCGAAACATATAAGATTACATGCACAGTAAAGATATTTAATAGAAAAAACTGTATCATTGGTCGCGTGAGAACTCCGACCTTGTTCTGTCGGCGTATAGTGTTACCTGGCTGTACTAGCGTATCAAATTTTTGGTTATATTAAGGCCAAGTTGTTAGTTAAAAGTACTGTAACTGATGTCATTTTTGTAGTGATTTAAAACAATTTAGACGAAAAAACTATCTTGGTATTTGGTGGCAAATCGTTGAAAAATCAATATTTTAGTGCTTCTAACTTGATTTTAGGGTACTTTTCCTAGTTCATAGTTTTCAATGAAAATATTATTAATGTAACTCACAAATCAGGGGGATATCATTTTAATAACTATTACTACATTATATTATTATTATGACAAGATGTTTTAGTAGAATGTTTCAAGGGGTAGATTTATATGTATTCTATTATAAATCAGTATTGCACCCATACAAAGGTGAGGCGAGTTGCCAGGTAAATATATTGTGGTTATAAACATAACTACAAAATAACTTATCATAAGATATATTCGCTTTCACTAATAAGAATGAAACAAAGTGTTACTACTACACAACAAACCCGTATCAAAACAAGCTTTACACCCTAAACAAAACAATAACTAAGAAAATAAACACATTTCCTTTTTGAATATTAATGCCAACCGTCCCTAAGGCGCGTAAGGGTTCGTTTTAATGGCATTCCATTTTCAAAATCACTTCATCAGTAATCACACCTAGAAGAGTTACAGACCAAAGAGTTTACATATCAGAATGAAAAATAAAACCTTCATACACGGATTCGAACGCACTTAGTATGGAAATGAAGTCATTAAGCTAAAGCCTATTGAATAGGCGAGGCAGACGCGGTGACGGTCGTCATTCCTACAAATCATGTTTACTGGTTGTCCGAACAACGCGGGGGCAGACTGTCAATAATCGTGTACTGCACCCTCCTGTCTGTGGACCGTTTGAGTTACGCGGTTTAATGTAAGTGTCCATCTGTTGGGAAGTTAACCAATTACGAAACAGATTTTTTGTATAATTGGGAATATTTATTACAACATGTTTTTTACTGCGGCATTAAGACCCGGTTTTGGGAAGTCTGATTCATTGAATCAGCTGTCAAATAAACTGATCAAGACTGTGATTGGCTGACCATAAAACTTACAAACAATCACAGAGCTTAACATAGGATTCAACTGAAGACTTACATTTTTTTTGTATTGATCAGTGTTTGAGAAACCACGGGTATGTGTGTGGTTTACTATATCAGTTACGATTACTGTTTATTGTATTATTCACTTCAAAATCGAACAAAAAATGGAACAATGCAGTCCAAACAAAAATCTTATCCCATCAAAAACAAAAAAAAACGCCTCCTTTCATAAAACCCAACTATCTCCAGCAACAATCTAACCTTAAAACAAAATAGAACTGTCAAAAGACAATGACACCTAACACCGGACATGACACGCTATCCACTTGACTGGCATAGCACTGGCACCTTACTAAACGAGGCACGGGCACTCGAATCGAGTCACCTGTTAGTGATTCTCGATGACTCGGCGGAAAGCTCACGTGCTTTGCGAGTCATTCTATTTGTTTATAACTGGTCGGTTTATAGTCGTTACTATGTAGTTTTGTTGCTTATTTATGGTAGTTTTAGTGGTGAAGTTGTATGAATTAAAATAAAGGTTTGATTTAGATTTTACGTGACGATAGTTCATGTTTGCTAAGTTCAGTCATTAAAAGAGCTTGAAAATAAAATGCATTTTGAGGACTTTTTTGTACGCTTAAAATGTATAAATTATGAAGATAAATTTCTATTATTTACCAATCAAATGCAGTTAGACCAATTTTTTTACCTGAAACAAATAAAAAAGTGTTATTAGTTTAGAACAGCATAGTTATAGATACATTATACACACAGCTTTACCTACTAGTATTTACAATTGGAAGAATAACTAGAACAACATCGAACATTTGTTACAACTTGCTACTGAAAATCTAATTATTTTTCTTTCCGACCCGGATGATGGCAATAAAAAGTAAACAAACAAAACCAAACTAGCAAGTGACGAACTAAGTCTCGGCAACGAAGACAAACAGTAGCTTTATTCGCAACAATAAATAAAGCAAGCAAACACATGAGAAATACTGGGTATACCCTTAGGAGCCCTCATTATTTTAATAGTGTAAACCACATTTATCAAACTGAAATTAACTTTATCTACTAAACATACAACCTAAATTCGTTTAACACGTCACTAAAGGTATTCTAAACTAGTATATCAAATGTTAACAATTGAATTTACACCTTTTGTCTTTGCATCAAAGTCGTTTTTTGTTTTTTCCGTTCTCAAGATTGGTGGTTGACCGGTAGGGACCGCACACAGTGTCTTGACGCCTTTACTAAAATCGAATACGCCTTCGGATCTGAAGGAGGGAATAATTAACGTGTATGAAGTTCGAAACTTATGATGGTAATGAAATATTTGCATGTGAAACTCTTCTAAGACTAGGATATCATTGACTATGTATGATGGTGTGCCCTTGTATTCCATTTCTCATTACCACCTATGAGGTATTAATTCAATAGAGTATCGTAAATATTGATCAGTTGCATACAAATATAAAAAAAAAAAAAACTGCATTAGTTCCTGTGTAATGGCATAAGTTACACGTTCTGTAATATTTGTTAAGATTTGGTATAGATTTCTAAAGTTAAGTTGATTAAGAATTAACAACAGGAAATTCCAAAATACCTCAAAAATGTCGCTTTGGTCTAAACGTTATTTTGACTCAGATTAATTAAAGGTATTATTGATAATAAACACGCCTATTGTTACTATGTCATTTCTAGGAGAAAAGGTGATATTTTAAACTGTACGTGGGAAATATCAGCTGTTTAATTGTTGTGATTATCTTTCCAATTTAAGCAATTAACATTACACGTGTTGAAGATGATAGGGAACCTTCAATTGTTTTACATTTAAATAGCATTTCCTTTCTACAAGTCACGAGTCATAGAGTAAAGCGATTCTATCACCATTAACTAATTAGATGTTCTTTTATTATAATAATTTCGTGAAGATCTAATTTTTATTTATAATAATCTGTTTCTCATGTGGTGTACAATAAAGAATAGTCTATCTATCTATGATTCATGCTTTTTTAAGTATTAATTAAGGTTTACTCAAGCGTAATTATCGGCGGGATCGCGAGTCGAACTGATCAGAGTCAGTTCTACTCGCGACTCCGCCGCCGTGTTAGCTCATGATTAAGGACTCCGGTTGGGTCCGAGACTAGTCGGGCTATCCCGATAAATACGCGTGAGTAAACCGTTATATCGTTTTAAGTAGATGTCTCTTGACTATGCAGGCTTATGTTCTTTTATTTACTGAGCTATGGAAGACAAAAATCTTATGGTAACGTAATACAGTCTCATGTACCAATTGATCACAGTTACAACATACGACGATAATATGACGTCTAAGTTTCTTTTAAACGTTTTACATTGACGGTAACTTAATAGTTATTTAAATCCAGCCTCAAATTGACGACATTGATTAAGCTAAACTGTTTAGTAGATGAGAAACTTGAGACCGAATGCTGGGATGTAAATGTTACGAGCTGTTGACAAAACACAACCTTTTATGTAAAACTCTTACTCAACCTACGCCGTTTCATCTAAAGTTATCGACACTACATTTAATTACCTCGTTTAGGTATTACCGAGCCATAATATTCACATAAAATCACTAATAACCTTATCGAAATCAGACATAAAAACGTTATTGATACATTAAGACCACCCAAACCAAGTTTATTTGATTTCCCGTCTAAGTAGCGGCCGCCGTAACGTGATAATACACTTTTATTATAAACAGACTGTCTATTTGTATACGCTGTTGAAACCAACCGTCAAAACGTTGAAACGTAATTAGATTTAATTATGTTGAATTTAGAACGACGCCATCTTGATTTTATATTTGACGTATAAACACCTCTATTATTTTGTTTTACAATTACTGTAATTTGAAGAGAATTTGTGGTAATAAAAAATATTCGATTTCTAGTATTTTTATGGACGCCTGGTAGCAAACGCTTGACATATTATTTGAGTTATAGCGTTTTTTTCTGTCATTTTTTAAAGTTAAAATCTTTTTCGTTTGGTTTTTTATTTAATACCTACTTCTTGGGCTCACTGAATAGGTACCAAAATCCGTTAAAAAAATAAGGCAGTAATTGTTACAGACTAGTGAAATTAAAAGAAATAAAGTCGGTTACACAAAAACTAACATCGACGTAACCCGTGTGCAGTTTTGAACACGTAAGTCACCGTTTACTGCAGTGTGTACCCGGCCTTGTTTTGTGTGTCGTTCGCAAACAAAATTGTTACACGTTTTAGAACATAATATTAATTATTATAAATAGAACGCAACCCTGCCGTGTCGAGGGTGCGTAATAAATACTAATATGTTTCCTTATTTAGGGCTAATTAGGTAACTGTTTTATCAGTAATAGGTGTAAAATATCACCGGTCATCATCATCTTCCTGCCCTTATCCCATTTCACTTGGGGTCGGCGCAACACGTCTTCTAGACATGTTGCTTAAAGATTTGGCTATGGTTTTATAGTCGGCCGCCTGCCTGACACCAAGTGTCTGGCTGGCCGCCTGGCTTTCCCGCCACCATTCGAGTGACCCAAGGTGCTTGGTACAGTGCACTGGGTCTTAAGGTCCATTAGTCGCCTTTTACGACACCCAGTGGAGGATATGGAGTGGTGCTATTCTTTATATCCGGACACCACCCGAAATATCACCGGTCTTTAAATAAATGTTCCATTGCTGGCTATAGCTGGCCGCTGCTGGCTAAAAGTGACATTCATGGCTAAGTAGAGAATGGCCAAGTATTTAGTAGCACTTTGGTTGATTTAGTATAAACGATTTAAAATCTTGATGCCTAGAATGTAAGTTTATTCATGTCGTTTTTTGCCACTATGACCACAAGTCGACTGGCCTGTTGATCTAGTGGTTAGTGGCCCTGACTGCTATATCAGCTTTTGGTCATTAATTGTTGATACAGACAATTAGGGGCGTACCATACTCTTAAAGAACTTGCAGTTGTGGAAGCGAAACTCTACCAAAACAGTTCCTAAACACAACAATTTCTGTAGTAGATATTATTAATTCAGCATTTTTCCTGCACTCCGTACTCAAGTAGCCCAGGTTAAGAACGAGCCACCGATTAAGGTTATCGGTTCCGTATATGGCCACTCGTACATTGTTGGCACTTCGGAGATTATACCAGATACACTTGTAAAGGACGAAGATTCACACTTTATATTAAGGACTGTTTAGGTAGTTATTTATAGAGATAGTAAATAAATATATTTCCTGGAAATTTTCCATTCATTATACAAGGAACAATACCACTATGGTTAACTAGGGTATCAGACTAGGATTCTAAAAAATCTGCAAATTAATTAATACCAAAAAAAAAAACAAAGCACAAATGACATGTGAACTGGTTTTCGATTCCGAACTCATTTCAGATGGATGATGAAAAAATGCGGTAAAAATATGCCATTTAATTATGTTCAACCATATTAATATTGGTGAAAATGCTTATAATTAATAATATCAGCCACAACCATTATAACGGAAATATTTGTAACTTTCCCAGTAACTTTTAACTCGCATGGTTGATCAAACCAATAGTGGATAACAAATAACAATAAAACTATTACCACAATCAGTATTGACGCATCGACTCCATCCTTCTATTGTTAACATTAGTAAACGCATAACATCCTCGCGAGGTGTGATGTAGGGGAACCATGATGACAAGAAACTTTAAGGATATTTCCGTTGAAATGGATATGATCAACCCTTCTAGGTAACTAATATATTTTGATTCGTTAGTACACTTTTTAATATTTTACGAAATGTTAAAATAAAAGGTGTTGCTAAATTAATTAGCCTGATCGTTTAAATTCGTGCTCGAGAGCGTCTACAATTACAACTTTGTTATATTTAAAACTTTTAAACATTGTGGAGCGAAATAAGGTATTGAGTATGCTCATGAACTACTTTCCTGCAGTATAAATAGTAAAGGGTCAAGTCAGGAGTACTCTAAACCGACGGGCGTGTATGAAGCGATTGATGAGTGTGGATGAAGCTAAAGTGGTATGCCAGGATCGTAGCAAATGGAAAGATGTGATCTCTGCCTACCCCCAAGGGTAAGAGGCGTGACGTATATGTATGTATGTATGTATGTAAATAGTACAGTGACACTAATCGTTTGTTTTTTTTTTGGCACAAGTTTCAACATAATGTCTGTCTGTCTTCTGCCTGTCATATTGTCACCCTAACAACCGTGACGCGCACCTTCCGCACGATAATTCTTGCTTCCTGCGGTCACTGCAAGTCATGGTAGGGGTGAAATGATTAGAAATTAGTGCCTATTAGTAACCTTTTCTGTTATTAATGTAGTTAGATTTATTTCGTCGAGGGTCGCTTTAATTGTGAGGTGTGATCATCGAGCCATTTGTCTTATTAAAAGTAGTTCATGAATTTGCTGTCGGCACCTAGTTCAATTAAAATGAATGACTCTACGCAATATAGAGGGCAAGTATTGAATAGAACATTTGTAGGTTTCATTAGATAATAACTGTTTTTATTAAAGCGTAAGGAACAAAAGAGGAAAACTGGTATTCCTATTTAAAGGTCAACAACAACATTGTAGTTCTAGTATTACTTAACCTACTTCTGGGTTCAAGTAAAAATACATTTGGTTCTGTTAAGATTTTTAAGTCTTAGTCAGTAAAAAAAAAGCATGTGAAAACAGCTTGGAAAAAATCCAAACCTACCAGATCAGTTCGAATTTTAATAAATTAAAAAAACTGAAACCTTCAATTCGAATTTCCTTCATAACATTTAAAAGCGACTTAGTGCCGGCGATCAGTGACCACTACTAATTGCCTCACTAATCAGGTGACGTATCTCGCCTTGCGACTCTTCAATTAAACCGACTGCGAAGCTCGCTCGACTCACAATTCGATTACGTCGCGTCCCGGGCGCGTTTTAGAAAGTAATTCGAGTAGACTTTCGCCACTGCGTAACAGTGTTAGGGGTTGATTTCGGAATTTGAATTTTGTGCTGCATTTCAGTAATGACGATGCTGTATTTATTCAATGTGTGATTAGAATGATTAAAGGTAATAATTAAAAATAAATTTCACTTTTACAAGTTGTTCAGTAAATAGATAGAACGCATTCTCTAATAAGACTTATCTTGTTCTGAAATGTTTGTTTTGTTATTGCAAAAAATACAAGTAAGGCGGACGCATGGCGGGAACATGTTTCCTGTATTATTTACAACGCAATATATGAATAACGGATTCATGAAAACGATAACATTCTGCCAAAAATAAACTTAATTCCGATGGTTGCGCAACAATACTTTTTTTGTTTTTAGATTGTCATATCCCGTTTTTATGGCGGCTGCAGATATTCTGTCACCGCAACACGTATTCCCACACACGTATACAATACCACTATAAATTCACATTTGCCTCCAAGAAACACGAATACAAACAAACAAGATAAAAACAAAAATAGCGCACAAAGAGGAAATAGAAAGGGACGAATTTATCGAGCCATTAAGACCACCGCTGGCGGCATTCATGTGTCATAGTAGGAAATAACAATACAAAAGCTTCTAGAAATAGTAACAAAACTGTACGGTCTGGCATTGTATTGGATTCGCCACTTAACCGGTCAATGTCTAAATGTTGTCTCTTAACTTTGTCATATTGAGGTTTTCCCGGGCGGATCTTGTTGTGATATAAATACTTTTATGTAACTACTCTCAAAGCTAAAGCGCTATTGAAATGCGAGTTTAGAATAGAAATGACAAAGGATTTTATGTCTATAGGTTTTTAGGGTGTAAAGTCTGATTGTAGGCATCGAACATATTTCTACTTGCTCAAAAGCTAGGAACAAACATTTTAGGCGTCCACAATTCACTGTTCTCTATGGCCAGACGTTAAAGATAAGTAAATAACAGGCGAGTATCTGTTAATGTCGGAGATAAAAGGCGGCTCCTAGAACCACATTCTCTTAGAAGTTGTTTCCTTAGACAAGCCTGCTCCTGCAGTATAAGCAATTTAATTCACATTTCTCCATATTTGGCCACATTATAGCTATCCAGTCGACAATACTGCATTGTACCAGTAACTTAATCCGATAATAAACAGCCACACAAAATGATACCATATTGCTTTTAGAATACGATACAAAATTGAATTGAAGGGTAGTAAAAGCGGCGCCTACGCACGAGTGTCGTATGAGTATTTTTAGCGTCACCCAAGAAGTTTTATTTGATTGCTACACAGCACATAGTTGTAGGGATTTGTGTTCGAAATAAGTCATGTATAAAAATAACAATGCTATAAATTCCTTCACAAAATAGTTAAGTTTTTAAGAGGAATACAATAAACTGTGGAATCTGCGATATGAAAACCAAATGTTTGAAATAGCTTAATTACACAATGCTGTAGTAAAAGTTTGGTTCTAACAATGGCTCTACCAATAAACAGATCAATATTTCATTGTAATTATCCCTTGTCTATTGTTTCAAAGTAAAGGTACGCTCAACTCTCTTTTCTATACATTAAGAATCTGATTAAGCTTTATCTGCACGCGAGACCGCTTAACCAAATTCATACATACGGGTATTCTATGAGAAATAATCTACACCTGGGCTAGTCACATCCGGCGTCGGGATTTTCCATTTCCACGCGGTGTATCCCGCTTCCTGGGCCAGGGGGGGGGAGAGGGGAAGGGAGAATGTCCTTACAAGTCGTCCTATTCTTGTGACTATGCTCACGTTAGCAATCAGCCGCCATTGTCCGATGTACGTCGATAATTTCGGCGTATGCATTTTGGACGAGTCGACTTGTTTTTGGGCGAGGTCGCGGCAATGTGATTACTGTTTTAAGTGCTGCGTTTACTGTTTGATGTCGCACTTAAATGACTGGTTTGATAGTTTAAGGTATTGAATTGTTACGAAATATTATATAGTAAAACAATCGAATATGATAAGAAAGACCTTCCGACTCTAACCTTTTTAACTATTTCAAATAATAAGTATGTTAGACATTCTTTAAATTAAGACAAATTTTGTTAGTTTATTTTGAGATGTTAAGAAACTTTAAGAACCTCAGGAAAATGCTAATTACAAATTCTACGAATCCTAGCTAAGTAGAGCGAGTTCCTCGGAATCTAAAACTAAAAACTGCTGCACCATTATGAACTCCCGACTTCTGAAAACAAAATTTCCCTCTTGAGCTATTCGTAAGGTAATAAAAGAAAAAATTCTCCCGCCAAGTGTTTCAAACATATTTTCGTTAGAAAGCAAACAAACATAAAAACAGCGAGAGAAAACTAGCAAATAAGCTGCCTTCCGGAGACGTTAATATAAAAATAAATGAAAAATATATAATATAAACATTTTCGGGGGCGTTAAATTTGCATTTTAATGGAGATCCACGCGTAGGTAACAAGTTTAACTAATAGCCGTGAAATGAGGGGAGGCGGAATGGGCGGCCGGGGCGAAGCGGTGCCTTTGTTCAGCGCCGGCCAAAAATGTCATAAATTCAAAAAGGTTTACTGTCTTTGTCTTATGAGCTCGCTATTTATATGTGTGAAGAAAGTTCTAACAGCTTTTTTTGCAAAAAATATTAAAGTCTACTTAATATTTTTAAATTTAATTTTTTGATGAAATGTCTAGCGCATTTGTCTTGCCTTTTATGCTTGGTGATAATAATCAAAACTAAGACAAATAAACCATTTAATTTTATGAATAAATTTCATGAATAAATGACTCTTCGACGAGGTAATACTATCGTAAAATGATATAATAATATTACATAGACCTTACAATCACAACAGTTTCCTTAACCAACCCGTGTATCACCATAATAGGAAACACAAACAAAAAACAACTCTTAAACCGCCAAGAATAAATAGTCTAATCCAGCTACCAAATAACAAAACGGGTCAAGATTTTCTTTTCAACGTAATTTTCCTTCATATCATATGAACACAAAACATTGTTCAGTCTGTTGGTATGGAGGACAGTGGTACACTAGTAATCCTGGCTGAACAATCGTCCACCGCTCGCTCCGCGGAATATGGCACTAAATAAGAAGAGAGCGCTCTCTTCGTGTGCCAAAGATTATAGAGGCAGATGTGATGTTGCAAGGGGTTGGTGTATTATGCCTATCAGCTTTGTGATTCTGAGAAGCTTGAGAACGTTTTTTTCTGATTATGACGTGCTTTTAAATACATTACAGTGTCTTAACTGTTTTTGTCTCTTTAGACTAGACATCATCTCTCTATCTTACCCAGGAATAAACGACTAAAGCTACTTATATATCATCAGTGTTAACGTAAGTCATGAATTCATAATACAAAACTTATAATATAATATTACTATGAAAATCATAATTGTTGAAGAGAATGACATCAGTTCGGATATGCAAGCAATACTTTATAATTCACTAGCCCACCGGTAATTAACACGAGTTCAGATTTACATAGTGAACCATAACATCCGTTGACAACAAAATCTGGTTACATTATTTAAATTAAATTTTAATCTGTCCTTATTTAACGTTGTGTTAATATTATTAAAGAGATTATGATGACACGGTTACATTCGAACTGAAATGCGACAATTATTTTGTAATCCATACTTAAACGGATGATAAAATTGGGAATCTTGCTAAAATTTTATGGGATGTAAAAAATAATTTGTACGTATCAACTGTTTCTTGAAAAAACTTATAAGCCGACTTCAATATGATTTTAAGGAATTGATTCCAAAAACTGATTCTGGGAACCCCGAAAACAGATAAAAGCGAAAACATTTTTAAGTTGCTTCATGCATTTAATAATTTTAAAAGGTTTTTAATTAAATTCTTATTGAGAAAAATCTGTTTCCATATAAAATGGACATAGATCACTTAAAATGTACCTAATAAATTGTCTAAATTGTACCTAGAGAGAAGTGCCGCATCTTTTCCATAATCTATGGTTCGTCGCCACATAAAGCTGTCCCGGCGTTATCTTGGCATATTGCATACCGTGCGGACGCATATCATAAGTGCATAACCCGAACGTTTGTATGAAAAACACACTTTCATCGCGAAAACCGCCCCGAGACGATCCTGTTTTTCAACATGTTTGTGTTTACATTGCGCGAATTTGTCTTGAGAGCGAGGGTTGAAACCGTGAAGGTTTTATTATTGGTACGTTGTTTTGAATGCAACTGTATTGATAATACGCTTCAAACAGTATGGATGCTTAAGTGACTCAGTATTATTGTAAGTTGTCTTTAAGACTGTTTGAATGATCCCCTTTGGAGAAGAAATACAAATAAACAAACTTGTCTCAAAGACGTCGTTACGTCGCATTAGAATCCAACTAACCTCAGCTTCGATTAATGACAGGTAATGCGTTTTCATCGATAAAAATACCTCACTATCTTTCCATCAAGTAGATAGAATCACCGATAAAATCGTATATCTCTCGTAAACTTTGAGATACAATCTCTACAAAATCAATTCTAGCTTACATAATCATCAGAACGATAAATTCTCTTAATCTTAAACAAGGCGCATAAACAAGATACTCGTGACTCACATGACCTCGCACAAAGCTAATTGTGTGTGTGCGTTTAAGAAATTCGCAAATAAATAAGTGTCCCACCCACTCAAAGTCCGTGTGGTCAGAATGAAACACTCTCTGCTGTATTTAATTTATTGTGGTCCAGGTGCAAAGCGATGATGTTAATAGTTGTGTGCTATGTTTTATTATTGAACAAAACAATCAATAAATGTGTTTCTTTTCTATGTTTTATGCCTTATAGCTCCGCTAAAGTAAATAAAAAAACAACTTTAACTTGTGGTATAGGATGATCAGATAGTGAAAAAGTAATGTCGGAATAGACGATCTCAAAAGCATGGCTGGATTGAATGTCGAAAGGTGAGTAGTAAATCGATTTGAAACTTAACCAAGACCTGTTTAACAATTTATCAATAGGCTGAGTTACTCAACTAAAATAAGAATAATTTCATGTTAAAAGAGTAAAAAATCTTTACATATTATCGCTTACAGTGCAACATTGCACATTTAAGCACTGACAATTTATTACGTCCGCAATTACAATATGGCGGACAAAAATTGCAGTGCGCACGCGCGACACAAGCCTTTCGGCCGGCGCTTGCACTCCCGTGACATATTTACGATTTACTTGCTTTATTTAATTAGATACGGGATGTTTGTTTATCATTTAATTTTCTTTTATGTAGTACTTTTAGCTGCATTGAATATGTTTTAATTCGGTATTTGAAAAAATAAATCTAATAAGTCTGATAGATTTCCAAAAATCATTGGATAAGTATTTTTTTATTATCAAATCAATAAAATGTACGAAGATATAACGCATCAAAGATGAATCGTAATGAAGTGAATCGTATGGACAAAAAATAAAATACTTACCAATATTTTTTGGGAATCTAGAGTTTTTTTTTTGTCAAATAACCAACTGCGTAAGGTTTAAGTACTTAGTTGGATTTCGTAAGATATCATAAACGCCCAAGTATCAAAGGTTAGGTTAAATTCTGCGTAGGAAGCTTGATGAATAGGTCTCTCCTAGGTTTATGGGATATTACGCAAAACAGATGGATTTTACTCAAGAATCGTGCTCAAACTTAAGTATCAAGTTTACGAAATTCATAAATTAGTGTTCAATTGCATTCAGAAGTAATAATAATACCAGCCTATAGATATCCCACTTTTGTTAGCAGGCATTCTCTTATATGGGGAAGGTTTGAGCAATAAATAGAATAAAATCAACAATGCAAGCATAAAAAAATAAATTTCAAAAACTAACCACTTTTGAAACTACTGATACAAAAGCATTTTACAGAGAATAAACAATTTCAATCTCAAAAACGTAACCTCCAAAGATGCGCTTGAAACATTGTGATAAAACGAACAGAAACAATACACTGTGTATTTTACAGTGTATTTTATTAGCTGTAATCTTCATAAACCTTGTATTGGTCGGTTATCTGTCTTGTAAGTCACGAAACGAGACAGATTGTTGTTAAGAGATGATCTCGCTAGTATTTGTACTTCAAAGTTGCCAACTTGATATTATTATACTGGGAATTTATACGATGTGTTTCTGGGAAATGGTGTTTGTGACTATTTTACAAGCTTTTATTTAGTTTCACTTGTCTTGATGTTTGTCGTTCGTTCGTTTTGTAATCAAATCTTGGAAGTTAATTTAGTATTTGTGATTTGAGGTCATGTTGGATTATAGGTTGATATTCAAGTGACTTGCATTTTGAGATTCCTTAGTAATAAAGTTAATGTATGTGGATTACATCCATTTGGCGATAGAACCCAAAAAACGTCGCGCATAGTAGTCATTAATGTTAAGATTACTTTGCTATTCGGGAGACAAATTGAGTCCTAGTTATACACCGTGATTTTTAGGTCGTTTTAAAAAAGTCGTCCACACAATGTATCCGTCATAAAATACCTCTAGGCGCGAATATAATTTTTTTATCATTAATTAAAATAATATGCATGAAAAAAATAAATAATACATTGGAAATATGAAACATCCTGTTAAAAATGTTTACGTATCAAACTGTTGAAGATACATGCTACATACTTACTGCGAACATTATGATTGCAATAGTAAGACAGCTGTTTTACGCTAAGGTGAATGACCTGTGATAAGACGCCGCCGCGCCGCCCGCGCGGCCCCTTTGGCACAAGGTTCGGACCGCGCTCACTACAGAGTGTTCGTAAAACTGCCTTGTGTCATAATAATGAATAATATTTTTATTCATTCAAATCTTAAAAAAAACATATTTTTTTATTATAAACGTTTACTAGTCATTGGATACATGAACTGGGCTGCTTTTTTAAAACGACCTAAAAGTCACGGTGTATAGTCACATTAAGCTTAAGATTTACATTAATTAAGCTTATTTGGCTGGCAGCAGCTAGTTATTATATAACTTGGACATGGATATTTGATAAAACGATCAATGATTTCTATCTCGACACTTGTTGATAGCTTAACCAAATCTTCCTTCATCTTAACCCATCATAATAATATCACAAAACAACCAACTTCCAAACACAATAATTGATCTACAACAACAATAAAAAAAGTTAAAACAGTTTATTTATAATGTAATACAAAGCATTCTATATCCCCCTCAGAGTTTACGATCACTTGACGTAAAACAGATGCTTTGAACAAATATATACGAGTATAGGATAGAGTGGCAAAACAGACGGTTAGTCGGGGCGGATACACATCAAACCAACATTAATTTTGAAGATTTTTTTCATTGCATTGCTTGAATAGACTGTTCAGTATAGTGTATATTTTCCTTTGTTGAAGAAGCAAATATGGGCTGTCATCTCACCCTATGGTATTACTTTGAAATAAAGAAGGAGAATTTATATTCGTATGTACAATTGCTATCAAAACATCAAACTTTGTTTTAACAGGTAAATGTATGCAGTTTATTTTGACCAAAAAAATCCAACCAATATTTGCAAAAACATGTTAACCTCATCTCATAACAAGTTTATTCATGCAAAAAGGCATATTTAATACTTAAAAAGCTTAACGCAATACCGCAAACCCGTTACGAAGTAGCCTTTAAAAATAAAAACGCTGATCCCAATACTTTTTAATATCTCTTAAAGTTCCCACATCGCCACAAACTATATGAACATAAATCATAGTGGACCTAATATTTTGGTAGTCGCGGTACAAAGCGACCGCAAGTTGGTCAATCCGTAGAACTAGATTCGTTTATTTACTTAAGAACCGTTTGGTTACCACATGTTGTGTAGTTTAAGAGCCAGATCACTTTGTTTAATCCGTATTAGAGATGTGTCTTGATGTCTGTTGTCATTTGAGGTAAATTTTAGATACTGGCATTTGAGAGCTCTCCTATTTTCATAGCGAGTTTAACATTGATACATATACTGAGAATAATTTTGCGGACAAATTTGAAGAAACCAAGCTAAGATTATGTAACAGAAACATTTATTTTACTACAGACTGGCTTTTTCAAAAGGTGAGAACTGTTGAATACATAAGGGATTTAATAAATTCACATGTATTTGTACCGCATTATAAAATAATGATATTCACATCTAATTATGTGAAATGAGTAGTTTAATTTTAATGAACTTTATGTTGTACACATTCTGCAAATAACCGAGGGTTAGTGTCAACATTTCTGATATTTAAATCCAATTTAACACAAACTAAAACAACTGCAATTGTAAATAATATCATATTTACCGTGGAATGTTATTAAATAAATAAAATTTAGTTAGGCATCAACGATTTCCTGGAAACGAACTATTCTACCAAATTAGTTTGCACTGGCAAATAAAGTCTAACCAAATCCAAACATTTAATGTAACTAGTTGATTTTAAAATGGACAATCGCATAAAAAATACGTCGACTCCTAAACTAGAAATGTTCTTCGCTGACTCACAGCATGTCAAGGTCACATCTCAGATTGATTTCAAGCAGATTAAAATGTACTACAAAGTCGTAAACAAAATATCAACCTAATTTCTTTACCAATAAAGTCTATATTACCAAGCAAATTGAGATGTATTCGGGTATTAGGAACTGTTGTAGGCAGATGTATTTTTTGCGTTCATTTTATTTAATATAGGTACTTGTTTGCGTGACATTGTGAGAACTATATTAGATATTTCGCACGCTCGTAAAGTTTTATATCTGGCGGCGTCTAAATTCCGAGTGTGACTTTATGCGTTCACTGACACACCACCCAAGGCATTTATTTACATTTGGCGTAGACTTCAATAAATGAATTATTTTATGACCGGCCAATTTGGGATATGGTAAATAAATCTATCTTGGAGATGGTAGGATCAATTGGACTCATTTGTGAAGGACTGGATCTAGTCGGCTTATAAGATGAGAGAAGAAAGTTGGCTGAGAAAAAAGTTGCCATTTGTAGTTTTTGCCACAGTATGAATGGTCATTGCCTAAATGCCCTTTGCTTAAGGCCTTTCGGACTATTTGCGATGTAATATCTCTTAGACGCCGAAATTATTTGGCGTTCTTTTTTGCAAACAAAAACAACACAGTATCATTCTGTTTACGGCAATTCCTCAATGCAAGGTGTTTATAGGTTAAACAGCACAATAACTCATTGGTCAACAAATGGCCAGGTACCACAACGTTTCGCGGTATTCAACGAGTCCCATGTGATTCAAGTTATATCCGTAATCGGTACAATGAGAGGAAAATAGCAACCTAGATTACGTACTTGATACTGGCCTAAATTTTCCAGATAGTATTACTAGGAATACCTACAAAAGCGAAACCTTAGAAAAGAAAAAAGAAACATAGATTGAAAAAAAATATGAAGTGGCAGTTCCTAATCTTGGTATTCTTTTCGTCCTTGAACGAGAAAAAACAAAAAAATATTAAAAAGCTTAGCCCGTATTCCCCGCTCGTTATGATTCCGTACTCGTAGATGCATGTAACTGATACTTGTCAAATCGCGGACAAACGAGAGAGGTATCTTGCTCCACAACCGTCTTCAAAAATTGTAACACGAGAACCAAATCCTCATTTATAGTTGGAGACAGTAAAAAGTTGCTCGAAGTACATCACTGGCTAAGTGTATTTCGTTGAGATTTTAAGTAAGTTTGTAAACAACAAAACATTAGAGTAGGTAATTTTATTAAACAAGACACGAAAACAAACTTAGGACAAAGACCTGATAACTATTTTAAGTTGTAATTCAATTTATTGATAATATAATCATTTCATAGAGTAAGACCTTTTAAAATGGCGACATGAAGTGAGAATACTTTAAAAGATTTTAAATTTTAATTGAGTATTCTTGTTTTGTATCTGGTCTAAAACTTATTTGTAAAGTAGGTATTTAATTATTTATGTAATATTACTTGACGGAGAAAACAATTGAATAATTTTTTTTTAAAACTTAACAAAATTTTTATAAACTGAACATATCTACCTAAACATTAGTCTTGCTCGGTTATTAATTTTATGATACATATTATAACATTAACTTGTATGACGTTAGTTTAATTTTTTGACATTGTCACGTTATCATTTAGTTGTAATACATAACCGGATATTATTTAATCCGAGTTTCATAATAAATAATACCTAAATATCAAATTATCAGTATCATCAAAAACCCATATTTCCATCAAGCAATGTATTGTCAACATCCGACAAACCATCACATATTGAGTACAAAAGGGATCGGTTTCAATATAATTGTATTTTCGTCCAAAAAAACTGGGCTACCATGCATCAGCGATTTAGTATACCGATGTTATGCCGTCGCTCCGTTGTACTATAAAATTGATTTTGACATTGTTTGTGGTCGCATATGTTTGTTTATCCGACTGTACAATGACGGTGATATGGTTTTAATGAGAATTAACACAATTTTGACTAGTATTTGTTTTTTTATTCATAACGCTTAAGTAAACAAAAGTGATTAGTTTTTTGACCAGGGACTACCAACTAGAACTTCTTTAAAACCAATGTCAAAATAGGTTAACCAAAATATTTCTGATCCCTTGAAAAGCCACTACTTTTTCTGCATTAAAAAGCAAGACTTTGAAAACAAAAGACGATCTCAAATAAAATTGTTCCACTTTGATAATTATATTAGATCAGTGAAATGCATTCTCAAGTCTGTCAAAATGACAATGAGCAACCCTAACAGACATTAAAATATCCAAAATCCAACATTTAAACCATTTATTGGTCGGCAAATACATGAGGCCAGTTCCCAGGGGTCATAAATAAACGATCGAGTTGATGTAAAGGCTCGTTCATACTGTGATACAATATCGATAAATGCTGTATATTGTATTAGGTATGTTAAATTGAAAAAATATGCTAAATCATCTATCAGTTTTATTAGCCACTTTTAACAAATAATTATTCTACGACGTTCGCATAACGCCATCTAGTCTCAAATTAAGCAAAACTTATGAGTACTATGAGTAAAAACGTGTGAGTATTATGAGTACTAGATAACTAATAAAAATACTTACACACTCCTAATTACATAACTTACACCCAGACACAGGACAAATGATGCTCACCACACAAACAATTGTCCTGGGTGGGGATCGAACCCAAGACCTGCGGTATAGCAGCCAGGGCCACTAACTACTAGACCAACCGGCTCTAAAGAAAAAAAATAGCGGCAGAATTAAAAATAATAAAGTTGAACCAGATTTCAGAACAAGATAGATTGTAATGTGACGAAGAAGCTCTCATATTTTGTTAATTTTGTCGTCTAGTGACGTCATTAGTTATCAGTCTCTCAACCTGTAAGCGTCCAACGTATTTTTGAAAAAGTCTCTTACCATCCTCAGAAATGATACCTCACAATGTTTTGTGTTATTAAACACGTTATATATCAAATAACATCACTGTAATCTCAATCACTCGTCACGCTTAACAGGAGCCAAATCAAGCATGAAGTTGTCACTTAGCACTGCTGACGCGTAAACAATCATAATATATATCATATCAATGTATAAGCAAAGATCATTATAATTATATGTTAACGTTTTAGTCACGCATATGTATCGGGGTAGCTTGACTAGTTTCAGAGCCAGCCGAAATCCTTAGACGCCATGACGACGGCTGCCACAGACGCTAGCGCCACGGCCTCTCATGGTTCAAACGTGGTGCTATGCAGCAAGATACGCGGCTGCTGACTAAGATATCATACTTGGACTTAATGCATTTTTTTTTATACTTGTAAAAGGTCCGCATTTAGTATCTTTTTGTAACACGCAAACAATGATAACGACACCACAAGCGTGATTGGCTGGAATGCTTTATACCGAACATTAATATTTAGACTTGGTATTTATTTGGTTCGCAAATTTTCGTACCAAGATCCAAAACGTCAAAGTAAAATAATTTCCCCCGTATGAACAAGCCCTTACCGCGTCTCATTTCGCCACATTTCAAAATTAGCGGGCGATACCGCGCCAGTAAAACATGGCCGGCCATCGTTTCGACCGTAAAACAGTTCTGGATTTATGTACGGTGTAAAATTTTATATTATTCCGTTCCATCTATGAATTGCAGGATACTTTGTTGTGATTGCCCGATACAGACATGTTTTTATGTTTACACAATATGGAAATACGCTTTGTTTACAAATACATTTTTTTATCTTAGATCCTCCGTAAATCTTTGATGGAAAAATATTGTGGCGGTTCCCCATGACCTACATTCGTGCCTATAAAGAAGAAAAATTTAATTATAAAATATTACTTTATGCCAAAATCCGTTTATTGCCGACCAGGATCATATTTCAGGGATATTTTCAGCTGTTTTCGCCACAGCAATTAGTTTTACGAAATTCCGAGTCTCTAGTACGAATCTTTTATAACAAATATTTTTAAGTGAATTCATAAGATTTTAACTAAACACATTGACACATTTCTCACGACTCCAATAACAACTATTTTATAAGTCACATATTTGCATCATTGTATGAGAAAATAGAACCACTACAACCAAAATGATTGAGCTTTAAAAATACCCCTTTAAAACACAAAAACCTTCACTAAAAAAGTAACCCATCCACTAAATCCGTAAATTAAACGTAACTACATACAGAAGTTAACCATTTAGTAGCAGGTGGGTGCAAGTTTGTGACTGCACTATTGTAAATCCGGATCCGCATTGCAGCCTCCGTGAATACTTCTAGGACAGGACCGTCTGCTCACCGCACCCGAATAATTTCCAAACTTGCTTTCACTGGCGCCGAATGTTCCGCGTTTGTTGTAGATTTGTGGTTCTGCCGCATAAATATTAGACATGTATAGCGGTTGCTTTGATTTAACACTTATTTAGGCTTTAGTTTTTATTCATAGGACTACTGGGGCAGTATTTCAAGCAATGCCATTGCTAAGTTTGCGGTGAGACTTAAAAAGAAAGCCATGAAATTACTGACGACCGGTATTAAAAAAAAAGTATTGACAACTGAGGAAAGTTGACGCAAGGAGTTGTTATTGTGCATATATAAATACTTATGAATAAGAAAAACTATTCGAAAGTACAGCGGCATATTATAAGTGGTTAAAGTATAGCCCAATAAAATTTAGTAAAGGTATTTCGAACAACCTAAAAGTTTAAATAGGATGTAGAAACAAATTTTCAAGCGAACAAAAATACAGCGAACGAAGCAATGAAATAAAATTTCAAGCGGCACCGGAGGAGGTAAGTTATAGCGTCAAATAGAAGCATTATGTGTTCAGGACGAGCTTGGATGTCGTTAACTGCACCCTTACTAACGCACTCTAAACCCAGGACTGTTATAAATGTAGAGTGAGACGCCACTATGCGGAATGTAGAGCGCTGTCTCTTTTACACATTGGAAACAGTTTTTTTTAAGATTTCGTGGTACAGGCACTGTAATGTAGTTTAAAGTACAATATTACTGTTTTGTAAGTCGGCTAAACTTCGCACTTGTTCTAAGTTAACTCGACATCATAAATATCGGACAAGTTTGACTGAAAAAGTCAAGTACTTTCATGCGGCACTTCTAAACTGAGTTTGATTTTAGTTGCTTTTTTTTTCTTTTGATTTGAATAGGTTGTTGTTTTTTATGTTTTGTGCCAGGGCTTGGTATTTCAAGACTTTATTTATGGGCTAAAAAGGACTTCTTTTGAAACATCGATTAGCAATAAATAAAAGGCGTAGCGAAGGCTATGGAATAAACAAATACGACTTAATAAGATTCAACGTAGCCCAAAATATACCGATTTATAATTAACAAATATTTAAGCCCCTCAGATTAACAATAAAATGCCCAGAACATATAGAGTTCTCCACACAACGTTTTTCGAATAAATAAGGAAACAAGAAATATATTTTAGGAGATTCCTTAGAAAGTATTGAGAACATTAAAAAAACTATTCCTCCTCATTTATTTGACATTAAATTTAAAAATAAAATAGGCATTATAATTCTTGTTCCTTAAACCGTAAGTGATGCCTAAAAAAGGAAGACATCAATTTTAAAATCTCTCCTCTCTTTCTATTTCTAATGATAGAAAGGGACAGACATTCGGAAAACTAATGCGACGTCATAGCTAATTAGTGTCAGTTAGTTTTAAGGCGAAGCGCGTTTAGAAGATTTATTTAACAATCTATTTCTTAGTTTGAATATTTCGATTTGTTTAAGTATTTAGTTTTGCATGTGTATTATAAAATATATATTTTTTCCATTGATGTTATCAACCTGCCTTAAAAACTAAATCAGAGTTTAACTTTTTTATGAGAACCTAAAACAATAATTATTGTAGCAAAAATACCTCTTAATTCTGTGGAAGGAAGAAACTTTCCTCTATAGCGGACAAACTTTTAAACAAATAAAAAAAATAGAGACGACATTTGGTGTAGGTATTTATAAAAATGACGTAATTAAAAGCTTAAGTATGAAGAACTTCCACTTAAATAAGGGCGACTTCACACGGCAAGAAATAGGGGGACACGCATCGTTAGTCATGATCTTAACGTTTTTTTGTTTTAAAATGGCTTTTAATTGAGCCCACATGTTTTTAATATCTGATAAATCTCAGATTTTCAGATTGCCAGTACACGCCCGCAGTTTTTTGTCGATGCTCACTGAATACAGTTTATTGAGTCTTTTTATTTAATTACGTAGCCAAATACACAAAGGATGAACAATGGATATATTTTTTATTTAAACAGAAATTGTGTCGGAACGTTCTGTTAAATTAATGCTCACTTATTTTTCGCCATCTTGAATTTCAGCAATAATATTGCGTTGTTTATCGTTGTTATTAAAAGTTGATTTAACATCATTGGGATAAAAAATAATTAAAGCAAGTAATAACAGTGTACCTACGTGCATTTATAGTTTGCGCAAATCAAATTAAAAAAAATAAACAATTTAATATACAAACATTCAAAAATCAATAAAAAAGTCAAATTGAACTTAAATATCAATGCTAACAAACCAATCCTCTCGAGCAATTAACACGCTTTATATCAAGCCCTTAAATGTGACGAAACATCCATATTCCACGGTTTTTATCATTTTTATCACAATTACCTTAATTTGACAGTGTAGTCGTGTAATAAAATACGTCCGAAACGACACGCGCCCAATAATTACCAACAAACCAGTAAAAAAATGGTTCAAAGAAAGATTTTATCACTAACCCACCACGATATGTCCGTGTCAAAGAACTTAAAACTAAACGAATCTCAACCTTATTCCGTTGACTTAAGGTCCACAAATATTAATCTTGGTGGCTTTAAAATATGGTGGATAGCCCACACAGTAATTTACGGGAATCACCGAGTCACAGATAATTAAATAACAAAAAGAATCAAAAAGTAAAAAAAAGCGTTGATTTATTTAGGGTTCAAATCGGATTCCGGTAAACTTTTACCTTTTACTTCGTGATTAAAAAGAATATTAATAAAAAATCTTTTTTATTTAAAAATCTTTTGAAGTTAAAAAAAAGGATTTAAATAAGAAAAAAATCTTAAACCCAACTCTTAAACATCGATATCAACGTATTTGATCTGTATTAAAAAGAAAACTGTTTCAGCTACACTACAAAATATGACCTTTGATGTATGTCCACATTATTTCTATAGCTTTTGGTCTCATCTAACTAACTGGTCTTTATAAGACCAGTAAGTAGACGGCTTATCAAAAACGGGTGCAGTTATGAAAAAGAGACGCCACTTTACGGCGTGTAGTGTTCCGTCTCCCTTCTACAACTACAACAGTAAGGTCACAGAACAAACAAACAAAAGTATAATGTCAAAGGAAAATTAATTTACTTTTCTGTAACATGCTAGTGTATAAATAATATATAAGTATCATTCGCAATGCAATGAGTTAAAAGCCGGAAAGCTATTGTCCCGATTCAGTAGCGAATCGAAGCAAACATTGCATGTGTCGTTATTTGATATTCAATTATCGGAATGACCCAAAATGCGAGCTAATGGGATTTTAAATTAGTATTAATGTTTTAATATTAATTCAAGCCGTCATGAGTCCGACTCGTGGGGTTTGCAAAAGTAATAACCCTGTAATTATCATTAAAATCTATGTAAAAAACGGTGATAATTTCATGTCGGTCTAAATGACTTAATATCGGTAGGCGACTATAATTCTACGCAATAATCATAAATACTGGAATTCTTTTTGTAAAGCTAGACCGCCTATTTACTGGTAACTTTTCATATAAATGGCTAACAATCATTTTAATAACCCTCATTACAATTGATAGGCAACATCATACAAGATTGGTGTTGTGTTGTAACACAATCATTTGTACAAAATCAACATCGTCGGGAAAAAAACCCAAACGAGAAATTCTTCATGTTCAAAAAAGAACGACCATTAAATTAATAACTTACACGTGCCTAAAAAGTGTACCTACTTAGTGTCACCAAACCATTTTCCGAGAGAACAGTCTATTTTAATAAAAACAAGTATCCATTTGGTACATTTAATCCAGTTCTAATCTCGCGTCGTATAAAACGACCTAAAATAACAATTGGGAGAATATTTTCACTCCCGAAAAAGAACTAGTGGAATTTTAAGCTGGGAATGAAGGAGACGTTGTAACCGGGTCCTAAACGGTACGCCATTAGGTCTATACGACCGGCATTAGTCTTCAAACGTTCGGGAAATAGGGCGGGACGTGACTCGTAGGCTTCGCTTCCACTAGCGATGAATGAAGGAATTCGTGACGTCTAATACCCAAGATGCTTAATTCTTGATGAACAGAAATATATTCGTTTTATTAAATTTAAATTTTGGAGATATCTGGTAGAGCTGAATTTTCAGTTAAAATCAGCATTTGAATAAAATTTTACTAGTCTCTTTTCTTGTAAATAGTCACTAGAAATAATATCTACCTACATTAATCTAAGGGCTAATATTATTTTTCTTCCAAAATATATTACAGTATTTAACAAAATTAGGCATCTAAAACAAAGGTACAAAAACTGAGAAAAAATTTGGAATACACAGTACTGGATAAAAATGCCTAAACCCTAGATTAATTGCGTCGTGAAATAACACAAAAATTAATTGATGCCGCACTAAAGATAGCTGTGAGCTATAAATTGGAACTTAGATAGAGATGTATCCATGTAATAAAAGTCAGAAATTTAATTTGTCCCGTGCTAACAGATACGTTTTAACGAATTAAGCTTGATTTGATTAATCTTTGGTAGACACGGTATAAATCTTCAGGCAAATGTACATGCGTGTACAAGAGTTTAAAGGGTTTCGGGGGTTGGTAAATTAGAGGTATAGGAAAACCAATTTTAGTTCCAGTGCATTAAGAAGATTTATCGCATGTAGACAAAAAATAATGAAATGGAACACTTTAGATTTGCTAAAAAATCTTAAGTAGACCCAAAACATGTTTTTGGTTGCCAAAGATGACTGTCACAAAATGTAGAAAATAAAAAAAAATATTCGGCTACACATCTTTCACAAATTTTGTTAAAAATTACCTTAATTAAAATCTTTGCTATCTTAGGAACTAAATGTTATCAAAACCAGTCAATGATGTAGTACGTGGCTATGGAGTTTGTATTTAAAAAACTAGACTTAGAAGCGAAACCTTTTTAGACTTTTAGTCTCACTTCTTTAAAATTTTTGCTAATTTTCTTAGACGCAAAATTTTATCAATGTCATTCATCTGTTTTAGTCGTTAAAACAACACATAAACAAAATAACTTTCCCAATTGCAATAATAGCAAAACTGTCGTCAATAATAGCGTATATCACTCATCAAAATCAGGACAATAGTTTGAAACAAGACAATAGTATAGTGTGCACTGGAATCTATAATATCTGTACCAAACAGATCCATTCAAATGGATATATGCTGAAATTTTAATATGCCTTATGCATTGGATATGAACATTCCACATAAATGCTTAATATGATCGATGTCTAGTTAGGTATAAATGTTCTTATATGTATACCAGCTTTCCTGAGCGTAACTTCACCCGCGTGAATATCGATTATAAAACATCACTTCCCTTTGACGCAGTCGGTTAAAACGAAGCCTGTGTGTTTATCTAGGGTGTCATCCAACACTTTACCAAATTTCATGAATATTGATTCGGCTGTTTTAGCGGGAAAGAGACAACAATCAGACATCGGATCGGAAATAGACAAACTATTTTGTTTAATTTCAGTTACTACTAAAAACTTTTATATTTATAAATCGAACATTGTCACAACAATGAATAAAAAAGCCAAAAGATTCGTCCTTGCCTGTACATTTACACGTTTACAACGTATTTAACATGTAGTGCCCTATTACCAATCCCAACCGAAACTAATAAGGTGAAGTCCTTTATTGTTAGCCATAAAACTAATTGATGTACAACAATCTCAAAATTGGTATGCCAGTTTTATGGGTTCTCACCCAGCAGTGGATGTCAGTCAGAATTTATTCGGTGTGGTTTATCTAAATATTGGGTATCATGTAACATGTGTGTTAGAGTTCGTTGAAGTAATTATAAGCAGGATATTTGCGTAGATTTTAGAAAGGGAATTGAACTCTATAATTAATTTTCAGAAGAACGGTTTATGGGATAGTTCAGGTAAATTATTGGTATGGGTGAAAAGCTGAAATAATGTTGTAAGTACATCCGATTCAAGTAAAATTTCGCAAAATCCTAAGTGTAGGAGAGACATTAGTACATATGTACGTAGTCTATTCCCTTTTTTTAGTAGTGTTGACAGATAAGTAAATTAAAATCTAAAACTGTAGCCATCTCAGTATCAATAACGTATTAAAAAATTAAAAGCCTAATAACTACCTCTCATTTGCTAACATCAAATTGATTATAGCGAACAGGGCACCCTCATTAGACGCGGTCCGTAGCTTTTTATGACAGATTCATTAAAGCTCTACCTATTTGCCAGTTTTTTTTTTATATAAAGCGTTAAAAATCTCCCCGAGCCTTCGTTCGTAGAATGAGAAATATATTTCGTTTCTGCATAATTAGTTTAAACTTGGTCCGCGGGTCACTCAACTGAATTATGTTCGTCTGTTTGTTTGTGCTTCTAGGACCAAGTTTGATTGTTTGTGAAGGTTTTTTGTTTCGCTGTGTCTTTATTTGGAGCAACGTTGAAGATTGCGGCTTTTGGAACGAAAAGTTTGTGAATAAAGTTGGTACTGTGGGACTGGCACAGTCTGTGGGTTAGGCTTGTTACAAATGGATTGGGTCTTCTATTCTGGCTGTGGTAACAAAATTATGTCTAGTGCTTTTGTATTGGGTAAATGGTATACCTGGTATCAAAGTGGTTTAATACAAATAATTGAACGTGAATGGAATGTAATTTGATTCCCTTTCTATTACTTATTTTGTGACCTGATTATGAAATTAGGTTTACGTTGCCGGGATAAGTTCAGAGCCTTGATAATAATAAAAAATCAACAGTATACACGTGCACTTCATTTTTTTAACATTTCGCTTTATCCCATTCTTACCCTAATGCCATATCTGTCTTCTAAATTTGTCACTTCAAATCTCTACACCCCATCATCATATTTTTTTCAACTCGGACTTACTATTGTCATTATAACTACCACATAATTACTACAACAAACGGAACGCGTTCTGAATACCGTACTAAGATAGCCGGGCTAACTCGACTAGTAGACTTTACTAGCGTATTGGTAGTATCATTGTTAACGCTAACAAAGAGTGCTGGATCGTCGGGTATCTGCCTTCCACCAACCTACCAACATCTCTAAAACTAATACAATTGCGGTCGTGGGAGCGAGATAGCGCAATACAAGGTGTAGAGCGTCGTCTCTTTTCCACACACGCAGTAATATTAGTATAGTAGACCCTCGGTATCGGCAGCTTATTGTGAAATATACAACTGTTCGGCCACTGAGCCAGCAACTTCATAGATTATTTATACAACGGTGTACCGGTAAACGCAAGTAGAAGCTTAACTTGAAAGAGTTTTTAGTTTCGATAATGGAATGCTGAAGTTGCTTTTATATTTTTATTGCTTACTGTGATGGTCTAATACTTTAGCTATTAGCGTCGTGTACAGTCACGAGGAAAAACATAGATACACGACCAAATAGATTTCTTATGCAAAAAATCTGAAGTTGTTATGAAATATTCCTGATTTATTTATTAATTTATGTACACACACATTACAAAAACGATAAGATGATATATAAAAACAATAAGTACAAAGGTACTGCTTATTTCTTTAAGAAATTTCTGCCAGCAGACCTGCGACTGGAGAAAACAGGAAGAAACATATTATAAGCTAAACAAAAAATGTTTAATTTGAAAGAAAATTTTACGATTTCTTGAATAATTTGACTAGGATAAACTTTAATTGCTTGGCTGTACACTATAGCGTGTTATCTTGCTTTCACACTGGAAAAAGTCTTAGAATGTAGACTTTTAAATGTTTCAAAAATGTATTCATACTCTACAACCAATCCTGAGAGATGACAGCGTAACTTGTTTATATGGTTGATCACATAGGTAGTAGACAAAACTACATTACACATATTTATACTGAAGTATGTTAGTTCTATAATTATCTTTGTAATACCAATTTGGCTGCTTTCATGGCCACACCTATTACACTGAATATCAAACAACAATCGTCCTATTCGTATCCGAATGGATAAAAGAGAAAACTGGTATTGATAAAATTTTAATACTTATGGATAATTTCCGAACCTACAAATTCACCATAACCATCTAATATTGAAAAATAATTAAGTAATAGTACCTAATTACATTTAGTGTATTGGTTTCCGATAGGCTTTTGTTACACATTTTAAAATATGCAAAATAAAGAACATAAAAATGTGGTATGGTGCTGCAAAAAACGCACTCTTTTATGTATTGCGGAATTTTTTCCTTTTCAGAACACTGTATGTACATATGTTTAAGAAGTAGGTATTTTTTTTTACTAACAAATGAAAATAGTATACATATATTGTGAACCAACAAATTAAAAACAATATTATAAACTCAGAACCAACAACAAAATGTACATATTATATTTCTTTTACAGTTCTTAGCACAATGTCCTCTGTGTTTTGTTTATTAGCCCAATCAAAACCTAACCTATGTCATTTCGTCATAGAGTTAATACGTCACTCTTGATTTCTGGACCGCGTCAGGTATTGTCTTGCAACAGCTGTTGTCAACATGATGAGTAATGACACGTAAACGATTGATCGAGTTGTGTCAGGTGTTCTTAATGTGCACAATTATTGTTCTGGTCTAAAGATTATAAGGAATTTAATAAAAAAAATTGTACCAATAATATTCCGCGAAAGAATGGAGGGAGGCCTTTGCCCAGCAGTGGGACGAAATGGGCTAGAATAAAATATAAAAATATTCCGCGACGAAGGTGATGCGACGGTCTAGTCAGATTTGTGGGGCGCTCGTGGCTAGAAATAGTAAAAGATAGAAAGATTTGGAAGAAAATGGAGGAGGCCTTTGCCTAGCAGTGGGATCTCAGACAGGCTACATAAATAAAATGCTTTGATTTTTTTTCTTCTTTTTGTGTGCATCAGTCCGGCTTGACGCACACACCTACGCTAAAATCGCTTTGAATAAGTGAAAGAGACTCTCATTATACTAACCTACCTTCACGGATTGACACAATATTTTGTCAGTCAGTTGGAATTATCTACTCTAGCAGTCAAAACTTCATTAAAGAGTTAAGGTTAAACGCTAACTTCAAAAGAAGATCAAAGACAACTGGCTCACCGCTTCTAGGAATCTGGGTAAGGGAGGGAAAATGCGCCGGACAGAGCGCAGACTGCAATGTGCAGATTAAGGTGCTATTTTTCATACTGAAAGCTTCAAAGTATAAACAGTAAGTATACCAGTTTGTAAAGTATTTGACGCTATTAGGAGAAAGGTCTTTAACTCCTTGGTTAGTCAGTTCAACATATTAACTTCTGCAGTTTACCTACTTTCGGCAGTACATCTGAACGGGCACCAACTTAGACCAGATTGGTGACAACTGGTTTCTCTCGAGACTGACCCCAAGGTCTTTATCACCTTAAACTCCTCTTAAACTACACAAAAACAAAACAATAACTCTTAGCACCAACAACGCGTACTCGACGAAATTTCTTCCAATTAACATTACTATAAGTTATACCGGATTGCTTTAATGCTCGCTGCGAACATTCACTTTCATTACTCCAAGCTTTCGTTATAATGTAGGTGAATTACGCGGGGATTGCTATAACAAGACCCCCTATACCTTACTACATGTTAGTCTAAGTTCCCCGAGAAAGGGAACACTGGGTTGCCTTTCAGCCATATATTAATGAATTTCGCAGAAACGTATGTTCGCATTTCGCAAATACACGAGTTTTGAGCTAGATCTTAGGTACAGTAGATTAACTAAAAGGATGAAGGTTGATTATAACATTTAAGTTTCACGTCTAGTTTGGTGTAATTTTGGTTATATGATAATGTGTCTTTTGAATTATGGAAAGTTATTTACGGCATAAGTTTCTTGTGAAACAAATGCAGACTTAGAATTTTGTGTAAAGTTTTAGCCGATTGACTTAGAGCTGTCGCTTTTGTTACGTAGAATGTTAAAAGACGTGACTTGTTCACTGAAACATCAGCAAAAATATTACAAAAATCTTTGCAAAGAAATCTGTTTCGAATAGGATTATAATTTTGATAAATAGGCATAAATTAAATGGAGTACCAAAGAATATCCAGCGTAATCCTAAGAAAATACCTAATCAGCATTTTTATATCAGAAACGCGAATTTTCGTTTTGCCTCAAGAATTTAAAAGTGACTTATAATCATAAAACCTCCTTACAGGCCCACCATAAACAATGATAAGATTATTACACCACAGCGGTTACAACCACCAATCTGTGACCCAGAAACCACTGCGGTACCAAAATACTCGTCGAGGGGGAAAAAATTAAGGGTCCCCAATTAACAATAATGAATTGGAGCTTTAAAGTATTAGGCTTTCGACCTATTTGTCGTCTCGTCGGCGCCTCGTCGCAGGTTCGAATCCGCTGACATTTTGAAAGATGGCCCTACTAATATTTACAGGGCTTAATTTGTTTGAAAGCCTCTCCCCTTTGTGAATTTATTGCTGGATCTTGCTTCTTTACGGTTTTTGTTTTGTCATATTTTATATTAATACCTTATTGTTCAATTGCCGTAGTTTACCTGGAACAAATGGGAAAGGTTTTATTAGTTAAATTGTTCGTCAGAAATACGGTTTATTACATATTTTTACAAGAATATCAGGTTGATAACTGTATTAAGATTTTGGTTTCTATTATCAAATTGGAATCCTTCTTCCTCGAAAAAGTAATCCTTTCGGGTTACAGAAAATGTACAGTAATAAATTGTAATAAGGTAAAGAATACGTAGAAAAATATTATTTCAATATCTTGCGAGTTATCAACATTATTGAGGACAATACTTATTGTCCAATATCTATACTATCACTGTAAGGGATCAATATACCGTAAATGTCAAATAATACAGTGTAAAGTTATGTATGTATGTCACAAACAACTTGGTTCACAAATAAATTCACTGACCTATCACAATCGCCTGTCATGAATATTATTCCTTCAACCAAGGCACCCGAGTCTCCAATGTTATAAATATGTAACGCGCGCGTTAACGTTACTGATACGGAGAAAACGGCGAGCTGCTGTGACGCTAACCCAATCGGCTGACAGGTCAAGGTATGAACGGGTTCGATGGACTCACGCTGATAGCGCCAATGCACTTTGTGTAGAGATAGCAAATTAAATGTGTTTTCTAAATGCGGATGACTTTAATTCTAATAAAGTCTACATTTTATGTATTGTTTTCCTTTGTCGGAATTGAGAGTTTATTCGTATGCGTTGCGTTAAGATAGTTTTTGTATTCAATTTAAGAAATGAATGTAGGTACTTGTAATAAATTCTTGATTGTACTTACTGTCAAAATTGTAAATTAAGTAAAATAGGTCAACTAGTTGTTGCCCCATTTTTAAAGAAAATATTTTTTTATTCAACATTATTTCCAAACCATAGTTATTTTAACTATCATCCAATTAAATATGCAATTATGTATTAAACCAACAAATTCCATACGTCATAAAAATAAAATAGCGCACATAGCAATATAATATTAAAGACGACATAAAATCCAATTCTATTTTAAAGCTACATTCCTCAGAGGTATAAAATAATTTTCGCTGGCACTCAAATATTTTTGCAGACGGTGCGATAAATCGGTGCACACAAGTGCGATGCTCCGTTGTTATTGGTACAGTAGGGCTCACACACGTCGCTAAGCAGTTTAACATTGAGAATCCTACTGAATTTGTTATACACTGAGTGACCGTATTCAATTAAAATGTATTTTTATCAACCTACAGAGCATTGGATGTTAATCATATGGGAAATTATCGCGTAATATGCTCAAGAGGAAATTCTCAATTACTTCATAATAAAAAAAATAGGGTAAATGTGTGCAAAAACTTTTTTTTTTCCGTAAGAATTTATATACCAGTTCGTTTACAATGATAAATAGTTACTATTTTTTTATGATTAGATATTTTTATCAGATAGCTCTGGCTGTGGTCACATCAAATGTCTCACACGTCTGTTTCTTTTTATAACACTTAATTTCCCAGAGTTTTTTATGACCTAACACTCTTCAGACAACGCAGACCAAAAAAGTTAGTTTCCACTTAAAAAACAAACGCATCACAAAACCGTATGAAAACAAAGCACAAACTAAATCCAAAAGTTATTAAACGCATACATTTTCAGACCATAAAAATTTCAAGCCAGACATAAAATTACACAAAGAACCGTATATCAAAAACTTAACACGGACTTCATTGCAAAAGAAAACTAAAAGGAAATATAAAAGGAAATCGGGTGTCTTATTCCCCCACCTCCTTATTCTTAGTTATTCTAATCCCTGCGGAATCCTACACTTGCAGGATACGTGACTTCAGCACCTTGCATTTTATTATTACCATCCCCCTTGTGGGGAGTTGTAAGTGGCTGGTAATTGTGTAGGATAACTTAGATTGGGTTTTTAATTCGAAGTGTTCATGGTTAGGGTGTGGCCGTAACTGGAATTTTATAACTTATTGCCTGTTGAGCGTTGTGAATTTTAACTGGTACGGTTTTAGTCTATGTGGTTTTTGTTTGAGGTTGTGATGCGATTGGTTGTAGATTTGCTTGTGAGATTTTGAACACCATTTAAATTAATTTAATTTTAAGTTTGTTTTCACTGTCTTTAAAATAATAGTATAGAATTATGTTCTTAGCCTTTGATCGATAAATTAGTCACTTGTTATTTCTATAACAGTTCTTTTTTACTGTTCGTTGTTCAAAGCGAATCGTCAACTTTTATCTCCCAAAAATTGAGAGAAGTGAAATTTTGTATCTTCAAATCTACACTAAAAATGTTTAAATATTCAGCTTCTAATGTTCTGAATAGTCTTAGTAAATTCTTTATAGAATTCTAAGATTTATGGCTGAGTACCTGAATTATATCGCTAGAAGAGGTACTTTATCTAAAGTGCAGCTGTTATTCACTGGAACCACTAAAATACCTACAAAATGGCAATATAATTTTACTTGAAGACCGATCTATTTTAGTAAATAAATATTTAATTTGAAAGTTTTTGACAAGGATAATAATTCGAATTTGAATTTGCATTTCAGTCCTAAATTGGACTTTATTTTAAGAACACTAAGAACCTATTTTACAAAACATGTTCAGACAATATTCAAGATATAGTCTTTGTTTATAATAAACCTGCATTCTGAATGTAGGCGGTGCAACACGCCCTGTTTGCGCCAAAGACGGTGTGAAAGTGGCCAGAACGCAAAAACCGACCTCACGCAGGACAATCGCTTTTGTGGTAATTTTAATACCTACAATCATTATATCCCTTTATTAATTTTAATACAGAATTAAATTAATTTTGAAATTTTAACATTTCCTTTTAAAGAAAAAGATTGCTAAGATGTAAAACTCGAATATTAAATTGAGCTTTTTATAGAGAACTTATAGCTACCGTAATTATTTTTATGCGACACGATACTAATTTATCTTAAGTAAGTAATCAATGAATCTTAATATCGATAAAAATATACCTACAGCGTTCGACAAAAGATTTCATTTTAACCTACAAAACATGGGAAAGAAATGGAAAATGAAACAATGCAGATTATAATTTTTCCACTTTACAGAGTCCTAACAATAAACCTTGAAAATTCTAATACACTGAAGTATAAATCTATCCAAAATAAATCTTCTAAATATGCCGATACAATTTACATCTTAGGAATACATCAGTCAGCGGTTGTACGTCGACTAGCCCTTATTGTGGGTAACAACTTATTTTACTCTGACGTGTACAAGATTCGCTCGGCGTTCGAATTTATGGGCTCTTACCTACACCGGCCTGTTTATCCCACTTTTCATGGTTTGAAAAACAAATTTATGTCTTTTGTAGTGTATTAATTTTAAAGGCTATGAAAGCTGAAGATTTTGTGGATTGTTTATAGATTGTATTTAATGTTTGCCTTCCAATTTTTATTGTTTTATGATTCATTAGTTTTTTCTTGAAAACATCTCTGAAAATTCTCTTTTTTCACCAAATATATTTTAATCTTTTTGGCATTTAACTATAAGAAGACTCCAGATGACAAACTTTTCAGTACACACCAAAACGATTCAGAATTCGACCAGGACTATGAACGACACAACGACAACAGAGGTAAATTTGACAATGTGAAAGTTTTATCAACCAAGCTACACAACAAAACACTAATACGACAATATTAGCAAACCCGTTTATTGATAACCGACAGTTTATAACCGTTGACCAACAGAGACCGTTGTCATAATGAAGAATAAAAGGACACGGCCGGGAGCGAGCAAAAACTGCTTGACAAAACGTTTTGACATGTTGATATAGGGCTGTCACCTGTGTAGACAGGAAATAGAAATACTATCGAATTTAGTCTTGATAAGGTAAGTAATAAACGTGATTTTTTTTAACTTTCTTCATCTTTTACTCTAATAACTATAGAATATTTTGTAACAGAGATAAGTAATGGAGTAATTTTGTGTTGTTTGTTGGATTAACGTGGATTATTTTAACTTTATTCATTCTTTAATCTAATAACGATAGAATATTTTGTAACAGAGATAAGTTATGAAGTAGTTTTGGTTTGTTGGATCATCAATGCATTCCCCTTTATCGTTCGTAAAGGATTAAAAAGAAGCATCTAAGTCACATTGTTCTAGAAATTCTTGTTCAATCAATTAATATGGAGATACAAAACTTGTTATTTGTGTTCGTATAGAATCATTATGGTCAAGGACAACCAACTTATTTTATGGTTATTTTTTCGTCTTCGACAACCCTTATTTCAAATCCGCCCTTCCCGCTTAACTTAAGATGTTGATCTTATAAAATAATTCACTTATTGTGTACATTTCACGCACTACTAAGTTTCAATCACAATGTCGCAAGGGCCTGTGGATTTAAAAAATCAAGTTTACAACAATTTACTATAAACTTAAATGCTTCACTGAGTTCTTTGAATTTGGAGAAGTTTTTGTCGTCAGAATGAATTGAATGCTTGTGCCAAAGGACATGAATATACAGGGTGTATTTTTTTTTCAATAGTGAGCAGCTTCTTGATAACATCATTAAGATTTTTTTTGCGATGTGACATTTTTATGTAAACTGCGATTAAAGTTTTCGGTCTCACGTAATTGCTCCTATGATTTGTAAAAAGACGTTAGGCAAAAAAAGTGCTACAGTTTAGTCACAATTAGCAATTATTGGTACTAAATAGCTTCTATGTACTTTTCCAGACTACATGCTTAGCACTACACTATTGTAATATGAACCCACAAAACAAAAAAATCCACACTAATTACAAACCATAATAATCTTTCATCAAAATATCCAAGTCACGGTACCTTATAAAACATCAGTCGAGTGCTAAAGCCCTGGTGTAAAACGTAATCACCCCTTACATTAAATACCGCTCATATTTGAACTCTTATAAAAAACGTGTAATGACTGTCACCGTGCATGTAGCCGAAGGCTCTTGGCGAAAATTGTATGGAAAAAATGTCGGGCGGGAAACGACGAGTCACGATCTCAGTCACCTTACCGACGACCAAACGCTCGTAAATTACGGTAAAAATTGGTAAAAAAGTATCATTGCCTGCATTAATATGAGCTGCTATTTGCTTCGAATGCCTTACGTAATTGTTGCAAAATATTGCTGAATTTTATTTCTGTGTGTGGAAATAAAATTTATGGCTCCAGGGCTATCGGGGCTTCAGGGTTATTAAGCTATCCGTTTAAGCTATCATTTTGTTTTACGTTTTTTGGAAGGTGAACAGGATATTTTAAATTCTTTACTTTTAAATGCATTTTCGTCATTTCGATGCTCACTGCTATCTGCTGTCATTTAGTTAATGTATGCAGATGACACATTTTTCTCTGACATTTCTGTTTGTGAATTTAACTATTAAACTGAGATAGAGGACGTGTATTAAGGCGCAAGTGATTAAATTTTCAGTTTAAAAGAAAAATAAGATAAATTAGATGAAAGTAAAGATATAGTAACAGCTTAGCGTAATATATTTGAACTCCAGATCACTACATCACTCAAAGATCGCTTATAGGCCAATCGAGCACGATCGCACGCCTTATAAGCCGATAAAACGTTTCTACTAAGCCTCATTGTTACCGGTAATGCTGGTAAAGTACAGTAAATTACCGTAAGGTTACGGCTATACAGTTATTGTGTAGATGAACCTTGATTTTACGAGGTGCCCGTAGGGTCAGAAGTAAATGGGACATTGTTGAAGCATAAATTCTGGGATGTGGTATTTTATTTTGAAAGGTCAAGGTCGTGTGGCAGATATTATGCTGGTAAATTGTGTCTTGGTAAAAAAGGACGCATATTAGTTTAGGTTTTTGCTTGGAATATTCTTCAGGTAAAAGTCCACTGGAAATGTGACATTCGAGGCAAAAATATTCCAATATTATAGCCTTATTATAACCTAAGGTTGAAATAATGTCTTCTCAGCCCAAGGTTATACCATTAAAATCTCTCACTGAATTGAAAATTTGAATTTGATTTAAACTTCGTGACGAAAGCTGTGCATTAATGTTCTCAAATTACCAGAACGTGTGTATTTGAGGTGTTTTAAAATTACGCGGTTGGAGGAAATGAGCAAAAATGTTAAAGATACTCCATGCTTAGCAAGAGGTAGTCTATTATTACCATCTCTAACTAAATGTAGAGGAAAGTCGAGGTCTGTGAATGGTAGTGTAATTGGGATGCCTAACAAAGTACCCGCGTTAGTCTGTGCATGAGATTTTAGCTAGAACCATTGGGAAAATTCATCAACTTTATCGTCTATGTGAACTTGCATTAGAAATGGTCTATTCGGTTACAGTTAAATGTAGCAAAGAACTGGAGAGGTTTGCTAGAGTGTTTAATTTATTACCAGTGTCTCGACCCATCTACGGGTGTATCATCATCTTCCTGCCCTTATCCCATTTTACTTGGGGTCGGCGCAACATGTTTTTTTTTTCTCAACATGTTGCTAATAGATTTGGCTATGGTTTTATAGTCGGCCGCCTGCCTGACACTAACCCTCTTTGGGAATGCGATTGTTGGTGGCTTACCCGCCACCATTCGGGTGACCCAAGGTGTTTGGTACAATGCACTGGGTCTTAAGGTCCATTAGTCGCCTTTTACGACACCCAGTGGAGGATATGGGGTGGCGCTATTCTTTATATCCGGACACCACACGGAATCGGGTGATACGGGTGTATGATAAACCTTAAACATTCCATCTATTAAAAAACGGCAGCAAAAAAAGTCCTTGGCCTATTCAATTGTGTCCCACTGAAGGACTCATCGTCAACATTATTTCTTCATTTCCTATCCCAAACCCTTCCACGTATTTCTTATCCTGTGCTACCTCAAACCAGTTTAAATTCATTGCTTAGTTTTAAAGATCTACGCATACACAGGGTTAGACAGAGAGCGGGAAGCAACTTTGTTTTCTGTAGTGATTTACTTCCTAACTTAATAAATCTATAAAATAACGGACAGTTAATTTCCTACACAATGGTGCTATATCTAAAGCATTCAGATGGTCTGTGAGATTACGCCCATGTCATAACGAGCTGATGTGAGCGATGCCTTACAATCGACGTACCGTCAGCAGGTATAATATTAGACAGGCTGTAAATAATAAAAAGAAACATTTATTCATAATTTATTGTGTCAGAAATTGAATCAATACTTTTTTCCCTAGGCTATTGTGTCCCACTGTTAAGCAAACCACCCCCAAATCCTTCCACGTTTTTCTGTCCTGCGCCACCTTGAAACAGTAAATACTTTTGAATTACTTACTATTTTTTTTTCAGATTTTAGGTAAAACCGTGGGGTATGGCTGAGCCCAACAAAAGATTGGATTAAAAAAAAAAACAAATAAACTGTTATGACTCAAGTCATAATAATTAATTCCAACTTTTTTGACCACCGTACAAGGTCATCACTTGTCGGGTGAAGCCTTACATTTTTCTTTTTCACCCATTAGTTTCTTAATTAATATCCCAAACTTGGCATGTTGATGTTCTCGACTTTGAATCAATCATAATTATTTTATAAGAAATATTTCGTATTATTTTCGTCATAGTTTTACTGTAGTCTGACCATAAAAGAGTTGTTGTAGTCGTTTGTATTCTACTAACGAACGTGTATTGTTAAAAAGTAATTAGAGTCAAATTAATAATTACTTTGATTGCATTCAAAGTAACAAGCTTTTATGTAAAGTAAAGACTTAATGAAGATATTTTGAGGAAGTTAGAGTTCATTATTTCAGCTACACCTAAGAAAATCATAAGTAGGTACACAAATATGCGCTAAATATTTTTCTACATTCTGTTTTAGAGCCACATTTTGTATGTCATACATCAAAAATGTTAATTAATCCGTCTTGTCCTCTAGGTTAAAGGAAAAAGTATTTACTTACAAGAAAACCGTATGATATGACGCCGCTTGAGTCATCCGCATATGGTAGTCTGATAAAGGATCAGCTACACATGTTATTAATCACGTTCGTGTACAGAACTGACCTTTCCTTAACCTCGGAAGCTGTCGAAATAGCTGATGTGATACATCTCCGATAGCATTTGGCTCGATAACCCAGATTTACCAAAAGTTCAAAGTATGGACAGACCACGAGGTTTATCTATCAAGAAGGGAATAAAATGCCAAGATCACAGATGAAATAATCAGGAATGAGCTCGACTCTAGTCCATCAATGAGAAATTAATAACTGCATTTGAGAAGAAGTCAAAAGCAAATGCAAACAAATGAAAGAGCAAGAAGACGAAATAATTTACAAAAAGGTGACACATGTAACACATGTGAACGAAATAAAAATAACTGAATACAAGAAAACATTGATGAAAAGGCTATTAAAATCAAAGTCAAATTTAATCAAACGTCAAAAGTTGCAAAAATGTTTAAGTTTCTGATGAATTTCGCTATGATTCATATAACTTAGACAAGCCATTACCAATAAGCTGTCAAGCGAAATCATTCATCAAAGTGACGACGGGCCGACAGTTCGCGAGCTCAATAAAACTATGCACGATAATTAATACTGGGTACCTACCACTACATTTCAAAGTAATATTATTGCGAGTGTGGAAGAGTGACAGCACTCTACATGGTAGAGCGACGTCTCTCTTTCACACTTGCCATAACATTACTTTAGGACATGCTAGTAGGGGCCTGATTCACGTGAAAGCTTGCGTCATGTTCCCAGAATACTACATCTACTTAATTACTGTTTCAATCTCCTTAACCATCAGAATTATTTGTATTTACGAAATAACAAATTATGAGTACATATTGATTCTTGCCTTTCTCAGTACCGATAATTGCAGAGACGGCAAACAACTCTTTTGTATAAACGTTTTGCAATATGGCATCTTTAATTCGTATTTTTATCTCGATGAATGTGGTTCAAGGGTATTTTTTTGTTTTGTAACAAAATTGCTTTAAGGTAATCTTAATTGTTGACTTGAAAACGAGTCCATTTTGGATTTACCAATTGTAATGTAACCAACATTGCAAATTTTGGGAGTACATTTTCAAAAGACCTTCTGCTTGTTCATTTCTTCAAAGCTCTTCTTTTGATGTCTTACACCAGTTGACCAATCACGGTTTTAGTTTAACAAAACTGTTCAAATTGCATGGATCCCTTTAATTATTTTGCATTGTTTCATTCTTGGCGTACATTAAGCGATCGCTATCTCTAAATCGCGATGTGTATCATTACTGCTAAATACGGATCAATGCTGATTGTTGTGTCTTCATGAACGGAGTCATTCAAATAAGGATATTCTAACAAACACGGCGTTAAAAGAGGAAACCTATATGAAAGCAAATCAAGATCATTCGTTTAAAGTCCTTTATTTTATTGTTTTTTTTTTTTTATCTTCGTCGTCTAGATGATGTTAATGTGTCCCTATACGCTATGGATAGCACGTTATTGACTATTGTTACCTATATCTATTTTGAATACCATACGTAGACCTTTGACTGTCGTTAAGTCATTAGAGTCTTGACTACCAGTCTTACTGCAGCTGATGTAGATAGAAGCTGAGTGTAAAATAAGGTTCTTAGCTGATTTCGGATAATGACAGCCAAACTAAACCTTGCTTATAAGTCTAGGCAGAAAAGAGTTTGACATTATCATCGTGACGCTCATTCAATTTAGGAATTACGATGGCATCATTTAAATATGCAAGTAAGCAAATCATGACAATAATAATTGCGACAATCTTCAGGTTATTATTGGTGTAAATTGTTTCAATGACGTTAACTGTTGCATGGGCTGACATAATGGTATCCTAGTAACTCATCATGTTATATGGGGCAAACTAATTAGGAACAGGAAATGGATGGTTTCAAGTTGGTCGACCACGTATACTCTATATAATGTGAAACTAATTTGACACAAAAGAATAACTATACCCAAAATGTTTATAAGAGAAGTTGAAGTCTGTTAAGATGTTATTTGTTATAATGCATAGATAAGTCTTGCTCCAACGCCCTGATCTAGCCAAAAACAATTGCGACGTGTTTTTTTCAAAAAACCCATCTTAAAAAAAAATTGAGCGTGATAGTTTGTAAATATGGATAGATTGATGAATGGGTATGTGTTTGCTTCTCTTTCACGCTCAAACGGCTAAATCAATTTTTATGGAATTTGCTATGGAGTTAGCTGACACCCTAAACTATCACAAAGGTTACTTTAAAGCCTACTGCGCTAGAAGAGTGTTATATTTCTGCAGACTAGCTCTTGTCCGCGACTCTATCGCGGACAAGAGCTAGTCTAGTTTATAAAAATGTAACAATACGTAGTGAATCACGTGCCCACCAAAGAAAAAGTAATAATCTTATCCCGATGAATACTTAATTGATTGGGGTGGTTCGGCAATAAATTTTAATGATATCCTAAAGTTATTCATTACACAATCACGCCAGAATGTGGCCGGTATGATTGATGAAGTTCTTCCAAAGATTATCCGCGGTGAATGGAGGTGACCGAGCGAAAACATTCGGTCAATCAAACCAGTTGTGGGGTATAGTGATATAAATGATTGGCGTATTTTGTTCAGCTGTTTAGCGCGGCAGTTATTGAGGTAATTAAGTATAGTAAATGTTCTCTACAAAAATTTGAAATTCAGAGCTTTGAATAAAGAATAATGAGGGACCAAGGAGATAAGACTTTTTTTAGTTTTGTTTTCAGGTGATGATTTTTGTCTTAAATATAATGAAATTTTCTGAAGTCGTTAAAAATTAATCATACCTCAAAATAGGACTTATTAAACTGTCCTGTTTGTCAACAATTGATTTCAATACAAGCCCCAAACGTCAAAACTTAAGTAGGTACCCTAAAATGTGCATCAACTGGCTACCAATAAAATCAAACCACGTTATTAAGCAAAACGTACGCTTTTATTAAAATCGTGCGCTGATGATGACAATGCCGAAAAATGATGCAAAAATAGACTCTAACGCCTTGTAATAAAGGTGCTTTAAAATGCAGTTAAGTACTAGTCGCTATATAATTTGTACTGAACTCTTACACAGTTCTTATGCGTGTCCTCAATTGCAAGTGATCTGTAATTTGGAAGTGTCATTAATGCTAAACTTCATCGTTAAAGAAATGATTTAAAATCGTGAGACTGTTGATCATATGTTCATCATAACATAATTATGACGGAGTTTATTGTCGTTGCAAATTTTATGTGGTTTTTTATATTATATATTTTTTATTTTTATATATATTTTTTAAAACAAATTACGCTTTGATTTTAATGATTGTATCGCTGAGATTCGAGCAAACCCTCACTCAGATAGCTACTTGAAAAACTAACAGGTATGATGCAAATATTTTTGGATCAAATGTGTAAACTATTGATTCATACTGGGATCGAATCTTCAGAACTTTGCTTTCCGTAATTAATTAACTGTCGTAGTCTATAAGTTATCCACACTTTTATTCAAATAGTATGATAGCGACATAATATATTATGTATAAACTACTAATTAAAAATATTTAAATGCAAAGAGAAGAAACAGCCTTATAAATAAAAAGAACTGTTTCTGTTCAATAATCAGTTTTACTTTTTTTTCAAAGACCCGTTAACGCCTCAATCTATTCAAAATCAACTCCTTTTCTTTTTCGATGTCGTAATAAAAAAAATAACATCACCTACACACCATACTTTAACGACTTCAACGTAATAGACATAAGTATTAAATAGCTACGGAAGTTCGTCAGTCAACCTTACTAGTTAACGTATAAAACATTTTAATCCTATCATTACATCGTCCGCCATATTGGTATGACAGATGCGCGTGCGCCGTTGCGATCACCTGTTGTTGCCCGCGGTGAAAAGGGTTATGTAAAGAATTTTATACGTCTTAATGTTTGGTGTTGCCAATTTGCATTGTGAGGGAAAAGTATAGGGTATATTGTAGTTTTTTGAGTGTTGAAGGAGATTTTTTGCGTTAAACGTTTTTTTTTTTTTAATAATACTCTAACCTAAGCTGATTCCCCGCTAGTACACTATTTAGTATCCGCAGTCCGCCTCATCGCATTTTTGATTAACATGAATTTATAGTCCAACAAATCTAAGAAGTACCGTTTGACGTTTCATCATTTTCAAACCGAAACAACTTTGTTCATGCGTACAATACTCAGTTTCGACAACCTTTGTCATAAAACCATGAATTTAGAAAGATTTTATTATTGTATCTAAAAATTTACAATTTTTAATATCCTAATTTAATTAAAAACTTTCAAACAAAGCAAAATAACACATATTTACATAGTTAATAATTTCTAATAGTTCTATTTTAGACCTCATTGCAAGGTCACGTAGTTAGGTCACTGCTTGTAGTGTTGTGACTCTTCAGATACACTTGTATGCGAAAAAATCGATTACATATATGAAAAATCGAATGTATTACTTTCAAATTATCAATTGACGACACGTTACTGCGCGACCGCATTATGCACTTAATACATAGGTACCCTAAAATAAATTACGACTTCGACAGAGACGTACACTTTGATAATTTCATAGATAATCAACTAGTCATTAATTTAAATGACGATGATGACGAAGACGATGACGATTCTAGTACTAGTAGTGTATAAATAAAATATCCTAAACATAACTTTTATTTCATTATGACAATTTAATCTCTTAAAATTCGGACATTAAAGTAATCGATCTCATAAAAATCGGATATTATAGTAATCGATTTTTTTACTCCCAACCCTATTGTCCTATTTGTCATAACTGTCAAACGGTACTTCTTAGATTTGTTGGACTATACTTCTAGTCTTCTTGTAAAATATATTTGTGTTCGTTAAGTCGCATCAAATGCTTTTCTCGTGGTAACAATATTACAATGTTTTAAGGCTCTTTTAAATCTGATTATGCATTTACCATGCTAGTAAAACCATAGACTACTAATTCCAATCCCACTAATACCGTAGGCATTCATAAATCTGAATAAAGTCATTCCGTATCAATGTCTACGGATTAATTAAAAATGTATTGTACGCGTTAAAACGTGCTATCTCGTGTGTAGTTTATAATTGCATAGAAAATAATGTGCCGGGGCTTTCATTATGTCTGCAGGCCCGTTCCGCAAGTCGCCGCCTCGTTACGTCGAATAAAACAAACTTTAATACCTTTTTCATTTTATTTATCGGTTCGTTAAAATGTTCGTATTAAGGTTGTTTATTTTCTATGTTTATTTGTTAAGCGTTGCGTTCTCATTAGTGTTTTCAAGCATCGTGTAAGCTTTTGAATTACTTTTACTGAAATTTGTAGTAATACGCTTTTCTGAGCTTATTTCGAGATTATTTGTATTGATCGTTTGGGAGTAAAGTATAATTAAATATTTCTTTTTATAAGTCATTTAGTTTAAATGGATCGCAGAGCCAGTTTCAATACCTACAAGTTATTATTTATATAAAGACCTACAATGTAAACTACGTCGAACAATAAAGTATCCACATTAAAAACTAAACTTATGTACCTATAACATACCATGATAATCCCATCATTATAAATTTTATTACTATTTGTCGTAAACGTGATATTCGTCATTACGAGCCGGCACTTAATTCGCGTGCCGCGCTCGCGTGACGGCCTACCAACGTTGCTTTTATGCGTTTTCATACTGTAAGCTCGGGTACTCCTTCTTAACCTATATAGAATGAGTGGTAAGCGCTTAGCCAAGCGGGGTTTATAGTAATGTCGTACAAGTACCTACATATAAGTTTTAGAAGTCATTTGTGTGATGTTTAATGTTTACGTTCCTGAGTCGGATTTAATTCAAACTTATATTATTCCAAGCATAATTCACTTAACTATAAGCATTTTAGTTTTGCAAAGCAAAGTCGTTACGGGAAAGTTTCAAAACGATTTTCGTACACTTATGGTTATGAAATTCATGCCAAAAGTACTATCGCGAACACAAATCCCGCAAATGCACTTCACATTGGCAGTACTCCACTGGCTCCAAAACTGAATAGAGTTAACATAGAAAATGGTACTTACAAAACTAGAGCACGTCACTCTAACTACGTCACAACATATGATCGAACATACTCCATCCAATTGAAATCGTTCCATTCAAATTCTTTTCAAATTCAAATTTGAATTCGCAACGGACAACAGGCAACGACAACACTGTCCGTTTGTATAGTGACGGGAATCGGGCGCTTGAATCGATTATTCGAATGAGCTGTCTATCTGATTGTAGTCGAGAACGGGACCGTCTCATTCTGAACATATGTTGAACGAGTGAATGATGTTTTGTTGCGAATGTTTTGGGAATACCTTTCGTTTTTTTTTTGCTTTTTATCGGATTTTTTTTTACGATAGGGTTGCCGTTTCAATTAAATCTTAAGTAATACATGAATTAACATTGTTTTGTAACTATAAAGACAATCATAACTTCCTATTAATCATGTTCAATTAAGTAACAATTTTGAAAACGTTCAATACTGAAAGCACTTGAAATATTACAAGAAATTATCATCAACTGATATCGATTCAACAATAAATCAATGCTTCCAATACCACCACACATAATACAATGAATTTCCGATTAACACCAATCAGATAATAATATTTAAACATACGATTTTAAATGTTGAAATGTATCAGTGACTGTATTATCTCATCAAACGGCCGAGCGGTTAGAGATCCCATTAGGATAATGGCCGGCTGTAGTTGACTAATGGCCGTGTGTTCAGAGCTCTTTCATTCACTCGTTCATACGGTCTCTGGGCTATTTACAGCTATATGAGTCGAAGATCAAATAAGTCTTGATTTACTTCTGTTTTTTGGTATTTTTAGTTCTGGCCACATAGAAAGCTTATAGTCACATTTCGTAATCAGCTTTCCTAGTTTCAACCAATATATCTTTTTCTCTCTGATGCTCAAATTCTTAAAATCATTTATACCAGCTTGTAAATTATATTCCACTGTTGGGCAAAGGCGACTTCCTATGTAGAGAAGGACTGAGGATTGATCTCTAAGCTTGCTCACGTTGGATAGGCTGTTCCATTTTCTAACGTTTTGAATCAAGATTTTAATCACAATGCTCTTCTGCATCGCTTCCCACGCGAAAGCCACTTTGGCACTTGTCTGCTTTAGGTTTAACCTGTAACCTGGTGTTACACAAATCTCTTTCATAGAACCTCCCACATATTTATATACCTTCATCTTGTAAATCTGTCTGAACTTTTGGTCTATTCAAAGTTTTTCGAAAAGAATCCAATATCCGCTGTTTCCGCGAACTTCCTAATTACAGGAATCAGTTTATTAAGTTACTTTCTTTGCACTTGACCTTTTGTCACTTTATAAATACTTGACTTTGATCCATTTGATCTTACTCGCTGCTGTTTGATCCTATTTAAATTGTAGTTAACTTTCTATAACAGATATTAGGTTGGTATAAACGAATTTGTAAAGTTTTTGACAAGTAAATGGGTGCGATGAGGTTAGAAACTTATTTTTGCCACGTGTAGACGTCATTTTATTTAAGTGCTTCCAAATAAAAATGTAATTTCTGATACCTATATTAAGTTCCTTAGTAGATACGTACATAGTTATATTATCGTTGCTATCTCTATTTTTCTACATTGTGTACATGTTGTCGTAATAAAAAGTTTCTATACGACAAATGCTTTCTAAGCACATCACCGACAACAATTAATTTTATTTGATAAGGCCACAATATAATCCTTTTATAACAAGAAAATACACATTAAAAGTATGGTCATAACACCATGTTAAGTTAAAACAGTGTGACTAGGGTTCATAAAGTTCCGCTACCATCGCACTATATTAACCCATTCGAAATTACTTACACGCCATACATTGCTGTATTTTACACCGTGGTATGAGCGCCGGTATAAGAAACTCGGTAATGAAACGCATACGTTATAGGTGAGGTCGTAAAAGAGAAGTTTTATGAGATTATGTCTTATACGAAGGAAGCGGGGGCAAGCGATAAGATATCACAGGAGACAAATGCTACGGACTTAATAAAGATATTTCCACCGTAATAAAACGTATGTGCTGAGTTACGTTAAAATTATGGGAGTCATAATTTTCTGTATGAGGAAAGAAAGGTGACATAATAATAATAAACAAATTTATGAACGCTATGAATGAGAACGTGTACTCGCGGCGAGGAAATAAATTTGTAAGAACAAGTCGAAAGTTTTGTAACTTTTTATAAAATGTGCAACATAGTGTAATTTTAATAAACTTGGTTATGAGGTGTTAAAACTATATTTTACTGTGGTGTGTGTTTTATCTTTAACAGATTTATTATTTTAGTTACTTTAATTGCCATCAGCAATGTTAAACCCAATTAATACCAATACTGTGCGAGTGATATAGGTTTAAAAAAAAACTATATTTTTTTAATTTTTAGGATTACAAATTTAGTCCAGCTCGACTCGTTATTTCCTCCTGAACTTTCCACTACATCTGTAGATATTCTATGAAGGTGAAAGTGCCATAGCTTCTATTAATAAAAAAAGGGAGAGAAACAGATACCTTGATAAGACGGTCGATGTTAATAAAGATTTTTTTTTATTTTGTAAAATTAGTCAAACCGCAAAATTCTATTCCAAATAAAATATTACATTACTACATCAAACTAAACATCGTGAATAACAGCATCGTCCAGGCAATCTCAGGCAAGGTTGAGCAATCTTAGCAAGACTAGACAATAACAACAATAGCCAAGACGGATCAAGCAAGGCGAAGGGTCGCGCATGCGTTGTAAATTATATTCCTATACCGCCTGAACTCGCTATCTGACGAAGTACGAATGAGCTGAGAAATTGTGGAGCTACGAAACTAATCATTGGAGAATTGGAGTGGAAAATTAATTTTATGAATTGAAAAATTATATCGGACTTTGAAATATTATTTAAAAAATATAAAAGAAAGCTTTTGCCCAGCTGTGGGACACTATAGACTAGGAAAAAATAATGATTGTGTAAAAAATATTTTCTGAAAAGACTTTAAGATGATGAACAATCTTACATTGATGAGCATTCCTAAAACACATCTTAAGCCTAACTCCATGTTTTAGATTTTTTATTTTGTAATAATAAATGATAACTCAACATTTTGCTTGTAGAAAAAAAGAGGTATAAATTTAAATAAAAGACACAGATAGGTAACACAACTTTTTGCAAATAAAAACAGTGGTATAATTTTTATATCAGTGTCAGTAATAAATTAAATAACATCTAGAAGCCGATAGCAAAACGACATTACCCCCTCTACTTTCCAATTTAATAATTCGGTACTTGCAGAGGAACAGCGCTAAACTATGTAGGTGCAAGTCGAACGCATAAATCTGTAGCCAGGCGTTGCCCGAAGCAAGTCGCGGCCCGGCCATCGAACCGAAACACCTTTGAATTAAATCCAACCTATTACTCTTTAACTATTGTTTCCTGATCCGAGACTAAGAGGCTGAATTGAATACATTGTCATTGAAGCCAGCAAATGTATTCATCATGCAAATTGTTTTGGTTTAAGCGATAATCGAAGCTCTTGCACGATCTCACGCCGGAGATACTAGACTAATCTTTCAAGATACATATTTTATGAATAAGTATCTTAATATCAGCTTTAAGTTCAGGATCATAAACATAATGTTATCTTATTTCATTTCTATGATGAGGGAGAAAAAAAGTCCTCCTTCACTTTCTGTTAAAGGTATTCTTGTAAGACGAAATGGCATTCAGGACATTTTTACCGACTAAACTACCCATATCGATACGAATCCTAGCATACAGCAATAATAAAAACTTCAAGAAAAGCATTCAATTATTTAGGTAATCCTGAGAACCCAATACATGCCTATAAACGTGATGTAACTTTATACAGCCATTTAAACAAGCAGAATTTAGTTTTATACTCTTAACAAAATGGGGGAAATAAACCCACCGAGTTAATATGAATCAGGTGGACGCCAGACCCCTATTTTCAAAACCCACGAGCCCTATTCGGGCCCCTTAAAAATTTATCAAATGCACCGCAAAAGGAAATATCTAGTATTCTTATACGTATAGGTGCGAGTGAAAGTTGTAAAGCAGGAGAGTTGGGGGATCGCCAGAGATTTACAACGTTTCGAGTGAAGGCCCTAATAGACGTAAATTACGTTGCGGTCCGATTTATAGACTATATTTCTTTTGTTTTCCTTTTTTTATCGATTTATCGCCAGGTGCGGTAGCGCTGTTTGGATATTTAACGCGATTGGCAGGTGGGAACTAAACATAAGTATCGATTTATTTATTAACCGACTAAAGTGGTTGCTGATTGACATTTGAAAGTTTGCACGTGATCGTATTTGGATTGCTTTACTTTTTTTTTCGAATTCGATTTCAATTTAAGTTGTTGTGTAGTTTTATCAAATTATTCGTCTATCGTTTAAATTTCTCTTGGTTTTAAATGTCATTATTTCTAATTATAGTTCCTAGTGTTTGTTTCTTTGAAAAAGTAAAAGATATACTTTATTCTCGTTTTGAGTGAATAAAGAAAGCGCCTTGTTTATGTAAAAACTATGTCCTTACGTGACATTTAAGATTAGGCTTATTTATTTCGGCTGAATACAAAATAATTTTAAATCAAGATGAAAACTGAATAAAATTATTTTTGTATTTTATTTAAATCAGTTTTGTTTTCATTAAAATCTGATTTAGACAAACTTTACAGTAAGAAGTTAAAATTGTTTACTTTGAAATATGTCAGAGACATCTGCGATTACTTTAGGTACAGGGCACGTGGCTTAATGTAAACGAATAAGATTTTAAAAAGAAAAATAAATAACTATATATAAAGGACGACGACTTGCCTCTGGTTTCTGACTTTGACTAGTGGTCACTAGTCCTGACTGCTATGCCGGAGGTCGTGTGTTCGATTCCCAGCGAGAACAAATCTTTGTGTGATGAGCATGATAATTTATTCTGTGTTTGGGTATTATTTATCTATAATATATTATGTATGTATTTATAAATATATAAGTATGTTCATTAGTTGTCTAGTACTCATAATACAAGCTCTACCCAGTTTGAGAATAGATGTTGTGTGAAAGTCGTGAAATATTATAATATTCATATTACATTACGTTATCACAAGGGAGTTCAAGATAAATTTGCAAACAATAAATAGTAAAGAATTTTATTCAAAGTAATCAAAAATGTTGTTCGTATTTACACCCAAAAATATAACTCTGCATGATTCATATTATATAAATATTTTATTAATTTAAGCTTAAATAGAGGTTTCTTAATACAAAATAATGTTGTTGACTTTATTACCAGACAATATTAATAAGCTAGCATTATCGTATTCACTTTTTCTTTATAAAGTTGCCAGTGATGAAAATTTAAAATGTCGTCATGACCTTTAAGCGACGCAGATGTTCCCAAACTTTTTACTTTATAAAATAAACTTTCTTTTAAGTTACTTATTTTAATATAAATATGAACAACATATATATAGCTGACTTCTTGCCATCGTGTTTTTAATTTAATATTTATGAAAACAAGAGAAAGAAAAATAACAGACAAAAATGTAACTACTACATACGGTTTTTATTTTAATGCAACTGCAATGCAATCGTTAACTGACTTCAAAAAAAAGGAGAAGGTACTCAATCTGTTTGATTTATTTTATGTATGTTTACCGAAACTTAGCACCTTAAACACCCAGACCGATCACCAAAATTATTTATTTTTCTGTTTGAGCAGACTTCTAATTTTTGGAAAGCTTACAACGCAGATGTGAATTTTCTATAATGGCAGCTATATACTTATAGATTAAACCAATTGATTTACTTTTTTTTTCATAGGTACCTACATAATGTAAGGAATATAACACACACTCCACGTGCAAAACCAGTGTGTTTGTTATTCCACACATAAAACACGATATGCGAAAGTCAATTGGGGGAAAGTTATTATCGTGCATGTTGTCGAAGGCAATAACTTCAACTATTTATGTTTATTGCAATCTATAAACTCCATATAACAGTGCTCACTTGTTCGAGTGTCAACGTTTCCTGAATTTGTATCACTTTAGACATGGTATCAGGAATGCTAATTTTAAATCACATTTTGGAAATAAAAATACAATTGAGACTATAGTTAGTTTGAGCGTATTAATAACAGTCTGTTATTTATTAATGTAAATTGTGCGTATCAAAAAAAGCTGGTTTTAAAAATATAACTCTAGTGCAGATTAATTAGTGAAGCATTTTGTGAAAAATGAGGTAAACCTTTTTTTAAATTGATTTCAAAACCAGATGATTTCGGCCAACGGTATCGTAGATGAATTTAATTTAACTTCGCATCATTTTTAATTTATATTTTAAATCAAGATACATTTTAATAATAAAAAAAACGTCCGATTCACGTCAAAAAACTTAATATCAAAGAGTATTTTTTAATTTTAAGACCACTTTCGTTCCTTCGAAGGTTGTGATTACGCGAAATCGACATTATCTCCGTTAGTATTAAACTCGTAAATTAAATTAAGAAAATTGTTTATATAAAAAGTGGGAAGGGAACTTAAAACGGTCGTATACATTGGTATCAAGACCGCCCACGGGCCACGTACCGAAGCTCGTTTACTAAAGATTTACGCTACAGATAGATCTTACTCGAACCCTTTTCAGTCGTTTTATACCCCTAATTCTACCTACGCAACGTCAAAACGTAACATGTCTTTTAGACGCCCGAAACGAAGAAGTTTTTACCGAATTGATTCGGGATTCCTATTTCGCAACATTAACGCGAAGCTATACAAGCAATCCTTGCATCTTATGTCTTAGACGCTAAGGTTCAATTTTGAATAATTTCTCTCACCTTCCCTACGTTTATTAGGTTTGTAGGATGCGTTCAAAAGTTAGGTGTTCGTTTTGTCCATTTTTCTTCTCCCCAACGACGGCCATAGAATGCTATTTTTAAAACATTCAGCGAGATTTCTCAGTTGTGTTATGGGAATTTGGTTTCGGAATGAATACTTGTTGATTTTCTAGGATATAGGCGGTTTTATTGTATGGTGCACTTTCGTTCATTTATTATTCAAAGTGATGGAGCTTTTAGTAATTGTGTTTAGACTAACTGCCAACAATTTTAAAGTCATGTGACCATGGAAATTCTTTGCTTTCATCTTGTTTACTGAACTACTTTTTCTCTATCTGCTGATCAGCATTATCATCCATAATTCTTGTAGGTTAAATTGCACATAACGGTACAAGCTCGCTGCACAATAGGAATGTAAATATTATCAAATTACCATTCCATTAAACCTCTACCAAAACCTTCCAATAAATCCAAATAAAAAACAGTTTTCACGCAAAAAGCAAATGATCACAATCGTCAATTGAATGAAATTGAACGAGTACATGAGCCGCTCGTTCTCGTAATGAAATTAATCGGCGTCACCAATTGAGCGTACACGACTGACCGCCCGACGGCCCATGGAAATTATTGCAGGCCAAACTTTAATGTAACTAGCTACCTATTTTATATTTTGTAATATAATTAGGTTAATCATGTTTGCGGACACCAATTTTAATGACAAACTTTGATTGCATATTTTTTTCGGTTGGATGGGCATCGAGAATTTGTTGATTATATTTTAAAGCTTCATTACGTACACACAAAATATGGTGGCTTTTATGAAGAGGTAAATAGTGTCCAAAATATTGACATAGGTACTATATAGAGTTCCATATTATGATGACTTTCAGAAACCATAAAAATCCCGGGTTGGCCTGACATATCGGAGTTACTTTCGTTAATTGTATGAAAGTTCCAATTTCACAGTTGCTAACCTACTCTACTCGTACTTACTATATCTTAAAGGTTACTTATAGACTCTACATCAACATAGACATCTGTCTTGGTTTCGTAATTATTAGTGCCAACCCCTCCATAATTGGTGTGATCGGTCATGGCTAGCCTTAAGGCTCGTTCGTCATTGGCAGAAGTCGTTTAGTCAACGTGTTGTGATTGGTTGAGACATTTCAGGTGAAGAGCGTTCCTGGTGTGGAAAGACCGAGAACATCGATCTTTCCAAAACTATGACAGGGTTTGGGACGTGTAGGTGTAATGTGACTATTAGAATTTGTCACATTACCTACCTTTTACTATCCATTATCTTATTGAAACATTATACCTATTGCTCTTTTTTGCTCTTGCCAGGTCCTCATAACAATTATTTAATTTAACTCGAAATTTAACATTGATAACATTAACGTTTACCACACAGGTAACTAAAAATAGCTAGCATTCTACATCAAGTGTAAAATTTTATTGTATTCCAATTTACGCAATACCGCCGTCAATGTTTAATGTTATGGTACATATTGCTGTGGTCTGAGGTTTCATGGGGCGCCGCGTTAATCGCACAAATTGATTGCAATTTGGGAGCCAACCCCATAATTAGCAAACGTTATTTGCTATTGATGGCTTTCTTGTGGTGAAATCGTTTCTATTGAGAGTAATGTCCGAAGGGGTTGGCCTGTTTCTACTTGTCATGATTAATCTCCTTTAGTTCGGAAAATTATCTAAGTACGATTTAGACTGTAGCCCTTACTGACTGTAGACCTTATTTAGGTTTATTTTACAGGCATTTCACCATTAACCATTGAATATCATGAATTGTCCTTGTAAATAAGTCACATAAAGACAATTGGGACTTAAAATATAACCTGCTCATAATAATATTCTTGTTTGACATAAACAATGTAAAAATATGTTTTCAAAGATTATCTAAAATGTGTGATGTGGTAACAAAAAAAAGGCCAATTCGTCGATGGACAATTTATTAAAAAATAAATACCGAAAACTCGAATTTTATTATTATCGAAAAGCCAGTACGAAAGCATGTAATTGATCCATCCTATTATCATTGCCACACAAAACGCTTATTGAATACACCGCAAGTTGATGTCCAGAAAACATTGACCCATAAAACCCTTCCTAACTGGAACGAATATGTATGGCTCGGAGGTGGAATAATGACGGGGATGGGATCTAAATGAATTGGTTCACCGCTATCGGTCCCAATAGGATTGAATATTGATGCGGCAGATGGCGGCACATTCGACACATAATTAATTTCTCAGTCGGCCACCGTAGGTTTGGACATTGTTGTTCTATTTACATATTCGCTACTGACTGATAAAATGTTTGCTAGTAATTTGTATTATTTTTCAATATACAGTTTGATTTGTTAGTTATTGTTGATTTTAGATTAAACCTGCAAATGTGAGGTGGTTTTTGCTCTCGTAACACTTTATTAGACAAATAGGTAACTATTGTGAAAACCGATATAGGAAAAGCTCATAGTAATATGTCTCGTTCCAAAAACGACAGCATATTTTGTCTAGTAGAAATAATACTTTTTTTGATTTTTTATCATTTACAACATTTTCACTATGCGTAATTTCTTTCTCTGTAGCACAAAGTAAGGAAACGATGCATCACCATCAAAACGCTACCACAATTCCCAAGAAGTACTTTCCAGAAACCGCAAGTTTCTCTATACTGCACAAGAACAATGACTAAGCGGTGAATCGACCGTTACTGACATGCGGTCAACCGTTTGACAATCACGGTATGTTACATGACTCAGTGTATGATTGACATGTAAATTAGTACTGACACGTTTCTTGCCGAGATTCTGTTGTGTTTGAATGTTGGCGACAAATGTTTGTTGGTTGGTTCAAACTCAGTTCACAACCTAGTAAAAACCTACATGGTTATTCCACATGATGATACCTTTTCATTTTATTTAACCGTGTCTTTGAAATACCTAGAAGCTACATTGGACATGCTTAGGCTACATAGGATGTTAGCATTCCTATAAAATCATTACAAAATGCTTTCAGGTATTTCGATCCGACAAAATGTGCTGTTACACTTGTGGAATAATAAAAACACATAAAACCGCGAGAAAGGCAAACTCGAATAGTAAATTACTTTACAATCTTCAACATCTCAATTTCACAATTTTAAACTGGCTCTTAAATCATAAGCGACCGTCATTTGTTAAGAACCAGTACTATTCAGAAAGATTAGTATTAAAGTTATTCAAAACCGATATAAGTAGTGACAAAGACGTAAAGTATGACGCATTACACTTGAATATATTTGTGTTAGTACATAATATGCAGGCTCATGCATAATGCATCGGAGATCATCGCGGTAAACGTTCAGATTAAAGTAGGCTGCATATGCGTTGGGCGCCGGAGGGAAGCCGGATGAAAACCGGAGAGAAACTAGACTGTGTTGACAATATCTTCGTATATAGGGTAATGTGTGTTTTTTTAGACGTTTGGAGGCAAATTTTCTTAGGAAATAGTCACGTGTGACCATAATAATATAGGTAAACTGTTGTTTGATTCTGATTAAGGACCCTACTTTAATTACAGTCTTGCAAATTCTGATATTACGCGAGTGGCACAATTATTCATTTGCGTAACATTATTTAATACCTATTCAAACTTTTCAATAAATACTCTTCAATAATTGTTTCGTTCCACAATTCACACACATCACACAATTTTTTTATAAAAGTATGTTACGATAACCGGACGGCAATCTACAATCTACACTCTCCTTAAAACATAGCATGCGTCGGAATGAAGAAACGCATCCGGTCATATTTCGACCGGTATTAAGAGTTATAGCCGCATTTTTATTCATGGAGCAATTTTAGAAATCCTTTCTTGGACACTCCTAGGATTTTTAGGGGTTTCAAATGCATCCAACCCCTATTGGGGGACCAACTGACCTTTTTGGGGGACCACTGGGGTAACGTAATGGTATTTCATATACATTTGCGTGTAAAGCAAATTTAAAGTGCTACGTTTATCATGCTTAATGCAGTGGCGTTAAAATTAAATGCTTTTATTGTGCTCGAATAAAACCTTTAAAGCTAGGGCTACATAAAATGGTTTAGCTGGAGGAGTATTTTTGTACGCTTCTGATTCTATTGTTTGTAAAATGTTTTTAGCATTGCAGTGTTTTAGCATAGGTGTATAAATGTAGATAGTAATGTCTGAACCCGTTAGTGTTACCTAAAAGAAATTGAATCGAGAATTCCCCGAACAATGTTGAGTAGTAAAACAAATGTTACTATAAATTTTCCTAAGGCCACACTTCAACACAGTCTAATATAAATTGAAACTCCAATAAATGTTGAAAGTGCTCTCAGAATTAATCAAAATAACCCTTCGAACGCTTCGAAAACTTAACAGAGCCATCGAGATCTTAAATCGTTTAGAAGGGGCCCCATATTGAGTTATCCGGCGGTTAGACATAAGTAATAATGTATGGCAAGGGTGTAGTAACATCGGCGCTTTAGACCCCGATACCGGTTTGATAGAGCCACGCCGAAGAAGGGTTAGTACCGTTAGAATATTACGAGGATATTAATTTCGGAATGTTAATTATGTTACAATAGCTAAGATACCTAGTTCGCACAGCATACCGGTATCGGTCGGCGATACCGTGACGGTGTACCCGGGGATATATTGTAGGTCAGATTGTGTAAGGCCAATTAAAGGGTTAAGCTTTAAATAGAATTCGCCTCAAGTTTATTCCTGTACTATACTCGTGTTGGGAATCACTATGTGGTATCTACCTATTTATATAGTACCTACATACATTTTTTTCTTTGACGAAAATCTACGCGTTGCCGTATTAACCCATAATCCATATTTAAAATTAATTTCAAGATCTAAGATCAATCTAAGATTATTATAAACTAGTATTATAAACTTGATTTTATGCGTAATATTTACATTATCTACACATGAAAAACTTCCAAAAAAAGGATGTTTTCTTTTCTGTCAGCGCCTATAATAGTAGTTGATTTCTTCACATCAAAAACTCTCATCTATGTCTAAACATAAAGCAAGTACCATTTATGTTGACGGTACCAACCCGTTGAGTAAGTATCGTGTATGCTTAGACCGTAAGTTATCGAGATGCGTTAAAGGCCCGGCCTCAGTAATTAATAATGATTGAAATACGATGCATATACGGAACACAGTTTAAGCATTAGCCGCACACATTCGGTAAGGTAATGTTTGGCGGACGTCGGACTTTGCAGTTTTAAGATGGCAATTTAATTTTGGTACTTGAATTTTGTTGTAGGCTGTGTTGAAAGCATTGAAGGAATTAAAAAAATATTCTAAACATTAACATTTTATTTGAAATTATTTTTAAATAGTAATTAAGGTTCTAAGGTATTAAGATTAATTAGGGTATTAGGATATTAAGTAACTAAGGTTCATCGCTTAAGACATTTTTTTAAGTCATGCAGTTCATCATCCTCCTCGATTTAGTATATCAACTAATATAAACCAAAAATGTTGACCATTCAATTCTTATTCGTTATCTATCCAAAATTTAAATAAAGTCGTTTCGCACATATTCAAATGTGACTTGGTCTTCCTCAATAACACTATTAGCATTCCATACATTATCCTACTAATATTATAAACGCGAATGTTTGTAAGTATGCATGTATGATTGTTATTTTAACGATCAAACGACTTGATAAATTTTGATGAAATAAGTTATAGAGGTAACTGGAACCCTAGATCAACACATAGGCTACGTCAAAACTGCTTCAGAGGTGAGTAATGTTTTTGCAGCTATAACCAACATTCGCGTGGGCGAAGTCGCGGGTAACAGCTAGTTTACTTATATTTTCGAATCGTTTTATGTGACTTGTTTTATTTAGAGTTCACTTCTCCCTATCGTGACAGGATGACACGAAAATTTTGACAAGTTTCACGATTTATGGCGAGCATAAATACTTTTTGGTAAAGTTGAATGGAACTTAGTAGATTTTGGACGCTCATAAATTTAAATTGTGCGTAATGTGCGTAGGTATGAATTATTTATCGTGCGTACAATTTTTATTTGACAAATCATAAAATACCGATAATATAAATATGTAGTTACACAGTCAGTTGTTTTGATTCAGTGCTTACTTGATCAATTAAGTAAGTAAGCACTAAATAAATTTTAATAATATTCTTATTATTTTTATAATATGCACCACTCATACAATTGCTTAATTAATTCAGGTGTAATATTTTCCTTTTTTTATTACTGAGTTCTGAAATAAATACATAATTCAGTACTTATGGTTGGCAAATCAGTAAAATAAAGACAAATCGGCATTAAAGTACTTCTTTAAGTTACCTAACTTACATGTTAGTATTGTCATACATCTATAGCAACAATGTGAAGACAAGTTGACGATCAAAACACAGTTCGTCGGTGGCCGTAGGATCGGATTGCAAACGGTTTTGGCATTAGACGCGTACGCCGCCGACCGCGTGCGTGCGCGGTCCGCATTGTTTATTAAACAGGGAAACATATCCAAAGAATATAGAGAAGTAGGAATTGACACACGGGCTTTAAATGTGTCACTGTTGGGAGATGACGATCAACTTATTTGCCGTCTAATTCGCGTTGCTCATTGTCGTCTGTTATATTCGCATAATATACCTAATAATGTAGCTTGCTCGTTTTTCAATACAAGAACGAACGCTGACAAAAAGGATACATTTTCTGTCAGCGTTCGTTCTTGTTTGGTATGAAATGCAATTCGTTTCAAATAATACATTTTTAAATGTATTTTGGTTTGAGGACATTTGTGATAGTCTAGTGAGTATGGAGGCACTTCCATCTATTTGACAATATTCTATGTCAGTAAAGATAGTGATTGTTAGTAAGATGATTCATTCGCAAATGTACCTAGATATTGAGATAACAGGCCACTTTTTAGGCTTTAAAAATGTGTATGGGCTTTGATTTTGTTAATTTATCCTTATAGTATACGTCTCTCATTCATAACACAGTTTATTTAACGTATAAAATAAACGACACGACATCACTGTAACTCCGTTTTACTAGAAATTACTTGAATGTTGACATAACAATTAGGACAAGTATTAGTTTTCCTTATTTGACCATTACGTTCAGTGACCACAAATTTCTTATAACTATTAGTCACTAACCAAAATAACCACTAAAGATAGCACAGATACATGCGTCTAGTAGTCTAGGTATAGATGATTACAGTAGAATTAACCACCATTGTGTAAAACAATATTAAACAAAAGACGGTGTACCAAGCTTGTACGAAAATTGAATTTTGATTCCAAACACCATACCTGTCGTAACCCAATTTCACTATCACCCTGAATACATATAAATAAATAACGAGAAGAGACCGCGACGGAATCCTTCAGGTGTTCCGATTCGTCCACGGTTCGTCGCCGGCACCGGACCGACACGGGCCGGCACGGAACCGGCGATAAATACGTTATCATCTAGTTACGGACAGGTTCAATATTAATGAGTTAATACAGCAGGTGGGCTTGCTGTTCGGTGATATATTTAATATGTGAAAGCTACTGTATACCTATGTATATCTTAAAGTGTAGCTGCAGGTTTGACAAAAGTAGAGTACACAGGAGCTGCTTAATAATTTTAGAAGGATGTTCTCTAATAAATTTCTAGTCAAAACCAAGTACAACTATTATGTCGATCAGATGATGTAACCAATCGCCATAGTTTTTGATAAGATATTTAACTTGGCGACAATTTATTATTGAACATTTAAATAGCAGGGTTCAGTTTACAAACAATTAATCTGACTCTGTCAAGTCGACTGTGAACCCTATAGGAACCGTATGCAATATTTTAAGAGGTTACCAAATTGGATTAAAACGGATTCACTTAAAAAAAAAATACAGTATCATAAAAAACTCAACCAAAAGACCTGGAGGCTTCATCATAAAGTTACTGTTCCACCAATTATTTTTACAGGCATTTAATACTCTTAAATATTATATCACGTAATACCGAATATCGGTGTTCACCTTACAAGCCTGGGGCGACACGCCGGCGGATTGGGTCAGGCTGAAATATCAGCTGTTATTTGTGTTACTTTGTTCGACCGGCGTGTTCCCATAAAAGCGGTTTGCACGTGACTGTACTGTGACGTCACATGTACCTATAGTATACCCGGAGGATTCCTTGGAAGACTTAATTCAGGATTAAGGGTCACTATCTGTTAATTAAAATACTTTCAATGAATTTAAAAAGTCAAAGTACTTTTTTAGACCTAGTTCTAGTCTTTTGCCGAGTTCAAGGAATTCAGGTGCTAAAAAAAAGCAATCGAGATCGCAAAATACTGGTTAATGTAAAGTGAGAACCGTTACCTACTTTTGAACCCCTATTGTTTTAAGTTTCAAGTAAAATATTCAAACGCTCAAATACTTTCCTCTAAAAATATAAAATAGAACACCTGCATACGATTAAAAAAACAAACGGTCTCCGCCTCAACAGGCGATCGGGGCCAAACATTAACATTAATTAAGAGGGTGATGTTAAAAATCGTGACTGCGCAAGCGACTGTCGTAAAATATATCTTCCTTCTAAAACAAAACGATGTTTTGACGTATGCGCCCGCGCACCGGAGGAGACGCCGCCGAAATAGCCCGACTAATTACGATCATACTTCGTGCTGCTTTTATTATTTTTTTGAATTATGAACGCTGGTTGTCTTTGGAAACGATGTGAGAAACCGAGAGTAGACGGTGTTCAGTTAGTCGTATAATTCATTAATTTGAACAACATTTTTTTATAATTAGTGATCTATGACTATCGTACTGCTTGTTCTTATTATGTTACTTTTTGTGATAGCAGCTTACCGACAGCATTTACGAATACGTGTCTTAGAAGGGACATAGTCAGGAAAGCACTAATGTGTGCTAATTTATGCGATGCAGTAGCTACCTGTACATGTGGCTGGTGCCTACAATATACCTATGTGAAACGTGCAATATATTACTAGGAACCGTTTGCAGAATACGCCTACTACACTTTACCATACACCAAAAACCTGATAATTATAATGGAACCAGTAGTTCTGTAGTAACACAATAATCTAAAAAAATGTTCATATAAAATCTGTATAAGTATAGACTAGGTCCCAAAAACTAAGGAGCATCTAGTTTTACATTTCACGTATCCGTTAATCCTGAACTGAAACCCGTACCGTCGGCATAACAGTTTCAAGAGTGGAATGAGCGCAAGCGAGCGCGGCGTGCGCGGCTCCGGGCAATTAATAAGTTTGGACCGGCGTCGAGACGGCCCGGGCCGGACGTCCGGCACGCGGCTGTCACATTGTTGTATAACGTACGGATAGCAGAATAGATTGCTAGAAATATTGTGGAAAGTACCCGGTTTGCTGTCAGTTATAAGTTCTGAAATCGAATGAGTTGATTTTTGTATTTGTTTGGTACAGTTGTAAATATTCGTTTCTGCGTGGTGTACCAATGTTGGTATTCTAATTTATTGAAAAACTAGCTGTTTCCTGCGATTTTACACGTGAAAAAAATAAAGGAAATTAGTATTAAAAATAAATATTGGATTCTCAGATCTACTGAATGCATATTAGATATACAAATTTCATGATAAATCGACCATCCGTTTCAAAGAAATATGGTTACTAACACTGTGAAATGAGAATTTTATTTATGTAAGATAATACAGCAGTTTATTATTATAAACTTTTTGAAATTATTTTCCTAGGAATCAGATTTATTTTATATGTTCGATTCACTGGTTTTTTTTTCGTTGAAATGCTATTTATCGTATAAATTCATATTTTTTATACGTTTTTAAACTGTGATTGACTGGACCTAAATTTTCGGTATAGAATTAAAATATACAGATAATTTTAAAAGGTATTTTTTCCTAATATTTTTTTCCCACATAATTTACAATATTAATACTTTACATACAAACTGCGTAATTACCAAACAGAGATAAATCGACAACTCCTCTATTTATTAAATTAAACTACTCAGAAATCAATGTGTATCAGATTTTATATCTGAAATTCAATATTAAAATTTGTTAAATATTAATATTGTTGTTGTTATTAAATTTAACTACCTACTGAAGTATCATTGTATATTACACAGTTACAAGTACATTTCATACCAACCCAGCATCTTTGCTAGCGGTACAGCATAGTGACAAAAGAGCCAATGGGCATCACCCGCGGGCTGCGACTGGCTGACTCCGCTCTCCGGCTCCCGACAAGACTTCTCAAAGTTTAGGTCGGTCAGTTATACGCTGTACTAGTTTATATACAAACAAATTACGAACAGTTATAACTGTTGCAAGCGTTTGTATTGTGCGATGGATTTAACTGGCGATTAGTCGTCTTTATTTGGAAACAGACAAAATCAAATATCATCACCGTCACGATTATGTCTTTAACTTAATTGCAATTTCAAGCTGCTATGTAAAACACTAGTTTTAGTTAATTTTCATTATTCCTGATCAACTAGCAATCATTACTCTTTTCACTATTTAGTCTATCACATTATTATACCAACAAAACACCAAATAAAATCAACAGATACATTTTGTAACCGCGTCTTTCGAAAACGCAGGAAAAGTTTATATAAATCACGGATTTTTTCTTAGTCAAGGTGTTTATCCGAACGAGATTTATGTTCGTAAGCTGTACTTAAAATACGTTCAGAAGAGAATCTAGCTTATATATTTTTAAACGAAGATTTCCACTACAAATCTTCCTTCGGCATTCCGTGATTTGTGTCTGTAATGCAAGTCTTTTACTTTCATCTCGATGTAACAACAAACCTTTTATGGTTTTACTATTTTATTTATGACTCATTATTGATATAGATCTTGTATTAACATTAGGTAGGATTCCAACTTAGGACGTTAAAGACCTTCTATAACAGATAGCTCCACTAATGCCGACCTATCAAAAGGTGAAGATAGTAATTAGGCACAGGTATAGGACAGCGTACTACGCGTTGTAGTGCGGCGTCTCTCTTTCACAACTGCAGTAATATTACTTTGACATGATGGTAGGACTTCTGGTTGTGATTGAGCATTTGACCATAATAATATGTAAAGCAAATAAACTTTTTTTTTGTCAAAACTCAAGCAAGACACTGAAGGTTATATAAAGGCAAAAAATTATATATTAAATCATGAACACTACAACTATAACGGTTCAATAAAAAAATAATTCATATTTACAAACGGGACTTTCTATAGTAAAACGTAACTAACGACATTTTGATTGTCACTAGAACAAGGTAGGCATTAAAACAGCAATGAAAAACAGCGTTGAAATTGTAGTAACTAAGTTAAAATGCCTAACAATACTACCACACAATTCAATTCTCTCTCCCTGTACCATGATAACCTAAAACTGAACAATCGCTATTGTAGAAGAGGGACAGAACTCTACAAAACATAGCTGCGTCTCATTTTCACGACGGAATAGGCCGTATGGAAAAGGTTCAAAGCCCAGTATAACCCTACATCACTCAATTACCAGTGTCAAACACGCTAACCGACGTTTAGCCATTTAACTTTTTAGTTGGTAATAATAGTTTTTAACGTGGTTATTGTCATTCAGTTGTTAACACGTAAGCGTTGCTTAACGATCATGTTGTGGGTTTATTGATGACAACTGATAGAACTAATTGTAATGAGAATGTGAATTATAATTTTATTCTTTAAAATACATTTTTGCATCATTAGTTTGTTTAGCCTTTTTTATTTTATAGAGTAATTATGACTTCGTTTACGGTGATTGAATGATCCATTTATCTATTCCAGAGATTTTTTTAAAGGTTGAATGTTTTTTTTCATTTAGTATTTAAAATATTGTATATATTTTTTTTATAATTTCTTGTCACAAAATCCCCGCAAACAAAACATAAATTTTATTTTCTTTTATCTATTTCATATTTTGACAATCAAAAACGAAATCTACACCCAAATCTGATACCAACACTCCCCAAAATAGGTCACGTCTGGACAACTATGATAACGAACAGAAAACTACACCCGCATAACTCACAAACAAAACTTTCCTGATAAATCTCAACTGATATCGCATAAAACAATTTTTTCCAACTAAATACATAATTCATACAAAGACTGTATCGATAATCGGTTGGTTGCTACCGTCCACCGTTTCTTTGCGAACGCCTGGAGGTACATTGCATAGATAGGGCGGCAGAAGTAATAGTCCAAGTTTTATCAGATACAGAGACAAGGATTCCAAATGGTAGCTTATCGGTGAAATACTCTTTCAAATTACAGTGGCGGCGTAAGTTTTTATCGGCTAGCCCCCGGCTATGGACCTCATAATCAATAAGGCGAGCTATCTAACGGTGTCATTGCGGAATGGAACCGGTATAAGTATGGAATTGCAGGAAATTAGCATTGGATTCAATTGTTTTGACTTTTGTTTGCTTTGTTTTGTTTTAAGTTGCCTTGGCTGTGGAGAAGTGCTCTATATATTTGATAGCGTTATTGAATATGATATTTTTCAGGTCCTTACTCAGTTATGATACAGTGATATTACAAAAAATCATCATCTAAATTAACCTAAAAATAACGTGTTCACACATTGTTTTCAGATTCAATTAATACAATTTCAGAGACTTTAATTAAAACGAAACAAGAATTCCCGATCACAATGAGGACCTTTCTAATCCGTATTCGCAAGCAGTCCGTACCACATACCACGTTATCTCGCAACTGTCATACACACAAAACATATTCCAGCTAAAAGTGGGTTATCACAAGTCACAATGGGTGTGCTAGCCGCGACTCCATCAGATAGGCTTCTTGCCAGTTGCCTCCGACTTGGCTCACTAACAAATATGCCAGGAAATACACGGCACGTTGCCTAGCAACGGTTTTAGCCTAGAAACAATAGGTCAAGTGTTTGGTGAAAGTTTGCGTCACCTTTCGGTGGTGAACCTGACCTAATAAGGTTTTAATTAAAGGCCACGTCGTGAACAGTATATTGTTACTCCCTTTTATATTTTGTTCTTAATTAACGCTGTACAGGAAGTTCATAACTGCACAGATTGCTATCCGGCCTTTAAACTTGATCATTTGTTCACGATAAGACATTGTTCATAAATAAACATTCTGTATACAGTTAAAAGAAACAAAATGTAACAGCTGTCTACGTAATCCGTTTCCAACAACTCAGTCTGCTTCGAAGTCTTACAAAAAGCTAAAAGCCTAGACATTTACTGTGACCCAGATCCGATCCTAATCTCAAACATTGTAATTTAACATTAAATTAAAGCTGAACGAAACCTTATTTATATCTTATTCGACATCTAGAGTACAAGCGAATTCAAAATGTTTACCAAACTTTGTGAATTATTGAATGGTATTAAGTATACAGGGTCGGCGGCCTTTCTGTCTACCTCATTTAGTTGAAGTAATCTTTTCAGTTTGATTAATTAATGACTAGGCAAATTAGTGTAAAGCGCTCAGTACCCTACAAAATGTTTGTCAAATTTCCGTGTTTGACAAATTATTTGAGAGTCTGTTTGATGTTAGCCAAACAAACTACCTGTTTGCTAAGCTTTGAGAATTTTTCGTTCATTATGCCGTTGACGAGTTGCTGGGAATTGAATTTGACTTAGAGGGAAATGTTTATGGCGCTGCGCTTTTGTTGTTTCTACAAAAAGAGATTCTTTTGTTCTTACAAATTCTTATTAACACAACGATTTTTGCAAAAACTCAGGCAAAAATATGTACCTAGTAGTACATAACGTAAATTTACTTAGTCTGCTTTTTTATTTTTAAATAGTTAAGTAAGTTGTAAGTAGGTACCTACCTTGTGGTTGTAGTAAGTAAGTTTTTGATGTTGATGTTACAGGGCGACGTTATCGCCAAGCGATAAAGCCCTTAAAATAAAGAAAAAAAAAAAAAAAAAAAATGACATATCCTATATTTTCAACGCTTATATTCATTAATTTTATAGGCTTCTATAACTTATAACGAGACAAGTGAAGCTCTTTTCTTGCATTTAGACAAAATACTTTGTACGTATTTATACTGTTAAAAGCAGTTCACCAAAATGTAATACAAGAATTCACATGCGTCGCAAAACTAAACCGAGAATTAAACAAGTTAAATTCTTTATCCAAACTTAAATTTACATCTGTGCATGTCATGTTTGCATAATATATGCTTGTGTATTTAATTAAAACTTTCTGCTTTTCATTTAAAATATTTCATCGTCAAACGTAAATAAATACGAAATTGTAGGGAATTTTCGTTCGGCCCATTTAACTGATCAGAGGAATCTGAGTTACATTTGTGCGTTACTTAAATACGCTTTGGAAAGGCAGTAAATAGGCAAATAGCTGGCGCTTCGTCCGGTCGGATGTTATTAGCTATCAAAGCTGCGATGCCCCGAGCCATAATTAATGGGACATTAATTTCCAATTTACTACTACGCAAAAGCATTTCTCGGTACTTTCATGAACTAATTGCCGAGTCACTTACAAGATACGTCGAATTGGAAATGTTAAACGTGATCCTGATTAAATTTGTGCGTGTATTTTAATAAGATATTTTCTTAAGTGGTTTTCGCAGGATTAGAGGATGTTGAATCTCAATTGATTGAAAATTTCACAAGCAATCACTGCGCTTGATATTTTCTTGGAGACCTTTATTCTATACTGTCTTTCACTGTTTAGTATATTTAGCAGCCTTTTATCACTATTAACATATTTGACTCCAAAATCACACATCGTTGGGGTTTCAAGCTATTTGGGTAACTAAAAAATAGAAACTTTTTTCTATATTTCTCAATTCAAACTATTTACCAAGGTTTCTTAATTGAAACTCTTACTCTTATACATTATCATTAGTATAAAACAAAGTCGTTCCCCGCTGTCTGTTCCTATGTATGCTTCAATCTTCCAAATTACGCATTGGATTTTAATAAAGTTTTTAGTAGACAGATAAAGAGAAAGGTTTATAAGTATATAGCAGCCAGGATGGGTCGCTAGTACATAATATTTCAGTTACATTACCCAAACTTTCCGAAGGGTATGGGCACTCATGGCACCAGTATTGGCAGAGTTTACGACTGACGAAGTTACCATGCAACTACATGCACGAGAACTGTTTGCGAAGGTGAATATTGGAATATTTCGAACAGATGTGTTTATATTTGACTAGTCAATACTGTGATGCTCAATTTGCTTTGAGGTTAAATTTTACATAATTATTTTATGAATGTTTTTGGAACTTGGAGTGGAGGTAGGTTTGAAAAAAAAAATAGTGACATTATTAAAATACGATTGTCTTTTTTGCTTTGACCATCGAAAGAGAACACTGGAAGAAATTGAGGAAATCTGAAACATGAGGGACCTTTGCCCAGCAATGGGACCGCATGGATTTGTAACGAAAATGAAGCCACAATATGGAATTCGATTTATATTAAATTATTTGTTGAATCATTTTTACGATTGCCTAGAAAACTACCTAATCAAACTGCAAATTACTTCTACCAACTAAATCGCATTAACTACAACCAGTAAACTGTTACCTATTTTTTCCAAATCGGTTAAAACCCGAGCCTTCAGAATGGTTGATAACGTGAGTGTGTACAAACTTATTTATACGTCGCTTGCAACTACGGCGTAGAGAGTGTCTGGCGTTATGGGGTGCCGAGTGCTTGCTACTGTGCTGCGTTTGTACTGCTACCTTTTACTTGCTTAATCACTCGCACTTGATTACAGATTTAGAACTGTCAAGCAATGGTTACAGTAAAATGTGCATTTTGTATCTCAAAATTAGTCCAAGAAATAAACTATTAATCCAGAAAAGAGACTTTTTTGCCATCTTCTAAAGACGTTCAAAGAAGTTTAAGTTACAAAATTCATAATTTGCTGTAAACATTGTTTGACTGAGATGTTTTTGGAAGATAATAAAAAAATCTTCTCTAGATTAATAATAACAAACCAACTCGTAAAAACAAAAAACGTAAAACTTGACAATTATAGGTAGCTACAATTGCTTTGACAACTATTTTACATGAAATTAATTTATTAACCAAAAAAGTCATGTGAAAATTTACTATTCTAGGGCTCTTAGTATTAGTATTAGGGCTCTTAGAATGACTTAGTATTTTTATTCGCAAAGAATGGTGATTCATAAAATACCGATTCAGTACTTCCAAAGGGATCGGAAACAGGTGAGTTACTATCGCTAGTAAATAGAATAGTTAGAACGGTACTCCGGGACGCGTGTCTCGTCACTCAGTGGTACTCAATAATGTATATGCAGACTGAATCGCGCGGCCTACGATCCGCTTCCATGGCTCAAAAATTCCACTTTGCCATACAGGTTCGTGTAAACAAAAGTTTGATGAAGTAGTTTGATTAACTTATGATTTGAGGATGTTCATAATGATTTCCCGTGACATATTTTATGGGTAATGATGCAGCATGATTCGATGAGGCTTTATGTTATATTATGATATAACATAAAGCCTCGTCATATGATTTTAAATGAAACGAGACATCATTGGGATCTTTGTAAGACTCTTTGTGCGTTCTTTCTTCAAACTAAAAAAGGTTTTTACTTCAAGTAAGACAATGTAATGTATTTCATTATTATTAAGTTCTTACTAGCATAGTCCTGTTTTAGTGGTATAGTAAAATTTTAATGTTGAAATTGACAACTTCTTTCTGTTAGGAGGACGGTAATATTACGTATAATAATATATTTTACCGTCACCATTAAATTGAAACTTTGAAACAAAGACTGTGTTCTTTTATCAGATAGGAACGTGTGCAAGAAGAAGATATGCTGCGCCGAGCCCAAAAACCAATTGGGATAAGGGCAAGGGAATGATGATGATGACTGCAGTAGTTGCACTTCCTCATACATCCCATTAACACTACCATACGGAAATGATGACAAGTGCTAAATATAACCTTGAACCTATTCAGGTACTTTTCGCACCCACTCCGGCGGCACTAAAGCCGTCTGAAGTGGTCTGGCGCGAGACAGCAAGGGGAGGTACTTGCACGTTGAGGTCGGAAAGATAGGACACGCAAGTTTAGCTGTTCCTGTGCTCTGGGTGAGGAAACTATGAATTTTTGTTTTGTTTTGTATTACTTCGACTGCACTCACATGATAATAAATATTTATCCATTCCCACAGCGCCATCTAGTCTCAATTTAAGTAAACGAGAGTAACATATTGTGTTATGAGTACTAGAAAACTGATAAACGTACTTAAGTATTTCTTAATACATACATTATTTTAGATAAATTACACCCAGACACAGAACAAATGATTGTGTTCATCACACAACATTTTTCCTGGATGGGAATCGAACCCACGACCTCCGGTTTGGCAGTCAAGGCCATTACGAACTTCTTGCCAGAGTAATACATCTTGGCACAAACTAAAATATATAACGATTACAATAAACCTTGTAAATGAAACAACCGATAAATACCTTTAAATGTTTACAATTCATACTATAGTTTATCATGTAAAATACGCCGAGTATGTTAAATTCCCGTAATGATGTGCCCAATTAATTACTATTTATAATAATTGTAACATAATGTACTCAGTTAAAACACATGTTATAAACCTACAGCTTATGTAATAGATTAGTTTGTTCATAATAGTAATTGAAATTATTAATTTGTTGTACATTACGTTAATTTAGAATTTTAGGATACAATCATGACAAGGGATTTTGTTTTCTGTCACAAAATGTACAGTTTTGTACTATTGCTATATTATTTTGTTATGCAATTATAGTTGATCTTATAATGACCCTGTCTTCTCGTGTAATTACCCCACTACTGGGCAAAAGACCACAAAATTTCTTTAAAATATATATCCAGAAAAAGGAACAGGAAAAAAGTATATTAATATTTATTGGTATAATAAGACATTAAAATAACTAGGAAAGAACAATGAACAAATTAATTCACAGAGTTTTGTTCTGCCTGCTAAAATAATAACTAAGTTAGTGAAATATTCAATAACGTAATTGAAAAAGTAAGAGTTCTTACAAATTTAACATTTACTGCCAATTAATTTGTTAACTTTGAAAAGGTCGCAAAAAAAATGTAAGTACATTCTGTATAGAATTAGAACAACTGTGGCGTAGTGTGTCTTTACACGAATGCTGTTTCAAATCTAGTCAGCCGACAATGTCCTCAACAATCTTATCAAAAAAAAAAAAATAGATCTAAAAACAAAAAAATCAAACTGCGGGCAATCATCCCCAAAACTTGAATAAAAGCAATCTGTCCAAAACAAAAGAAGATCAAAATAACCAACCTCATACTCCTTTCAAAATCATATCTAATTATGAAAATTTTCACGTTATAATTACGATAACTTCGTTCAATATGGTCCAAAATTATCAGGTACCTTAAATAGAAGGACTTATTTCCGTCCATTTACCCTTCGTTTAGGGCTGCTTAGGACGTGACTGGCTACCATTTGCGCCCTCCCCTCACCTGGGCAGACACCCTTTATTCAGTTTGCAGATTCCATTCATGATGTTAGGTTCAATACGTAGTGGGAGATAGGCGACTTATTGTGTCAAAATGTTTTAGAAAAAAAGTTTGGAAGTAAGAAAAAGTCTCAAGCCTTATAGTCTTCTAATAACGATAAAATTGTTGCTTATTTACTATTAACATTTAATTTAAACTAAATTACTAAATAATGAGATCAATTTAGCCTACAACTAGAACATAAGAATTTCACGATTTCGTTCTAATTCGACTGTTAATATCGCATTTGAATGTAATACGTGCAAGAGATCTAAAGAAGAAGAATTCTGTCACCGTTTGATAAAAGGACTTTCAAGAAAAGACATCTAAACACTTTCTCTTACTATCAATATACACATTAATGTCAACTCCCCAAAATGCCTACCAAACTGAAGCACTTGTTAACTTTCACAAGTCTAATAGGAAAACACACGTCATCAATTACCTTCCCCCACATATCTGTGTATAGTGTATCTTGAACTGCCCCCAGGCCTATTTCCCCCTTTAATTGTGACAACACATTGCCGTGAATTGTGTGCAATCGACCAAACCGACCGTCTAGGCAGTGCCTAACCGGCGAAGCGTTATGCTGGCGTTAACGAGGGGTATCGTGGATGCATATAATGTATATGATTGTAAATAGGTATGGAGAAAGACATTTTTTATCAGTCCACCCCTGACCACGGTTGGTGCAACTCGATCGAAACGTCGGGAGAAAAGAAATCGTTTTATATCGTGAATAAGTCCCGTTTGTCGTCTAAAATATGTATACAAGTCGCGAAAGTTTAAAATCGTTAAAATGAAAGCGATCCGGATACAAAAAAATAAAGTCAAATTTTGCTGATATTCAACAATATACAAATTAATGAACTCATAAATAAATGCGGATTTTAATACGTTCTAGTTTAACTCACCTTGGGTATACAGCATACTATTCGGACCGCGGAGTGTCCATTCCTCTTTCCTCGTCTTAAACATGCATACACCACTCACCTGTGAACAAAACATACGAAATTAATGAACCACTGGAGGTCAAATAACATCTTCAGTTTACGAGTTGTCTTTATTCTGTAAGGGGTCGGGACAGTGGACCCAAGTCATAGAATGACGTCATTACAGTAGTATCAGACACAGATATACAAGTAAACAGTAGAATGTGTTAAAAAAAGTCAGATGGGTATTAGCTCTGGTAAAGTTGACAGCCGACCTCAATAGGTCAGTAGAATAAAGCTAGGTCAGTAATAGGTTTGTCTCATCTAACAGTAAAAAGCTTTTATTCTTTTTTAAGCCTACATTTCAAAGTTGTGATAGCCTAGTGGTAAGACTGTAGGACTGCCAAGTCAAAGATCTCGAATTCTCGAGATAACCACGGTGCCCACCGAGTTTTCGAATGTTTTGCGTGCGGTTTCGAAATAAATATCACAGCTTCCGTGTTTCGGCAGGCACGTAAAAATGTGGGTCCTGCGCCTGATCTCTTTCCACACTGATTGCACTTGTTTTTGCGCATGCGCTTGGGCACTATAATGCGTCCCGTGTAGCTGGCTGGTGTCATTGTAACACTAGCTGCCGTGGCCGAAATCGGTCAGGAGACATTTGTTATACGAATAAATATTCTACGTAATAAAAACTCGCAATAAAATTCTTTGCGTAGTTTTAAAGAGCTAAGTTTACATAGGGACTTACGTTTTATGCTATGTATTGATGATACAAAACTTAATAAATCATTAAATTAATATGGAATCTCTAAAAAATAACAGTGAAGTCCACTAATTAACAAAATACAAGTAAATTCGAGCGTATTGTTGCATAGTTTACGTGAAACGTGGCCCACTAAATTATTAACGTACCGGTCAAAATTCGGCGTAGATTGTATAAAGCAAATATTACAATGAATGTTTCTGTTAAATGCACGCCGTAGTGATGGGAACAATGCTGTAATTGTATCGGCATTTTGTGGGAGTTCATTTCCAGTTGAAATTCGGTAATGAAATAGTGTGGTAATAATTCGACCAATACTTAATTTTATGTAGCAGTGTTTTCATTTTGTGGTGTTAATGATTTTTTATTCAGTCTCTATTATATGATATTCTAGAATATTCTTGAAACCAAATTTAGTTTACGTAAAACCTTTTATTTAATCTTCATTTTCTGATTGATTTAAAGTTTCGCGGAATTTTAATAAACTCTTAACAAATTCCTATTTACAATTGTAAAATAACGTGTTTCAATATTTTGATTGCCTAATAGTATCTAACAGTTAGATACAAATACTCGAGTGAGAACTGTCACAAGTAATCAAGCCGTAGTAATATTGACGGTGACAAAACAGCTGTCTTTCGGAAGTAAACAACAATCGACAAGACAAATTCCCGTGACTGCCCACGCTGGCGTGCACACAAACAAACAGGTGTTCCCGAGCCAAGTGGAACGCATAAATATCGCAAAACACAAAGTTATCGATGCCACTAAGCCGCCTTTATTGACTACGTTTCCCTTCACTAGTGAAACGACTGAACAACGACACCTGTTACGGGATAATGAACTCTATACCTCTGTGATAGAGTTTCGTTTGTGTTTTGTTGATAATCAAGGATGTTCCGTTAGTGTTAGACAAACTTTGGTTTTGCAATAATGATAGCATGACAGCAACGGTGTGTATAAAGTGCGTTTCATATAGTAAATCGATACGGGGCTTCGGCGCCGAATACAAACTAGTGTTAAGTACAGGGATCACTGATTTGTGGTGTTGAACATCCTGATCCTAAATGCTAACGAACATAGCCTGCAGAATTTGAGCATTCAACTGTTCTGTTCGGTTCTAAACACATGTTCAGCGTTCAAACGCTTTTTCAGGGTATTGAAAAATGAAAAAGTTTACTAAAATCATTTTTTTTTGTCCATAGTTAGTATTACTAAAATATTTATTCATAAAGATTTTTCACCCCGTTAAATTCAAATATTTTTTTTTTGCGTCTTCCCTATTGTCAGGAGCCACGGGAACGCTTTCGCAAACTACCGCGAATGTTAGGTGCACTAATCTAACTTAACCTGGTGATTTACAGACGTAGTAGGCAGCAGATCCCTCTCGTCTTCATTAAAGAGCCTGGCGATCCTTGCCTCAAGCGGCTTTTCTTTACCAACTTTATTATTTGACAAGGTTTAAGTTCCCACATATCCTTCATAATCACAAAATAAACTTTCTTAAGATAATAGAGTTTGTAAATGTCTACAAGATAGTACCAAAACACATTCATTAAGATAACAATCTTAGTTCGTTCGACGCCAATCTAAGTTTGCTCTACTCTTCATAACGACGGCAACCTCCGACAATTTGGAGTGACGCCGGGTGGCAAACTATAGCGAGGTGCCGTTTTTGCTTGATAGTTTGAATAAAATCGATCGTTTTGATTGATTGATGGTAGCAGATGAAATTGATTACTGATTAAATGGTTCGGAAAGGTTTAGTTGAGATTTATATTGGCAGTTACGTCGTGTTAAAAACCGTCTATTTAAAATGTAGTGCTCAGTTAAGTTGGTTAAGACTAGAAACTGACTTTAGTACTGCTAAGGTCGATGATTCGGTATGAGACATAAGCCGTATTCCACAATTAGCACGAAATCGTTTAAAATATTTTGACGGCTCGACTCCCAGGGGTTCGATTCCCACCGAGGACAAATATATAATGTTTTATACATTTAATGTACAATGACGGACTTAATGCTTGAGGCATTCTACCAAATCAAATCCTTAACCATTTTGAGCTGTTGTTGTAAACTTTAAGTAAATAAAACTGTAACACCAAAAAATTCACACCAATTTACCACAATTTATACAAATTAAGATATGGATGAATACGCTAGGACCGTCCGGAGCACAGTACAGTCGGGCACAGTCGGGTACACTCGGGTACATACGCGCGCGTATGATAGATGATCAATCATTTGAATCACCCCACGCGGAATACCTTAATCCAACATTTAATTTGTCTCTTTGTCTAGTCTTGTCACGAAGTAATTAATTTACATTAGTATTATGTCTATGTACTTTGCCTTTAGATATTTTTGAGTTCGATTTTTAAACCTCATTTTGGAGATAGTGTTTGTGTAAAGCTGTGTCTGTATTCTGATCCCTTAATCTAGAATATTGCGATAAATAAATATTCAAACTCTTTTTCCTAGCTTAAACCATGGCACTGCTAGACACAACATCCTACAGATTTTTTATGAAATTGATTCTAAACCTTACTTAGTGGAATAAGTTGATAAAAAACTAAATCATGCATTGTAATGTAACATGTAAGGCTAATGTAATGTAAAACTTTTAAAACACTAAGTGGATATCAATTTTTTCTCAACATTGTAAAACATAATCGGGGGCTGAAAAAACTTTGAACAATCGTCCATCATTCGTTCAATGTTGTCACAGTAAACATAATAACTCTAAGTTGTCAAAAAAAGTAATAAAAGATATTCTCGAATGTTTTTCTAGACTTTGGAACTAAAGAGCTTGAGTTTGACTTTACTAAGTGACTTTATAACCTTTACAAAACAAAATCTTTGTACTTTAAACTTCACTTAAAAAGTCTTCGACTTGATTGACCTAATAAATCAAATGATATAATGCGGCCTAAAAAATTACTGGTATGGTACGCACAGCAAGAATATTTTACTTATTTTTAAACTCTGTACAAAAACATTTACTAGTATTCTCACTTTTCAGAAAACCGTAGAAAAATACGCAAATATTTTTTGTAAACAAAAAAACGAGCCTTAAAAAAACCACCCAGTTTTCCGAAACAACTGAATCCAGACAAAATTTGCATAGCAACACGAAAAAGCCTAAAACTTAAAACATATTTAAAAAAATCCCTACGATCCGGTAATTACAAGCCGGCTCGTCAGTCAGACATGTAAATACGCAGCCGAATACGACAATAGTAGTGTCGACAATTAGCGTGTCGTCTAGCCGAAGCCTTTCAAGTCTAAGCTGTAGTCAGACGCCTGTGTCGCCACTTTTATTTCGACTATATCTATACGTACTGAAGGGCACTGGAAGCGACGCCGTGAGCTAAGTACTGGTAATATGGATGCTAAGGTTTTTTTTTTGTTGCTGGGTAATTTTGTAAAGGTGAAATGGAAAGTTCGTTTCTCTTGATTTGTACTTGAATAAAAGTTTTTGTTTGGTAAATTTAGCCAACTTTAAATTTAGCATTCTTTTTTCATGTTACTATTATGCTCTCTTCATAATGTAAGAAAAACCAACATTCGTAATCAGTTGAAATTCTTATTGGACCCCAAAAACACATTTTAGGACACGTTTGAGTACTTTCTGAGTTTTGAATTAATTTCACGTAATAACGCCTTAAATCAAGTAAAAAGTGGTACCGACAATATACGAACTCTGTAGGTACCTAATTGTAAACACTACGTCTAGAATACAAAAATGTACCATATCTAGATAATTCATAGTGCTGAGCAATGGAGTGGGTTGGTGAATTCTTAGCATTACCCGTGTCACAAGTTGCGGGGCTTCTTTTAGACACGTTGTTTTATCTCCAACAACCCATCATTATTTTGTTTGAAATATAACACAAAAACTGAAACGACAATATTCGGATTTATCGGAATAATCTATGTTTTGAATAATCATATTTCACGTTTTTGTAAATCAATTTAATCCATGATGGAAGTTTTAATACAATATAATACGACGCAACATGGAATATAATATTAATAAATAAATATTCTAGACTGGTATTAACGATACACGTTTATGAAAAAAAAAATGTAGGAAAAAAACACATTTTTGTAATTACAAAACCATGTATGGTTAACCGTAATTATACATGGCTTTGTAATTTACGGATGCAAATAATAACAATGATGAAAAAACACTAAAACTAAACCCAACCAAAAATATGAACATAATACCTCAATTTCAAACCTGAGCTACTCCAAGAGAACGACACATATTTCTAACTTACACTCGATAAAACCAATGCAACTTGAAAGAGCGATTCTTTTCTAAATAAAAGTATGTAATAACTGAAAAGATACTGGGATATTCGCTCGTAACTGAAGTTTACAAAACATGCCCATCAGGAATGCTCCCGAAACAAATGTCGTCGGCAATTCTTTCTCACGGCGTACTCGAAGTGGAACATCACTGCCATCTTATGCAGTGACTGTGGACCAAGCTAGGGTGGAAAGCGATGGCATAAGGAGGTCGGATTTTATGCAGCCAGTAAGGATAATAAATATAGTCTGGTTGGTTTATAAAGAGGATGGTCGGAAAAAGGATGGATTTCGTAATTTTTCTTAATATTTATTATATTGCACCAATATTAACAATAAACTTGGAGCCAAAGTCAATGAGATTAAATTGCAACCAACGACTGTGACTTTATGGTTTTAACTAAATTGCTATTTAGCCCTAGTAAATTGTTCTTCACACCCAAAATGAATTAAGGTAAAACTCCAGTTTTAATAATAAGGTTCATTGACCTGACGTTGGTTTAAACTCGCATAAATCGCGATCTTCACGCTACATCTCTCAACGGGTACCACACAAAAACTACCTCAAGTAAAAGTTGCTATTTTTCCCATCTTAAAGGCTTCTAATATCGCAGCTCCCCGCCTCAGGCCGGTTGTCATTTGTCTGCTCCTCTGTAGGCAAACTTCGCTTCAATGTTTGAAAGCACTACATTATATCCGTCCTTCTTTATCGTCTTCGTCTTGTGAGATAGTGATGGGGTGCTTAGATTTGAGATTTATCGATATGTCCCGGTAAATTAAACGGTCTTCCAAGTCTTTTAGAAGTGTAACTTTTAAAAATTTTGTATGTACTTCTGATAAATCTTTAAAATGTAACTGTTTTAATTTGTTAGTGAGAACTACCTATGGAGATTAACAAACTATCCTCTGAAAAAGTTTACGATTTCATCCAAAACAGGAAGTATTTTTTTAATATAAACGATGAAATTTACCTGTAGGTATAATTAAACAAATTTCGTGTAATAAACGATGACATTTTAATAAGAAACATTATACGCTTGAAAAATACACCACAATGATTAGCAATACGAAAAAAAAACTGTTAATTGGATGAAAAAAATATAAATATAAAACGAAGAACTGTTACAAAGCCGAAAATGTTTAATTAATATTTACTGGCCTTGGCTACACTTCAAAGGTGTCTACATTAAAATAATTAATTTCCCGTTATTAATGTGATCATTTTGGAAAAGCGGAAGCAGCTTAATAAGAAACTTTGAGTTATGTACACAAATTCGTATCTCATTAAAATTATCCGCGCTAATTATTTGACGACGAATAGCTTAGGAACAATTTTGCATAGATTTTTATGCTCTAGTTCACAACACTAAAATAGGCTTTAAAAGGGTAAGTAGAACGGAGAACTTTCAGAGTTTTGTTTCGGGAAAGCAGTTGGTTTTACAAGTCACGGTGAGTTACGAGATCTGGAAATCCTTTAGTAATTTACCGTCTCCTTTGAGTCGTAACTTTAAAACCACTCTTTACCAAATTTTAAACTACATTTTATTAAGATTTGTCGTTTAGAAAATATTAAATAAAAGTCGCATGTAATACGTTTACTTATTTTTCTTTTCATCTCAGCCTTTTCAAAAATTGTTTGTTGATTCTTTATAGCAACAATTGTCACATGTGACATCGATACATCTCCATCGACAGCCACACATGCCTACCGGAGCTCAAGACTCGGCACTTCGTAACATAGCTTAGATTTCTTTTTAATAACACACATTTAAACTCTTTGTAGGAAGCACATGTCGTTGGTTAAACTTTATATCTACTCCATGTATTGTTATATTGAAGGTTTATGTTTAAGTGCTCTCGCTTAGCCGTGTAACTTTGTGCTGTTCTGAGGTGTTATATGACAGGAGTATGAAGTTTTTTCTTTTTAATGATGCTCTTTTTTATGTTAAGTCGTTAACTTTAGGTTATACTGCTGAAAGTACTGGCAAGGTGTATTTTTGGATATAATCGCGTATAGGGACAAATCACTGAAAATAGATATAAGTTAATTCATGACACAAGAAGAAAGTAGTTGACATATTTGATAGGCAAAATAATATTATTATTTGATAACCAGTTCATGAAAAACAATGTAACTGACCTCTACAAGGTGATTTACGAAATAAATCTCAGACAAGAAAGAAAAGGCTGTTACCTCTTTAGATTTACTTCCAAAGTTATATTAGATTTTTATCCTAAAACCCTCTTAGGCTATCCGCATCAGCGAGAAAATCAAATAAAATAGTGCGAATTTTAAAATCCTCGACAAAAAAGTGTCGCCAAGGGCGCCACGAGGGGTTCTACCCGCAAAAACAATAAACTGTCATAAATCAGACGGAAAGTTTAATATACCCCCACTTCGTGCAAGTTCTCCTACTTTTGTACTAGCCATGTAGCATTCGCCAGTGCGGGGTTTGTTATTGCGGAGAATTTTAAACTTTGTTTTGATATATAACTGTGTAATGTAAATAAATGAGTGATTTTAAAGATTATTTATGAAGGAGTTCGGATGTAGTCTTTGGTGTCTGGATTGTTTACTGAATTTTACAGGCTTACGTGTGTTCTCCAAGTTTAAGGTAGATGTATAATTTATTGTGAAACATTTTGTGGAATTTTAAACCTGTAAATCTTTTATGTGTTGTAACTTTGTTTTAGTAAAGGTATCTTCGCTAGGTTATAGCGTTTTGGCTAGTCAGTTTATTAGCTAATGGAATTTAAATTTTGATTTGTTTAAGGTTTGTGCCATTATTTATTTTCAGCAATATGCGAAAAAGCCGTAACACGCGTTCTGAGGTAGGAAAATAAAAGCTAATTTTAAAATATAAAACTTTAAAACCACTCACAACAATTTCCCAAAAAAAATCCTTTTATTTCACCTACAACGGCCAGTTGAAAATGTGTTGGCTGAGTAAAAAAATAATAATTTAGCTGAAGTAGAATTTTGTAGAAAGCAAGAGGAAGGCTTCCTTACTCAACGACTCTCCTGTGGGAACGTCGCGCTAACAAGAACGTCTTAGCGCTTGCCACGACAAATTTAAGTAGGAAATTTTCTTTTCTGACGATTAAGGAAATGTGGAAACAAACATAAACATGCTGTAAAGTTCCTAAGTGCTTTATCTTACAAATTTTCATGCTAAACAGCTAACGTAATGGTAGCACCGAAGTTTCGTACCAGCCTTCCCAGAAACTAGTTACGGAACCTCTCGTAATTTTTCAAGAGACATTATTATGAAGGCTTTAAGTTTATTATACGGCTACGATTTTAGATTAGAGAATAGTTAAAATTACGACTTAAGCCTTTTTTACAAGAGGTGATGAATTTAGTCCCCGTAGGACTGCCAGCAAGTTTACTTATAAAAGTTTAATAAAGAGTCACATGCCTGCATGCATGAAAAAAACGTAATTATATTGGAGGCTTAAGTTTCGTCCACGTGTGTTAAGGGTCTTATTTTTCCAAAGTTTTTAACACGAGAGCTTCTAAAGTTATGGTCAAATATACATATGGAATACAGTATTTTGTTTTTTTTTTACATAAGCCGGCAATATGTTTAACTAAGGTTGCGAAGCAGACAAATATACAAATATCAGATTGGCATACTTAAGTAGTGTTAAATATACAATATTAAGGTCTTCGACCTATTTACTAGAATTCAACAACCAAAACACGTGTCCCAGTAAAATACAAACAAACCCTATCAGATGTGACACATACACTCATATCATGTGAGTCCCCGAAATGGAGAAAAAAATATTTCCCTCCGAAACGTACAAAAAGTCAACGCGTCTTTAAATATTTATGACAAAGGTGCTTAGGAAATCTTTCGCTGTACAAAAGCCATATTGATTTTGCTTGTTATGTCCCAATGCATAATGCGAACTCCTGAATATTGTATGGTCCGTGGAGTGTGAACGCCATGTCGATGCCAAGGCACTTTGGCTTAGTGCTTTTTTTTATTTTAACAGCTAATAAACATGCTGACGACCCTGGCAGAATAAATGAATAGCATGTCAGTATCGTTTGTACGAATTAATTTCCTGTTAAAAGCCGGGAGCGGTTTAAATTTTAAAATTTAAACAAGGTTGCCTTGTGTTCAATAGGGTACATTTGCGACTTGGAAGTTCTCTTTGCGTTTTTTTTTTGTTAAGCCTAATACCCTAGAAACAGTGATGAACAATAAGATATTTTCTAAAATTTTAAAATTTATTTTAATAAGGTAAAAACTAAATTATTCGCAGAACCCAAAACGACACAATTATTCAATAAATGACCTTTCTAAAAGAAGTTACAAAAGGGTTAGAAATTCGCGAATTCATTACCTCAATATTCCGTCTAAACGAAGGCTTGGCTTTGACCGGAAAATTCGACGGATGTATTCACAGCGAGCACTTGGCATCCCAGTACGATTCGATCCGTTCCCTTGGCGCACTACCATAAATTTTCGTCGTAGGCTTCATGCCGCCTGAAGACTTTGATTTCCCGAGTGGGCTGAGACACAAGTTTTTAAATTGGATTACATATTTTTAGCTGACCTTCACCTTTTTTTGTAATGAGGTCAGATTTCAATTGTTTCATTGTTTGCGAAAGTTAAACATATGTAGTTTATTTGTAATCCTTTATTATCACCGGTTCTCTTCCTGAAAAGATTAAAAGTGTTCATGTAACTAATTCTTGATAGATGTTTTATGCAATTTACTTTGGTTTCTCCTATTGCTTGACAAAATATTGTTGTAGACTTTAAAAAAGCCTTTCCGTGACCTCGTTAGACCAATCTGCCTACATTTTTACCAATACTCCTTTCTAAAAACTTTTGCCTGTCGTCATTTTTCAAGGTATTTTGAATTGGAGCAGCTTCTAAAAATGCCCATAGCGCTTTTTCTACTTACTTAAAACCGGGATTTTTCCATGGCGGGATCTGGGGGCTACGTAGAAAATCGAACTTTAAAATGTCCGGCTTAAAGCCTCTGGGCTACCTTCTGTCAAATTCATTCTAAACAACGTTAACCAGTTACTCGTACGTACTACATAAAGTAGGAGAGTTAAGATGTTAACTAAAATATTCTACATTTTGAATGTATTGAGCTTGTAAAATGTGTTACATTATTCCTAAATTTCCAATAACTTGAAGAGTTATCAAAATCAAAATTTTCAAATGTAAACAAAACTAAATTTTAGAATGACTAAAGGATAAAAAGCCAAACAACCTAAGGTCAACAACAAACATTTCAAAGAAAAACTAGACATTAAAAATGTATACAGCATCCTCAACGTAACACATAAAACAGATAAAGTACTGAACACCGATACTCCCAAAGCAACGAGTACTTATACTTGAAATGTTATCCTTATTTATACACAAGGTTACATTTGACTAACTGCAACCATCTCAGCAGTTAATCAACGCGTCTAAATGTTAACTCAAGACTTGTTAAACTTAATTAGAAAGTTGAAAACGTTTGTGAAGACGATGAAGACTAACTTTTTGGGAAGCGTGCGCCCGTTTCGCGGAGGCTCGGTAAGTCGGTGACGTCACTGAAAAAATTGAACGTCGGGAATCTGGGGTAGTAACAAGACTGACTGTACTATTTAAGGAGAGCTAGACACAGGATTTATGTAAGAAAGAGTGATAGTTCTTGTTAATCAGACATTAATTGGGAGGCTTTGCTAAATACTTTACTTGATCTGGTTTTATTCTGGTTTATCTGAATGCTTAAAAGGAAATAAAAACACATTTTTGGGAAATGAAACGTCATTCTGCACCAAAATGCGTCCGTCTTTTATCTCACACCTATTTTGATGGACTGTTAAATGGAGAGTACAACTGTCAAGCTTTTAACTCGATGAAAATTTCAAGAGTTTTGCTGAATAACGTCGCAAATATAAACGGTTCAGATGTCTAGACCGGCTCCAGTTTTATTCCCTTTATCTTAAGCAAGTAATAGCTGATGTAAACATGTTTGTCTACAAACTTAAGGTAAAAACTACTCAACGTACTCTACTTGAAAAGTCCAAACAAACTTAAGTTTTAGTAACGTTACAGTTTATGTTGGCATAACATGTTTACATTTAAACTTACATTTATACAAGCTTATTTAATTGCTTAACATGTGAGACGCATGTCTGAGTAGATTTAGTAGATTTATTAATATAGAGTTTCGCTATTTCTAGTGCCACGATTCGATTAGATATTTTGAAGTATTTGTTGGCTACGTATTTTTATTTAGAACCTCGATTACAATTATCGGAGTAGTAAAAGTGTGGCATTTTATAATCGTAATATATGATGTAGTTAAGACCTCAAAATTGGATCAGTAAATTAGACAAGAATGCTTCCAGTAAAATTCATTATTATATTTAATCATCGATTAAATCTTCCAACTATTATCATAAAATCACACGAATTTCTCAGAACATCATTTTCCTATCACCTGTCTCCCAAACCCATTTTGGAGAAACACAATAAATTTGTCACTACCATTTGACGTCACACGTCGTCAACGTCAATTCGTTGCACGTCAGTTGTCAGTGAGCCTAAAACAACAACATGGTTGATAGAAGCACACCGACATCCGCTTCCGGTAACCGCACAAGACGAACGGCCATAGATTAAATAAGATGTGACGACCTTGACTTTTGAACCTATTTGGTTGAAAGACATATAGTTTTGTGTCATTAATATGGAACTATTGAATGAGTTGATTACACAGTTTATAAAAAACTGAAATATTTTTTGTATTATGTTTAAACAGAAAAAAATAAAGTTTTTATTGACATATCAAACATTAAATTTCATTAATCTATTAACCATAATTATTATTTTTACCACACATTTATTACAGTATTTACAATAATACCTTTTACTACGCTATAGCATGGCACAACGCAATTATTTAAATTCCCTTGTAATGTAATCATTACATATTGGCCTACTTCCAGTTGCACATCACCCGGGGCCCGTTTAAGACTAATACGTTTAATCCGCCAGGTAATCTAGCATTGTAATTAATGCGTATTAATCGAATGCCAGCCTGCACGCGTCACCGCTAATGAATTCATTAATAACGCTTGCGTTTATCGAAAATAGCTGCGTACGGTTAATATATGCTGAAATATGTTTAGGGGGCTGATTGTTGAATCGAGTTTTTGTAATGGGAATAATTAAAATTTCATTCATCAATACCAATGATCGTTGCATTCCTGTTAAACTGTCGATGAGCATTTATATTTATGTATGAATGGAGTAGATTATTTCGATATAAAACGATTTTTTGCCCTAATTAAGTGTGACATCGATATTTTACCTCAGTTGTCAGACATTCAACCTCGCAACTTCCGAATACCGATGCTTATCGCCTTCCGAGGAATGGATGACGAAGCGTCTCGATACTATGCACAAAATGCCTCAAAACTAAGCACTAAGCCCAGTATAACCTTGCCAGATGATTAATCCCCAACAGAAGCCCAATTAGCGACGAACTAATAACATTACCTCCACTAAACACAATTGCATGTTAAATCAGTCATATTCGATAATCAAAACGGTAATTTAAGTGAATTACGAACAACTTGGTACAAAATAAAAATATATTTAGTCAAAACAAGTAGGTAAACAGAAAACAACAAAAAGAGCACAGATTATTGAATCGAGTCGCCCCTCTGCATCGACTGGCGGTCACGTATGTCGCGCGGTGTACGTTAATGTGTCGTACGTGCGCGGCCTGCCTAATGCCCGCTTATAAAACGTGTAGTCGCGTTGCAGTCGCGCGATTTTATTCTCCTTTTGATTGTGTCGACGTGCGTACACCAACACGTGTGTGGCGGGATTTTCGTTACGTTTTCATTTATTTGGTAGTGTCGGATAGTCTGTGTATTTTATTCGATTTGTAAGGGAGATTCGATAGAAAATTTCATTTAGGAGTAAAATCTCTCGTTAACTAAAATCGTAGTATCTGGTAGGCATTTAAGTGATAGTTCAGTTCAGTTCAGAAATGTTCACTTAGTTAGTCTTTGGCCTGTGCCTACAAGTTTTAACAGCATACGACTTCGAATGCTGTCTATGTCTAAGGGTCTATCTTCCTATCTGTAGAGACCATACATACCTACTGACGATATAGAAATTATTAATTATCTTTACTACAATTCCAATAACCAAAAACATAATAACTATCTTTCTTTTGCTCATCTCATTTCCAGTTCGACAATAAAAATAATAAGTGCCAAACTCTTCACTAATTTCATTATCTGTAGAACAAACTAAACGCAAATTGAGACATAACTTCTAAGAATAAAAATCTCGTATTTCCGCCAACATGACAGCAGATGATTTATTATACGAACGATAAAGCCGGCATCGGTCGCCATCTTGAATATTCGAGAATTTAAATATTGCTCCTTGGAGCCAGATTGACAGTAATATTTTTCCTCTTTAGTGAGTAACGTCAGTATTCCATAGAAAATATTGTATGACCTTGTATGATTTAGATGGTTTCAAATATTTTGTGTAGCCCGTGTTTTATGGGCGTCTAGTAAAAGAGTTGTGTTTGAATTTATGGATAGTTGTCGGGGACGGGTCTGATTTCAAACGGCGTCGGTTGGTTGGCTTTTAGAAAAAAAAATAGAGCTTTTCAACTAATTCTTGAAAGAATCGTACATAGTTTTTTGGTAAGGAGATCAATGCAGTTACCGTGAGCTTAGGTTTCGAGTTTCTCACCAAACTGTGACTCCATATAACTGTGAATCTATCCTGGAACGTAGGTATAACATCACGAAATAATGATATGACTTGCCAAATAGATAGCAAAACGAATACTGAATTAAAACTACTACACTAACGGTAACCCAAAATATTTAAATAGAGCCGAAAATGAATTTCGCTCGTCCCAGCGTATCTATTTTCATAGCTTTTCCATTTAAACATTTCATTTTCATGCTTTCTATCCTGTAAATACACGTGCTATTCAAACCGATTACATAGAAGTCCCTTTTTGTATGAATATGCTTTGAAAGGAATTGATAGCTATGATTGATTGGCAAGTCCCCTTGCATGTAGGGCCTAGTTGAGGGAGTTTAACATTTAACATGACGTAAAATATGGAACCAAGTGTGTTGCTATAGATTAGGAAAAGCCTTAATCTTGGGGTGGGAAAACAAATGAATGATTTTAATGAATGATGTGGGAGATGTTCAGACATTTGATGCGTACCGTAAATGGCAAATCTGGCCACACTTTTAATCAAAAGTATCTCAAAATATACTGTATCTGCATCTATATAAGTGGGGCAACACTCAATACAAATGCGATTACCATTAAGTTCTATAAAAGCGTGTTCAAAGAAAAATAGACTAGGTACATGTACAAAATATGATCAGTAATTAAACCTTTGTAATCGACCAAGAAAAGTACACAAGCCACAGTCATCCATAACAAGACAAAAAATGTACAACAAAATGGTATAACAACCTTAAACTGCTTAATCAAGTATGTTCTTTACTACGACCGCATAAGATTCAAATTCTTTCGGAAAAGGTTTAATACTTTCGACGTTTTGTGTATTAAGCTGTCCTGCCAAGTATCAAACGCTCACTATTATGACGCGATAGAGAAATATCGGCAAGTTAGACACGCTCCATCGAGTCTTTTTAACTTCAGATGCCTACAAAATTCGTTCAGTTCATTATTTGCTTTGAGTTGACTTTGTGAGCTTTTTCTGTCGACGTAACGGCATTTTGGGTATCTATTTAAATAGCTCTCTTTATACAACGGTATCGGTTTTATTTTTTATCGTTCTATTTTTAGTAGTAAATTATTTTTCGTTAATATGTATGTGTTACATGAGAATAAAAAAATTAAATGCATTACTTACAGCGTAATTGCTTGCATGTTTTTCTCGTAGCACACGGATTAAGTTTGCAGTCTATTTATGTAGTGATTTGGTACTATATTTTTCGAATATCATCATCCAAGTGGGCAAAGACGTTGGCAAAAGCTGGAGTAAAATAAATGGTCAATTAATTCCATTCTTTGAAATTTTCTTTAATGATTTAAAGAATCTGATAGCATAGAACTACTTTTACATTCATTTTACTCAATTATAGCTCCTAAACTAAGTATAATTTTTAAAACTAAGCTACTGACGGGACAGTTTAATTTTTATTTCTGTCTAGAACTTTGTCACGCCATCAAAATAAAGCTACAAAAACAATCTTGAACTTAATTCAAAGTTAAACGGACTCAAAAGCAGTTTGCTGTTAGTTTCTACCTCTCTCAACCATTGCATAATGTTATGATACTTTAAGTTATAATAATGCATAAACCTTCAAAGTCAAGGTCACAAAAGGGGCTCACAAGGAAAATATTAACAGTTAACATTCAATTACAAATTCCTTGTTTCCCTTCGCAAATTAAATTAAGATTTGTCACTGCGATGTTTGGGGTTCGCAGATTCGCAGTACTTTCTTAGCTAGCGTTCTGTTGACTAGCACTGATCTTTATTAGGTTTACGGAAAACGAGGGGTCCGGGGTCTGCAGAATAAATTCGGTGCGACAGGGGTGGACTGTCAACAGGGGTATACTGTGCCATTCATTGTCCCCTTTGATGACGTTAGTTCATGTCCGATGCACAAAGTCACCGCTTGCTGACGCATTGTCACTTTTAGAGAATTCTGTAAACAAGTCATGTTGTATTTGGATTGATTTATGTTTGCTTTATTAATGAATTTTGTGATTTCATTGATTTGGAAATTGCTTTGGTTTTAGCTTGAGTAGATGACGTATTTAGGACTTTGTTATCCATTGAAATAAGAATTCTTAACCAAGCAACGTCATTAGGTATGTTAGGAGCGTTTCTAAAGTACTTTTTTGGCTCTTTAATGTATTTCACTGGCTGTAAATGAGTTGACAATTTAATAGCTAACTAAACGTGAACATGGAATGTTCACGTTTAGTTTAGTCTGGAGTTAAGACCTTACTTTCGTTGTAAACAATATTTCTACACAACTAAGACTACAGATACATCTTTCCTGCACCGCTCTCCCTTCAGCTATTGTTACTTCAATTCGTCCAAAACAAAGTTACAACAAAACTTCTAAAGCGAATCTTAATATCTAAAAACGGAACAAAAGAAATTTTCATATATTAAATCCGGTCGTGTGTGTTGAGAACAATAGGCAACTCGAAGCCAGAGATAAATCATCTGCCGTCGCCATGGGAACGACAATTGGGGGACAAAATTAGAAATAAATTCCTCTCGATATGCCGAGGGCTGCTCTTAACCGTGTTATTGGTGTATTTGAACTTGAATGTAGAGTGTCAGGTGTGAAAAATGATTTTGGTTTACGCTTGATCAGTTTGTACGCCCATTTCACTTATGGGGTAAACCAAGCCGTTGTTATAAGGGTTGGCTTGATAAGGAAATTCAAAAGACAAACAAAATTAAAGGGCAGTGTTGTGTTTCATTTGTTTCAAAATTTAAATTTTTGTTTGAATAAGCTCTTATTCTCAAAGCTGTAGACTCTTTAAAATTCAAAGCAGTAAATGTTATTATCCATTGATAAAACCCAAATGTAAGTCCTAATAACCCAAATAGACAAGAACTCTAAGCGAAATCAATCAACGTGCTAGCAACAGTATTTACAAAAACGGGAAACACCGTTCAAATGAAACTGGAAAAAGAAACACGTAAGGAATCCTCAATTTTTGGCGCAAAAGTGGAAAAAACCTCAGCACTTGATGGATTGCCTGTTACTTATTAGTTAGTGAGCTTAGACACCCTGCTAATGTTACGGTCGGAGATGTTTCCGAGTTTTTAAATCCTTTCACGGATATTGCAATTATTACTTTTAAATTGGAGCACATTTTGGGTTTAATTTAGACATACAGGGCGAAGGACTTAGTTTAATATTATACTGAAATTTGGATACGCAGTATAGAAGATGCCTTAATTCAAGTTAATCAATGGAAACGGAGAGCATGTCTTCGTTCTATTAGAAATGAATGCAATTTTTAGATAGGAAATATTGACCGAAATGAAATAGGTAATGCAATATAAATTTATGACGACAAGAATTCAGATTTTTTAAATATCTACATTTAAGTTGAAGGATTTTTTTTTGCAGTTGACCTACATCCGTATGCAGTATTAGAAGAATAACTCAATATTGACAGTCACGATGACAAGTAACGAGAATTTTAAAAGTATGTAAACTTCACGTAAATAGGCAACATTCTGTAAGGATAAAACAAACAAGAATTTCTTATCCCGTCAGTGTTGGTTATAAATGATCGCTGGCAACCCTTCGCGGGTGTTAAAGCTTTTCAAACCCTTGTTTTGGCAGCTTTTCTGGTTTTTCCCTTAACGAAAACGTACTTCGGGTAATATGCGGTATCTTGAAACCTTGAGTAATTGTATGCGTACAAAGCCGTATGATACGAATTCTCAGAAAAAAACTACGAGAAAATATCAGCCAGTGGATTATTAAAATGTATCTCAGAATTTACATTGAGAGAGTAAAGATATTTCTATTGAATTGACAAGATTACAATAATTGAGAGATAATGGTTATTTATTATCTTTTCACATCATCTAGGACCTTTATTCATCGCAATTTTCTATTTTGCATAATATATTTGGTATATTTTTTTAGGCAACGTAAGTTACAGTCATGATCATCATCCGGTTACATTCCACTGCGGGACATAGGCCAACCCGTTTCTACATTTTATCTTTAAAAATGTTACAAAATAAATACTGGACAAAAATATTGTAGAGGTGAGTGTAAAAATAGTGGTAAAAAAGGTCATATAGGCGTGCGATTGCCCGCAGCGTCGCTGTAGCGTTGTCGCTCTGACATGCGATACGACGTCGCTCCGCGTCGCCTTGTCGCACGACATCGCGCCCTGGGCGAAACATCGCTACTTTTTTGTATGCACAAAATTTGGATTAGCGCATATCGGAACCAGACCTTTTTTCGTTTGCTGTGGTTTTTTATATTTTTGCTTGCTTTTCGTATTACGTGTTTAAGTTTTGTCGTTTTGCAAATTGGACTGTATTTTTATAGGGGCGTGAAAAGGTAATTTTACATAGAGTTAAGGCAGTACAGTATTTCAAATTATAAGTACGAGAGAAGATGTTTTCAATTGCTTACTAAAGCTCATCCTCTTTAAGAGTATTAAAGAAAATTGCTCCCTTTTGTGTATTTCTTACACGCGTCTCTATATTAAAGGTAAGGAGCTATCCATCACATGTACAAGAAAAACAATACAACGTCACACAAAACATAAAAACATGACGTCATCGATCAACCTACGAACACACGTTCGCATTATTCATAATTTGTCGCGCGTTCTCACCGGCGGAACCCTAAAACTATAAATTGCAGCGGGCGCGCGATCAATCACCGGGTTCCGTGGTACAGTTAGTAAATTAAGTCCGGTTTTGAATTAGCGACCGCCTGGGCGCTAACTTAGTTACGGTATTACGTAATTATGCTGAGCTAATGTGATTTAATGCGGTTTATCAAATTCTGATAAGTTTTTATATGAGACAGAATTACAATAGTATTAATCTTTGTTAACCCTTTTATTGAAACCGGAAAGTAATTAATTATACACTTCTGGTTTTGCATTTATTAAGTTAGAAAGGGACATACATAATCATAAAAATACAATAACAATTACATTAAAAAGTTGAATAATTTAGGGTTTTATTTCTAGCCATTTGCTGAACAAGCACAATCATCGTTGGAAACATTAAAAACTTTAGTCAATTAACATAAACATTTACGTCATATCCAAAAACCTAAAACCACTACAACACGAACATTTACCAAAGCCAAACCGAACACATCACCGACATTAACATAAAGAAGGTTACCTCCACAATCCACATCCATCAAGAGAGAAAATCACAAAGCACGTACGTACCTGAAAAGTAAAAAGACAAGCATTAGCAACATAACAAATGCACTGACCTACGTGAGGAAGATACGGCAAACAGGAACACGGTACACAAAAAGAAAAACCATAAATTACGTTAAAACTCACAAAAAGAAGAATCGCTTTAAGGGAGGCGCAAGTTAAAATATTGTGCGTTTATTTTCTGCACTGCGACGGCGACAATTAAAACTATTACTTAAAAACGTAGTAGTTTAATCCTCACTACTGTCTGTAATAAAATTGTGTTGAGTATATTTTTCTTATCAGTATTAGTTGCGACTTGGGAGTAAAGCATGGTAGCTTTAGAGACAAAGATTGCCTTTGGTAAGACAATAATTACAAATAAAGAACAGAAAAACGAATTAAAAAAGTTGAATGTCTAGCAAAATACATTGCTTTATTTAAATAAACGAATAATATAATTTATTTTTGGTAATTTTGCTCAACAAAATAATAAAAGACCAAAAGCCGTCCAGTGAACAGTAAGCCTACACTCATTAATTGTCGTTCATTTAGGTACGTGGACTTTGTTCCGAACACTCTCGTTTGTTTTTCTACATGATTTGCCGAACTACTTTCCCAAATTATTGTTGTACGAGTAATGTAGCTGTTACTCACTGGGAGCGACGATGAACAATAGAAAAATCTTTTTGTATTTGTTGTATATTATGAAACAAAATGGCACGATTAGTTTTGACGCCGATTCGACTAGCCCAGAAAATTAAAAAGTCGGCATTTCGAAGTTTATAGTTAAACAGGAATCAAATGACAATATTATTTTTGGAATGGATAGAATCCATCACATTGCAGCGTGTAACGGGCCACTAGAGCTAGAAGTGTGCAATCAAAAGGCAATGTTTGCGCATGAGACGTCCTCACGACCAATTAGCGTCGACATCGCGCCACATAAATTGTATCAAACAGCTCGGTTCCTAGGCGTGCCAGCCCTGGATCTAGCATTGCTAGAAAGAAGACAAAAATACAATCACCACAACTAAATAATTTTCTCATCAATTTTTCAAATCCAAGAAAATCAGCAAAAAATTTGAACTTTTGCACTTCACAGTGTTTCAAATTATTTTTGTAATAGTACTCGGAAATACACTACCGATATTTTTAATTGCGAAGTGCTCTGACATTGTTTTTGCATTAGCTTCAATAATTTGCTGGACTTGATAATTGGAACCATTAATAATTCGCACTGCAAATGCAAAAATAGACATAACAGAAAAATCGGTCATTAACTTTATTTTCCCTTGCTCTTGTACCCCTAGAGAAGACCAGTATTATCTTTACAGGTATTTTCTTCCCTTGATGGTTTCTTTCCTATCGTCTCAGCAATTATTAATTAATAAGAGTCTGTTCTTAAAAACCAAGTCACTTCCACAAAAATTCTACATCTTCATTCAGTACTTTTGTCCCAACCCCCGTCGCTGGCAAGAGTTCATTATCACAAATAAACCGAAGAGCCTTTCCGTTTTTATTGTTCAGTGGCAATGTTCCTCTACAATGTACTACGCTATTACACTTGAAACTATGTTAAGTGTTGTTCCAGAAGATATTTGAAAGATATGATTGTTGTAGATAAAGTTAAAATGGCTGCCGTTTTGGTGTTATCTTTACTGCAAATGTGGTGTTAGTTTCAGGAGGGCTCAAAGAGTTTTGAATAAGGTCAAAACATTCGACTTTTGATATTTTTTTAAAGCGGGCATACTATAACAACAATTGATAACAGATTCAATATGGATCTATAAGGAATTATTGACATAAAATGTTAAATTTCTCAACAAAGGTTTATTAATTATTATCGACCGTTTTAAATTTAGTTACTTGCAAAATGATACCCAAAAGTAGTACCTGGATATCCAATTACTAAATGGCAATATTCTAAACCAGGAACGTACGTAAAAAACCTATTTGGAGCACGATCAATAGGCTATTGATAGGGGCCCCAAATAGATTCGTGTATTAATATTACTATACTGGGGCGGATCGCTAATTTCTTTGCGTCCCCTCTTACCATTGTATCAGTATACATACTCGTACGTCTTATTACATCAATCTACGAAAATGGTTATTTGATTAAGAATTGGAGCTGTAGGTTCTCTTCTCAGGGATCGTTACGTTTTATTAACATTTTTGTGCTCGGTTCGTTTCTTGTGTTGTTGCCAACATAATATTAGCGAAAGGATGGTTGGTTTGCTTATCATAAACATGGAGGTCTAGGTATGCACAAAACTCGAGATACCACTCGAATAAAAAGGCGCCGATAATTATTTATACCTCAAAAAATAATAATAGGCTATTTTTATCCAGACTCCACACACGAAACGACCTACAATGAAAATAAACTCACCAAAACCAATCAACTACCGTCTATAAATAAATGGGTCATACCCATCAATCAGTGAACTCAAAATTTACCTCGAATCGTAATCCGAACTAGACCCTGAGGTCCGAACAAAACATTAGTAATCTAATTAAACAGCCAGCGGATTAATGGAGTGACAATAATCTTGCGTCACGTTTGGGGCAAGGGATTATCCCGAATTTAATCAGCGGTATCTACCTCAACCCTTATGACGTCGACTCGTAATATTCAGATGGATGCAATGAGGGCTGATATTAAGAAGGTAGGAAATTGAAAATCATCTTTGGTATATTTTCTTTGTGTAGAGAATTAGGTATTTAGGCCTTTTGTGTAAAGGTATCGTAGGATTTCGATATATGACAACTTTTATATGTAACAATGTCTCTATACAACGTTGATAAAAGCGAGAGGCATTAAATGAAACCACATATTATGTATATCATTATAAGGCTACACAACAAAAATCAAATCAATGTAAGCAATAGTTTAGTCACAGGATATTTTTTTAGTTTTTTTTTAGTTTGAACATGCTGTATCTTCCTGATTAGGTGACTAAGTTTTATAGGCATAGTTATCTAGTTGGCTCCGGTTGGGTCCGAAACTAGTCGGGCTATCCCGATAAATACGCGTGAGTAAACCGTTATAACGTTTTAAGTATGAATCATCCTCACGAAAGTTATTATAAAAATATTGCTTACATTGATTTGATTTTTGTTGTGTAGCCTTATAATGATATACAGAATATGTGGTTTCATTTAATGCCTCTCGCTTTTATCAACGTTGTATATTGGCCTCTGAGTTTGGTTAACGGTTGTCGCTTGGATACTGTAGTTAATTTAAAAGTATTTATTCAACACATACCTAAGTCATATTGCTAAGTGGTATGATAATGATGCATGGTGGTAGGATAGTAGATGCCAATATCTCGATAATACGGTAACAATACTTTTAATAGATATGACAACAGTATTCATTAGTGTAATTGCTATCAAAAATTAAGTACGCTAAAGTAAATACGCTAAACCCATTGATAAACCTACCTTTCCCTGATCCTTAACTCCAATCGTCCCTCACGTTAATACGGCTTTTTCTAAGCTGGCCCTTTCGATAGCTAAAATTAAAATAGGGTACTCTGACTGATAATTTTAGTTACAAAAAGTCTGTCGTCTGTGGTTTCCCTAATTATAAGTTGGTATCATGCTTCTGGTTAAATGCTACCCTACAATGGCCTTAGGGAATAGGAGATACGATAATCGGATTATTATTTGATAATGGTCCTTATTAGACCACCTGCGAAAGTTGTATGCACCTTTGTGATGCTTCCAGTATGTTACATTGATGCGTGTAATCGAAATAATGAAGTGTAATAATTTTGAGACCATGTTTTTGGTACTCGAGAGAATGTTAAGCTTTATGTTATTATGGTATTAATACTACATAGTATAAAACATATCGCTGTATGTCTGTTTGCTTAAATCTTTAAAACTATGCAACGGATTTTGAAGCGTTTTTTTTATTTATAGAAAGAGCCATTCAACAGGACGGTCTGTATTATGTTTTTATACATCAGTATTTCATGTGAAGCTGGGGCAGGTTGTTAGTTATGTTATAAAAGAGAAGTTTAATAAAAGTTATTTGGAAAGTCACTAGAATTTATTATTGTTTAAAGGGTCTGAGGTCTAAACCTGATCGTTTTACAAATTGATTGAAATCGAATAAGAAACTGTCTTTACGAATTTACTTATAATTTATTAAAATATGACAAATGTTTTCAACATAATTCTATTAAAAGAAATATCAGTCTTTTGTGCAAGTAATATAAAGGTAAAAATTGTATACAAAATCGTTATTATAATACGCAACGGTAAACAATACGTTTACAAGAAGAAATGAACTTTAACAAAGGCATATAAAATTCAAATTCGCGTAAACGAGATTTGCTTTGGATAATATTAGTTACATGCACATAGGACTCATTAAAATTGTAACATAATAATAAAGGGGCTCTTTTTATAATAGACCTTGTATTGGGGTCCCATTGTGTGCCAGCATGGTACGGGTAATTTACAAAATGTAACCTTGTAGCAACGTCTGTATCGGACATAAATAGTAACATTTCGATGACAAATAATAGTGATTTGGGGATCATACAAAGGAACCAACGTTAAATTTGAAATTAGCTGCAAATGTCGGGTTTTAAAACGGTGTGTGTTTATTTCTGGAACGAACGAGTTGATTTTTTTTTATGTGTGTAACATTTTTGTAAAACATGTCTGCGAATAAAGTAATAATAGTAAAAAAAACTTCAAAGTAAAACGGTAACAAAAAAATGATAATTATCTAGGCTGTCAGAAACACTAAATTTCTTCAAAATAGGTCCAAACGTTTAGGTGCAATGAGGTAATAAACATACACACGTATCAAAATACTTCGCCTACCTCAAATACTTTCGCCATTGTAACAGTGGTGTAATATACAATTGACAGTAGAATAACTTGTCATATTTTGGTTACATTATTGATATCAAAATGAATACCTAAAATAGATACACCAAATATTAATATTTACCTACCAAAAGGTAGAGCGCAATGCGAAATATTTGAAATTAAACGTACATTTCAACATTAACTAAAATAGAACATTCCAAATAGCTAATAAAATCTATGCCTAATTGCTCTAAACATATGAATATCGGAAAATGGATGTTTATAAATACTAGTTGGCTGAAGTATGAACGCAAGTTGTGTATGGTATAATCCTCTTAGCCGTGAATGATTCCGATCCATAATAAACACAGTTGTACGGTTTTCAGTTCCTGATGAGAGATTATTCTGATAATTAAGTCTACTAATATCAGTTTTGATTAATTTGCAGTCATATTTGATATCGTATCGTTTTACGTTATTATAACAGGTGATCGGGTTTTGTTATTTTTGGTCTGGTGTGTTTAAATTAACGGTTTAGTTTCCTGATTCGTTTTAGAAGGTTTTACGCTAGCTTTTATATTATTAGATGGGTTTTTAAATAAGACGGTAGGTAAAATGTAGGTGTAATTTAGTTCATGATTTTATTTGATTGTATTGTTGATGAATTACTCAATTTTTAGTTTTGTTTATTATGGCTCCTTGTCTAATAAAGAAACATAAATTTCAAATCTAAGTTATGATTGAAAAAAACGCTTGAGTCACATAAAAATGTGACTCAAGCGTTTGAATGATATGCATAAAATCAATAATACAGAGAATATTAAACCATCGACTAATAATAAGGAATTTAATAACCAATAGCACTCGTTTCAAAGGAGAAAATACTCTATGCGCATTACTTTCATATATTGTATATTGAAAATGCTACGACAAAATATTCGCAATACCTAACTGAACGATACTTTGTATAATATAACTATTTCGCTATCGCAAGCTTTGAATAAAGAGATGGCGATCTTTTAGAAAAAATATAAAAAATAATATAGCTCTATCACTGTAACTGACTACTTATAATCTCTGTGTAGGTTATAATTTACATTTCAATACAGTTTTACTTTAAAAGACCTTTTTAGGGTTCTGTACTCAATGAGTCTTCGCATTTGTTTGTAATGCATTTTAGATATATCCATCCACACGATGACAATATTTGCCAAATTAACCGACTAATAAACATCAAATTACCAATCACAATTTGATTTGCAAACCATACAAAGACAGATCAGCATTCACATGCAGTAGCATAAAGCTGTGACATCACACCAGATGTAGCGTCAGCAAGGATGATGGATCGCTCGTCGTCGCCTACAAATAGGGTCGCCATTCAGAGCTGCTCGTTATTGTGTTAAAATCAATTTGCGCCCATCCCCGCCGAGCTGTTAGTGTTGGGGAACTTGAAGTGAGAATTGTCGATATCGATATCGAGAATGTTAGATTGGTTTCGTCGAATAGGTAGTATTATCGAGTGTAAAATAAGACATATTTTAAAGTAATATCATATCAATTTGTCGCTTTCACAACAACAAGCTGTTAAAATCTATCTCCGTCCTTCTCAAGGGGAAACAGTCCAGTTGCTTTGTTAATAAGTTGACATTAAACATTTACGTTACAACATGAGTGCACCAGTTTGCAAATTAAATGCGACGACATGTTCTATTAAAATTTCCAGCAAAATGTAAAAAATGCAAATCATTAAATTATGTAGGTATAACTAACTTAATAACGATAGAACTCTTCACACACAAACATAACCGAACATCAAAATGTAAACTAGATACGAAATATTTAATTTTATCGATACGAAGTTGTCCCCATCACTACGCGTGTATGAGTCCGGCACGCAAAAATAGTTTTTAGGGTATTCTACCCCACAGATTGTCCATAGCCAAGACAATGTAACCGGTAACAAAAGTCGCCCCAAAATGTTGTTAATTCGAGACAAGGCCAATTTTTTGTATATTTTTTTATCAAAGGGAGTTTGGTTACAATTTAATAAGCATTCGTTTTGATTTTGATACTACGAAGGGGGTAATTTTGAGGCTATCGAACAAGTTTTTGTATTGTCACTTAGTAGTAGTTAGGGTACGTTTGAGTAAGTTTAAAAATAAATGTAAAAAAATATTTTGTTACACCGCTTTTTGATGGTCTGTAGAATGCATGTGATGTTTATGTAGGGCAAACACAAAATTATTAAAATTCTAATAAGTATTTTTCAAATAATCAATTTAAGATATGTACGTATCAATTAATACCTAATACTTTGAAGCAATACCTACATTTCAGAACACAAATACCATTTACAGAATCGACCTCAAAATACATCAACATTACACAAAGTCCTTTTAAAATTGTTAAACGTAAAAACAATAACAGAAGAGAATGACAGCTACATTTGTCAACTCCATTACAGCATTTTTTCCAAATCGGTTTATTTTAGAATTCGAGAAATGGGTTTCTGTTTATTCGCGCCGGCTCTGAGGGGTTAGATAAATAATTCTTTGTTATAAGTGCCTTAAATTAACTTGAGGACAAAATTGAATAGTTTAAAATGTTATTTTGTATGACATTATTCGCTTGAGGAATTAAAATTGTGATAAGAGAGAGCATTCTTTGAATAAATAAAGAAAAATTGAATGAAGTCATTTTATTTATGAGTAGGTGAAATCAAATTGCTTTTAAAGCTCTGCGTTTTTCGAGTATGTACAAAACTTTGGCCGAAACCATAAATGGATAGGTTACACGTAAGCACCTACTTACCACCATTTATGTAAAACGTTCGTTAACAGTTAATGCCTTAAACAGTTAATTCCTCCAACTAGTTTATTATACCATTCGCTGGTACTTGCCATATCAGTGATGTGTAGTGCTAGCTTATAGGGCATAACATCGTTACTCAATTAGAACCAGTTGAGATGTCCATCTGATGGGTTATTAACGCATGGATACAATTACAGCTTCCGAGAATAAGGTGTTGTGCACATCGGCTGGCAAAACAAGCAAACATACTTAGAGTAAGTTGATTTTAACATGTGCACTTAGCATAATCTTCTTAAGTTAAGATATAATGTACGTACATTGTTCTTAGTAATATTAGCTAAGCAAATGTTAGAACCACAAGAGGACAATTTAAGAGCAGGCTAAAAGCAATTTAGTTAAAAACAGATTTATAATACAAAATAATTCTATAAATATTTTGAACAGGAAAAATGTAATTGACTTAATTATGAACATTTAACATGGGTTAGAATGATATCAAATAAAGTGTGATATTCATCTTGCAAGACAATGTATTCAAACGTATCTATTTAGACACAAAACTAGTGCCTACTTTTTTTTCAATTTCGAAACATTCTTTTTAGAAACTTATCTCGTTTGTCGAAAGCCTATTACAAGTAATAAGTTTAATGTATAAGAAAATGAGTTTTGTCTACAAATTACTAGACGTTTATTTTAGTCAGCACTAGCGTATTTTGCCTGTAAAATAAACTCAAACTATAGTTATAGAACATTACTTAAGAAAGGGGATCCACGAAATTTGTAGACAGGCTAACAGAAGACTTCAGTGTCCACTGTATTTCGGATTTCTTATTGAAAAACATTGTACATTTTTAACGTATTTCTGACACTATTAAAAAAAACCTAGCCTGCACTGCTTAACAAACAATTCCAAAAAGTACAAACAAACGTTATCCCCTTCATCTGCATTCAACTTATTTTCCGTTACCTATTACAATAAATAAAATACAATAATAAAATAAATAACACTACCATAATAAATAAAATAATTATTTATTACGGTAGTGTTAATTGTAGTATTAATTGTCTAAGCAAGACAGTGCACGGAATTGTGAGACGTTTTTCGTCGTCTTTTTTGGTTAACGCCCCTGAGACAATGGCATGTAAAACTTAGATTTATACTATTTTCAGAATATGAGATTTTAAGTAACAGAGCATAAGCTTTAACGTTTCAGATTTCGCCTGTATGACTGCTTTCGGAATTAGAGTTATCGTATCGGACTGTTCAGCGGAAACGCGCCAACCCCCTGAGCCGTCGTCAAATATTTGCGTAGTAGAATCATCCGCGGGCTAAGTCGACGCTCTCTATGTAATATCGTGATGGATGACGTCAGCTGTTTGTTCTGACTACCGTCCATAGATAGTGCTGAAGGGTAATCACTTTTTCAATAGACAGCCGAGGTATATTGACAGGAGTAGGATAAGGAAATGTGACTACATTTTAATACACAGAGGTTGTTAACCTAGAAGAGTGCTGTCTAGAAATAAAACCCACTCAAAAGCTTTGTTAGGGTAAAAAAAATAAAAAATAATTAGATCATCGTTTGATTTAAGAAGATCGTGTTTAACGATCTGGATATCAAACTATTCCTACTAATAACAAATTTTCTCTCAATATTTACCCTAATATACTCCACAGTTCTACACTTAATCGCTTAGTTGCACTTCTAGAAGACCAACAAATTGCTCTAGAAAATTAACTAAAACATTAGCACACAATAATATCGCACGCATGTGGCCGACAGTCTTTTGGCTTCAGTCGCAAGCAGGGACATTTTCCGCGCCGCCGCTGCGCCGACATCCCCAAAGAGCTTGAGACATGTATAACATGCATGGAATAAGCGTTTTGTCTCTTGTTTTAGTCCTTCATTTGTAATACTAACTTTGGTAGTTGAGTTCTTGATTTAGAAAGGAGTTTGACTTCATTTTTCAACTTATGAAGGCACAATACAGTATACACTCGTATAAGATAAAAAAAGTTTTTTTCCGAAAAGTTTAAGTATATGGAAATGAATTAGCAAGTAACAAATAAAGTCCCTGTAATCTACGAAATGTAAATTTACACAAATGTGGAATTATTTTGTATCTGCCTAAACCACTGGTCTATTTTGATCGATAGAAAGTAAGCTTAGGTTCACCTCCAAAAATCATTAAGTGATACCTAGACTACGTTGTGCTGCAATTACCAACATCAAGGCTGGCGAAATAACGGCCAAAACCTAATGACCTATATGTTCAAAACTAATACATTTACACCTACACATCAAAGGTCAAACTTCAAATAGGTGAACTGTAACTACCTTGAAACTAAACTGTTACGAACATGCTTCAATAACTTGCGGAACTCGGTTCTGATACAATTCAATAAGAATGAAATACAAACAACGGTCGGTAATGCATTTAACTATTCCAAAGTTAGGTCAGTGTGCCACTCCACGTATCGTTGAGTGACTCCATTGAATGTTCTAGAACAGCATTGTGGGTGCAATTGAAAAAAGGAGAGACTTTATTTGTATACTCAGGCAGTGGTTGTTGTTATGGATAGGTCTGCCTTTTCAACTTGTGAAACGTATCGTTGTTGGAAATTATGCTCTTGAAATTGTTGACAGAGAATAGTATGTATAACAATGTTTAAGGATGTCTATTGGGCCAGTGCTTTTGAATCTGGATTTAGGTAAAACTAGCGACACACTCAAGCCTTGCACAGGTACAGTATTAATATTGTTTAACTATAAACCCCCCTAAAGCATTTCATTTTAAAAAAGGCAAACATAATTATATAGGGACAGAAAGAAAGACGCGGGAAGCGACTTTGTTTTATACTATGTAGAGTCGTTAATTAAAACAAAACATAACAATTAACCAAAACTAAACGAAACTATTGTATAAAAACAGCAAAGCACATACCACGATCAACTCGTATTCTTACTCTATCAACCAACCAACAGTTACAAAAAATACCGCGACGGTATCACTAGCGCCATCTAGTATCAGTCACACGCAAACTCATCTCTTATATTTGCTGTATATAATTTCACACTGTCTTTTCACTTTGTTCAATAAATTTCAAATACAAAGTTCTATAATACTCAGTTTTTGTTCCTAAAACAAATAGGTAGTTTGAAATAGCTCTACAATTTAACCAATGCTCGTCGCTCGATTTCGTAATTGTGTGCACTGCGTTCAGTGTGATTGACAGTTGTATGGGCCCATGGGACCGTCGTTATGCATTACACCGATATGATGTACCCTTTACCAATAGTTAACCATTGCACTGCAGTAAATATTTACTAATGAGGATGGTTCTGTTTTCATGTGGTTAGTATGGTGGATCGAGTTTTAGGGGTATATTTTTATTGTCAGGTTTTCTTTTAAGGATCGGTGGAGAAGTCGCTGTATTAGCATTGGTACCTTACATTGAAGTTTTCAAACCATTTTTTCGGATAATGATTTCTTTCACTGTTCATTTAAAATTTAATAGGAGACGTTTTAGTCTGGACTGTTCTTACATAAGCATTCAGACATAAAACCGCAAGACAATCAATAAATAAATAAAAATTCACACAACGCCATCTAGTTTCAAATTAAGAACACGCGAGTAACATGCCTATCTCTTATTTTCACACTTTAGAACTACATTTCACCCACAAAATAGATTATCAACTTTAGAATTATAAGCACCATAGAACCCTAAAGAGCATTTTACAAAGCTGCAATATTCCAATAAACCAAGCGAGCAGTAATTCAGAGTTGATGTGGCGGTGCCTTTGTGCAATCCACGGCTTGACAACGTAATTCAGTGTTGAGACGATCAAATGGACACTGTCGTTTGTTTATTCAATTATTTTTGTTTTAAATTGAGCTGAGAGATTTGTTGTGTTAAAGATAAAAGACAATTCTTTATAAGCGAGTGTTAGGTGGACAGTGAAAAGTGTGAAGGTTACTCTTGTCTGTTTGAGTAATATGATGTTTTGAGGTGTTTGACAGTATGCATAAGAATAAAATGTATTCAAATATAAAAGTTTTCATTTTTTCTCGGAAGGGGATTTTGTATACCTAAGATTAATATTAAGTTTAGTATCTATTGCATGACATGATAATAACGAAATAAACATATATTTATATAAATACATGTACTTTTTCGAAATGTAAGTACATTTGACATCAGACCATGGCCACCACGTATGGGGGACCTATTCTGTTTATCTATAAACATTTTTATTACAAATAATGCGCAATGTACCGTATAAGAATAACGCAATAAAAATACATAAGTCTTCACTTATTTTCACCTAATTGAAAAGGCCTCTTTCTCCACTATTTGGTCTAACAATACATTATCCAAAACTAATTTCAAATTTGCAAGTTTATAGGTCTACAAATGACTATAATTGCTGATACATTGTTCCCAAGCAACGAAACAGTTTTGTATGACGGGTTCATAATACAATGAAAAATAGGCTCAAAGTTCCCCCTATTCGAAATCGCAACGACCTAGCCTCACAAATCCGCAATATGTCTGCAATGTCAGTTCAATCATGTAATGGAACGTTCGGAACGCCCACAGTGGATTCAATAAATAAAACATTCATTGGGAAAGCTAAAAACTTATATTACTTTCATTTTTGTATCAGTGCTGATACAAAAATATTTACTTCATTGGTATTGGTTTTAGAATTGCTGGTATGATACTCGAATTGAATAGCTCGTGTGTGGAATACATACCTATACAATTTATTTGTATCAATACTTGATCAGCTGCCTGAGTTTAGCTCTTATTTTTAAACGTCACTTTAAGAGAAGTAACATTTTTACAAGCGTTGAATAAACAATCGAATCGCTTATTAACAAAGATATAAAATTAAAGGACGAAGTAATATGATTTCTATATTTTAAATTAATATCGTTCAACATTCCTACAGCGCCATCCAGTCTTAAATTAAGAATACGAGAGTAACTTGTGTTAAGAGTACTAGAAAACTGATAAGTGTATTTCTAAATACTATATTATAGATGAATTACTCCCAGACACAGAACAGATGATCATGCTCATCACACAAACGTTTGTCCTGGGTGGAAATCGAACCGAAAACGACCTCCGGTATAGCAACCAGGGCCACTAACCACTAGACCAGCAGGCCCGTCAAGTTTTAGTTTGATGGATATCAGACAGTTTTGCTAAAGTTCAGTATACAATTATAAACCAACTCCTCGGAAGCTGCGTACTAAAAGCGTATATTTTTAGACTTATAATCCTAAGGTAATTCCCCCCGTGACAGGTAAATAGTCAAACGCCCACATCTATTCAGAGAGTGAACGAATCAGCTGATGTGTATCTAGCTTTATCGAGCCCGTTGTATGTAGGAGAAATTATTTATTAATATAATATGGACGGGAATAAACGTGTGACCCAAAAACATGGGCGACGTCGCTTGTCGCCGACTTACGTAATCTGATGTAATGGCATAACCTCAGCGTAATATAGAAATAGATGACATTTGAAAAAGAATATCCGGTCAAGTGTGAGCTAGATTCGTATACGAATGGGGCCAGTTCCCGTATCATTCGAAGAGATCATAAAATGTATAAGAGGTAAATAAACAGACCAAATCACTATTGTGGCATCAACCCATTTTTTTCATAGTAGATACCTATATTGCTATCTATTTACCATTTAGGTTGTATTGCAACAAAAAAATACCTATAAGCGAATGATTCAGGCACAGAATTACAAGTCCACTAGCCGTAGCCCGCGACTTTGCCCCAACCTATGGTTGTAATCCAGGGGTCAGTTAACTCCATAATTTCATCAAAATTGCTCCAGCCATTTGAGCGTGAAAGAGTAACAAACATCCATACTCACAAACTCACATTACATGAGTAGGATTCACCAAATTAAAAATAAGTTTTAATGAATGAAATGGAGTACCAATTTAGGACTGTTCCATGGTTTCAGGCAATTTCATCTATGGATAGATCTCTGTTTCTGGCCTGTCTTAAGACAGTGATGGATGGGCATTTGCGTTTACCTGTTTTAATTAGAACGACGACCGACATTAGGTCGGGTTTAGGTCGCTTCAAGTAAACCAAATGTATATTATATAAATAGGTTTCTCAGTCACAATAGTGGGACTATTTATAGGACGTGAACGTTTCAGATGCGAATATTAGTAGGAGATGGAAAGCAAAACGATTTTTATATAGCTTCTTATATTTTTAGCACTTTCTCGTTATTTTTCATCTACGTATATGAGTTTTACTATTCGATCTATAAAGCTTCCTATTAGGGTAGTCTATATTTACTTCCACATTGGGATACAGTCAATCTCTGTATTAGTGTAGTGCAATATTTTTCATACCATTTTTTTGTCTTGAATGTTAATATCAAGTATTTTACAGGTAGTGTTACCCGTGATATTTCATGTAAAAGTCACATAGCGATTCTTTTGTATCGTCTTCAATACAAAAGTCAACAGTCGAAATGTATTAAATTCTTTACGAAGTCGAAATATAACCTTCATACATTCTCATATAAGTAGTAATCTTTATAAGAAAAATAACTTCAACTTGAACATTACAATACGTAGGTACAGTAAGCTAAGCGCTTGAGCTTCCATCCATCATGATCGTTTGCATGTGCGTTGTGACAAATGCCTTCCTAATCTGTTTCTGTGAGCCTTTGATATCACAGGTAAATATGTATACGAGTATTTTCATACTAGCACAATACTCTAATACTAGCTGTTACTTAACGGATTAAACGAACCGATACGTATTAATGATTCAAGCAAAAATGGTTTTTGTAAGCCATTTTAGTAATTAAATTTTGGTTCGGTAAATTCGATAAAAACGTGGCTTCCAATCGCTTTCAATTTTTTAGTTTTTACTTTTAACTAAAAAAACTGTTTTTAATGCTTGTTAGTTTGTTAATGCTTGTTTTGTTTCTAAATTACAAAAAAAAAGAAAACTTGTATAATTCAATTTTATCCAAAAAATATCTCTCTTTTATCTCACACCGCATCTAACAAGAGCATTTTTAGCCTTCACCCACGTCATTTAAGGGTTTTGGCTTGTTTTTTAGAATATTATTTTTAAACAAATTAGTCTTTCATTATCCTTTATTTTTTTTAAAAGCTAGCAGCATATCTTGTTCTATCTGATAAACAAAAGAAGAACGGTTTTACCAATGTCTTTTATCGTGAATTTAGAAAACAATGCACCAATTAGTAGTTTCTTGAACTTGGCGGGCAATTTATTATACTTTAATTTAGTTACCGAGATGCGTAGGACGCCAGACTACTACTTAACTGCAGTATATGCTATATAGAATAGTACAGAAGTACAATAAGAAAATATAAAACAAAAACCGATTGAAAACGCTAACACGAATTGAAGCTAACACATATTTGTCATTTGTAAATAATATAAAATAAAAAACAAGATCTCAGATCAGAGTTCATGAATAAGCAAATGGTTTTCACTTATATAATTATAGAGATACTAGCTGTTGCCCGCGACTTCGTTTGCGAAAACGAAAAAAATTAAACGAAAAATAGATGTTGGCCGATTCTCAGACCTACTGAATGCATATACAAAATTTCAAAAGAATCGGTACAGCCGTTTCGGAGGAGTATGGCAACGAAAACTGTGACACGAGAATTTTATATATTAGATAGGTATAGATATTGCTTAGAATATAATAGATCTTTATTTGCTTAGATTACAGGTGCGTTCAAAATAGGATGGTAAATGCTTTAAACCCTGACGTCATTACAGTCCACGGACAAAGTTAAAGCAAAACTTAGTAAACTAATTTAATAGCAGTGGTATCGTATTTGTACCTCCGTATAAATCATAGGCGGCTCTTTCTTAAGGCGACGTGTGACAGCCCATCTTCATACGCCGTGCTCTACGCTCAGTTTATTGGCAGCATGTCAAGTACACTCGAACGCGGTGGTGATTGTCAAATTTACGTTTTTATAGTTTGAAAGTGTAAAATAAGTTTAGTGTTGGTTGATTTTTGCTATCTTATAATTTTGTCACAAATTAGAATGTATTGAGTTTTTATTCTATGTTTTTATTGTCGCGATAGCTTAATTGAAGTTATTTGTCAGGAAAGTGCATTAATATGTACAAATGTATTGCTAGGTCTTTTTGTGTGATAAAAACATTTCTAAAAGTACTTTTTGCAAGCTACGCTTTGTCATTTTTGTTAACTAATTTATTTGACTAAACAATTTGGCTCTTTTAGTTTTAATATCCCAAGAGAAATCCTGTAATAAAATCTAATTCGACACATGTAAACATAGTTGTAAAAAATACATTTTGTTATCGATTGTACACCAATGCAACACAGGAGAATATTGGACATTTGGTTATGCTTGTCTTTTTCTATCAATAAAGCAAAGAGCGAGATGGAATATCCTTAAAATTTATACTCGGACTGATATGACTAAGTAGGTATCCGAATTATTTTCAGACAGGATACCGAGTCGGCCAACCGTTTGAAGTGCGCTTATTTCTGTATTTACGACGTTATATTAAGAATTATATAAATATACTATGGCCGCATTATTAGAAAAAGACTAAATAAAACTCTATCGCGAAATTATTATTTAAAAATCTTTGCACCTACTAAGAAATTAGGTTTTAAATTTGAAATCATTTTCCAAAGAGATTTAGGCTTTACAATCCAATACTTTATATTATTAAATTGGATTCGAGGATTATATTTGAAGAGTAAAAGGGGTCTTGTTGCTTACATCAAATTATCTCACACTTTCTACAAATATTAGATAGTAATTCAGTTTCTAGATTAAATTTTTTGCAACCTTTAACGACGGCAACATTGCTGAAATATAAAAAAATACATATTCTCCTTCCAAAGTCTCGTGGCTTACAAGTAGACTTGTCAATTCCAGACAATTAAGCGAACCTAATTGTAGAAATGTCACTTAACTACAAAGGTATATTTTCTTTTACATTTAAAACAGAAAAGTTCTACACTCACATATCTACTTCCTTACACAAAAGATAGATTGTTGAGATATGAATGTGATATAACAAATGTTGTAGTGTACAGGGCATTACCTAATCCAACTTTCTTCTATCTTGTGGAGGCTTGCCAATAGAAGTTAGGTGGACGAAGAGGGAATGTTTCTGTTACATGTGTATGCTTTGGCGGAAAATATGTGTTCAGAGTACATCATGTTTTGTCGTGTTTGGTTCAATTTTTGTGAAGATTTCGATGTTTGTAAAGAAAGAACTTTTGAGCTCATTTTACTTTGCGCAAATTATAGTGTGGATATACATAATAAAGTATTTTGTGAACGTACTTACGTTTCATCCTTCTAATATTACAATAATATGTGCGAAAGTTTGTGAATACGGACAGATGGATGTTTGTTACTCTTTCACGCTTAAACGGCTAAACCAATTTGTAGAGTTGACATCGTGAATTAAGATATACGTTACTTTTTACTTAACGGCGTAAAAGAAGGTTAACAGGTATAACCGACATCCACAGAAGTTAAACCGCGTAAAAAAGCTAGTTCTTAATTAATTACAAGAATGATACGGCACGGCGCGGTGCTATAAATTGTTCATATATGTGTTACTTACATTTTATGTATTTGTTAAAACATGCATGCTAAGGGTTAAGGGGAAAGCTTAAGACGACCTTGAAAGACCGTATACCATCGATTTTCCACGTTTACTGCGCGGTGGTAGGGCGTGCACACATCCCGTGTTACAGCTTCACCAAACATTACAAGAAACCAACAATTTAAGGGCAACCACATGTATTTATAATAAATAATTAACTCACAAGCAGCACCGTTATAGGGTTTAATTAATCCCGGGCAACGGGAATGTGTCCCGTACAAATTTATTGCCATAATTTACGACAACCAGTCCGGGAAAAAAGGGAATACAAATACAGTGTAATGTGTACTGTATTAGATGGTATACGTTAAGGAAATTACTGTTTATGTGGTTGTGTTAACCGTTTGGAAATGAGAAGCCTACTAACATAATTATGTTGGAAAAACTTCAAGGAGATATAGAGATAGAACCTATTTGTTAGGTAACACGAGGTTATTACCAAAGGTTATAGAGAGGCAGAGACGTCCAAGTTCGATGCGTCTTAAGAATGTTGCTTCCTGCTACTTTTTATTTAGTTTTGAACAAACTATCACATGGGCATAACCGTGATTTACGTATACCGATACCCATAATGGAAATCACCAACATAGCTTCATATTTTTTTAGTCGACGAGAATTATTCTGAATCAGTTTTGTTCAGACGTCTCACTCCTTGGATGTTCCAAGGTTATGCCCTAGACATTGTCCTTTGTTTTTTTCATTGATTTTCGATTTTAGATTACAACCTGTTACATTATAACAAAAATTAATAGATATTTTAATAGTTTTCACAAAACTCCACAAAATATTTCCCAATGAATACCTAGGAACAATACTTAGTGCTGAAAGTTGGAGCTAATGGAAGCCTTTGAAGTGCCGCTGAAAGGTGATATGAGAGCCGACGAACTAAGCTCAAGATGTACTAATTCATTGTAACTGTAGATAAACTCTTTCGTCGGCTATTTAAATACAATAATACTTAACGAAATTTCATCGTCAAGAAAAACAATTTATAATGTTGCGTTACAAAAATATTGTTAGGCATTTTTCTTAAATAATGTTTTTGTTAGCAAAAATACCCTGTATGATTATCGAGTTGCAGGTATACAAAATGGTCATAATGTTTAAATTTTTAGTTATATTGTATACTATGACTTCAAATTATATGACACCTTTACTTTTTAAGATGTACCTTAGAGGTTGAATAGATAACTATCCTATCCCTATTAAATATCCTTAAATGCAACCTATTTACTACAAATTGCCAACGAAATTCCCTAGTGTTAATTTCCGTACAACATATTAGTTAGAACCTTGTAATCCCTCAGATCAATTCAACACTTACACTTCAACTTGTAAAGACAAAGAGCGAATCACGGACATAATTCAAGATACATTATAATAGTTCCTACGTTTTGCATTCCATACGATTCGGGCATAAACATTAAAACCAAAACCATGTGTAAATGAACCGAGGTTAAAATCGTAACAGGGCGTAAATCAAACGCACTGCACATGTCCGTTTTCATGATTCATGGTCGCACAAACAGGACACTCTTATTGCAAAGGAATAGAGTATAAAATCGAGCAGTAGTTGTGTGAATTATATTGAATGTAGGCGTGTAAGGACTTATTAAGATCACTTTGCATGCATCATGGCAATTGAGTGCGGGATACATGTGTTTTGGATTTTTTACTTTTTGTTTAAATGTTACTTCGAGTTGTCGGTCTTAGGATTATTCATTCAAAGGAACTGGATTAGACTTTTAGCAAATGGGTGCAATAAATAACAAATAATTGGATTGATTTCGATTGTCATTCTTCATTTCGCATGCTCGAATGCTTTGATTAAATGATTGCTTTATATTGAGGTTTACTACATAGTATATCCAGGTCTAAAATAATTATGAAAGTATTTATTATTATAGGGAAAGAGGCGTGACGTTTATGTATGTATGTATATAATTATCTCTATGCATAATTAGAATAAACCGTTTAAGTCTTTACTATCATGTTGTTATAAAAATCAAGAAAATAATAACCCTCATATCACCTCAAAAACATTTGTAGTTAATGCAACCAACTTTACACATTTTCACGAAGATTTAAATCCATGATAATATACGTGGGAATAATATTCAATAATTAATTGAATAATATGTATAACAATTTAACAACGTTTTGACTAAAAACGAAGTAAAATACTGAGTAAAATGTAGTGACCAGGATTACCTTCATGTTAGATTCAATTAAAAATATTTTATAGTGAAAATTATCGAATCACTTGAGAAAAAAAAAACACAAAAACAATTACAATAATTGTTTAAATTTAAAATTACTGTTAAAGGATTTGACTGCACCAGTATTTAAAAAAAAGAGAGTTTTTTTTCTAATTTATTAGTGTTTGTAAATACACCAACTTGCGTTACTAAACTCAATTGATAATTAAAGTGTTAATCACTTACCTATCACGATAAATAGACAACACACAAGTAAGAACGTTATCCAAGACTAAGCGATCCAATAAGTCTAAACACCAAAACGTTTCTACTAATGTCCAACTATTCTAGTTAAAGTACCAAGACTTCAGGTTATCACGTAAACCAGAAAGTTATTCACAACACTACGCGATAGAAGTTAGTACGGGAGGTTGTGTGGAGGCTTCGCACAGCCGCCCAGTGCCACGACCGCCGGCATACTGCCGCCCGCCCAAACCGTCCTCAATGTTTTCGCAACAACTGAAAATTTTATTCAGACGTCTTTCAGTTTTTCGTACTGAAATTGTGAATGAAATTTTGTTGTGTATTTTTAAGGTTGTGTTTGATGTGTAAGTGCGTAGTATCTACTGTAAATAAAGATATATGTGCAAAGCTTAACAGACGCTAGTCTTATTATGTTATGCATCGTTTTTGCACATAGAAATGAGGAACTTTCTAGTTTAGTATATCTCGTATATTTAAAAAAATCATGCAAGATTGATGTAATGAGGAATTCAAACGTAATAGATGTATTTTCGATATTTAATAAAATCTTGATTTTATTGGTCATATTATTATTTCAGATATAGTTTTGTACTTGTAATTTAGAACTTACACTTAGAAATGCACATAGCACGTGTTAAAAATGGGTATCTAATTTTTTTTTTCGGAATAATCTTGGTTTTTTGGTTACAGTTGTTTAAAACATGAGGGCCAAGAGGGTTATTATCTAACTAGCAAAACCAACGCGACAGCAACATTGCTGCCAAAAACATATGAAAATTTTACATCGAATTAGGTATCGTTTCGATTTCGCTAGTAACATAATAGCTTGCAAGCTGTTTAAGGCATGGCTGTTTTGAAAAAAAAACCAATCGATGTCGCGGAGCCAACGATTCGAATCCCATTCATATGAATGCAATTTGAATCGGGACCATACGAGACAGTCTACGTTATCTGTTGATCATTCAAATTGCATTGCAAGCGGTGTCGCAATTCCCTACGACTCCTGATTCTTTACAATATTTGCGACAGAATAAATAACGATGTGAAGTCTCTTAAAAAAAAAAGCTGGATACAAAATGGGTTCTCAAATTCTGACGTACGAAAACACGATACAAATGGCGGAACGAAAAACTACAATATTTATTTTGGACTGCATCCCACAATACGTAGCACACGACTGACTGCAACAATCAGGTCACTGTAAATAAACAAAGCCCACTTATCTCCTAGATTAATTACATCTAACCAAAAAGGAAGCATTAAATAATCAATGTAAGCACAGAAAAATAATGGTAATTAATTTATTGCCGCGATCGCGTCAAAACTATTCGTTATCTATAAAAAAAGGTTCTGTTTTCGCGCCTCAGTTCGCGTGCTGGTGGCTCCCCCTATCCATCACTCAGATAACGTGAACAAATACTTGGTGGTATTAGCATAAAGCCTAGAAATTGTTACCAACCCCCGTCTAGAATAATAATAGGATATTTTCAGTTGTTTGTGGAGTCAAGACTTTAATCGTTCGCTATTTAGATAGCTGTATTATCTTTTGCTCATTGATAACAGTTGAACATTGAATGTTTTGAGGCAGATATCATTCAGTTTATGTTAATAGTAATTTGTAAGTTTAATATTCATTATTTTTTTTTCTAAAAACGCAGTTACTCAAAATACATTATATTACGTAGATAAGAAGTATGTTAGAAAGAAGGAAAAATAAATTCCCGTGTCCACGTCAACGTATAAAACAGTCGCTACCTGCAGTCTGTTTGTCCTTATGCTTAGATTTTAGCATCATTATGGACTTTTAATGGCGGTTTTTTTTGAATATTTTTATTTATTTTTTGTGGGGATGGTTTATGTATAGCACTCATGCGAAGCTGTTGCTCGCTTGTATAAAATATAATAACAATACTACCAGCATTACCTTAAAATACCAACTACAAGTTCATATTATTGCCATTAAATGCAGAGACGATTTTCTTATACTCAGAATTCCTCATGCGGAGATACCTCGTATGTACTATATTTGTGGCTATATTTCGTCCTAGAAAACGTCTAGACATTGAAAGTGAGTGACCCGTAATTTATTGCTTGATCCCCTAGTTAGTAACCCTTTACATACCTAGCTATGGTCACTAGATTAAATGGAGGGCTAACGAGTAAATACTCGAGACCAAAATTATTTGATTACTGGTAATAAATCAAATTTTAATATGAAGTTCTGTGAAAGATTTTGGTTATAAGCTAGATATTGTGGACCTACTATGATCTTACAATTAATATAATCTCTAAAGCACTAAAACTGCCTTCAAAAGATTTTTTGTTATTCCTATTTATGTCAATATTTATTATTACCAATGCCACACGACTTCTTGCACGATATTGACAGCGTTTTAAGATACTACTAGCAAATTACTAGGAAAACATGTTAAGAATTCAAAATATCAATTTAATCAACCGTGATTAAATTGTTATTTTGAACGAGAAAAAAAGTATTTTACCAACGATGGAACCATTACCGTAACTACTGGTATTTTTCATTAATATTTTTTTATCTCATTCACATCAAAACTGTACAGATAGGAGAGAAAGTTAAATACATATTCCACGTCAGAGGCCTATGGGCGACTTAATCTTGGATACCAGCTAAGCTGTAAAAGCTATATCAATCATACAATAAAACCAAGAATTAATAAATTACATTTATTAAGAAAACTCCACGTATTCATTGCTTTTAAACGTAGCTTCTGCTAACCAGCCCAGAATTTACTTTGCCAAAACAAGCCACACTCGAGCCAGCCCATTACAAACTATTGCCTAGCAACCGGCTTTATGTGCAATTCCATTTTTATCTCTAGTCTATCGATGAAAGTCTAGGAAATAAAAATGCGCTGGAAAAACTTTGATCCTCGGTAGTTTTCAGCGGCTTTACGATTCTAGTGGTTTTGTATTTGTTTTGACCAGTGCAGTGTTTAGAATATTTTTATTAGACGTGTTTAAATATACGACGGTGTATGTTAACAATGATTTTGTGCCTGGAAATGAAAACACTAATAATATGGAAATTTTCAAAAACCTAAAATTGGCTTAGGATATAATTTTTTTATCAACGTATCAAAAAATCCTTGGATGTCTATTTTTTTTTAGATTGATTGTCCCTATCCTGGTAAAAGTGGTATTCATAAACTAAATTGGGATATTAATGTAACGGTGCAAGAAATATGTAATGCATGTGATTTATACCAAAAACGACGTTTAATTACTTCGGCTTTATATAATTGAGTCCATTGAAGCCGTTTATAGTTAACCTAGCAATTAGAAAGAAAACAGTTAACAAAAGCCGTTAAGTAATCATAAATAAGAGCAAATGAGTTCGCGTGAACACAATCTTTTAACTTGATTGCTGACCTCAATTTGTCCTTATTAACCGAAGGATTTAACTTCAAACTTAGCATTTAAGTACTAACATATATTATATGAACTGCAGTATAAAACTTTGCATTTTGAATGTTAAGTTTTACTATTTAATTATATTGTTTGTCTGGTGCGTTGTGTCGTAACGCAAAACGACGAAAATGTCATACCTACATTTAAAATGGTCGTGATACGTTTTACGAATACATATAAATCTCCCCTGCTACTCTCAGACTAAAGTTATAGGTTGTACAGGTTAGCTTAGCAGACGCTTCATGTGAAATAATGTGCTCAGAAGAATCTGGTAAAATGGCAATTCTCAATAATAGGAAATTATGTTTTTTTTTTCACCTCCTAAGGAATTTAATCTTTGTATCACGGAGGGTTTCACAGACATACAGTTCATATGCACAAAAACACCCAGACTCAGAACAAGCATTTATGGATCGCACAAATTCTTGTCCTACGCGGGGATCGAACGCGCGACACGTCGCGCTCTGTAGTGATTGGCGGGGTGACCTATGCCACTCGGCTATCCATGCAGTTGAATTCCACATCTATTTTATCTAAATCAAAAAGATTTTAGAAAAGCTATTTTGTATCTTGTTTTCTAATTAAGCTTGAGTTTACTGAAAAATATTAATGAACTTATCTTTTGTATTCAGTCATGACGTCATGCAAAGTATCAGACAACAAAGCAATGGGTAGGATCTGTCAATAACTGTTCATTAATAGACAATTTATAACATAATTGGCTTTGTTTTGCTCTTGTGGTTGACTATTAATAGACCAATTGATAGTTTATTTCAAAATAGACAGCTCCTTTTGAAATCTCAGTAACATTATTTCGTTTGTTTCTTTTCTGCATGAAAAACTTTGAAAGGAAGAGATTTGAGATTTTTAGATCATTCTAGGAACTATATGTTATTTTTATCAAAATCAAGAAAAACCACTTGGGAAAGGCCTATGAACAGCAGTAGACTGCAATAGATCAAGTTGATGGATTAATTGAACCAGAAATGGTCATTTAAAGAAAGTATTTTCAACTATGCAAGAAAAATGCCTGATTAATTTACTAAATATTACCCAAACTACCCGCCAAACCATTATATTAAAATAATCACGAGAACCGTTTTTACTACCCCCTGAACGCCGCGTCATCAACGTATGGTTTAACGATGCAATTAACATGGCTACTGTATAAACTTGTTAAGTTCTTCACGTCAAACGTATGCAAATTCCGTGGTATCGTGTAATGTTGCGTGCGCAATCAAAACTTATGTGTGTGTTGGTATGGCGGAATAATGCGTTCTTATAATTGAGGCGATTTGGTTGCAGGAAGATTTGGTGTTTTGATAAATTATGCTGATGAGGGAATATAATTATTTTTTATTGATTTTTTGAATTTTGTTTTTGTGTAAGTCGACTAAATCAAGCCAAAAATGGTGTAATGATATTTGGTCTTAGTCACGGAATAAATAAATTACAACTACATTGACAGCGCCAATCAAAATTTTTTATCTTGTTTCGAATTTGTCACTACAGGCATCGATAGAAAACAATTGAGACACGTTATTTCTATTACTTATAAGTAGATTAGTTTCGGACGGTCACAAAAATCCAGTCAACTTATGGTGCAATCTCGTTTAAGTCTTCCCGAATTACGTTCCTTTGTAATTACGTTCCATGAAATTATGTATAACCAGGGCCCATAACCTCACCATACTACATAATACAACACACGTTTATGTAGATCGTCTCAGAGTCATCTCATATTTTATAGCCAATTAAACTGGTAGTTAACAAAGAGTCGTTTGTCTTAATAAAGTCGGTAAAACGAGACCGCCGATAACCTTCAGTTAAAACATGTTTAACAATAGCGCGGTTATGTGTAACTATGTACGTGTAATGGTTAGATGAGTTCAAGGTTTTGTTTTAAAATGCTTGACTAATTATGGTAGAAAAAGTTTGTTTTAAGCTTAAATTAAAATACCTATCTTGTGGTACCACCATCCCTAGGCACATGAAATTATTTTTTCTACGAGCGTAAACGCAAATCCATTCAAACAGATATATGATAGATGGAAAAGGAAATTAATAGTCTAGCCTCCATATACTGAAATTTAACAAAATTTTGTTATTAATTCGAGAGTCGAACTCGCAAATTCAGTTGGACCTGAAACTAGTCGGACCGTCTCGATAAATAGGCATGAGTATTAATGAGTAAACTGTCACAATATAATTGTGAATCTATCTCACGAAAATTATTATAATAAGATCTGTTATTTGAATATAAAAATGACAGAAATAGCATGAAGCTTTACGACAACATGAATTAATTAAGATTTTCAAATCAATCACTCTGTGAAACATTAGATTATCTATTAACCAAAACAAAACATCTTAATGGCCCTTTTATACATTGCCATATTTAAACACCACAACAAATTATTCTAAATAGAAGAAAAACTTGCATAAACCATTATAATTTCGAATTGGGACTGGTTTGCAACGCTATCAACACAAACGGGAGACATCCATTGATAAAATAGTTGGAAACAATGGATATGGTATTTTGTTCTGCTCCCCTATGTCCAGCCTTTTTCAAGTCGAAAACTCTTGACAAAATATCGGTGTCTAGTTATTTTTTTATTTATTAGATTTACTGTTTTCTTTTATTCAGCCTTTTCCAAGCTTCTAGCTTGATAAGGTTCATCATCATCTTCGGTTCGCAGTTGATTTTTTTTCCATCGGTTACTACAGAACATAGAAACTTTCATGGTTGTTGATAGGGTAAGAAGATAATTTTGTCATCAAAGACATTTGATCCAACATTCCGCATCAGAAGCTGTTGAAAATGCAAGTCTTTATTAAATTCCAGAAAATTTCTTTTTCTTTTTATGAGCTTTCAAATTTCATAAATAATTAACATACCGTATCTAACACCACATAGTTCCAGACACACCATAACTGCGCGACTTTTTGCCACATCCAGGCAAGCTGTCGCTTTGTTTATGGTATCCAGTCCACGCATTGGTCTTTGTTGTTTTTTGCTAAACTGCACAATTGCAAGGACATCGGACTAAGGACTCGGTTGACCAAATATGTATTGCCCACATTAAGAAAGGTATAAATATCTGAGCCGGTGCTTGATCGCTACATGCGGGTTTGTTTTTCTTTTCTGTTTGATCATATGGAGCAAAGGTTTGCCTTAAATTGGCTGGTAGTGTTGTATGTCACTTGTAATGGAGTAGCGTTTATATGGTACTAATTTAGTGTGATAGAATGAAAATAGAACCCGATTTTGTAAAACAAAATCAAGAAACAGGTTTGAATTAACAAATTGATTTAGTGTCATCGTTTATAGTACGATGTAAATTGTGTGACAGTTGCAGCATATTACTTAGCTATTGCATTTCAAACAAAACTCTACAAAAACGTTGTTTGCAAGCTACAGCCAAAATATCCAAGTTCAATTGTTTTTCAGAGGTCAAAGACAGATTGTCACAGGCCTTTGTCACATACGAACGCAAACTCCACCAAATAAATATATAAAGAACAAAAAAACAAACAGACATGTGCAAATGGATATTGAACTGAAACTCCGGATCGAAACTCAGAAACAAAATACGGCGTAACTATTTTGTAAAAAACGGGAGCACCGGCAAAAGAATACAAAAATACTTCAGCAAAATAAAAGAGCATCTCTCGCACCGATTATTGTACGGAGTTAAATTTACGGATAGAACGACGGGTTTTTAATCGAATACGAATTCGCTAAGCCATCTCCATTTTTGTAATTGAATATATTCTAAAGGACTTTTTAGTGCGTTTATTTTTTTTGTTGTACAATAGTTTACTTTTGTGTAGTAAAATAGTTGCTGATTATTTTCATTATGTATTTACAAATCGGAAGGTAATTTGATTTAGGCCGTGATTATAACAAATTCTATAGTCAAATAACAGATTTTATTCTTCTGAAATTCAGCTTGGTTCACTCACAGACATATTTATTAAAAAAACAAAACTAGATAAAACTCTCCATCATATCTCTTGATTACCATCAGAATCTGTACTCTTTCTATGCAAGCTGTTTTTCACCTCATGAACCACCCAGGTATAAGTTAGTAATAAAAAACCTTCAACTTTTATGGTAAACGTGCAAACCTCAGTATCCGTTCCAGACACCATCAGAATCGTCTCACGACTCTCTGGGTGGCTGTAACTATTGTTTATACTTGATTTCAGTGAACCAGCGCAGTTGTATTACTGTAGTTAGGTTCACACTACAAATGCTGCCTTGTGGGAAGTAGGTACTCGTATTTAAATAAAAACTTTGCCTGTCTAATGTTTTTCTTCATATTTTGTACTGACTACGTAAAACGATTCGAGAATACATGCCATACCAAACATCAGTAATTTCATAGTGATTTCATAGTGATTTAAACCCAGGATAATCTTGGATATCTCAAACAAATACTGCTATTCCTACTTACAAGTAAGTTAACTACAATTTTGTTCACCTCAAAACGCTTAAGAGCAGACACAATACATTTCCAACAAAATGGCTGCCTAACCATTTAGAAAAGCTACCTACTGAGACCATTCTTAAAACTAGCTTATCTCATTTCATTGTTGACAATATAAATAGCGCAGTTCCGACTAAAATGGGCGCACCACATACCATGGAGTCCTTAAGACAGTGTCGTTAAACAATTACCGTTAGTTTCGGTAACTGCCGGGGAGGGCGCCACTGTTTGTGGATGACCCTTTATTTACGATATTACTCGGTATGTGAATGAACACTATTATTTCACTGGGTAACTTTATTTGGTTGTTAAATGTGAGGCTCTCGTGATATGCCTTGGGGATGGCGGTTCAAGAATTATGAACCAACAAACATTACTTCAAGCTTCTCGACCTTAGGGGTTGCATGGGGCAGGCAAGAGTGTCGTAATGTCTGCCACATAACAACTCTGGTGTCTACTAATTCTTCCTCTTCTTATTTAATTTCTAGATCATTTTACTTGAAAGCATTTTTTGTCAAGTGATTTTCTGGAAATTTGGGACAGTCGCATCTGTAGATGTGGATGTGGTGATCCATTTGGAGTCACCTCACCTGTACCTGCTATCTTTATGATTTTTTTTTACCTGTCTCTATTTAATTGGGAATGTGAGTCGTTTCAAAAGTCATCATCCTGTCATTCATATCTGACATAATTCCATGCTTTTCAAATAAAGGACTGTAAACAAAATAAGAGTAACATATAGGAGTGAAGTTATCACCAGCATGGTGTCACGCGTTCCTCTATTGTCTAGCGGGCCATTGTGCGCGGCAGACGAGACGTGGCGTCTGCACTTCCATGCAGGTAGGATTCCAATGTTAGACGCTTTTTATAACTGGGAAACGTGATTTGGAAAAATTTCATCTTGGATATAATTTTTTTGATTATTTTTTAATGTAAAGAGAAAAATGAGAATTAAATCATTATTTTCGAAAAAAGCCCGCTAAACAGCTTGACAACTTTATGAGATTAATGTTGAAAAAACAGTTAGGAACAAAATAGATAATAAAATTTCCTGTAACTAAAAAAATAGACTGTCCAGATATTTAGTCAATTTCTAAATAAAAAATATGAATCATGAATAACGTATCGGTATTATAATTATTTATTTACAGAAACGCAACTTCATCTCATTAATAGAAAGCATAGCCAGCCTTTTTACCTACAAATCATTATACAAAAACGGAATCTGACTGACAAACGACACGCTGTAATCAGGATAGCTACAGGGTGATAGAAACATCGAGATAGCGATCCGGTCGGTAATTTTCTATGCACCATTTGTACATGTCCGATTTGGACGTCTTTACGCGGTGGGCCTCGAGAGATCAATAAGATGGACGTTGGACGTTGCTAATAGTTGTACTTGTTATCTTCACGATGAATTATGCCATGGTTCTTGATAATGGACGCAGTTTCTGGATTGCTGAGATTACAAAGTTTATGTGAGAAACGTCGTATGGTAGTATGGTGGGTAATAGTGAATTTAAGATTTTTTCTTTACTATCTTTAGTTAGCATACAATCTTTTAAAGCATTCAACATTCAAGCATTTGTGAGATTTCTGTGTCATGAAAAATTACTGTTATCTGAGAAAGTTTATCTTAAGTGAACGTAAGTGAATAGAATTAATTAATGAATAGAACATTTTTTTTCAAATACAATATTATAGAATAGAATAACATCAACTTCATTGTCTTAAAAAGAGTTTAAACAAAAAAGTTCTTATTTCTTCTTTCCTTGACATATTGACATTGATATCTTAACAACCAATGTTCTAATGCCCAATATACGAGCTAAGTATGTTAACTTTATTAAGTAACGATAAGATATCGATTATATCGAATAAAGAAATCGTTTCTCACACTATCAGTTATCGATAAGCAATGTGACAGTAACGGCATACTTTATGAAAGTGAAATGTCACTCGATAAGATTGTCGTTAACGTGTCTTTGTTGGTTATGTTCTTATGTGAAATATAATATGTGGGGTTCCGTATGCTAGTTGAATATGATTTATATCTAGGATTAAAATGAATGTCTGTAATTGTATTGGTATAGGCGGCATTTGGGCAGACAAAATCTACCCAAATGCCGCCTGTAAGTCTGTAGGCCTCTTCTTTTCTATGTCTGTGGTTGGCATGTTGATCTAGTGGTTAGTGGCCCTATCTGCTATAGCAAAGGTCGTAGGTTCCATTCCCACTCAGGACAGATATTTGTGTAATATTCACGAAAATTTATTCTGTGTCTAGGTGTAATTTATCTCTAATATTATGAATGTATTTAGAAGTATATAAATATGTTTATCAGTTGTCTAATACTCAGTTGTAGTGTAATTCAGGGTAAAAAAAGCTTATATCATTTATCTCAGTTTATTTTAACATCTACTTGCATTATACGTTTAAATAAAAAAAATACAGCACTCAAACAAAAAACCTGATTCTTAATATTTTTGTAGTTCTAAGAATATTTTTTTTGTAATACGGAACCCTTGATCCTCCCAGCCAATTCAAGTTTGAAGTATCGTCCTAACATATGGTGATGTTCAAGTTCAATAATAATTAATTATCTTAATAGCCTCATCGCTATCTCAATTTGAAACATAATAATTTGAATATTGATTGTAATGTCCATGTCCTGATATCTAAACTGATTTTGATATGACTATCGCTTGAATATTTATTATGTGTTAGTTTATAATGTGATGACAGATTTATGTAAAATTGTCTAATATTTTTTTCATAGTAATTGTCTAAGCGGTCCAGTTCATCTTTAAATATTTGTAGTTGATGACTTTCCTTCATATTTTTAAAAAAGCTACTTCGATATTTTTTTTATAATTATTGTGCTTACATACGTGCGTGTTTAAAACAGCTAGGTATTTTTAATTAAAAAAATACTTATTTATGGTGATAATTACTAATACTTCGCAAAAATAAATTATTTATTATATTTTTTTGTGATACATATGTTACAACGTGGTAAATTCAAATGATAATAAGACTAACACAAAGCATCACAAAACGATACATGAAGTAGAATTTTAAACAGTTTGCTTAGTCATTTGCTCTGCCTCCTTTACAAATTACAATCGCACCAATCCCGACAGATATCTATCAACTACTTTTTTTAATTAAAAAAACAACATAAGTTTATAATTACTTCAGGACTGTCTTACTCACACTCGACATAACGTAAACAAACGTCTAATAACTCAGCATGGCGTATAATTTAATCCACACGACACTTAACGCCAAGTCTCATTACATGCAACATTCAACTTTCTTTGACTCGTTATTACAAAACGAACAATTTCACAACAATTTCAAATATACACTTTAATTAGTGCAGCATAAAACTCAAAATTGATTCAACAAATTCGAGTGATATTTGACGTTTCAGTTGTGAGGTAAACAGTAGCGTCATCTGTCGGTCTCAATAAACGTTTCAATTCAAATGTTCTTTTTATAAATTAAAATGACGATGGAGTTATGTGACGTGCGCGCGCGTCGCCCGTTTAATAACTTGTTCTGATGTATGTTTGATGACGAAACTTATATATTTTATTACTACGGTCGGTTGATTTGTCACATGCCATTTTACACCTGTTCGACAGCTTCTTTTTTTCATAAATTACATAAAAAAGAAATAAAAGTCAACATTTTTAATTTACATATTAAATTAAGAATCGATTTGATTTCTTCACTATTGCAGTGATTTATTTAGGAAATCAGTTACAATATTGTATACAATTATCAAAGAAATCCGTTTTATATGAGGAAATTGAACCATTTTTAACAAGACACTTCAAAACTTTTGTCTTTTTTTTAGCAAACAGCTTAATGGGGGCTCTATAACAAAATTATCACTTAAGTTTCAGGACACACCCAAGTAACGCGTACTACGCCAAGTAAGAATCTTGATAAAGCCTTTTAATGTTGCTAACCTCATTTTGTTGGCCGTCAAGTGCCATTAAAAGTTTAAGCTTCGGCCTAGGATAGTCCGGAGACCCTGCCTGCCTTTATGACTGGATTTAGTGCACTAATAAATAAATGTAGCCATATTAAAGATAGTGTTTGTGGTACAAACTTTCTATAATGTTTGTTGTATGAAGATTGAGGAGGCTAGTTTATATTTTGTAAGTTGGAGCTATAAATAAGGAGGAAATTACGTTTTATGTTCATCTGGGCTCGCATTGTGTTAGGAGTGATGTCGTTTGGACGGTTCAACTTCATTTTTAGTGTTGTAGGACGCGAGATATGTATTGTATTGTGGTACTCTTACTTATTCTCTTTAGATTTTTTTTCTAAAAGCTCATCCATCAAGTCAAATCTCAGCTACTGGATTACAACATCATTTGGCAGTAAACAATTTTTTTGTAAGCTCATAATGCCTCAGTAACTATCTTGACTTAATTTGAAAAAGCCATAAACTGTTCAATGACAGACCTTCAACATTGCACTCAATCGATCACATCGTTTCCATTGCATAGTTTTTCATAAAACTACCAAAAGCATCAGAAAAATGGCTTTTATCTTTACGTAATCTAATCCAAAAACTGCGTGCCTATAAGCATTATTTCCTCCAAAATCGTCGGTCGGCCAAACAAATAACCAAATCGGCTCCAAGTGCGATAGTTCAATGCGGATCGTTTTATCACGCGGTGGGTACGAAACAAATTGAGATCCCAGATATGTGTGCGTAACATAAATCTTCCCTGTTCGCGGCAATCCTTAGAATTATCTTGTTTTTGTTTAACGTTATTGTAAAAATAAAGTGTTTATCCTTTGCTTGAATTGTATTGTGGTGTGTTTTAGGATGATTGTATTTGCAGTTTTTACTTTAGGGATTTTAATTTTGAAGAAATTTAAAACACCTTCAAGTGGCCTTCAAATTCAATTGTGGTACGATACTGATTTTATTTGCTGTAATCTTATCTAATACACAATAATACATATGACATAAATCAACTTGTCTGTTTACGAGTATATTGATTACGAAAAAAATATTAACACATGACTTACACTCTACTTAGTAAAGTTGCATAGAGAATGTATAGTTAGTTCAGTATACATTCCTAAAACTATTCTTAAACATTAAAACATACGTAGGTACCAATTTCCTTTATAAAATGAAAGTTTTATATGTGTTGTATGAGAATAAAAACAAAATAGAGTTTTCACTAGCGCCGCAGTACTTTCAAGCGGCGAAGTAAAGAAACAAAAGTATGTTTGCCGCCATTCACCGATAGGTGTCACTATCAGCTACGATAGTACTTTTACTCACACGTAACTTTTGTCGTTATTAGAAACATTCCTTTATAAATATAAATACAGTTTATACTTTTGTGTGATTATGATGAATCTGTTTATCTTTTACAAATTATTATTGCGTTCAATACGAATATCGTTCTTATTTTTTGGATACTCTACAAAACTGCTAACAAACTTGTAGAATTTATCCTTTTATAATAAAGTCTGCCGTAATAATTACGAAAGTCTTTAAGATTTGAAAAAAAAATGTAAGTAGTTCTGAACTGCACTTAAATTTTTAGATAAGAGCAATGAGCTGAAGATTTGATAAGTTAAAAACCACAAGTTTTGAAGCTATCTGATGGTTAAAAGTTGAAACTGAATTTTAAGTGAACTACTGAATTATTCAATTGTAATTACATTGGATTTATGACTCCATTACTTAAATGTCCTAAACAAATGAGTGCTGGGTTTATTTGGAACGATCAAATTAACGATTTATTGTTTAATAGAGTTTAGATTACTGAGGTCTTATGACTATGTCTCGTCTTAGTCTTTTCATGCATTAAAAATATTGAAACGTCAAAAGTTGAAGTCTAATGTTTATTAAGTAAGAATAAATGTCTTGTACGGAGATCAAATATTATTTACAGCCAAATAGTTCATCACTGCTAAGAAAGGTAAGTATACCCAAATTCTTTTACAAATGTCTAAAAATATCAAAGAGACAAGTAAAATGATAGACGATTTTGGAAAGTCTAAAATCACCTTCAGATGCCGATAATACTGGATTAGATCTCACTAAAACATTACAATAGACTGTAATTACTGATCGGAGTCCTAAATAGCAATTAGATGTTATTTCGACGTTGGAATATTTGTTAGGGTAGCGAAATAGGGCACTCATCGCTTACGTTGCACTTATGTTTGGGCGCAAGTTATGAGGGATGGAGGATGTAGTTTCCTCACAAAATAATTTACGACTGAACGGTGAAGGAGAATCTCGTGACCTGGATTGGAATCTGTAATCGCCAATCCGCAGTGAGCTAACGTGGTGATCAATGCTCATACCATATATGCCCAGCAGTGGGATGTATATAGGCTGGTTTATTTTGTTTTCATTTATTCATGTTTACTTAAAAAATAATGAAAATGAATCCGAACTTAAATCCGTTAAATTAATTTGATGGTGGTTATTAGAAAAAACTTTCTAATATACCTATGGGTAAGCGATATTAACGGTGTTTATTGCCAAATAGGGTCATATTCATATTTGTCATCATCACATGACTTACCATACAAACATTTCAATAATTTGATGAGTGTTAACAATTGATTCAATGTAATATGTTTAACGAGACTGTTTAGTAAATGGAACAACGAGAATATCTTTCCAAAGTAAGTGGTAGAATAATTAATGTTTTAGACATTAAATATCAAGAGAATATAAAATTAATATTACTGTATAATAATAATATAAAGACAGAACAGATTCCTGTTAATTTAATTCAAACGACGACAGTTCACGACGTCACCACAATTCAATAATCCAAGCCACCTGCTTCTAACTTAGTCCTGGTGGCCAAAAACCTGAATCTGGCCGACTGCCACGAAGGCAGGTTATTAACACTACGTGAACACTTGGCACATGCCGGGTGACAAATGAAGCCGGCATTATGAACGAACCGCTCATATTTTCAACTAATATTGTGCAGCCGCGATGCTGTGCGAACTAAAAATTTTGATATTGTGCTTTGAGGTTTGAATGAGGATTTAATTAAAATGATAGTTTTTCTATTCTATTTTAAAGCTGTGATTGTAATATTATTTCCCTGTGTAATATATTTTCCCTCGATACCTTCGAAAGAGCTGAAAGAAAACAATACAATAATTTATTATGTTTATTATGTTATAAATTATTGTATTAAACAATACAATAATTTATATGATTATGATTATGATTATCTTATTTCTTTTTTTTTGCACTTAGAAAAAGAAAAAAATAAAAAAGAGGAAATAATGTTATCATATCATCCTTTAAGTTAATGGCAAAGTAAGATTTGTTTTGCTTCACAAAACACAAATCAAAAACTTTTTAAACAACAACATTTCTATAACTTACAAATAAAACACCTAGTTTACTACACCTATATCAAAACAGTCATAATTTGGCGTCCGAACGCATTACCCATCTTAACGGCCGCGCCGCCGGGTCCGGGATTAGAGCCGGGATCAACGAGTGCAATTCCCGGGACCCGGGACTCGCTCGCTCCAGCTATAGGATCCCGTTTATTGACCATTAGTATGGTCCGCTATGGTGTTTTCTGCTTACACTTTGCTATACGGTAGTGACATAATAATGGGACTATTTTCAAATTATGGTGACTTAGTGATAATCGTTGGTTCCGGATTATAATATGGGCTGGTTAGTGTTAGGGAAACTTTTCAACAACAAAGTTTACCGATATTATCTATGAGAACCAAACTTAATAGTTTAAATTACAATTGACGTAAATCAACTAAAAATAAATTTTCAAAATAATTTCTTAATATTTTCAAGCAAGTCTTACTTTATGAACCCTTAGTACACGCACAGATTCTTGCAAGCACTTAAATAGTTTCCCCTACAATGGTACTAAAATCAAATAAACTTAAAACCTTAATAACAACATCACCAAAGGTCAGCCACATAACTCCACTGTAATGGAACCTTCAATGAAAGCTCAAATTTAGTTATGAAACTCCAGAAACACTATTAAAATACTATAAAGCCGCTGTTTTGTACCCCTATTGCTGAGAAGCGCACGAGTAATCAAACAGGCGTAAAATTTGTTGGATATCCGACGAAAACTAAGTTTATGGGGTAGTAAAAGATGTAGAGGAACTGGATGTGGCTGGTTTTTGTAGTTTTTTGTTTTTTTAGAATTTTCTTTTTTTTTTAGGCTTTAGGCTTTGATCTTGGCTGCAAATAGCAATGATCACGTCACTGCTCGAATAGAAAGACTTAAGCTCAAGGTGTATATTTTCAAACATTTCAGTATTTTGTGCAAACCACCTGTAAAATGTTACATATTATGCGGACGCTGGTCATGATTTAGTGGATAAAAACGTTAGTTCTTAACATCTACGAGGAAGAAAAATAAAATAGGCGTCGCTGTTTGCAGCATTAACATTAACCACGCTGAACCCCATCCAGTCGCACCCAATTATAATCACATACGTGCGAGTAGTGCAAGATTATTGCTAGAACTTGCTTTCTTCCCACTCTATTTGCGGTGATGTTTATTGCCCATTACGAAGGAAAACCAGTCGTTATAGTAATGAAAACAGAGTGGACGGCTGCCTCATTATCATGGGATAATCTGAAACCAAGGGGATGGAACTTTCATACTTAGTAGTTAAAGATATTAAAGTGAACTGTGTTGGGATTACATGTGATTAGTACTTAACGTTTTGGAGTTACGAGATGGATGTTATGTGGATTTTGACCTCACAACTTGGCTTGTTTAGATAAGTTTATGAGTATGTACTTGTAGTATTTTGACAGCTCTGTAAATTTTAGTATATGAAGTATAAAGTCCTCTTAATCTTCATCATCATTCATTTGTCACACATAAAAAAATAACATACGTAAAGCATCGTTGTGGAAAGAGTATGGACTATGTATGGAAACGAGGTGGGTACTTTATAGTTTATTGAATAAATATGAAGTAATTTATCAACCAAATTGTGACTAACGCAACAAGTATTTAGCAATACTGACTACTTGTCAACGTTAAACTAAACATTGTCTATAAAAGTTGGAACATTTACTTGTAATTTTATAATACTTTAAAAAAAATATGTGGTAATTTCATTTTTTCGATCGTTATTCCAAAGGATTTTAATATGAGTAAAATCTAACAGTCAATAGCACAATCAAATCTGACCGAACGTTAAAACAAATGAATTCCTAAAACGCGAAAATCTTTTAATAGAAACCTCGCCAGCCCTTGTACCGGTTAAAACAAATCCATTTCTCGAAATCCTTTCACCTTTTCAAACACTTGAAAAAAACTGAAGACCAATGCAAACTTTGCCGTTTTAAGAAATTATTCGTACCAATTGCATTAAACTAAATTAAATGCTGAAATAAAACAGTGGAATCCTTATTAAGACCCCACTTAGCCAACATCTTATCTGCGGTAATCCTGAAAGCGACTAAAACGTTAGGTCTAAAACACAGTGATATATAGCAAGTGGTCTGGGTTTAAACTCAGATTAACTTAGATTCAGTTCGCAGAGTTAATTTGTTTTTGGCTGCATCATAGTTGCATTAGAACATTATTTTGTCTTAAAAAAAATAAACAAAATCGATTGCATTTTCTAAATAATTTATATAACTGCAGCCCCATAACTTGCAGCATTTAAAATTAAGCAATAGATTTGTTCTTACCTCAGGCACCGCGTTAGGCCATAAGTACACAACCCTCATCGAGTGCAAAATTAGACGCAAGGTCCCCGAGATACTTACTAGCCAGAGATGATGAAACTTCAATGCATTTTTTTCTTTATTTCGAACCATATACTCATCAGCCTGTAGGTATAGGTGGTTTTGACAGTTTTTTGGGCTACAAATGTATCCAAAAGAATAAGGTCTCTTAAAAATGTTGTGGAAGCGAGACGGCACACTATACTGCACAAAACGGTTACCCAATTTTAGTATTCAAAATTTATGTACGCTGTGAAAATAAAATAGTACTTAATTTTATTTTTCAAAATCAGGTTCGGTGAAAACAAAATAATGAATGAAATCTATTTTTAATAACTGTTTAGTTACAAGGAAACTATGCTAGAAAATCAATGAAACCTCGAAATATTATAGCGCTGCCCTCGGTGTGACATGTACAAAGGTTATATATACGTCCAATATTACAATTATTGACCAATATCGCTTGGAAGCACTGATTGATTGATTGCCCAATATATACTAACGACCTAATTATTCATAATTACATTTGGCATTAAGGGGATGATAAAGACAAAATGATATACTTACTAGTACAATAAACTTGATTACTGGCTGATTTAATGTCTAGAAATGTTATATTAATATTTATCTTTTAAACCAGAATACAATTAACGTTCTACTTCAAATTACAATGTTACTGGCCATATGTAATCACGATTCGATTCATTTTCGTTTAAAAGCCATTTGATATAAAAAAGAAAAACGCAAACAGCTAATTCTTTTGAAGCTAGCCCATTATTCAGCCAGCCATACTTATGCCAGATAAGCAGCTGACACAGAAAGTAATTGCATTAATAAAACGAAACTTCCTCAGTTGAGAATCGCCTCGCAGTAAAATCGACTATAATTTAATTATTATCTTACTATCTCAACCTCGGGATAGTATTACTAATTTAATTGCTCTACTCGGCTGCCGCAGTTCAAGTAACTTACTTAAACAAGACTTCTTTTATACGGCCAGACTTAATAATAAGTAAGGTTTGCGGGGATATTATTCTTTCTTGTGGATTTAAATGATTATCGGCTGTGTTTGGTTTCGTGATTTTATCGTAATTGATCTATACAGAGCAGTTTTTGTACAACAAACTGTACGTTCTCTTTGCAATTTTCGAGAGGTAAAAACAATTGACGTCTAAAATTCGAATGTCAGACAATATTCGTGTTGTTTGGCGTTGCATGCTGAAATATAGGTCCTGTTCTAGTTTAACTACAGAAGCTTTCATGCTGTTTTGAAATACTACACTGACGAATATGTTTCCTGCCAGTATTGTTCGAATTTTTGGTAAAACACATATTACTTTATATAGTTATTCAACCTTATTATACGCGTGTTTATCGGGAACGCCCGATTTATTATTATAGTTTCTGATACAGATCAAAAGGCACGTCTGAGGGCTTGTAAGTACGTATAAAACATATGTAGGTATATCAATAGCAGTGAACGTGTGTGTTCTTCCAAGCGTATAGTCGACAAATTGGCTGCATCAGAAACAACTCATGTGCTCATTAGCACGGGGCAAGTTTCAGATTTTACATGTAATTACTATCGTCTGACCTGTACGGCCCTTGGGAAAAGCCTTGGATATACTCTGAGCAATCCAAGTGCTCTTTTACATGAGGAAGTTCAGTAGTTTGATGCGGATTTTAATTGACATTGGGAAATATTGATGTGGTTTTTTGAGGTACTGTTTGGATTTCTAATTACAATGTAATGTCCTTTTGTTCAAATTATGTGATTTCATTCAGGCTTATGATGTTTTTGAACTGTCTTTTAAACTTTTGAACTTGTCTGTGTATTGCTCCTTTAGATTTTAAAGTGACAGGAGACATTATGAGATTCAAGGCGACATAAAATTCAATAAAGATTCAATATTCTATTATACATAACAATGATCCCGTTTGTAAATATTTTACTGCTAGGTATAGGCTTCATCTCATGCAAGGAAGGTCATTAAACCTTCCTTTCCTCTGCCTAAAAATACAAAGCAGGTACCCATATTTTCGTTTTCCACCAAACATTTGCTCTACGCGGTTTCTGTTTGTCGTTCATATCACAAAGCATTTGCGAACTAACTTTGACAGTGAAACGGACCGGAGATTTCAATGGAGCCTTATTATCGGAACCTCGAATGTCATTCACAGTTGCGATGGTTTGACAGGTTAACGCTTTATAGGGACACTCAATGAGCATTTGGAATCCGAATTTACTGATAATTTTCTTCGTAATGTTTGCTTTAGTATGTTTTGTATGGTGTATCGATTGATCGAGTTTAATTTGAAGTTTTGCTAAACATTACGTTGTATGATAACACCAGCCAAGGGCAAATTATGCGTACAAAATAACAAAATAATGTTTTTCGTTTTTGTAATTCAGAAAACTTTATTTTATCCACACGAGATAGAAGTAAATATATTATATTTTATGTTTACAGCTTATACCTACATGAAAATAGCTATCTGCCCCAGCTTAGCACGGGTAAAATACCTACTTATGTATTATACATGTAAAACTTCCTCTTGAGTACACTATCTATAAAATACCGCTTGAAAATCAGATGCGTAGTTTTAAATATTTAAGCTGACATACAGACAGACAGCGACATCGATTTTGTTTTATCCTGTGTAGTGATATTTTTGTTTCAGTTTCAAATCTGCCACAGTTCAGAAACAGCGGCCACTTGAATTCGACGAAACATGAGACCGCAGAGAACAATTTGTCAGTCTTCAATATTTATCTTATCGGATACCAGTTTAGGAATATCTGGACATTAGCTATTCCGAACATTCGGGGTAAGTTCGGCGGACCAAAAATTTCACATTCAGTTTATTCAAAGTTTATAGCGAGGGAAATTTAATAATCTCAACAACACGGAGGCCAACTTTACGTGTTTGTCTTTCTTCGCGCTGCTCCCTAGGGGCCCGTTTAATTCGCCACCCGGGCCATCTGTCGCACTGCACTCCCTAACTTAGACCTGCGACTTTATAATTTTACACGCCACGATAGAACTGGCTGTTTCGTTTTTCGGCCTTGCCTCTCTATTTGAATTTACATTGTTCATACTTTGGTATTTTGGATAGAGTTTCAAGTGAACAGCTGAGAGTGATTCGGTTGACTGTGAGGCGTCTACGTGTTTCTAACTCTTGGTTCAAAACTTGCGTTCATGTCTCATTTTCAAGTTAAATCATACAGTTACAAAAACACTATACATGAATATATCTCTATATGTTTTTACATTCTAATCACACATTACTTTTAAACATTTTGTAGTAATTAAAACGTTAATATCTCTACCTCAATGAAAACTTAATACTCTACATAAATTATTTTAACAGACAAAAAACTACTTTAACAATGTTTATAGAATATTAATGCTAAAAGTCCAGCGGATTAATCCTATTAACCTAATAACAAGCCAATTGCGGATAAACAGAAAAAAATCTAAATAAGAGTATCTGAGATTTTCACTCAATAAACCCATACTTATTTACTTCAAAGCGGAATAGTAAAGTTAAAGTACTAGCAGCCAATATAAACAGAACCTTCCTAACCTTCTTTCTGAATGAATATGGGGATCAGTTTAAATTAGCTATGTATAGCGTTTTGAGAGAACACGGGCGGGGTGTAGTCGGTAGCAACACTAATTACGTTAAAAAAAACAACACTTTTAGTTGTGAAAGCAGACTTGTGGTGGCTCTTGACCCACATCCAGGCCATTCAGCGTAGTTCCTTGGCTAATTAGGTTTTTTTACGCCGTGGAACTAACTGGCTGTAATTGTGACTTGTTCGCCATTCTTTAACGTAGAACTGTTTCGTTTGCTTTTTTTGTGAATAATTAAAGGTACAAGTTATGACTGAAGTTTTTATTTATCGCTGCATTTGTGTTGAGAAGAGAATTTTGTACAAGTGCTATTATAATTTTTATAAAGTTTAAAGTCTTTTTTTTTATTTAATTTTTACTGTAACCTACACAAACACATTGGACATTTTACAGTAAATCCAAAATGAGTAACGACCACTTTTAATTGATTAACTTCTAAAAAATCATAAAATAATAAACCAATAATATACTCTGTACCACACCGTGTCTATTTTGCGTTAATTCCACTTCACACGTTAAAATATCCGAACAAAAAACTTCTGAAACAGTATAAACAGATTTCCACCTCTGGTTTCGCAGTCACGGGCTACTGCAAGTATCCCTGGAGAGCTGGCGTGGTGATAAATAAACTGCTAGCGACCTACGCTCTACTTACTAGCAGAACTTGAGAAGATATAGTGGAGAGACTATGCTATTTGTTTGTATAATCATGCATGCTCTTGAATTTAATTCTTGGAGCCTTTTAGTTTCGAGATTTTTTGTAGAAAATGTAGAGTTTTTGTTGTTGGAATTATGCGAGGATGGAAATTTTCAGAATTATTTGGATTTTTAGAATCCATGACTATAATTGGAGTCGTTTAGAAAAACCTAAACATGTGCTTTAAGTAAGATTTAACGAAAGTTAAAAGTTGACATTCGAAAGAAAAAACTACGAGTGTGAAGAAGCGACTTTTTATCAACTAGGTATTGATATAGGTGATAAATAGTCGCTTTGAAAAAAAAAATATCCATTTTATGTTAGTTTACATAAAATGTAGGTTAAACTCAAAAAAGCACACATGCACAAAGACATTTTAAAATCCGAAGACGGCATGCAAAGTCTACGTCCCGGCATTTTCTTTTTAATCAATCGTAAATGTCAAAGACAGGGCGCTTTCCGGCCTGGGGCGCAATTAAAAATTGCTTTGTAAGCGGTGTGCGCTTGTGTCCCTGCCTTTACGAGATTAACGCGCGCAACCGACTGTAGGAGCCGCGCCTTAATTAAATTTTAAAATTTCGAACGTTCACGTTAGCTAAAGGATTGTCGCGATAGGATGCGAGTTTTGCTAGTTTTTTTTTTCGGAGAGAACGATTTAGTTTAGGTATGCCAATAGAAGGTGTAGCAACTGAAAACAATTCAAATAATAACAAAATTATAATTATGTGTGCTATACGTTAAAACAAAAATATTATTGATGTTTTACAATAAGACGAACGTTACTTGTTTTTTAGATTTTGTTGCATTTAGAATTTAATCAACCATAACCTATGATCCGAACAACCAATGATACTACGTAAACGCTTTACGTTCCTTCGTACGTTCTAGTGAATGATTTTGCCTTAGCAAAAGCAGACTTGGGAAGCGAGAATTTGCAGCTCTAGGATACACATATATCTACACACATAGCGTAGAGTATATATTGGTGCTAACAACTACACCAATCTGTCAGAGATCCTAGGCAATTGTAACAATTACCATGTTACCCATTCATTGCAGCTGTAATTAGAAGGCCAATGTTTAGCAGAGCGTTTGCGCTGATGGACGTAATTACACCTATTATAATTATCCAACTATTCCCATGAAACCATATTGAATGATTTATTATACCTAGGTACTTATGAATTACTGTCATATTGTGTTAGATGTTATACATAATTGTCTAATATGTGTATTGTCCTTTGAAGCTCATAATAATTTCTAAGATTCTAATTATTTAAATATGTACATTGAACAACATTAAATAAAAGAATTTGTATGTAATTTTACCATGTTAATCATCATCATTTTTGCTGATAAGAATCACATCACACAAAAAAAAATATGCAACATAGCTTACATCAAATGTTTTCGTTTTGACACTAGACACGTTTGTAGTTCGACCTTACCATTACATATCCCTATAGTTATAGTTTACTTGTAAACCAAAATAGTTTTTTCTGATTGTGTGGATGACGTCACGAGCTACGTCACCATTGAAGCTCATCCAAGACCCGTCTGAGAGCTGACTAGAGTCAAACAAATGTATCCGTTATCTAGACTAAGTACGCAGTTTGTCGGAACTCGCGCTATGTGAGAAGCTTTTTCTTGAATACGATCCGGGAAATAGTTTTGTCGGCTTCTGGTTTGGTTTATGGATATAATGGTTATGTGCTTTGTTAGATGCAAACAATTGGAGTGTACTTCAGTTGTTTTTAATCTCATTTCAAAAATTATTTTTGCGTTAACTTAACAATTTTTTTCCGTCATAATTTCGCTATTTTAACAACAATGACGTACTCCAAATCTGGAGCTTATAAATTATACGTCACAATTCCTTCCACATCCTTAACTGCCGACTTCATTAAAAAACAAAAGTAAATGACGACAACATGTTCCGCGCGAAAAAGGAGCGCGTTCCAGAATTCCGCATTTGAATAGTAAAAATTTAAAAAACGAACTCGCAACCTCGTGCTAACGTTGGCAGCACTGAATAGATACTCGTGTGCTTACATCTCTAAAGGCTAGGCTGAAAGGCCTGAGACCCGTGCACGCATAAAAAAAAATCTGCTTTTTTTGTGCTCGTCTACCGTGTAACGAACACTAGACTTTTTATATTTTTACTTTTAACCGCCTGTGAAGTTTAGAATTCGTGAAAATTGTGGTTTGGTTTAGTTACGATCGTAACATAAAAGCTTGGAGTGTAAAATGTTTGCCTATCATTCCTAGAACCTTTTCGAACATCAATTTTAATTTTAAGGCTAACTTAAAAATACTCTTTCCAGTTTGTTGTTGTGATTGTAAGGCTAACCTAGAAGATTTTAAGTGCCGCTTTTTTCCGGACTTTGCTCAAAAAATATTTGAAAAGTATTGACGGTAAGAATCTTTTTCTAATCATATTATTGAAATACATATTTATTATCTGTTTATTCACTTTTCTATAGAGCCTTTGATGTTGAATAGCTACTTAAAATTACAAAGAGTATTTTGTGAAAACAATATGAATAATAAGTACACGGTGCATAATTCAGAGCATGAGTGTCTTTGAGATTAATTGTATAATTGATTAAAAATCAAGAAATCACCCCTGAAAAATCGCGAAAAATTGCGTCTTTATAATATTTATGTAATCTTTAAAATATATTGAAAGTAATAAGAAGAACCTATTTAGCAATTAGTTGAACGAAATAACTAATCTCTACAACTCTTTGAATGAACAAAAACTCTGTCTGTTAATTTAAAAGAGTATAATCACAATCGCGCAAGACAAAAGTTCGCTCTCTAATTCTCTTATACTTTTTCTAATTTTGAAAAAAATACAAAAGCATCAAAACAAGTAAATTATGTAAGTATGTAAAGTTTAAGGTCCAATGTATATCTCATAGGCTTATCACCGAAGGCACCCCTTTGAATAAGACTAACAGTTATGAACGCGAGACGTTGCTATATGCCTTAAAGTGCTATCTTGCTCTCACAACTGCATCTTTACTCTAAGTAGTGGTGGTGAGCCGCCATATCTTCATAACAGGGAGCATACTAGGGGTCTGTCGCGAGGATCACGTGGTAAAGAAGGTGTTGGACATGAATGTGGATAGATATAGGGGAAGAGGACGACCAAAGAAACGTTGGATGAATTGTGTGAAAGATGATAAGGCTGCAAAGAGTGTGGGTAACTTGCGAGAGACGTCAAATAGTACCTCACATAATATTTGGGATAAGGGCAGGGGAATGATGACTTGGGGCCAGACACCTCGGAGGAAGCCAGTTGTCACCAAGCTGGTCTAAGATACCCATTCAGATGTACTGCCGAAAGGCGGTAAACTGCAGAAGTAATTAAACTGACTAAGCAAGATATGTTTACCTTGCTTAGTCAGTTGACTCACTTGACACTCAAACTAGTCGGGCTATCCCGATAAATACGCGTGTGTAACCGTTAATATCATTTAAGTATACTCAAACTCCTTCACAGTTTAGCAACTCGCTCACGTACTGTACATAGTAATTCGACATCGAAAGAATGGACTCACAAATTGCCCGTGCGATTGTCTGTGAGTAGAGACGAATGAGCAATGATATGAATTGTTGCCGGACGAGGACCACCGTGCTTGAGAGTGTCGCTATTAGAGTTCCGTGAGACAATGTAGCGTGCTATTTTACTGATGTTATTACCAAAATAATATCTTATGTATAAAATTTTCATGCCACAATGTTAGTTACCATGCTCCCCCTAAACGGTTGGATCGATTTTCTTGAAATTTTGTACCTTTGGCTCGCGAACGTAGTCACGGACAGTAGCTAGTAATATAATAATAATAAACCAGCCTATACGTCCTACTACTGGGCGTAGGCCTCTTCCCTTATAGGAAAGGCTCGCCGCGAATCGGTGATTACAGATTTAATTTTTGGAATCCAGGTTTCTTTACTACGTTTTCTATTACCATTTGTCAGTAAGCAATGATTTAAACTACCTGTTACCTAAAAATCTTTGTTTACACACTTAGCAGATGCTACATGACGAAGGCACTACTAATACAGAGAGACATACAACTCACGCGCCCCGACTTACGTCCAAACTTATGAGCTTGCTCCGCGAAAGTCTTAAGTAGTTCAAATTAACTAAAGCGTATCAAATAAATTCTCGATAAAGGACGTGAAGGCGCCATTACTAAGACTTTTATAAGATTTCGCTGAAACTGTTTAAATTTAAAACAAGTTGGAGGTAGCTGATATAGTGAGCTTTGCTGTAACACATTATTAGGATGTAACTAAGTAAGTACTTACTAGATACAATATGGACGTGTTCATATTTTGTCAATTAATGAATTAATTTAATTTGCTAATATTAATAAAATCGCAATCAAAGGAAGGCATGATTTCATATGTAATTGAAAATAATAATATAAAGGTTTCATAAAAATGGCTCATATTTCAAAGGGATGTGTAGTTGAAATTGGAAAACAATAAATCGTTAAGTGTTGGCACTAATCCTTATCGTGTAAATTTAAGCAGTTTCGTAATATTTTTACAAACTGAAAAAAAAACTAACATTTTTTTCCAGTTAGTAAAAATATGGGATCACCTAAACAAAATCTGGCAAAAATTTCTGTTACGTCAAATATTTCTGCTATTATAGCGACAACAGTATAAGTGTACAATCTGTGCTCAAGTCAACTATCTGATCTGAAGTGTTAAAAAAGTGATTAATAAAAACTAATTTTTCATACATTTAATTACGAAAATATCATTACGAAACATGTACAGAACCACATTACAAAACTCGCAGCACTCTCGGTCCGTCGCCGATGTATTGTTTCGCATGCTCTGTTATTATTTAACATTTGATTTGTTGTTGTTTTCGCTTGTGCCTGATAAATGCGCCGTAATAATAATGCCCGATAAATCTCTTAATGCTCCAGAGATCTGAGTGTATTAATATAAGTTTTTGTTTGCTATCACCTAAGTTGTATTTTTGTGTTCGTGAATCTCAAAAATAATGATAACAACTGACGTCAATTTTTTTGGATGTTTTTGTACTTAAATACTGCAAGATATACGGACAACGTGAGTAAACTTTTCGTATTTGGAATATAAATATATTAATTCGTAAACAAAAAGTACTATAAGTAAATATAATAAGACAGAGACGAAAAACAGAAAAGTCTTTTCTTTTCTAAAATAAAATACAACCTCTGGCATTTGGTTTCAATCAAGCAAAGAACAGCTTCATTCACCCACTTGAAATAGAACAAAATATTTATTAAACATCAAATTTCGAAGTAACAAATCGAAGCGGGCCGCGCCGCCTAACCCGTGAATTGCGCGTTCGGTCCCAAAAGCCGAAACTCTTAAAACTCTGTCGAAAACTTTCGACTCACTGAATATATTTTCCTCCACGCCTTATTAATAAAGACCGGGTGATTAGTAACTTTTGATTCCGACTTTCCGGAGCTACGATGAGGAGCAATTATTCGACATATTGATTTATTGTTCTACCCTCGTAAAGTTTGAGACGAATCGTCCTTAGTATGGAAACACACGGTACATTGGTCTTTAGCCGGTTCGGTGAACTGCATAGCCTTACTAATTGGAGCAGATTGATTTTGAACAAAACACGTCATAACTATGTTTAAAAGGTTATACGTGTCTTCACGAATGACCTATTCTTGCGTCAATAACGAGAAGTAAAAATAGAATAGTCAATATCCGAACAACATTTATTTTCAAATAATAATTATATTAATATCTAGAAACATACATTTCCAATTTCGAACATCAAATTCAATAAATCGTGAAAAATCGCCTTCAGTGGCATAAAAAAATGCATTCCCACTAACTAATTCAAATTCAAATCAACAATTTAAAATGCTACTCATATCAAATTAAACAGTTTCTTTCTAAATTAAAACTGAGTACTTTCCGCTGCGTCTCCGCGTCTAATCTTCCCCAGTACATTTCACTAGTTAGAAAGTTTCCGATCGACCCTTAGAGACGGTGATTTCGCTCGTATAAAATATTGGTAGACGCTTTAATAACTTTCCGTGCTGATATGGAGTTTGTTATCAGTTTCCGTGATATGGCACGTTCTGCCCGCGGCCTGTGATACTTTTTTGAGTGTTTGGTATTTTGTCACACTTACTTATTATCTAAACGTTTGTTTTTGAGGGTGAACTAAAGTTTTGGCGGTAAAGTTTATTTCGATATATTTTGGGGACAGGTGCAGGAGTGTTATCTCCATTTCTAATTTAGGAATGGAAATTTCGAACTTTTTTTAGTCCTTGTTTAAAAAAAATAAACGATTGACATAAGCGTATTGTGTGATACTTTAAACAGTCAAATAGTCAATGAGGTCCAAGCATATCGTTATTAAAATCAACCTTTACGCATTAACACAACAAAAAGCTGACAATATCTGCCTAAACCGTGCCCTCTGAGACGCGGGGCGTTGCCAGGAACAATGCAACATTCATATTATCTATTCAAGACATCACAGGTCAACACGACCCCACAAAAAGGAGCAAGGAGGTACAAAATATTAATATTTTTCAACTGAGCAACAATGCGCCGTGAAATGCTCGCGACCCGAGAATTATATTCAACCTTTTTTTTACTTAGGCGAAAGGTTGTATTTAATTGTATTGTTTATTTTACACATAATAGAGCTATTTATCTTAAACAAGTTAGTAAATCAGGCAAACATTAAACCTGAAAAGAATTTAATAAGTAGTGTTATTTCATTCCCAAAATGAGTTACTCATTATTACATGGATACTTAAAAGGGTTGAACATCTCTTTTTTAGTATATAAATCGTATCGTCTGTGAATACTTCCAGTACCCTGATCAGTCTAAAAATCTTTTAATTTCAAATTTGCACTCACTACAATACCCAGATGAAGATGAAGATATGGTCACAGATAAAAAAAACATGAAATAAACATTAGAAATCCTTTAAAACATCTATAAGATAACTATCGGATGTAAAAATTGATTCGGAAATGGGAAATATTGGGAAACGTGTTGAATCGTTGTCGCGACGCAGGGTGCAGATGTCAGGTAGTGGAAACATTTTCTTAAATGCTTGTCAACTACCGAACTAGCTTCTTTTCACTTTTGATGTAAGGGGAACTCGAAAAAGATTTTTTATACGGATGGTAAGGCACGAAATAAATTCAACATTGAAGTAAATAAATATTGAATATATTTTTAAAATACCATTTAGTATGTCTAGTTTATGTATGCCCTTAAAAGTACACTTTGAACATGAAACAGGGCGCACAGTACTTAATATCCTTAATATTAATATTAACGACAATAACATAAAGAACAAAATCAATTGATTACTTATTTTAATGTGAGTGTTCAGTTGTGCTATACAGATACATACACGCAAAAGGATAACATAAGAACATTACATTAGAAAGTACGACAACAATGCCTACACCTACATAACAGCAGACAATATTACCCAAAATACACAAAAAAATATACAATTTATTACCATTTAACCCAACAGCTATATTCGGAATAAAAATATTAATCTCCCGTCCCCGCTCCCCGGTGGCGACAACTAAAATATGATTTGAGTCCAAAGCGAATACAGAATGAGAGACAAAATTGGAGTTTTCTCTTCTCGACTAAGAATGGAATAAAACCGTGCAATAGCCGTTTTACTTTAATATTTCTTCTTGGGTGTGTAAAACGCTTTTTAGCTCTAAAAGTGTTTTTATTTAACTTTTCCGGATACATTGCTGTTTTAAATTGAAATGGTTCTTAAGAGTAGTTTTAAAAATGTTTTTTTTAGGTAGGTAGCAAATACCTGAACGAAATTTGGTACACAACACAAAAAAAACTCTATGGACTCACCATAGTCTCTTATTTCGTTTCTTTTCCAAAAACTCTAAAAATACGACGTCTTTAAGCATTTAAAAAATATCATGTAAACATAAATTTATGTTCACACATACATCGTTTTTTTTAAAGTAAAAAAAAGCTCAAAAATGTTTGATTATTTCAAAGTAAACCAATCAACACAAACAACCGATTCAACATTTCACTCATAAACCTATAACACTGGCCAATAAAAACAAAAAAAAAAGGACCATCAAATAACAACAGAGAAAAAAAACGAACCATGTACGTATAATATAGTCGTGACAAATTGTAGCAACCAGTTCACTAATTACCTGTGTCGCTCCGACCCGCCCCGCCAGCTGAAGAGTTAAGCCTCCCTATTTTTTATACGGCTTTTTTTACCCATTCTCTTTGATTTTTATGTATTGCGATTAAATATTTAAATTCTATTTTTACTTTTAACTTGTGCTTCTGGGTATTAGGTAATTAAATTATGTAACAGGATATCGTGATTGCAATTATTATTTATGAATACTAAAGCACACTTTATTAAATAATACACATTTAACACAAAATATTCGTAACTCTTACTTTATACTCAATTTAACTTTAAGACGTTTTTAAGTCACTACTTTTTAACTTAAAGTGAGACAGAGATATAAATGGTAACCAAAAACTGGCTGACTTTTTATATTGTGTATAGAATATTACATGCATATATTTATACATAGTGACTCAAAAGTGTAGGTTTTCATTATATAACCAAATATGTAATCATACTAAAATTAATCCCTAATTTACAAAACAAAACTTAAATCGTCCTCGCACCGACATAGACTATCATAACTGCCATCCGACACTAATAATTAATTTAAATGCGGGACAGGGCCATCTCTCAACTCTATACATGTCCGCTTTTGTCGTTGACAGTAAATTAAAAAAAAATAATCAACACGAAAATAACGTGATTTGTTATGACTAGCTCATTATAAATGTATGACAGTTTTAATAAGTTCTGAAAAAAGAAAATAAGATTTCGAATTTCGAAATGATGTCTAATAGCTTGGTGTTGCCACAAATATTTTGTGTCACGCCACTTAGAATAGACTATTATTGCGTTCTTGCACAATTTATGCTCCATTCATTCGAAGTTCTATATCTTGATATTTTTAGTTTATGATATATCTTGTATCATTGTAATGAACGTTACATCTGAAATTGTATTGTATTGACTTTCAGGTCATAAAAAGTGTAATTTAAACTAAATGAATGTAATTTAAACTAAACTAAAGGTAATCGACGAAAAATCTATGTTACGGCTTTTAAATTTCCCCATACTTATACATTGAATCGAGAATATATAGACCACAAAACAATGCATGCTACAATCACTACACAGGAAACAGTCATCAAATAATTTACAAGTGAATAAAACTCATAAAAATCTCCACGCACCTATAACAAAGTGAACAAAAAAACTACGAAACAGTGGAGAGCGATTTTAAAATAGATGAAAAAGTAATGGGCGGCGGTGACGGCCGGAGCGATGCAACTGGAGCGATGAATTATGTCCCATAAGCGATGGTAATAGGTAGAAGGTTTGTCTCTTTACTATAGTTATGGTGTATTCAATTATCTTTATGATATATTTGCTTTGTAAATATTAAACAAATAGATCATAATGGGAAAAGAATTAGACAATAAGTCGTGGCACTTTTTGAATTGAATAATCTTGTTGATATATTATACAACGTTGATAAAAGCGAGAGGCATTAAATGAAACCACATATTCTGTATATCATTATAAAGCTACACAACAAAAATCAAATGAATGTAAGCAATAGTTTAGTCACAGGATATTTTTTTAGTTTTTTTTTTAGTTTGAACATGCTGTATCTTCCTGATTAGGTGACTAAGTTTTATAGGCATAGTTATCTAGTTGGCTCCGGTTGGGAAACTAGTCGGGCTATCCCGATAAATACGCGTGAGTAAACCGTTATAACGTTTTAAGTATGAATCATCCTCACGAAAGTTATTATAAAAATATTGCTTACATTGATTTGATTTTTGTTTTGTAGCCTTATAATGATATACAGAATATGTGGTTTCATTTAATGCCTCTCGCTTTTATCAACGTTGTATACTGTTACATTGAGAAAAAATGGGAGGAACTACAAAATCACCGTCGCTGTCTGTTTGTTCGCTTAAATCTTTAAAACTACGCAACAGATTTTGAAGCGGTTTTTATAGATATTGTGATTCAAGAGAAAGAATTATAATATGTATGATACATCAGTATTTCACCCATGCGAAGCTGGGGCAGGTCGCTAGTATAAAATAAAATAGAATGCAAAACTAGAAAAGAAACTTGTGGTTAGTTTGACCAAGTTACAAATCTATATATATAAAACTCTTCCGTTACTGACTGACTGACTGACTGACTGACTGACTGACTGACTGACTGATCGACAACGCACAGTCGAAACTACTGGTCGTAGAAAGCTGAAATTTGGCATGTAGGTTCCTTGAGATATGTAGGGGTGCACTAAGAAAGGATTTTTGGAAATTCAACCCCTAAGGGGGTAAAAAGGGGTCTTAACGTTTCTATGAAAAATCCTATTCCTTGGGGTTATAAACTTGAAACTTAGCACAAACACGTATATGGTCAAGTAAATAAGTTTGGCATTATATTTTTTTCCAAACTACCCTCCAATCGTGATTTATGGGGTTGCGATTAGGTGACTGATTGACTTTCGCGCAGCCATAACCGCTCGGTGTAGGAGTCTAATATTTTGAACAAAGCTTCCTTTACTGACGGGAGTGAGCATTAAAAAAAGATTTTTGGAAATTGTAGGTACCCCCAAGGGGGCGAAAAGGGGTAAAAACGTTTCTATGAAAAATGTTATTCCTTAGGTTTATAAAATTAAAAATTGGCACGAACACGTACATAGGCATGTAAATAAGTTTGGTAATGTAAGTTTTTCCAAACTACCCTCCAATCGTGATTTCGCGGGTGTAATTTGGTGACTGATTGATTAACGCACAGCCGAAACCTCTCGGTATAGAAGTCTGATGTTTTGAACAAGGCTTCCTTTAGTAACACAATTGACCACTAAGAAGGGATTTTTGGAGTAGCAAGCCCTTAGATAGCGGGCGCGGAGGAGATCAACTGATACTTTTAATTTTTCTAAACGATGTTTTTGTCTCGCTTTACTTTTTGTTACATAACGTAATCGTCAAACTCCAAAACTACTTATCGTTTTCAAATATTCACCATTAGAAAGCTACATCATCCTTGAGTAACTCAAGCTGTTTAATATAATTCAAATTGTAACAATTTTTTAGCCTATGAAAGAAAGTCCTGTCGAGATCATTAAAAAACGCTACAATCCCAAATTACACGTGGGCGAAGCCGCGAGCGGAAAGCTAGTAAATTATAAAACTAACCGGCCTCAGGCCACTAACTATTGTGCTGCCTTATAATATTGAATAAGTATATTTTATTATTGTTCTCTGGCCTTGTTACCGCGTAGCAATGTTTATACAGTGAAGCATTGTGAATGCGACTTGGTAAATTAAATGGCGTCAGTATTTTAAGTTTCAAACGACTGCTTACCCAAAAATAATACTCAATTCAGTTTTTATCTTGAAAATTGATGAACAAAAATCAAATGTGTAAATACGTTAGCTTAATGTGCTTAAACGAGGTTCTAATAACATGTGGATTTTGTTTAACAAAAAAATACTACTATTTTCTTTTATTCCCAAAAGAAGGACAAAACTCGGATTTTAAGATCCAAATTAAGTACTTAAAGGATAGGATAGAATTATAAGTTCCGGAAGGTACGTAAAAATGTGGGGCCTGCGCCTGATCTCTCGCTAGTCGTGTCAGTTTTAACAAATACAATGTGTTACAGTAAATGTGTTTTCAAACTATCGGGAGGCCAGACAGCATACACTTCCACAAATAGCTATGTCATAGAGTCCAGTTCATATAGCAAAGGAAAACGGCGCGAAATTATCTCACCACAAAAACGGAACGTCACTATAATTTACGAGGGCATGTCAAACTGCAGCGTGTAAACAAATGAACACATAATTTCAGCTACACCACTTATAAGGCGACATATTAAAAATAAAACCAGTGGAAAGGATAGCTAACTCTGTATGCCAAGCAAGCAAAGTTTGAGTTAAGTTGTTATTAAAATTTTAGTGATTATTGACAAAAAAAAAGTTGTTCAGGGTACTAAGAACAAACATTCTCCTTTTGTTTTACTGATAACAAAGTGTATTTTTAATATTTAAAATAAGTTATATTTAAAACGAGTTTTTGGTTAGGTTTTGAATAAAAATTAACCATCAAGTAGAAAAATGCTGATATAAAATTCAGTTAGTCATAAGTTAATTATAACACTTAAATTTTGCATAATCACTGCGATTATAAAAATTGGTTTCAAATTATCATATTCACTATTGGTAACACGAGCTTGGGTCAAAAATTAACATAATTTGTACTTCTTAAAAATCAAAACCTGTTATTATATTAATCTCCTATAATTTTGAACCGAATAATGATAACTTTTACGTTTTTTAACGGTTATGTACCGAAATTATATTAAATTAGATACTTTGGAACTGGAACCTAAATTTGAATGCAGTGCAATTTTCGGTTATAAATATTTTTTTTCGAACTCTTTCAAAAAATGTATTTATAAATAAGGATGTCCACATAATATTCAAGTGATATATCGCTATATAATAGCCAATAAAAAGTGGCTTATTTTAAACAAAAAAGAAAAAGTGATCTAAAAACTGCGCTTTACCCGTAAAACATTCGAAGACGAACCCAACAATCAACGAATATCAATCAAATATATATCAGACAGATACATTGCTGGCGCACTTCGCACGCGTCAGCTTTTAACGTCAACTGTACGGGCAATAGGCATCACGTCGCTCGTAAATCTCGCGGCGACTCGACGAAGATCGATTGTGACAGGTTGGCGTTGCAACAGGCGCATTTTGGATGCTACCGGCGATTCTCGACTCTGACCCCTATGAATTAATTAATATATTAGCTTGGACTTTGATTTTGTGTTTTGTTGCTCTTGTTTTGTCATGAGTGTGTATAGCATAGTTCCAGTTAAAATTATTTCAAAGATGTTTCTTTAAACGTTAAACATGTAAATGATTCACTGTTGAGGTGACTTTACTTCTAAGCAACTGTTTCTATATTTCACAATTGTAGTGACATCAAAAAGGTGACAGTCCGATTTGTCTCTAAAATATGGAAAGAGTCATATTAAACTGTCACAAAAAAATACAGTCCATTATTACCAAGATGTACAATCCGACCTTTTGAGTAGTAGGTAAACTCTATGGCACTAACTTTCGTCCTACCTAACTGTTTCCATATCATATCATTAAATTACACGTCCATACAGTCTTAACGTATCCCCCCATCGCCTGAACTAGACGGAAACTAACTAACGATATTTCAAAACTGTTCGCTCGACATTTTCCGTTTACCTCTTTCGGCATACTCAATTTAAACGTAAGATGCATATCATACAACGCCAATGCCATACAAAATATTCTATTTACAATACATACGTTTCGTTCGCGTGAATATTTTTAAAATTTCACGCCCGACGACAATTTGAGAGAGATTCTTGAATCTCGAATTTTACAGGTCGGGCGGTAAATCAGAAATTTATATTCGAATTTCAGATAGTTTTTTTTTACTGCTTTACGTCGTGACAATCGGTTTTTGGTGCTTGGAATTTTAAAACTTAAATCCTTTTGTGCACATAACAATGAAAGACGTCGGTACATGACCAGTATCGAAATTGCGGGATTGTGAATATATTTTAATACGCTTTTGGATATTCGAGAAGGAAAGTTCTAGAAATGCGTTCTAAAAGTGTTTTTAGTATAAGTAAAACTACTTATATTAATAACGTGTATCCGGTGCAAAAAGTTAAAAACCTCGTTAATGGTATACCTAACTGCATAGATAGATAAATAGAATTTTCTTTATTGCACGCCACATGAGAAACAGATTTGACAAACGTAAAAATTACATGCATATGTACTATTTTTATAACTATTATTTATTTGGTTTCAGTTCACAATGAAAACTAAAATCGTAACTCAACGTTCTCATTCATAAACAAGAATAGTTCATACCAAAAAAAAACTTGATTAATTTATTTGCGCTTGAAATAAAAACAAGTTAGTTATTCATTCTTACACGAAAAACAATTTCAGAATATAAAAGTAATACATTTTAGGATTCATTTATCATACACCCATAAAATTTTATGCTGAAGTGGAAACGTTTTTAAGACTGCTTAGCCAAGAAATGATAAGAAAGTATTCGGTAATAAATTGAGAGCTCAGACCTCATGACCTTAGACCTTAGATATTTGACCTTTGTGATCAAACCAGCCTTTGTTATCTTGCAAGATAAGTTTTTAAAGATACGAATACATTTAATTGCAAAGTTGTTACGACTGTGTGTTTAAGAAAAGTTAAATTGATTCAATCGAAAGATCTATCATCTAAGTCTACAATAACAAAACTGGAATTCCAAGACGATTCAAAAGATAACGTATAATGTTAGTAGATTTAATTTTTATCTCAGCCTGTAATGTCCCACAGCTGGGCAATGGGTCTTCCATTCTAGTAAGTCTTAAACTTTGAGAAACATATTTATTCCCGTTAAAAACATCTAGACAGATACAAAATTAGTAAATTAACAAATTTCGTTTCCTTCATAATATAATTAAATCGATGTTGTACGAGTATTACAACACTATCCAAATGCGCCACAAAAATAAAAAAAGTCATATCGTTACATGAAAATCAAAGCTCCAAATCACAAATCTTAAATAGAACCTTATAAAACTAACTCTACATTTATCCCTAGTATAAACTCTCTGCATAAACCACGTAGGTACTTGGCAACTGCTTAAGGTGACAAGGTCCTAGAAGTCAGCTTGCATTTTGGCACTAAAGTGTTAGTAGTCGGACGGGGTGAGCCTACGGCAAATTGAAACTGCCCTCCGGTTTGATTCGCACACCGGTCACGGCCGGACACTGCGACGTACCGTTCGCAAACAAAATATTAAGTGACTCGGTTCCGTTCTTGTTGGATTTTCGTTTAAAATAAACGTTTTCTGTGATATAATTGTAAATGTATGTAGGGAAGTAATAATTGTAATTGATTGTACAGTATTTTGTAGATGAGCGGTGTGATTGTGAATGAATTTTATAATACCGTAAATATAGTTAGTATTATATTTTTATCAACTAGACCAAGCCACTTTTGCTGAATACGATAAAACTTTACAGTATTTTGCAAAATGTCTTGCTCACAAAAAAAACGACCTAATTATTAGGAAACCAGAACAACGTAGATCAATTGCACTGATTCTAGAAATAGAAAAATATATAGAGAAAGAAAAAATTATACAATGAGGCAAAATCAAACGAGTTACAAAAGGTGAAACTCAGTTCAGCTGTGGAGCCATTCTAACACTGTATTATTTGATGTTGCTGTCTGTACATCGAAGTCGGGCGATGTCCGGCGCGGACGAATTGGCATGCATTGCGCCCCGGCTTTTTACATGCCTATTCTGAAACCGGCCCAGATACAAGAACAAAACTGAAGCGGAATTACATTCAACTGTCTTTAAAAAGGTATCAAAATTTCTGCTTATGTCTAAGTTGGTTTTATAAGGTGATTGATTATATGTATACTTAATTGGATTTTTTTTTGTGTACAGAAAACTATCAGTAATGAGCAGTATTTTGGACTAAAAGTTAAAAAACCGAAGACCTTTAATTTGTCAGTTCTACCTTAACTTCTTCTTTTTCGTGTAATACATTTTTTACATGTTACAAAATTCGCAACCTTAAGAACTTGGCTCTAAAAAAGCCCTTTACAAAAGCAACCGTTAAAAATAATATTTTCTATATTGAATGGCTTACTACTTTTGTTTTCCTTTAATATACCTGGACAGAGAATAAAAGCCCGCTCCCGCCCTTGAAATACACTATCCCCCATGAAAACGGCCAATAACGTAATAGGCACGTTCGCCAAAAACGATATCTGTATCTCGTCTATTTGTTTATATATTATTTGGTATTGCACCCCAAAGTATTATTAGCGTTATTTATTTAAACACGAACTGTACGATATTTCGACGGGGATGGACAAACAATTGTCCTTTTCCGCTATAAGTATTTTATGACTTAGTATTTTCTGATCGTTCTGTTCAACTAGATACTATTGGGGACCTGTGCTATTTGGACATTTTCGTTTTGACACGTAATAATTTATCTAGTGTTTGACACAGTAACATTAACATCATCATCATCAGCCTAACGCAGTCTACAGCGGGACATAAGCCTCACCAAATGCAGGCCACTGAGACTTCTCAAAAAATAAATAGTAAAAAGTAGAGTCACAATAGGCGTCTGGGGTCTTATCGCTAAAAGTGATCTTTTACATACAATCTTTGAATGAACTTCATATACCAGTATGAAGTTCATTCAAAGATTGTCTAGGTACTACATTTTTATAAAAAAAAATCATTGTTATTACTTTTCCAATAGAGGCCTTTCTCCTCCATAGCTTCAGACTCTATTATTTTACAATGTCATGTCAGTGCAAATCACATGGTTCAGTTGAGAATTAGTGCCCTCCATGTGAGGCGAAATCTGCAGTGGACCTCGTTAGCGTGGCCTAAACGAAGCTTTATCTGAAGCCAGGCTGCAAATATTCTAGAGCACCAGCGTTATGTGTTAATTTAATGTTCTCGTTTATAGATCAGTACTTGATTGTTTTATGTCGACGTTGACGTTCTCTGTAACGTAAATTGGTACACTTTTAAAGCTTGTTTCTGCTGGTATTACTTGCGTTTTGTCGAGCTCATAGTCGAATCTACATCATCATTAGACCTACAGTCGGATTTATCCAACTATACGGGACAGCATAGGACAAAATCAAGAATTCACAGATCATCTAAATCAGCCACGTCACTTCTGATTAGTAAATACCTTACCCGAATTTGTTTTACATACATATGTTAAACTTAAAACACCATACAACCTTTTTACCCTTCACACAACCCATCACAGTCCCTGTAAGCATCAAATTAATCGTACATTGATTAAATGTTTATGGGTATTAGGTGGTGTACACACCATCGTTATTTATGCATAGCACGACAGCAGACGGACATTACGTGACATGTCCCCGTGGACTTAATCTGATGCTTATGTATAGCTAGCTTACGTGGAGCCATTTATCTAGTTAGGGAAATGGACGCAAGATAGCTGTGTGCATACGTTATGGTTTTTAAGTATTGTCCGGGTGTTTTAGGTCTTGCGTTTTGTGGATTAGTGTTTGACCTAATTAGTCTTTCGGCAGTAAACTAATTTATACTTATGCCGCCATTTAACTGTTATCAAAATATAATATGATAAATTTTTGAATGGTTTTTCAGTAGAGTAGCTTACGAGAGGGAGTGGGGGTAAAATTTAATTTGTACGACAAAATATCTTGCAATAAATGTTTACGATAACCAAAAAACGTGATACACAGCAAAAAAAATATAATTATGATCAAGTTTGTCGGCCTTCCACACCAAATTATATCAAAATCAATCCATACGTGTATATTTACAGGCACAAACCTTAACTTCACAAAAGTCATAAAAAACATACACAAACATTTGTCTCCACAATATTAGCGTGACGTTAAACGTCTTGCACTTACCGCGGCTACTGCACTGCAGCTACACGTATCTCTATAACCAAGCGATACAGGACAAAGGCCCATTTAGAGCAATCAGAGGATTAATTGCTCAGATTAGATGCCGTCACTTGCTAGCCCGTAACGTTTGGACTACACCGAACGATTCCGATGATCGTCCTCGACCGTTATTAAATTGTCCAGTACTAATTGTTGTGATCAGTGCGGTTGTTAGTTTTCGATGAGGTATTTGATATTTTTATATTAGATATTTCATGTATTTTAATGGTCAAAGAACTGTCGTTTATAAAATAAACGAAATAAGAGAACATTTAATTTGGTACTTGTGACATACAATTACCTACACAAAAACTTGTTTTTTTTTTATTTTTTCTTGAAAATACTGCTCTGGTGTTCTGGCAACAGCATCCATCATATCTGTCCATAAGCATTATCATTTTTAACTTTCGAATTTGCAATGCAATAAATTGTTACTCGTAAAACGTTTACAAAAAATGAAGACGATAAAACGTTGTCACTAAAACAAAACGAAATAATTACCTAAAAGTCCTCCATAATTTCAATTGAACACGTAAAGAATCATCCAGATATTCGAGGCTTTAGCACTAAAACAGTAATACTTATTTACGCGAAGAAATAGTCTAGACCGGTGAATGCACTGGCAATTGTTATCATCCCGATTGGCCTTTGTTTCTCAACTAAAAACAATTGACGCATGAAGTTCCAGAATATTCCAAATGTGTTTAAAGGAATTTGAGAAGGGTAGTCTGAAGTAAAAAGTTGTTGAGTGAATTTGAATAAAATTTTCAACATTGCTGAGTAAGCAAGTTGTTTTGAAATAAGTTCGTATTTTAACATAATTTAAGTTCTTTTTTCATATAATACTTAGCTTATAACTTCCCATATGAACTGAGATAAAGAATTTTTTTTCTTTTAAACTGAACACTGTCTAAGGTAAATCATTTTCAGATATTTTACTTCCTCCCCATAAAATCATATTAATGTTTCCTGTTACACAAAATTAAATAACTCTAAAAGAATTTCACGAAACTTTAGCAACAAAAATGTATTTCACGAAAACCCATGAAGCGAAAAAATGGTAAACCAAGCAGGAAAATTCAAAGAAAAATCTAATTAAAAGCGGTATTCTGAACCCTCTCCTCAAATGAACGTTGATTGTGATAGATTGCTTGCTAATTACCGTCTCATTTTTCAGTCACTGTCACCAGTTTTTGTGATGCACACCACAGATTGCACGAGTGCTCAAATTGGTTCTTAATCTCTGGGGTTCATGATTAACCGGTACTTAGACCTTAATTTACTAGACTAATAGTTATAAAGTTGCCTTTAGATGAGTGTGATGTGGGGAAATAAAAAAGTCAAAAGGTTTTTTTAACTACAGATTCTAGTTGTGTGGTGTCCCAATGTCATTCTTATGGCAAAAACCGGCCAGAAACTCCTTTCCAATTTTAAGTGATATCGTTTTTATTTTTCATTGACACATTTGTATAATAATTCTGCGCAGGTAATAGCTGATGTCTGCATCAGCTATTGCCTGCGCAGAATTATTATAGAAATTTAATTTGACATTAGAGCTAAGCTAGAGCTAATAAAGAATAATAAATGTAGTATAACATTTACTTATATTTGTAAATCTGAGTCTAGCTATCTGTTACATTCTAGTTACTCGCCTCTTGGGTGTCGTAACGCCCAGACAAATAACTACATGATGTAAATAGGTTAACAACTTAATGGAACGCTATCCTAATTTGACAAAAAATATGAAACAAAACAGTATTATAATTAGCAGATTAACAGAGAATTAGCAATCATATTTCATATTTGTTTGAAAATGATATTTGACTGCAGTTACAAACTTACTTGTAACTGTACTCCGTTTATTTCAAAGACTAGAACTTTTGACTAATAAAAGTACTTAGTCATAATTAAAACTTAAAGAATAAAGCTGACAGAATAAAAAACAAATTAAGTTCTCATTTCAAACAATAATATAGTCATCAAAATTTAAATAAACTTCAGGAGTCAATCAAAACAATTTGCGATGAAATTAAAACAAAAGAAAAAAGAAACTTTGAATTTAAATTTTCAATTAATCTATTAATTTGATGCGAAGTGTCTTGGTAACTTTTTCGCCCCCACCCCTAGTATTGCAGTTATTTCGATTCTTAAAACGACTTATCATCAAAATTTACTGTTTGTTCCGCTGAAACTTCCAAATTTTGCCTATTTGGTACAAGTTACAAGAGGTTTTTTGACGTACCTAATTCTACAAAAAGACAGAATTTTTATGTTAACATTCAAAACATTCGTGCTGTTAGTTGAAATTTATTATTGTTTTATTTGTAAATCATTAAAACAATTATAAACTTCAACTAACTTTCATTTTGTACTTGAATATTGGTCAATACTGGTAAACTTTTTATTGGGTTTTGAAAAGCACTATGTGACACTATACTTCAAGTAATTATGACTTTCTATTTAGGTAATACACTACGCACTGTCTTGCCTCTACGATAGCAACATTATTCCTAACAAGTATGGAATTGTATCTTATAAAAACTTTTTTAAGACTAAGTGACAAGAGAAGTAATATCGCTTATATCTTTAAACTTGTATCAAAATATCAGAGTCATATTCCCCCTCAGTTACTCGGTATTTCGCTTAGACATGATTGTTAAGAAGAAATTTTAATTAAGCTTACATTTCTAAATTTCTGAGAGCTTAATAATGCCTGCGACGATTCTGTTTGTCTAACGGAATTATCATATGAAATCTGATTGTTACATGTTATTTGGAGGAAGTTTTGCAAGTTAACGGTTTTGTGTTGTTTAATTTTACCTACAATGTATGGTGTTAATGTCATAAGCAACTTCTTCACACGTATCTGCGTTGATATGTTTTGTAAGTTTATAGTATGAAATAGTCGCATTTTATCTTATAGTAATAAATATGGTATATTAATGTTACGTAACTTACTTTCGTTTTTAACTACGAGTAACAATTTAAAATTTTAGAATCCGATCAACAATATCCAATGTTTACCATGAACTAACAATTTTAGTCCCGCATTTATTGGTTTTAAAACGTTTTATAAAAAGTCTTAATCAAAACCATTATTTTTTAAATAAATATTAAGCGCAAATAAGTTAGTTTAGTAAAATATGAATTTATTAAATAATAAACAATATGCGAATGAACTCTCAAAAGCTACACGTAAGTTACGAAGAGCGATTAATCCACAAGTGTTAAGCCAATTAGACCAACACTGAAAACGATCGTAGAACCGAAACACGTCTCAGGTGCACTACTAATTTATTTAGGTCATACACGTAAAGTCTAGACGAAACAGGTTGCATATCCACCTAATATACTACCTAGTATAGTAATATCTAGTATCGAACTACCTAGTATATTAGTAACTATCGTACTATCTATTTTTGGTTATATGTTACTATTAACACACACCTTACATCTATCATTTCAGGTCTAAACCTTATACTTATTTACCATTTATTTTGTATCGATAGTCTAAATTAGTTTAGTTAGAGAAGATTTAAATTACGTCGGTGTTTTAAGGTATATTCTACAAATTTAAATAGAAAAGGTTGGCTGAAAAACATTTAAAATAAAACATTGATATGATTACAAAGCTACTTTCGACTCCGCACATTGATGTTAATAAGTATTGCAATAATGTTAAAAAGTCAGGTAATCTAATGACAAAAGAGGTTGTATTACTTATGACAAGAACGAGTATGTATAAGGCAAATGTGTACACAACCTCCACAAACACAATACCACATGCAGTTCCCGTCCAGACATATTTGTCTGTGTACATACAAGGACACACACACATACAAACAGTCATATAGACCCCTACCACACATTCAAAAATAACTTTACCATTTAACTATACTTCACGCCTAATTGTTAGGGATAAAACAAGACACAAGTGGGTAACTCGACACAAATAAATAACAATATATTTTACAAAATTAACGCTCTAAGACGCGACTAAACATTAATTCAGAAATAATTAAAGAAACGATTAGAACACTTCAGCCCCTTGTAGAGTAAGGCCAAAATTGTTAGCGCGAAACAGGGCTGTCTCTAGCAATAAACTTTGCTCAGGAATTTCATTAGTTTCGTTCAATAAATTAAGAGGTTATGCTCGCGTGTGTCGGCCCTGCAATTACCTCGTCTACGCGGAGGTGTAATGAAGAACCTCTCGCTAAGAGGACGGAGGAACTACGAACGTTATTTGGATATGACGTTGTTCAAAAACATTAGTGCACCCATTGTTTTAGCCAAAGAGGTCGGCAACCTCTCACTTAAGTTTTTGCTGTTTTGGTAAAGGGGAGATAGAGAAAATATTGATGTAATATTTTCTAGCCTAAAATTTCAAATAAACTGATGTTTGAAAAAGTAGTATTTCAACTTATTTTCACAATCAATTTTTAACAGGTTTTTATTACTTTATACAATCATCAAAATCTGAAACTCCTTTATTGGTCATTTTGTGAACTACTTTAATATATTTACTCGCAAGATCATAAGAGGCAAGAAAAATACCTGAGCGTACAACAATATTCTCGTGGCACTAAAAAGGTTTTATCGCGACGTTTTTATATCATATCCATATAAAATGAATTCTCATCTCCTTGCAACAAAGTTTCTCATAATAGTTGGCTTGTCGCCCTATTACCCGGCCGACTTCGATGAACTGCTCCCGGTCGTATAACATTTTTATAACTAACTGCCTTCGTAATTTTGTCGGGTTATTGCCGTTCTTCGAGAGCTATGAAGTTGGGTCTACTTCAGGATTGGTATTCTAAATCTTTTGTAATGAACACTTTGAAAACTCATTTTAATTTGTTGGGATATAGAGGTATTATTTTTATTAAACGAAATGCCCACAGTTGGCCCAAGACAAACTAGACGCACAAAATAAAATATCACAGGCCACACAGAAAGAAACAATAAAAATAATAGTCTTACCGACAACAACTAGCGCTATAAAAATAGTTTGTTAATAAAAAAACACTCAGCATAGGCCTCTTTCCATATAGGGAAGGTGTGAGCATTGATCACCACGCCTGCTAAAATCCATACAAGCACAAAAGAAATGACAGTATGGAACGGTTAATACTAACACCAATATTGTACGACAATCAATTCCATGTTAACTTGTGCTAATGCCGTTAATTTCATCACATTAGCTATGAAGAGCACTGTCGTTTTTCTAATAGATACGTATAATAATGTCGTATATTATTTAATATTAATAATCATAAGTACAAATCTTCCTTCTTTTGTGATAAAGATGCTTTGCCCCTTTCCAAAAAAAATCCACTTTTTGGATTTCAAGATTAATAAAAAACCAATTGACAATATTTTAACTAATTTGCTGAGACATTTCAAACCTTTGGCTTATTCTTATACTAAATTTAGTTACAAATCAGTCTTCATTGCATTCGTACAATTTTAGAACAATTCCTTCTAGTTAAAAACCTTCCTATCTTTCGCTATCTTAGACATAAATATAAAAAAAAACACTGCGCTTATATTTCTTATTATCTTGAGTTATATGATAATTCTTGTCTCTCGGCTTGATTTAGTGGGGTCGCCACTAGGGGGCGCTCGCAGCTAAAAAATACACAGACGTCATTATGATAAATTACCCACCGTTATCTCGGTTGTTGTAATTGTACACTGCTTTATCAAATAACAGAACTTACTGTACTGAAATACTGGAGAATAGGGGTAGGAACACTTCTTAAGAGTAGGAAACGATTATGTATGTATGTCAATTGAAATTGGGATACAGAATAAAGTTGATAAAAATGGTGTGGAATTTGGAAAATCTGGTTGTGCCATATGTAAAGAAAATTAAAGCTCTGAATAATTGTGAGTGAGTGTGTGAAATTAAGAAAAGAAGTTCGAAAATAAAATATTAAAAAGTTTTCTTAAAAATAATATACAGCATTTGGAATCGAAATACAAAATATATTATTATCGATAAACTAATCGATCGAACTGGCATACAAGCTTTCATCGACAACCTAATCGATAGTATAACTCAATATCGATACACTTTCAACCAGTGCCGTGTAGTGTCCATATAAATTTAATAAAACATAGTAATAAACAAGGGTTTTATGTGACGTACGCAACGTGTCGGTATTGAAAGTTCGATGGGGACCGACATCGAAATATTGTGTCGGAATTTATAGCCGCTGCGGTCAGTCCACGAAACGGGTGAGGTGAGGTCCCAGTTATAGCGTTAGTTTAAAATGTTACTATGGTAAATATGTACTATGGTAAAATGTTACTACAGTAAAGAGTGTAATTGTAAGAACAGCAATGACTTGATAGACTAATGAAAAGTTTTAGACATAGGTACTGAATTACCTACAAATGTTGAAAATTTAAGTTACTGATGACGTTTACTAAATATTATTATAGAATTCATTATACGTGTTAAATAAATAAAATGGTACGAAAAGATTGCAAATATTTTGCAGTAGACCTTGATATATTTTATGGTTAAAATGAAATACTATAGGAAGATAACTTCTGGGATGACGACGCAAAAGTAAACCATTATAAATAATAATTATGGTAAAGAAGAATTTCAAGATTCGCTAACAGTAGGTACCTAAATAAGATTGACAGAGAGGGTAGACCTAGAAGATCCACGCTATGCCTATGCATACCAGTTATAAACCGAAGGTATTGTCGCTTCGAAGTGTAACGATCTAACCACATGCCAATTTTTACGTATTGCACGCATAAAATTGCTCATCAACCCGCTTTCCTCTGACACTGGCACCACACCACACAGATTGGCATAGCACTGGATTGGCGGAACAAGTTGTCTACGAAACTCGTCTATAACTGCGGCTGATAATTAAACAGCTGTGCCGGAACAACGTTTTGAAGCGACCGTGTCAATACAGATATTAAGTACGTTAGTGTTTGTGCTTACAATCCTTAATTAAATTCGTATATACAAGCTGTGCTAGGTTATGGGGAATCGATAGACGTGTATTGTTTACGTGTTTAATTATGACGTCGCCAAAATTTAATAATTTTGTTGTTTTGGTTGGTTGGAATATTTTACTTGTAATATTCTAACTACAGTCATGAAATATTGGAAGATTATCAGACTAGACTGATCAGAGAATTTTCTACTTTCTAGTAAAGTTGCTATTATTGCTATTGGTCTGACAGGCAGCCGTTACATGCAAAAAAAAGTTTTCATCTGAATTCAGTTAAACACCTTGAAAAAGGCTACACAAAATCTTCGTCACAAGTATTTTTAACATCCTTTAAACATTTACTTATACGTTAAACAGCTAATTACGTTACATGGTAAATTAATGCTAGCAATTTCCAACTCTTTGAAAACAGCCTATTTGTAGTAGCAGCCTAATTCATCGAAAACCGAAACCGACTTCAAAGCCCACATTGTCTGAAACATTCGTACCCAATTCTGGCCACAATCATTGTGCGCACGTGCGTCTTAGCAGAATTTACTGTGTCTAATACAATAAGTTGGCGCCCCACCGTGGGGCGCGGGCCTAAATTATGTATTTTATTGTCACTGGATCCAATTTCATAACCCGAAGAACGGTCGGGATGAGTCCGCAACGTTATAAGCTATCCTATTGAATTTTGCAATACATACAAATGCGACGGTAGTGTTTTTGTGGGTAATGTTCGAACGTGGCGGATTATTCGCCCACAATGTTTATTTTTGTGAAATATTTCAAGTCTTCTAGTTCTGCTAGCAGTTTGTATAAAACATTTTCCGGCTTGTAGGATTTTCTTATTAACTATAATTGTATCATCACACAACTAAAGTATTACCCGAAAGTTTTTTGTAAGATATTAAAGCTAAGTAACATTCTATTCAGTTGCAACAGCTAGCCAGTACACATTAATTATTAAAATTATAAATACCGCACACAGCTAAAATATGTTAAATTATTAATTAACCCGACCGTCAACTCAAAGGGATCAAGATCCACACAGCATTAACGCCACGTCTAACCCTCACAATGCGATCCTTAATTCATTGTATATTGGGAAGGGTATTTTTTCATAAAAAAGGAAAAAAAAAACTTTTATAAAGTGCAGTATCTTAAAATAGCAGAAGCTTATCAAGTGTAAAATTAATTTCACGGCAGCCATTCTCCGAGATAGTTCATCAAACTTTCAAGATTCAGATGAGCATAAAATAGGCGGGGAACGCCTTCGGAAAACTTTCTGTGTAACGGAAATTAGTTCTAACATTTTACTAGTTTTTTAAAATACTTCAGGAAGCGAGGAAGCCAACGGAAAATAAAGAATATAGAAAGAGAATGGAATGATTACAAGGCTTTGGTACCAAGTATAGCTATAAGGACTTTTTTCATTATAAAATTATGGATGCCATATTTTCCTTTTTTTGCTGACGACAGTGGATTTTTCTTGGAAGCATTTTCAATTTCAAGCATTTATTCCTAAGATTTTCAATAAAGCTTTTATCAGAAAATAAAACATTGTGATATTGTTTAGATATGAATAACTTATGTGCTCATGATACTATATTATTATATATTTAATGTGATCTAGTCTATTTGAGAATCAAAGTTTATAAATAGTTTACTTAATGTTGAATATGTTTTGTATTTTTCTTTGTTTAAAAGAGTCACTTATAGAGTTTCTTGCCGGTTCTTTCAGAGTTCAAACTGCCTGAGAAGGGCAAATTGAAATCACAAGCCAAATTCAAAGACCCGTCTACATCCTTCCATCCTACATCCACCCAAATAAGTCAATTTGTAGTGTAGGTATCTGTACTAAATCTAACCCATTACATGTTAGTGTAAAAAGGGCTAGTTTTAAAACCTCAGCAACAACGATTATTGCAGATGCATACAGACGGCAGTGAAAGCGCTTGGAAGCGCTGTACCCTCAGCAGCCCTAATTAATATTTTCTCTGCGGACTGCAGTATAAACCAATTACGTAGCTAGACCAAAACTGTGGTGTTTTTCGGCGCGCGCCAAATTGCTTTACACGCGAGCTTTGAAGTGTTAAGCGCTTATTAAATTTGGAATCAAAAGCGCAACATTGTTGAATGTAGCTGTACGTGTGCCATCGCTTTTTCATGGTTAATGAGCGTTGAGTATTCACCTCTTAAATAGGGAAAGTGAAAATTAAACTACGAGGAATTGTTTACGAATTTATACATTATGTAGTAATTATTTTAAAAGCCAGAATATACACTTGTTACGAAAAAACTATAGTTCTAATTTTAAAACTGTAAAGAATTTATTTTTTATTTACTGAACTTGATAGAAAAACACGCGAATACTCAAGCAAAATAAATATAAATCACTTTGGAGGAGAACATTGTAAATTGTGAAAGACAGACTCTAGACATCTTAGAGGTAACGCAAAAATAATATAGTAGAGAGCAGGTGCCGAATAATATTAAACAAGGTGTTCTATGTACACGTCTGAAAGTTGTAAAGCTGCAGACACATTGCGAGAGCAATAACCACCTGATTAATTTTTAATTAATTCCGAAAATAACGCCGGGGTCCCGCCCAAGCTCTTATCTAGACACCAAGATTTTCCAATTTGAACCCAACGACTTCTCACACAAAATAGAACAAGATTTATTCCCTAATCAGAGTTTAATCAAGGCGCGGGAGTATCAACGAATTAATTCGAAATTAACGTCGTTAAGGGCCGTAGAACGAGTCGTCGAACAATAAACCAGTGAGAAATTGGGCCCTTAGAAAATTATTTAAGTGGGCGGAACGCCGATAAATTCTCAATCCGGTGTACTGAGAGAATTTCTTTAGCGAGATCATTGAATGCAAAATTATATTTGCGAGGGATTGTTGGCTGATTACAAGAGAACCTAGTCAGGTCACCCCTTTGCGGAGCCTTCGAGGAAAACTCCCAATGGTATCAATTTGAGGTACCTCCTTGAAACCATAAAATAAAATGGAGATTTTGGATATTACAAAGCCAAAACAGTATTCATAAAATAAGGTATAGAACCAGTTACTTTATAGAAACAGTATCTAAAATATTAGGATTGAACTTTACTAACTGCAAGCTTTAATGAGCTACAGACGTTATATAGGCGCTTGTTGATTCCTCAGCATCAACAGTTATTTATAATAATATTGAAACAATTTAAATTAATTTAATTGTAATAACTATTGTGAGGTGGATCATAATCATATATTATGTTAACGGTTTACTTACGTTTATTTATCGGTTAGTTTCGGACCCAACCGGAGTCCGTTATCATGAGATGACACAGTGGGGTCGCGAGTTCGATTTGCGACTGCGCTCAAATATACGGGAGACAACCGTTAACATAGAATTATGTTTCTAAATTAATATAAAACTATACGCCTAAACTCACCTTAGAAAGAAGAATCAGATGCTACTGGAAGTACCTGTAATTAAAATAAAGTCAATTACTCAACCCAAAAATAAGCAATGCTTAAATACATCTATTAAAACGAGTTCACAAGTCTCTCGGTTTAGTGAATGTATGAAATTTAAGAATTAGGCGGCGTCAAACGCCAGGTACACACGGAAGAATTCCGAGTCGGTCTCATTCCGCTCTGCTCCATTCATCGTTCAACTCCACCATTCACTTAGAGTCTCACTCATTCCCTGTGTACCGATTCATACCGTCTCAGACCTGCGTTATTTAAAAAGAAATTTCTAGAAAATGTCGAGACGTATGCTTTGAGTGTGAGCTCATTATGGTTTTCTTTGAATACAGGTGTTCATTAACGGGAATAGTGCTGCCAAAGGAATTTTTCATTTGCGACTCATATTGAGTTCGTATTCGGTATTGAAACTTGAATGTGGATTCAATTATACGTGTTCAAGAAATTTATTCTATTAAAATGTCCTATCATGTGCCAGCAATGCTAGTGCTGTTTTTTATTTATTTTTAAGAATGTGTGGTGACAGAATTTCTTGACCTAATCTAAAAATGAGAAGACTATATTAAGAAAAAAGTTACAAACTGTTTAATTTTAAATGTTATGATCTAAATTAATGTTAGTCCGCTTAAAAAAAGTACCTAAGTTTTGGCTTTTAGTTATGCCACATAATCAAAAATATCAAAATGTTAGCAAATTCATTAAGACTTGTCAACTTCAACAATATCCTTCCCATTTACTAGACACAACATGCGTACATACAACCAGCTCAGAAAAAAAGTATTGACTTTAACAAATGCTTCAAATTGAATAATGAAAGAAAGAAAAGGAATCACGTACAGCATTGATCCCGGCTTGCTATTAGAAAACGTGCATACATAAATCTAAAAGCGGATATCAGTTAAGAAAACTAAATAAGAAAGGTCTTTCAAAGCATTTCCGCGGCGTCTAGCTCACGAACCACCTCTAACCATTGTTACCTTTGCTAGACACAACTTTTTTTCTGTCGTCGCCTGCCTTCGATCCACTTACAGTGTGGTGCGATGACAGGAGACAAGCTGTTCACAAAACCAACTAAGATCATTTGAGGAATTCCCAAATGCTTGACTCGATTTTGATTCGATTGATACCAAAACAGGTGGAGCATTGACAATATCCTTGTCTGAGTACAGCTTGGTACTTACAGTTGTAAAGAAGAGCATTTTTTTTGGGTAATGTAACTTTCATAGAAATTATATTTTTTTATGGAAATTTCCGTCATGGTATGGCTGCCGATAAATGTAAACTCGTCTTCTATTCTTGAAAAACTAAAGGTGAGTATTTTATTGTTCCGTAGTTTGTTTCTAGCGAACAAAAACCAGTAGTAAGTATACTCGTAGGCGTATTTGTAGTATACTCGTAGTTATTTGTCTTTAAACCTGTCTCCTCCTAGGACTGAATTTTCTTCTTTCTGCAACCATACCCTACTACGCTACATGACTTCGGCTTTGCACATGGTTAAGGACAACATAATTTCTACCTTTCACACCAAGTAATTATTTTTTATTTAATTAATTTAATCCTCGCTTTCCCCTACATCTTGGACTAAACAAGTCGGCTGCGAACGTGATCTCTGAATACTGAGATCTCTTTGAATACTCACCCGGGTGCAATTGACGATGGAATCGCTAAAGCAATACTACTACGTTTTACGTAAAAAATTTAAAGTTAGTTACATTGAGACCCTTTATAAAAGGATTTTTTCTTTTGATTTTTATTTTGTATTATACTGTGGGCGATTGGTAAAATTTGTGCTTAATATTTTATTTTAAATTACTTGTACGAGTTTTATTAATTGGGAATTACTTAATGAGAGCTTAAAGTTTATCTTTTTTTATAATACTTTATGTCTATTTCTTGTTAAAATAAAATATTAAATTTTATGAGATACTAATTAAAACATGTACCTACTATATTTTAAAATTGTAAAATACATTACATTGTATAAATACAAACCATATTTTCTGAAACAAAACACAGCTTACACTCGACAGTATTAGTCCGGACAAACAAGTTCCAAAAATCATAAATACAGAAATAATCCAACTGATCTCCTTTATGGATACTGAGAATTGATCAAGCAATTAAAACAATAAATCGCCGAGCTCCGAAATAATCGGCTTCGAACTACAAAAGTCCTGCAGTACACAAATTATTTTCGATTCCCAAACCAGTGGCAGCGAATAAATCATTATTTCCTGTAATTAACAACTACGCAACATACACTCAAAAACCGTGTAACAAAAAGTTTCCACCAATTTCTCGGACCATAAATTTCCGCTATTTGTGAGTTAAACTGAAAACATTTACGAATAAAATTGCACATTTCGAGTTTATTGTTTCGTGTAAAAAAAAGGTTTCGCTTGCATTTTCAGTTTTTTGATTTATGACAGACTAACGTACTGAATTAATTGACTCAATACACAAACGAAACCATATTTATTTTTGTGGCCACACACATATTTGTATTTGGTTAAAAGTTTTGTGTTGATGAAAAATGCAAAGAAAATGTTTATTTGGTATGTGTAAATATTGGAACTAAACTTGACATCGAACTAGAATTTATTTCTAGTTACAAAACAAAAACAATATTTTAGTTTGTTTTTTTCTATCAGTTTCCTGTTTGGAACGTATGTAGGTACAGCTATCGAAACAAGAAATGATCGTACTTTACCCCCCTAGTAGGTAATGATCACTAAAATAAATTAATAATATTATAATGTCATACATCGTTACGTTTCTAGATACATAGTTTTTTCTTGAATAAAAAAATAAATTCATATTTGATTGATGAGCGAAATCACACCCATCATCTATCAACAGCTTACAGGTTAACGGTTTAAAATCTCCCATCCTTGCGGCATTTTAATCACGGCTATATCTCTGGACATCATTAGGACTTAATCGTTCGAAATGGCGACGTCACTCTAACTGCCTGCGCAGCGTATTAATCAACAGTGTAACACCTGAAAGATCACGTGTCGGCAGCGGACCGACACTTTGTCGCTGCTAAGTAATTTGTGCGGTTCTAATGTCAGCGGTACTGAACTGCTGCTGCTTTTAACAGACTTTGAAAAAGGAGAAAGTGTAAATTCGACTGTATATTTGTCGATGTCGATTTATAAGTAAGTGTGATTTGCTACCAATTTTGGTAGAAATTTGTATGTTGTGACAAAGGCCTTTTCACATAGTTTTGATGTGAAGTGACGCATAATATATTTTAATTAATTATTTCTAACTTAAATTGTATGAAATGAAAATCGAAATACTTTTCGTATTAAAAACAAGCGCTAAATATAATTGCTGAACTAAAAATGAGTTTTTCTTAACATATCTTCTCAGCTACATGAGGGTCCTCTTCCAGTCATAACAAATTCAATTCAATATTGTTATCATCGCATAGAACGATAGCCTATCCAACCTCCTTTACCTATTTCACCAATTCCAGTAGTAACACAGTATCAAGTAAAGTCCTAAAAAAGGTTCAAACCTTGGGTTCAAATCGAACCCAAGGTCCTAAACCTCTTCTACACACCGTAATCCGCTATCACAGCAGCTCCACGCGTATCGCCCGCTCGCTCCAACAACGCATGTTAATCAGACAGATCAAAGTCCTCTAGTATTAACATAGTATCAAGTAATGTCCTAAAAAAGGTATAAATCTGAAGGTTCTAAACCTCCTTCTACACTCCCTAATCCGCTGTCACAGAAGCTCCACGCGTATCGCCCGCTCGCTCCAACAACGCATGTTAATCAGACAGATCACGGTCCTAAATCTAGTATTAACATAGTATCAAGTAAAGTCCTAAAAAAGGTTCAAATCTGAAGGTTCTAAACCTCCTTCTACACTCCCTAATCCGCTATCACAGTAGCTCCACGCGTATCGCCCGCTCGCTCCAACAACGCATGTTAATCAGACAGATCACGGTCCTAAATCTAGTATTAACATAGTATCAAGTGAAGTCCTAAAAAAGGTTCAAACCTGAAGGTTCTAAACCTCCTTCTACACACCGTAATCCGCTATCACAGCAGCTCCACGCGTATCGCCCGCTCGCTCCAACAACGCATGTTAATCAGACAGATCACGGCTAATTGCCGACTCGAGTGTGAAATGCGGGCTTAGTGATGAAATTATCTGCAGTTTAGCGTTGATATATTATGCCTGATTTAAATGTAACTACTTATCGGTAACTACACTTGTGATCACCTGAGATAGGTTTGATAGTGTGATGTACGGTTAAGCTGTTCGTTATCTGGGTGAGGATTGTGTTGGATGTCGTGTATTGATATTAATAATTAAATGTTATGCGTTGATTGGCAGAATATTACATTATGTGTTACAGTTTAGTATCTCACGATAAAACTAAATAGCTTATACTTTTAGAAATGTTTTGTGGTTTGATATAACATTCATCATCAAAGTCAAGCTCAGTCATGGCGTGTATTGCTTGATTTTCATTAAACCAAGACTCAAAACTGTTCTCTCTAGGTGTACTCAAAAATATTCGGATTAAGAAAATAAAATCATTTTAATAAATCAACCGCTTCACTTCTGCCAAAACACGAAGGAAAATATGCAATATGTCAAACGGCGGTTTTCATTTACAAGTAAAGCGCGGTGCACACTGACGGTTCATTCAACATACAGTAGCACATATTACGGCGGGTGTGCACCTGCGACTCATTGCGTCGATGTCGTCACGACCTGACTCGGCAAGTTGGGACGTTTCGGTCTATGTACACCTTTCGGTACTGTTCGCAGAACAAATTATTTGCATAAAAATAAAAAAATGCACTCGCTAAAACTTCAATGTTTTTTTTTCTTTTATAGTCGATATATGGCAAATAGGTGACTTTTACAAGTGTTTCTACCCTTTGATCTACATTTATTTGCAATGAGTGAAATCTAGTACTTTCATTGAAAACCAATTAAAGATCAACAATCAAGATTTATACAACAGACTTTTGTCTTTGGAGGAGGACGTTTAACTACACCTGTCGCTTGATAAAACTACAAACTAAAAATGATAATGTACACTACTAAACTCCACAAACCACAAAACTCTACATAACAAATCAAAGCACCTCCAAAAGAAAATTCAAAAAGGAGTTTTTTCTCTAAAAAAACGATGAAAACCTTTTTTTCTCTACTTTGTCTGCTATCAGTATCACCGCTGCAGTCCCTGACGCGGCGCAGCATTGTCTCGGCCACGAGTACCGACTCTAATTGATTCCGGGACCAATGAGGGTGATTGGACCACCTGCGGTAGTGTGCCACGATTGTTGGGACTTTCTTTGGTGGCTATGGGTAGGTATAGGTTTAAGTGTTGAGCAAAAGTTGGAATTTATTTGCGAATTTATTTTGTCAATTTTAAAGTACCTATTTGATGTGATATATAAACTCATTACAAAGATTAGCACCTCTTTTTTTGGACTGGTGAAAAGTATCATAGTTGCAGTATTCATACTCTATTTATTTGAACTGTTAAATAATGTCGTAATTGCATTCACAGTTATTTTCTATCACCAGGGTATAAGGTATATTAGTATTTTACAATTTAATCTACTTTTGAGTCTAAAAACAATACCATAATGAAGATCCATCTGAAAAATTTTGAAAAATACTTCGGAGGTATTCGGTTATAAAAGAAAGACAAGCCCGTTTCACATAAGGAATCCTGAACTCTGTGCGATCAGCTTACATGTATGTACATAAATTTTAAAAGAAGTCTATGTATCAAAATAGTAAATATTTTATTTCTTTTTCTACCAAAATTATGACAAATATAAAAATTTAATAAATTGTAACTCCAAGTAAATTAATTTTATTTAAATCCTATCCCAGACATAGCTACTTCACAAAAAAAATCCTATTCAAAGAATTTTAAATGACAATTTCCATCGTCACAAGCCAATCTTGCTAAATTAAAACAGAAGGACGCTCTACAGTGCGACTGTAAAATAAAGGAGAGCATTCTTCACGACGTCTCCATTCCCTTGCGAGCCGATCTTCCATTGCTCGAAGTAATCGCGTGTATTTGAACAGGGCAACTACCACCACCTCATCACATAAAACCGCTACAGCTATTAAAACGAGACAGAGCTCTACATTTTATAGAGCTTCATCGCTCTTGCACAGTGGCGACAGTTTTACTTTACGATGTGATGGTAGAGGGTTAGTACACACTCCGCCGTCTCGCTCCGACTCTTCGTCTACGTCATAAGACATTAAACCTATTGCGCGGATAATATCGGCAGTATTTTACGAGTGTTTGTATAAGGATCTTACTGTTGGCGAGTCAACTCGAATAGTTGGTGAGGTGAAGTGAAACGTAATGATAATGTTTGTTCCAACAAATGAAGGTGCATTTGCGGCTAGACGTCTGTCGGCCATTAACTTAATAATTGTTTCCTTCGTAGGTAGTTTATATAGTCCTAATATTTAGTTACAATATGTATAAACAACAGTTCATGTTACACAGTAACTGCTCATCATCAAAAATAAACAATGCAATAAGCTACAAATATCAATCTATACTGTGTACAAACATTCAATGTACACATCACAAAAAGAATAATAATTTTATTCATATACTATCTCATTGAGTATTAAAAGTAATCATGAAAGAGAACCGATCGTATTAGATATTCAGAACCTTTGTAGGAATCGAGAATTCGTAGTACCGCATTCAATTCGAAATCCATCTTTCCACTTTATGACTCGCATAGAATTGAATTGTTGATTTTTGGCGAATTTTAAGTAAGCAATAAAACGTTTTATCGTTTCACCGTCTTATGTATTTTTGCAGGTTTTTCCTCGTTCGGATCTGCAAGTAGCTCCTTAAATATAATGTTATAACGGAGTAGGATGGGGTGATAAATACATTTTCATTGTTGTGTCTCGATTCGATAAAGAGTTTTAGTGCTGTTGACAGATCGAGCAAAATGAGTATTTAGATCAATAATCCCGTAAACAGAATATGGAAAATTGTACTTCATTTCATTTCATTTATTTGTTATATATTTATTTGTCATATACTTGTTTTTCTTGAGAATAATTTCATTTTTTCCCAGTAACATTTTCCGTAGGTACATGTTTATTAATCCGAAACACTCTTGACCCGGTCATAATCCGGAACATCTCTAACTCATTCAGAAATTCTTCAGAGTTCGCTCTATTCAAACCCTTTCCTTTTGAATTACGTACTTGCTTTGTCAATCGTTTTCTGGGAAAAAGTTAAATAGAACATCGTCTATAGTATATTAAGTCAAAAATTTCCGGTAAAGGATGAGGAAAACATTCTGTATCGAATATCAAGATAAATTATTACACTGAAAACGGGTTATGTTCTATAAAGAAATTCGAATCGCTGATTAGATTGAAGGTAATCCGATTTGTGTTATTTATTTAGGAGGTAGTCTCGAAACTATTTTGCAACATCTACACATGCGTTTTAAAAGCATTGCAGCTCCCCACGACGGCCAAAGCAAAAGGCAGTTAGTTCATAATTTACCGGAGGGCTGGCCCGTTCGATACGCGGCTTACTTTGACGTATGACAGATTTATGAGCTCTCAAACAAAATTCGCTCGGCCGAGCACCCAGTTAAAACCAGTAGCTTCGTTTGATACGTATATTGTATAGATAATTTGTCTACGGGCTACAATTTGTCATGGTCTAGGTGTTTACTACACGAAAAATACCTGGTGTTTAAATGACGAAACTTATTTCTTTTGCGCCAATTTTTGAGAACGACGTGTGCATGTTTAGGCAGGAATGAATCATAATAACAAGTTTTATAGGATACGGTAGCACTATAAGATGGAACTCGAAATGGCAATTAGGAATTTCTCATAAAACACTCGGAAGTAACCCACGTTTAGTAAGACCCAAACCACTAAAACAGGGGCCCATCAGCCAGTCACCCATTACCCAACATTGGACATAACACATCGCGTAAAACCCACAGTTCACCACACAAGCGGTCACGTGGTCCCTACGTGACCACAATTAATGAGACGCAGGTAAGAAATTACGAGGTATAGCGCTCATAGATTAGCGAGATATATGCAGATAGGCAGGGGAACTGACAGAGATTTGTGCCTGTTATTGTAATGCCTCTAGAAGAATTCAGCTGGAACATTATAACATTATCACATTGCTTAATACGCAAATCGAACGCTGTATAAAATAGTAAGTCGATTCTGACACAGGATTAAATAAAAGCACGGGAAAAAAGAGGATCTTAGCAAAAGTGCAAGATTGTCATTTACGAGTAGATCCTGTGATCGACCTATCAACAACTGGTAGACTAGTTCAGTTTCAGATTGATAAATGTAATCATTAAAAACTCAATCTAAAACAAACAAATTAGTTAATTGGGTATTTGAATGCAAGATGTCTCAATCAAGATTAAAATGAATGAGTTTATAACAATTATTTATAACAATAATAAAATTGTTTGAATTTCTTGCGAAGTGACAATTATTTACGGTCTGACACTAATGAATCTTGTTAGACCTTTCTATAAAATCAGATTTAAGAGAATAGACGATCTCGACCTTTTAAGGGTAAACGGTCATCGCAATCAAAATTATTATAATTGTTCTTTACTTTAATTAATAAAGATCACGTCACAGAACTTATCAAAATTACTTAAATCTAAGTACTGTTAAACCGAATTAAGAGTCAAATTTTATTAGTGATTTTTTGCTTCATTAATTCTGTCGAAGTCATTTTAACTACCAACCATCTCACTATACCACGATCAATTTAATCTTCAGCATTCACGTAGGCAGAATCATATGCGCCTTTCAGTGTCCAGTCTACATAAATTCATAGTCTTTGTACCAAAATTAGCCCGGCTGGTGCGCATGTTTGAGCATCTACTTGTTAGCAGGATACGTGCGTTACGAACAGCGTTCCTTTGCTTCTATTTTACTGCATTTTAGCCATTTTTCATTTGTGGCCCATAGTTTTCTTATTGTATATGTGTGAGTGAAAGATAAATGTTGAAATTGGATCACGTTTCGCTTGCCTTTATGTACTCAGAGCTATAAAATACACACTATAATTTTGTATGTATAATTGAGGTAAATAAAATTATATTACTATTTAAATGAATTTGAAATACCCACTGGTAATACTATGCAAAAGTATTTACATAAATAAACAATATTAATTTTGAAAACGTAATTAGCTTTTAATGTCAACACGTTTTTAATAATAGCTTTATGTCATTAGCGTAACGCCGATTCGTTCTGAAAATACTAATAAGCACATTAACATAATTGAAAAACGCTAAATTTCATTACCGCTTAATATGTATGCAATGACACCTATGCCAATTTAATTAAATTTATAATAATTAATTCAAATTATAAACGACAAATATCGTGCAAACAAAATTATATTTGATCCTGTAAACTTTATATACTCGTATTATAACCTCGAAGAATTCAAATTACTTTTGATCCAAGATAATTCTATAGAACAACGCAATTTAATTAAAGCATTAGTCTATTACACAGAAAACGAATTCCCGAAATATCCTGAACAGGTCTTAATTACTTAACGCAAAGTTATTTAACAGTAATCTTTTAAAGGTACCGGCTTCAGTAAATCGATAATTAGTGATCTCGTTAGAACTCTTAACGAGTGAATTCAGTCAAGTTAAGAAAACTTTTAAATGTCCAAATTATTTTTGCTTTGAACGCATTGAAATGTGAAATTATTGGGCTCTTTGATAACATAAATGATGATTAAGGGAAAGGTAATCGATAAATTTGAATAAGTTGATTGGTTGGTAACCCATTTTTGTTTCAAATAGGAACGTAAACTAGAGATTCTTAAGATACTTAATATTTAAATACATTAAAGTTCTGAGCTCTACATAAGGTGCTTCTGAATCTGGTAAAGCATTTATTGTACAAATTCACGGATATATTCTGATATATCTTTCCGGAATATATTGTCTAATTATAACTATGTATTGATTCAGTAAAGAACACAGAATGACGAAACTCAAAAGAACAAAAATAAAAAGAGACCGTACTATCTATACAGCCCATCTTGAGGAAAAATCATAGCAGAAACGTGTAATGGTTTCTCTTCAGATAATTAAAACATTCCCAAAAAAAAAAGTAATAAAACAAGAAAAATACTGGGCGAAATTTTAGCAAACACAGACAAATTAATGTCGTTCGCAATTGTCTAAGTATCTTTAATGAGTTCAGCACTAGGCGCCCGCGTCCAGAGGGAAACCCCTGCTGTGTTGGGGGCCTGTGAAACTGACAGTTTTTCGATAATTTCCCCGAATCGGCATTTTATTAACAAGCCAAGCAGGCCTGATTTGGACGGCTCTTGTAAGATAGTGGATAATTGGATGGAGACGTGATTTTATTTATTCAGGTAGGGTCTGGTACGTCGATCAAGGATTAAAATGTGTTTGATTTGTTTCATTTCGTACAATTTGAAACTCTTATTTGGATAACACTAATATCCTTCACTTTCATTTCAATGTTAAATATTAACGTTGATTTACCATACTGCCTGACAGTTGCTTAGTTTTTACGAACAAAATACCTAAATTTTGTTTTCGTAACAGATTGGTTTACCTAAAAAAACAGTGTAAAAAGTTTACATACTAACTTATGCCAACACGTAGGTACGTACGCACTTTGTACATGTATAATAAAACCGTCCATTTCCATAAATCAACAGTTTTCCAAAAAAGGAGTATTTTGTTTCGCGAGGCATCGGGCCATACACTTTCAAACTCAATCTACCTACATTTACATAGGCGAAGCGTGATGGACTGCAGAACTAACAAAATTATTCAAAGTAGTATATTTTTTATGGGAAGAGCTCGGAAGGCCGGGAATGGTACATTTAGGGGGCCAAGGTTTAAAAGATTACGGCCCAGTAAGGACTCTTAGAATATCGAGTGTTTTCCTATGGTGCAGATTGAGGCTCCTTTTCTTTGCTCTTTTAATGTCTTGGGAATTTTAAATGGTTTTGTGAATTTCACTTCGCATTCTCCAAGTGAAAAAACGTCTTTTGTTATACAAAAAATGTATCAACAAACTTTTTAAACGTAAGGAAGTTTTAGGTCGTCAAAATGCAGCTTCTAAAACATACAAGAACGTATGGAGCTCAACAGTCCACAAATCAAACTATCAGATCTGCTACAAAATAAACAGGTTCAGAAGCAGTTTAAAGTTGAAACTACTAAAGTCTACAATCGAACCCTGGAGTCCCCGAAAGCGCTCCACTCAACTTCAAAGATATATCGGTTTTGTTCCAAACTGTCTTCGATTCGTACCTTCATTTTCGCCCGCGGTATAATGAAACTTTTGAAAGAAAACTCCGTGAAAATTGTCTCCGAACTCACTTTGCTAAGAAGTCAAAAATTGATCTGCTATGAAGTAGGTGGCTCGTGTGAAGGAAACTTGGTCAATTTAGGTTAAGCTCCGGAATTGTGTTTTATTGAAACGTTGATCTTACAGCTTGCAAATGCAAGTATTCTATAACTCTTTTCAAAATTATTCTTCTTCTTTCTTGTATTATTAAATTACCAAACAATAAATTTAAAAATGCCGTAAGATCTCAGCTATTAAGTAAAGCGTACTATTCGATTAGTGATTACGTAGAGGATAGGCGCGCGTGGATGTAGTATCTCTGCACATGTGGTCTCCCTGGCAGTCTGCTAGCTTTGTATTATAATATAGTATTTTTATTACTGCGTAGTTTTCAGCTTTCCCTTAGCGTCTAGTTTGAGAAGCTTTGACATGCCTTGACATTCCTGTTAGGGTTGGATTAGAACTACATATTTTTTGTATGTAAGATTATTATTATTTTATTTCTTTGTGCCCATAAGCTTGTACATGTATCAACACCGTAAACTTGGTAAAATAGTCGGGTTCCCCTTTCTTTTGTAATTATTTTCTATTTTCTTTATTCAAAGTATATTTATCCCCTAGTTAACAATCTGTACATTTTGCTAATTTGCGTTGTTGTTGCATAATTATTGTTGTAAAACATAAATTGTATTTTCTATTTTTAAAAGAGTAACTTATGGAGTTTCTTGCCGGTTCTTCTCCATAAGAATGACATTTTGGAACCGCGCAACTAGTCAGTAACGTTTTGAAAGTGCCTGAGAAGGCCTACTCGAAATAAAAACCTTTTGATTTTGATCAAATAATAAAGAGCAGGTAAAATAAATAACGATGATTGTCACTTGTTCTTTTCTATTCCGCATTCAAACAAGGAAATGTTATTTCTAGGCATTTGACTAGTTTAATAATATAAAAAAAATAAACAACTTCCGTACTAAAGAATATAGTCCTTGTATCGCGGGGGGTTTCACAGACACAATTCACATGCACAGAGACACCTAGACTCAGAACAAGCATTTGTGAAATGCTCAATTTTTTGTTGTGATAATTGGCGTGGTTACCTATATCATTCGGCTATTCGTGCAGTCAATAACATAATAATATTAATAACCTGTCACGACGATCTAAGCACACATTTTTGATAACGACTAAAAACAAGTTTACTGCAAAGAATATGCTTTCTACTTCAATAGAAAACCGTTTACTAGAGGATTTATTTTTTTGTCATTAGTATTGCAACAAATCTGTCCCCGACGGTGCCCTTGAGGGGGGCTCGTAATGAAGCGGCGTAACGAACATGAGCTGACGTCACCAGCTTTCACTGCGAGCTATGGTGCTCAAAGTATTATTAGAATTTATGGGAGAAATTAATACTTGAATAAAATTTTGTTTTAAGGATAAAGAATTTAAAAAAATAGCCTGCAAAAGAAATTGCTAAGTGAAAACGAAGTAACTGAACACAAATGATACTAAAATATTTTCAACATTTTTTATCGAAATAGGCTCGAGTTTCGACTTAAAATTCAGAATACTGTAAATGACGGAGTATAGTGTCATTCGTTTTATATATATTGCATATTATTATGAATATTAAAGCAAGTGTATGTTACCTGTTATATGTCGAATACTCGCTATCAAAACACTTACAAAATAGTTTTAGTATTAGCTAAACTCATCCATAATAAGAGACCATTTAGATCTCAACTAGAACTTAACAATCTTTCAACTACAAAATAATTACTCCGCACAAACTCACTCTTGTACTTTTCTATTCTTACTATAGAAGAGCAAAGTACTAGCGAATAAAGATATAAACCCTGGCCTTGGTTTGTTGCGGCCAACAATAAAATGGTTCCTTTGTAAAAGTTTGAGAGGCACTCGTCTGGTCCGGCAAAGAATCGTTTTGTAACTCAATTTGCGGCGAGTACGGTGCAATGTACATAGCATCTCATCACGTGTGAGACTGTATCAAAGGGGTTTATCGAATAGAATGTAATTGAACGGCAGTATACATTTATTGTATATAGAGATAGAAAACAAAATAAGTTTAAATATAAAATAACAAGTCACAATTAGGTGTTTAGATAATTTTTACAATACCATTAAAATAACAATGTCAATACGTACCACACGTCAGTTGTCTCTACATTTCAAGCTTACATACAGCTAGTTGTTGACATCTTTTTTTTGACTATAATTTAATCTGTTACCTTTTCTTTAATTCCTAGCCTGTAGTGTCCTAATGCTGGGAAAAGACCTCCCCCAAGTCCTACTACGATTCTCTATCTTGCTGTACCTATTAATAAACCAAATAAATAATTATTGGGATAGGAGTTAGAATGGGTTATGTCAAATAAAGGAGAGGACATTAACATTTGATTATCTACTTACATAACTCAGGAGTATACTAGTAAACCAAAAAATACCTTTGGAGGGAAATATCATAGTCTTTCAGTAGGCATATAATACTGCATCGCTTCCATTTCTTGTGAGAACTACATCACAATTCAAAATGGCGGATTACCGATACTCATATTCGATCGTCAATACCAAAGAATTCAACTAACGTTAATTAAAAACAAGCAAAGCACTACCAGATATATTATTAAATACCCGAATCAATCTCGGCAGTAGCTTCGCCAGCCATCCATGACCTATTTACCGCGTAATGAGCGCCGTTTGTCTACTTAATGTTCGTCCAGGATATCATGTAATAATGATACACCATCTGTACGATGGGGGTCATTATATCTGGTTGTGTGTCTTAATTTCAACTGATCGAGAGATATGAGTGGAATGGGTTGTTTTTTGTTTTATTGGGAGGTTCTGTGAGATTGCTTGCAGTTGAAAAGTCTGGTTTTTTGGGTACGAGTAAAGGGACTGATCATGTCTGTAAAAGTCAAACTTCTACTAATAGAAGTAGAAAAAACACTGATAATGTTTAAGGCAGGTAAGGTAAGACCTTTTTATAAGAGTTGACTGCAGATTTCATGAAGACACTTGGCCATTATCTTGTACAAAATGTCATTCAAACGAAGACCATTCCAGTAACACATTGTACAAAACATTAATTAACTGATTACTCGAAACCGAATCTATCAAAATAAAAAAATCTATCACAAAAAATCTATCGAAATCGTGTTAGTTCTACTCTAAAAGCTGTTAGTATTTATCTAGTTCGACCAGTAACAAACTAGTTTAGCCTAAAATCGAGTGCAAAAAAGCTTAACTTCAAACATTTTTGTTGGTAAAAACAAGGAGCGTTCACTTACCATTATTCTTAGTAATCTACTAGCCCAAGAAGCACAAACGAAGCTTTAGCAGTTACCGTAGTTATTACAAGTAGGTATAGCTTAACCTTACCATAAGTTATTGAGGTAGGAATAGCTAGCACAGTTCAGCACTCGACTACATTCATCAATGTGTCTGCCGGTCTAAATATCTAGATCTAAACAGTATTCATTTGGACGTGCTGTGTCGGGATGCTATTAATCAGGTTGGAGTTTAGCTTCTGGTGTGTACATAAAGGGTGCGAGTGGGAAACTTGGATGCGGTAGTTTTGGACAATATTTTGTGTTAGAGTTATTGGATTATGTGGAAAGTTTTATACTTAATATCAATGTGTTTACATCGTTTATGAAATTCACTGTTTTTAATCACGTTTATTGCACTCTGATTGTCAATGTTTATGCACACAGATTTTTGTCTGAATACACCTAAATCACTGAGTAACTGTCTAAGCCACATAGCCTCTTTAGTTGCAGCACAAGCAGCCATGAATTCGGCTTCTGTCGTGGATAAGGCCACAGTAGGCTGGCGTTGTGATGACCAAGTGACAGCTGCTCCACTTTTTAGAAAAACATAGCCAGTCGTTGAGCGTCTGTTTTCCAAGTCATTAGCAAAATCTGAATCGCTGTATCCAGTTAAATCCGTACTGTCACAGTTAGATGTATAGCATAATCCATAACTTTTTGTCTCTTTCAGGTATTTTAATATTTTCTTTACAGCGTTCCAGTGGGGTTCATCATAGGAATGTAAGTATCGACTCACCTGGTTTACAGCAAGCATTATATCAGGTCTGCTCACCGTTGCTGCATGTATAAGTGATCCAACTGCTTCTCGGTAAGGATAATCTTTCTTCAGTGCATTCTCAGGCTTCTGCAACTTCACATTTGGATCAGCAGGTACATAGTTAGGGTTAGCATCCTGCATGTTGAATTTCTTTAGCAACTGATCAATGTATTTGGACTGATGAATAAAAATAAAATTATTGTGCTTTTCAATTTGCATCCCAACAAAGTTAGTTGGCACAGAGTATACTTTTATTTCAAAGTTCTTTTGCAATTCACTAATTGCTTCCATTATTGCAGATTTACTTTTACAGAACAGCAGTCCATCATCAACATACAGGCACAGGTAACATTTGAAGCCATTTATTTTTCCTATATAAACACACTGATCTGCACTGCTTTTCTCAAAACCAAACTTATTGAGAACTGAGTTGAATTTAGTGTTCCAGCACCTAGGTGCCTGTTTTAACCCATATAATGATTTTACAAGCTTACATAGCTTATTAGGGTTGCAGTCTAGTCCCTCAGGTGCTGTCATCAGGATGTTTTCCTTTAGCTCCCCATACAGAAAAGCAGTAGTTACATCAAATTGAATTATTTCTAACTTTTCTTGAGCTGCAATGGACAATAAAACTCTGATAGAGTCATACCTGACTGTTGGCGAAAAAGTATCATCATAATCAATGCCCTCTTTTTGTGCATACCCTTTTGCACACAGACGAGCTTTGTAACGAGGGCCTGTTGGTTCATCTTTAACTCGAAAAACCCATTTGCATCCAATTGGCTTCGCATCTTTAGGCTTTTCTACCAATACCCAAGTTCCATTTTGCTTATGTGATTCTAGTTCCTTTTCTATTGAACATTTCCATTTTTCGGAATCAGGTGATGAGATCGCCTCACTATAGTTCAGCGGTACAGGAATATCTTCACTACAGCACAGGTAACCTTTTTCTTCATCATCTTTTTGTTTTGAAAATAATTCTCTATTTCTTGGTCTCAGTGTTATATTGGAGTGAGACGGTATTTCAACCTTTTGGTTTGGTGAGTAGTCACTGTCAGTACCTTGATCTTGATCAGAGTCAGTATTGGCAGATTGTAATGTGTCATTAGAGCTCTCAAATGTATCATCATTTGGTTCGGATGATGAGTGACACATTGTGCTGTCCTGTATCAAAACTTCTGAAACATAATTTCTCTCTACAGTTGTTTCAAGAAAAACTGCATCTCTACTTTTGATTACTGTTTTGGTGCCAGAAATAATAAATCTGAATCCTTTAGTATTATCACAATAGCCAATAAATATTGCTTTTTGTGCTTTTGGGTCCCACTTTCTTCTTTTTTCTTTTGGAAGATGAATCATTGCTTCACACCCAAATATTCTTAAGTGACTGATATTTGGTTTGCTTCCGGACCACATTTCTTCTGGTGTCTTGAAGTTCAGTGACTTAATTGGAGATCTATTGATGAGATAAGCAGCAGTGTGTACAGATTCAGCCCAGTATCCTTTAGATAATTTGGCGTTGATTAACAAGCACTTAGCTTTTTCAACCAATGTCCTGTTCATGCGTTCTGCAACTCCATTTTGCTCTGGAGTATATGGAGTGGTGGTTTGATGAACAATTCCGGCATCTTTTAAGAACTCACAGAAATTTGCATTCATATATTCAAGACCGTTGTCAGAGCGAAGACACTTTATACTACATTCCAGTTGTTTCTCCACTTGGCTCTTGAATTCTTTAAATTTCTTAAATGCATCAGATTTCTTGTGTAGAAAATAAACAAAAACTTTCTTTGAGTAGTCATCAATTAGGGTCATAAAGTATCTTGCACCACCCAGCGAGTTAGTCTCCATCGGACCGCAGATGTCGGAGTGTACCAACTGAAGTACTTTAGTAGTGCTGGTTTCACTTTGTTTTAGAGGTAAGCGAGTTTGTTTTCCTTGCAGGCAGGTGACACATGTAATATTCTTATTTTTCTTAGACAACTGTACACCTTCAGTGTTATCTATTAATTTCTCCAGACTTTCAAAATTCAGATGGCCCATGCGTTGATGCCAGAGGTACATGTCTTGCTTGTCAACTTCGGATATGTATGCATGTTCACTTTTCACATCTAGCCTGTACATATTATTGATTAAGCTTGCCCTTGCAACAACAACATTGTTTTTATTAAATATTAAACAGCCTTTACTGTTGAATTTTACCTGACCTCCATTCTTTAAAATCTGACTGACTGATAGTAGATTTGTTGCCAGTTCAGGTACATACAAAACATTTTGAAACAGAATTTTGTTGTACTGATTTTTATCATTACACACATTTAATGTCAACTCACCAGCACTGTGAACTGATAATAACTTGTCATTTGCTACCTTTATAGTCTTGATAAGTGGCTCCTTTTCCTGTTCTAATAGATTTCTATGTTTGGTCATATGTACAGAGGCGCCAGAGTCTATATACCAAGGATCTTGTTCCAGGCTAAGTGTTGAAGCTATGAAAGCAGCGGCATAACTTGAACTCTCTTGATTCCTTTTGGAAGATTTCGACTTACACTCCGCAGAAAAATGGCCATATTTATTACAGTTGTAGCAGCGCGGGCCTCTTCTAGGTTGTTTCTTGTTACCCTTATTCTTGTAGTTATGGTTGGCGGCAAATGCAGATGTGTCATTTTCACATATTTTGACATCTTGTAGAATTTTTGACTTAACTGAGTCAGCAGTTATTTTCATACCAGAGCTTTCTATACCCATAATCATCGGCTTGTAAGTTTCAGGTAGACCGGATAGTAGCAGTGTCCCGAGCCACTCGTCGTCTACTTTAAAGCCGATGTTCCGGAGCTTGTGAGCCGTGGTCATAATTTTGCTCACGTATTCTTCGACATTTAGACATCCAGTAAGATTTGTTGTACACAGATCTCGAAGTAATCCCACACGGCGTGTTAGCCCCGAGTCGTCGAATGCACTTGCCAAGCAGTCCCACACTTCTTTTGCTGACTTTGCATCTTGAATGTGAACGTAGTTTACAGAGTCCACCAGTAAGATGATCTTAGATTTTGCTTTTATATCGCGTTTTGAGTCGACAGAGTCACCGGGCGCAGGTTCAACACAGTCCCACAAGTCTTCGTGTTGGAGATATGTTTTGACTGCAAATCTCCATGTGGAATAGTTTTCCCGACCAGTAAGCTTTTCGATCATTACGAGAGGATTGCTTGACGACATTTTTGACACAATATTTGTAATGTTCAGTGTTTTTCTTTTGTTTTTCGATCCGTAAAACCAACAGTCAACTTCGAGGTTATGTTTTACCGGCATACGATATTTTTGCGATTTTCACTGTAATTTTATGTTCACTGACTTTCACTACGATTATCAGGGCTATACTGGGCCCATAACCTGTTAGAGTTATTGGATTCTGTGGGCATCATTAAAAGACAGTTGTTGTACTATAAAACTTTCCACATAATCCAATAACTCTAACATTTTGCATGTATAACAGTCATATTAATCCTATTTCGAGGGTTAAAGTAAGATTATTACAATATTTACACTGTGCTTACAACTTAGCTGTACAAAAATGTAAGGTAAGAAGCTATTTTTATTTCCCTAAGTCCCTTTAATATTTTGTAACAGAAGTCATGCATAATTTATAAATGTCGTCCCACACTCTAAATAATTACTAGGTACGTGCGTGTTAAATCAAAAACGACTACTCATTATTATGGTGTTTTCGAAAGGGATCCAAATTTTATTCACCATTTGCTTATTTAAGAAATTCTGTTCTATTTGATTATTTAAGAAATGTTAAATCCGTAGTTTATGAAGATTTTTTTTTAATTTTACTGTTAAACGCTTTATTTTTTTACATCTCTACATGGTATTATACAGAGTCGCTTCCCTGTGTCTGTGTTTCTCTACGCATAGGTTTTTAAAACTACGCAATGGATTTTAGTGCCTTTTTTAACCGATATAATCTTTCAAGAGGAAAGTTAATATGTATAGTACACTATTACTACCTCATCTTTCAGACTAAACCATTAATACCACCTACCAGATATAATAAAACCACACTAACACCAAAACACCTCACCAAACAACCGCATCTACAAATTCATCCCTCCCTATACCATAGCCCATGTTTGTAGTAGGCGCCGTGATAAGAGCATCGCAAACAAAGCGCCAGTGACCTGCCGGCAGATAGCCTGAGTGATTACCTAGCCAAGCCATCGACAAGTTACCGATATAATCGCTGCTATGATTTATTGGGAAACATTAACTGTTGCCGATACAGATTAGCTTGATTTGTTGTTGAGGTGGAAATTATTGAATGGTTTAATTGGTGGTAGAATATGTTTTTCTTATGTTATGTGAAAAGGCTACAGTGGCATGCATGGCAGAATATTATGTGAAGTTTTTGTCAATGGGTTCATTACTTTTTGATGAAAATTAACATCATTAACCAACACTACCCAGCACTGAACACAGCTGAACTGGTATTTTCCAACTTGCTCTTTACCACTCGGTGCCCCGTTTTGGAAATGCAGTTTCTATAGTTTTATTTTTCTTTTCGTCCAACCTGATCACTTTGGAATATTTAGAATAGATCGCTGAACAATTCATATTTATTCATACATATCTAATTAATAAATAAAAAATGTACGAAATGTACTTCGAACATATTATTATTTTTAGCAGATCTCGTAGGTATGCTATTGTATTCATGTCAATAACGACTTTAAGTACGTGAATTGCAGCGCGTCAAAACCAAAAACGGAGTGTCAATACTACTATAACTACATCAGTAGTGCGTACAAAACAGCTCCCAGCTTCAGCAAACACCTCGCCCTAATCAAGTGGTCCGTTTTTTCTCTCACCTCTTAATTCGCATTCCTCAAGAACAATAGAGTTTCGATGTCAGAGGTAACCAATATCCACAATAGGACCTCATTAGACTTGGAGTGCACGGCAAACACGAGGGGTTTGACCAAATGTTTGGCCAAATTGAGTGGTCACATCCTGGCAAACATTCATTACTCAGATTAATTGTAATCGTTAATGGATCTCTTTGCAAGTGTTTGGTATACTCGATTATACACAGATTTCAAATGTTTGATACACATGACATGTGATAATTACTTGGGACTAGATAGTTTTGTTTTAATCGTTTTGGGCTTGGATTTCAATTTGGGCACATTTCCCATTGGGATTGATAGCTGACATAACATGATACTGCTACACAGCAGTTTGCCACTGGATATTTGCTGACATTTTTACCAAAACGATTTCCGATCCTTAACGTATTCGAAAAAAAAAGTTTGATGGAAATGCCGAAAAAAAATCATAAAGTATACAAACGTAAGAGTAATCCAAAAATCATTTCTACGTCCAGAGCAAACAAACCACACCCCACAAAATGTTAAATTATTTCACGTCACGCCTCCCAAAATCCTAAGCTACGACTGCAACAGAAAAACCCAACACCACTAGTGATGCACCATCAAATGATCGATAAATCTAAATGACTCACTCAACGCTCGATTCGTCTCGCACGGCCGCCTGCGAATAGGCGGGATACGCTCAAATCTGGTACTGGTAATAGACATTGGACAATACTATCGATCATTACAACAATGGCCTATCCCCACACAAAAGGCAAAAAATAATAATGATTTTTGAAAATAGGAACGTCTCATTCTTTTGTTAGGGTGTTTGTGCATTTAACGGATTTAATGGATTTTGTTTTTATTTTGTGCCTAGAAAAATAAACAATGTATTACCTACTTATACGGAAACTTTAACTAAAGGGCTAAGTCAGAAAAATATACAACGTATTTTTTCTTGTTTATATTATTACGTAGGTATCATGTTTCATTAAATTTTACTAACGTCCAACAATTTCGCCTAAGAATACTGCGAGTATTCAGAGTACTTACAATAAGGAAATCATTATATTTTTGGTACAATCTCTACCTTAAAAACACTAAAAATACTCCCTACATAAGAAAAATACCTGTACAAATTAACGAAATACAATTCAAAAATGTGTTCCAGTAAACAAAGTTTTAATACAAATTTAACAGTGCGTAATTTCAACCAGCCTAGAAAGAAACCTTTCGCAACAGCCTGTATACGCTGTTTCGTTTGAAAGTTATGTAGGCATAGTTTACAGTGTCCCCTCTAAACATTATAAGTGGATGTGCTGACACCAGTCACTGTTATTGATAGTAATTCGGATCTCCCACCATCGTTCATAACGTTTTTGCATCCAACAGCCGATGCTGTTAAGTACAGTTAGATACTAAAGTCTTAGGAAAAAGTTTAATTATAATAATAATTTTAAAGTTACCTAGGTGCTCATTATAGTATTACTATATTAACTAATTTACTCAAATTGGGTTTTTAAACTACAAGCCTATTTTTGTGCCAACCTTCCCAGTTATTTAAGACCAATACTAATTCAAGAAAATCGGCCATGAAAACTATAGGTAATCCTTACTTGATCGATTTAAATCGAACAGCATATTATTATGTTATAACGAAATAATAAACTAAATTTATTTAATACATAATACTCACCAGTTCAAAAAAAAAAAAACAAATTTTATTCGTCTAAAAACCCACCAAGTACATAACAATAATTGTTCTTCAAACCAAATAATTCGCGAACACTTTACTCGTCGATTTTACCCCACCGTCACGCTTCAATCAGAAGGGTTGATAAATAGAAACAATTTTTTAGTGCACATAACTGGGACCTTAGATTTATCTTACATTTTGACACGTCATTTCTCCAACACGTCACAACGTGTTACGCGGGAAATTTTATATTTTCACTGTACCGAGTATTTTATATCGGCATTATTGTTAAATATTAGGTAGGGCACGATAATTAAAAATGCACTGAATCAATTATAAAGATTATATTGTCCTTTTCAAATTACTTGGAAGTAATAGATCTGACATGACAGAATGAAAAAAAAAAAAAAAAAACAAAAATGGCGTCTCGATTGCTTATTGGATACAACAAGAAATTAGTCAATGCAGCAATTAATTTTTGTAATCTTAATTAAATAAATCAATAATTTGATTTCTTCGACGTAAAGGATTGATATGTCTGAAATTGTACGTGGTTTTGCTGTAAGTTATTTTCTTACTTAAAGAAACTTATAGTATTTTTATAAGACAATCGCTTAACGAATTTTTAAGATGTCTGGTATTTGAAATGTTCACAGTATAGCAAAAAGGAATATACCTAATACAATTTCTATTATTATTTAGTATTAATGTATGAGTATAGAAAATTATTTATTTTTATTGCTACTCAGCTATAAATTTAATAATTATACGAGTTATACGAAATACGTTCTCAGCGAAAAAAATAATGAAATTAAACTTATTTTTCTAATAGCAAACATATTAAGTAGCGATTATAAAAAAGTACGTCTAGAGCACAAAGGACAATAGCAACAAAACACATTGAAATAAGTTCGAAAATCCCTTACCTCACAATTTCAAATCAAAGATTGACGTGTGAAAATATGTTCAGTGAGATTAGACTATCCTGGAGTCTGGGTACTAATGGTGTTTCTGTGTAATCTGCACTATTTAGCCCTTCTCACGAGCTCCGCGTGTCACACGGGATTTAAATAAGGCTATTTACAAACTGTGACACTTCGGTTTATAGTTGGTACTTGGATTTTCGTAGAAATTTCTGTAGATATCGGGATAGGTAAATGATGGAGTTCCAAGAGCTAAGTTTCGCTGTATAGGAGCTTCTATGTGATTAATGAAATTAAACGACAGACATGTTATCATTTACGAGTCATTTATCAATATTCTTCGTAAATTCTTGAGTAAAAAATAAGCGTGTTAATTTGTTAAAATAATGAAATAATTAAAGTACAGTAAGAATTCAAACAGATATCTGTTAGAACATTCAGTCATTGAATCTTCTTTGGAAATCTACCTTGAAATTATAAACTTAAAATCCAGACTATCCATCAAAAAATAAAACCGTATACTCAAAATAAGAACTATCGCCACAAACAAATAATTACTATAAAAACAAATGAACAACTTATTTAAAGAACAATTTACAAAATTATACATGTATTCGTCTTGAATATGCCAAAAACGTCTTTCAGCAAATACCTTCACACTAGAATTACTTCGTTTATTCGTAGAATTAAACGTAGGTGTGCAAACATCCTACGTTTGTCTCAGAGTGCGGATTTGAATAAGCTACAATGCGGAGAAGAAATTGTACTGAGTTCCAACTGAAACTATAGGATCCAAACGGCATATTATGAAAATGGTGATATTACTTTTCAAATACGTCTTATAGTACAATTTTACTGTATCACCTCCCTTAAAAGTATTTCTTTTAAACTAAACATTTTCCACACATCCATATTAAATCTTCATGTCTATAATTATAGTAAAGCTGATAATAAAACGATATTTTGTTTTAACTGGCATATCCGTACAAAGCCTGGACTGATTAGATAGGATTAATAGCGTTTATTATCTAAGTTCTAAGAACTCCAAAAAAAAAACATTAACGGTGAACAAAACTATAATAGAGAGGAGGCAAAATCACAGGAACAGCTCGTATTATATACCATATCTACGAACTAGAATTCAAATCCCAACATCCACATATCTACAAACACAAACTTTATCACGTTAGCAACCAAATACGAACACACACCTTCACAACTCTATTTACTCGCAGCCACATCTCTACAATTGTATTAAAAATTAAGCAAATTTCACACCGTACGAAACAAATATCAAACGACAGGCAAGGGAAACGCAAATACAGCCTTCGAGGCGTCTGTTGATATAACCTATTATGTGTATTAGGAGACTAAACAATATACCTACTGTTAATTTCTGTTCAATTTCGTTGATTGTGACACATGGTTTTCGCAATAAGAATTAAAAGGATTACTGAATTTTGATGGATGATGAAAATTGACAGGCCTTTGGTCTAGTGGTTAGTGGCCCTGACTGCTATATAAGTGGTCTTGGATTCGTTCCCTACCCAGGACAAATGGTTGTGTGATGAGCACGATCATATTTTGTCCTGTGTCTAGGTGTAATTCATCTTTACGATGTATGTATTCAGAAATATACTTATAAGTATGTTTATCAGTTGTCTAGTTCTCATAACACAAGCTATTTAGTATGCTTGAGACTATATAGCGTTGTGTATAGTACGGAATCTGATGTACAATAAATTGTTTGTTTATTATTTTGTTATTTTATTTTTTAACTTTACTTGCTCGTATTATTTGAATCCAAACAAATGCCTTCACAGTTCACATGCCAGAAATGTAGCATAATTAAAATCAGTTTAATCCTCTAAAAAATGTTGAACATTTCATTCCCTCCCTTATAAACAATCAATTTAAAAATGGTAAACCCCAAGTCAGATTTAAGCATACTTCAAATAAAACTGAAATCACCCTTTTGCCTGTCAATTGGTAAAATCTCCCCTTATTGGCGAAACAAACGAGCAGTGTACAAATCAATGTCTTGCGTGCGACTTAACAATAGCAAACAATAACTTTGAAATTTGGGTTCAGTATGTTAAAAAGGCAACTTTTTTGTTAGTAAAATACAGCAATATTTTTTATGTACAAAAGAATCTTAACAAATAGGTTCATAATAATATGTAGACATTATGCATACAGATGTATAAATAAAAGAAGATACTAAAAGTTCGACACTAGCGTTACACGTAAAACAAGATCTTTAAAATAAAATAAATCTTAATTGAACTTCAAGATGTTACATCTCACAGTAAATGTATATCAGTGCGCACTGCACAGCTAGCCAGTAACGAACGTTTTAAACCTTGCTATTAAAATTATTTATTATAAAAAATAGGATTATAACATTTCTTTTTAAACTTCGCTTTTTTAAACACGACAGTACACGGTTTATTTGACGCGAGAACCCTAAAATTGTGTTCGGGGGAAACGTCAACGGCAACACAAATCCGCCCTAATTTGATGTTGCCACATACATGGGCAATGCGTCATTGTGATCATTCAAAATCTACAGCTCGTCGAACGCGAGGTAATTCCCCAGGAAATGTCAAACATCTGTGTGTGCTTTGGGGATGACGAAATTTTAATACACGAACTCGTTTTTCTATTGTAGGTCTTTTCAAGCAAAAGCTACGATTTTTAACTGATAAAGTTAAAAGTTAAAGCTGAATATAGACGATAAACTTATTATAATTCTGCAAATATAAGAACAATATATTGCCACAAACAAAGCAAAATATAGCAAGTTAATAAACTTTTAACATCGATCTACAAAAAGTAGTCTAGACTAAAAATACTAATATCAAACAATCTTCACTTCAAGTTATTCATGAAATATCTAAGAAAATTTTAATATCCACGGGTGAAGCCGCGCTTGAACGCAAGTATCAAACTAAATACGACAATCTAATGAATTTCAAGTGTCGATTTTACGAGCTAATATTAACGTTGCTCTCGTAGAGGGTAATAAATGTAAATTCAATAGTTGAGGGGCTAATTGCCTACCCGTCGGGAGTACAGCTAAATATTTACACAACGCCAGCCATACTTAAGTTTAAAATTCTAATTTTATTGAAATCTGATGTGGAGCGGATTGAAAGGGTTGCTTTTTTGTTTGGTCTTTTTTTCGATATCTCGTTTTGGGGGAAAATTGCTTGGATATGGAATAAAATCGTTTATGCAGATTGAGAATTGAAGGGTTTCGTTATCCACATAAATACTAAACTAGTTAATTAGATAAAAAAAATACTTACGAAATTCCGGAATACACTAAAATCTGAAACAGAAAAAAGAAAACTATTATTAAAGATACATAAAAAGTCTTAACATTACTTCCAAAGTGTGATAGATAAATACGTGAACAAAAAACTTTGAGACATATAACCAAACTATGCGGATACTGTACACACCAACATGAACCGTCTCGAAGCAAGACATCGCATCAAAGAGAGAGACTATGTCTCAAAAAAAAACTTTTACAATTTAAATCCTTCACAAAACTAAATTCTCAAGAATCGCACAAAACTATCCAATATCTTATTTACTTGAAATGTTTGGTATGCAACCTGCCCCGAGTCGGATCTGCAAGGAATCCAGGATTGTCAAAGCTTTGTCGCATAGCTCGGCTGCATTCCGTATCGCCATTTGTTTTTCAACTTCTTACTTACTTCGGAAAATTCAAATTCAAAGAACTAGTTTCGTAGTTGGGTCGCGTGTAGACCGACTTAGCAATCTTGTCGAAGGTCTGCTTTGATTTGTATGTGTGTGTGTGCGTGGCGCGTTTGTGACGAACAGTTTGTACTGTATCAAGTTTTGCTTGACGAGGTGGGATGCGTTAGACTGTGTTTTGTTTAAGGAGGTACGGTTCTATTGTGTTTTTTATTAAGCTTCCTATTTTAATATACCTTTAGAGGTTTGTTTTTCTGTCATGACTGAAAATGACATACTTTTTTATATTTTTTTGGAAATTGACATAAATATTTTTGAGCACCCAGTTTACACGTTGTATCATCGGCACTCGTATCCAAACCACATAAACCCCGAACCACTTAAGTATACAGCACAATACAAGTCTTAAGTTCGCGTTCAAACACTAAGTTAGACAAAAGAGGGTTCCTATCAAAAGTAGTTTGGCAAAGTTACCTTCGGCCCAACACAGTTCGAATTGTACAAACTTTCCTACTTTCACGATTCCTTTTATCTGTTTGAAAGTGTGTTTTTTCTAAATTATTATTTTTTTCTTTGCTTTCGATAGTTTCCCGTGTTTTATGACGCGTGTGTGAGGAGGAAGTTTTGAGATCATTTTTTACGAAGTTCACGCATGATTAGTTTGTTCGCGAGATTGGAAATAAAAGGTGTAGTAATTGTTTGGGCGACTCTATCTAACCGACTGAAAAAAAGAGGATGTTATAATCTACAATAAAAAAAAATATTTTTAATGGTACACAAACTTTTTGGCACATCTTTTTGGCACTAGGCTTTTGAGTTGAATCCGCAATTATTTTTAAGATTTATTTAATTGTAAGACATTAATCTATCATGTTTTTAAGATGCACATACATAATTTAGGTTTTTGTATCCGCTTGGCTTAAAATGATTTCAAGAGTTATAACTCATTATCAAACACACTCGTCTAGCTCCAATTCAATCGATTCCCTTAACAGGAACAATGATAACACATTATTATCTTACGAATGTTGATTTTACATTCACCCCCACTATTGCTAAAGATAATATTCGAAGCCGAACATCAATATTAATTTTGATCTTCACTACATATCTAAGATATATTATTATTTCGCGAGACATGTTAATAAGCGAAATTGCTAACGAAATGTACATACATTGAAATTTGATTTTGAAAAGGTTGTTAAATCTTTATAGTAAGTATACAAAACATCGATAAAAAAAACAATTTGCTTCGCGAGTTTACTAAAAAAAAACTTTAATAACTATTGAAAATTTTCATAAAAAAAATAAATAAGATTGTTGGTTTACCGGTTAGTGACCCTGGCTGCAATACCGGAGGACATGTACCATTAAAGTAAAATCATAAAATTAATGACAGCAATAACTTCAGTGAACACGGGTTACGCGCGAAAATTACACTACAAACACCCAACCATAAGTGATTACCAAAGTAAACTGTAAAAAGTGAAACTTTTTCCGCGCTCAATTTGCTATAAAGCTAGTTGAAAGTATATTTAAAACATGTTTCACTGTAAATAAGTATATTTAAAACTGAAAAAATAAACAAGTAAATTTTTAGTTTTGTATAATTATTTTTTCTTGTTGGAAATCGCTAAAACTAGTGCAGTATAATAAGTGCAATGTAGAGAATACATAGTCAATCAAATCTTGATCAATCTAAAAATACCGATAAATAAATAACATATTAAAGGAAATTCTCTAAAACAAAGTTGGCCTTCAATAGAAAATTGATCAATCGACAATAGGACCAAAATATTTTTCACACTGGAAATATTGATTGTTTGGCAAAAGTTATACATTTATTAAATTAAACTCAAAATGAATTTAGTCGATAATTACAGTAGCAGGAAGATCGATAACTATCTTCCTCCTTCCTCCATTCTTTAATTCCCGAAATTACTTCAAAACACAAACAAAAACACAAAGCTATAAATAAGGTAGCACCTCTATTATCAGCGATCACCATCTCCCCATAGTACGGGGAAAGCTAACAGAATTAATTAACACATGGACCATTGTCAGATTTATACAAGCGGCTTATCTCGCCTCGTCTTATTGCCGGCAAATATCAGATAATTACAAACCTATCCGAATGGATTGGAAACTGTAGAGTGGTATCTTGGATATTTTCGTTTATTTAAGGAAGAAATAGAAAATACAAAAGGTAAATATAAGAAACACTATATCAAAATCTGTAATTTCTTTGACACTTTTGACAGTTGCAATTGTTTTTATGGCTTTATGGTAATAACAAATATAATACTAATAATGCCTAGTCGCATAATTGAAAACATTGTTAGAATTTGTGAAAAAAAGAAAACTTAAACTTAAAAGTGTTTTAAGAGACGATACAACACTATATTCTTATAACTTATATTATTTCGATCTAGAAATAAGTTAGACTAAATGAATTTGTTTCAATTGAATTATACTAAAGAGTTTCAACTGCCTACTAACCTTCTTGATGTAATACTCTGTTTAAAACGTTGAAAATAAGTTCCCGCTTTAAACAGTGTAGCTATATTATTATGCTTTAGCTCTGTATATGCTATTTACAGGAACAGATTAAATAATTGAAGTCTACTCTACAAAACGCTGTATTTACTAGCATCTGATTCCGATTCCACTCAGTATTAGACAAAGTCGCAACGAACGCACGCACCCGCGGCACGCACAAAAGGTGTTTGGCCGAGGTAAGTAGCTGCCACAAGTAAGGAGTATTTTTACTGAATGTAACTGATTTGTTGAAAAGTTTATTTAGAATTTCAGTGACGTTTATTTAGATGTGTTAATTGATTTTTACAGGCTTAATAAATGTATGAAATTTAAAAGTCTCTTACTTTTTTGCTTACCTGTATTGGTACTCTAACATAAATATTTGAATAAAAAATTGTTAGTTTGTTTCCGTTACTCCGGCATTAAGTGTTTGAACATATCTATTTTATTTGCACACATTAAGCAGTAGGTAGAGAAATATTAGAGCAAGTTACAAACTGCTCAAGTACTTATGATGATAATATATTATGTTAGTTATAACTTTTTTTTTGTCCTGGCCCGAAATGGCCTATGCATTTAATCAATTTCAGGCAGAACAAAAAAAATCTCATCTTCAATAATAAAATCTAGTATTTTAGAATATAAACAAAACCGAGCCAGCAGCCTACCATGACCATTCAGGCATAAAAGATTCGAGCCCTGATAAGAGCGCGGCGGGAATCGAACTGGGACCGAATTGCCCCGTTCCACGTGAGATGCCCTGATACAGATGTGACGCCCGATATCTTTACACGGGCCCGCTTTATAACGCTCGCCTTGATTATTGAATGGGGAACTATCTTCGGTAATGGGTTCATTTGTTTATATCTGGTAAAAAATATCTTATTGACTGGAGATGACGTATGAATTTAAGAATAAAATCGACGAAAAAGGTTTTATTCAGATTGATTGTTCAAAAAGACTTGGAGTAGACATTTGTATAATCAGAGATGTATTTGGCGAAATGACTCATGTCACTTGTAGAGTAGGTAGATACAATATCATTTGATGCAGATAATATCTATCTGATTTAATGAGCCTTATTGCTCAACTACAGGTCAACACTCAAGAGATCTGGAAGTGGACTGTAAAGGCATAAACATGAAAAAGAAAAGGACGAATGTCAATAATTTTTAATCTAATAAATTGCGACATCTCTATATCTCTATACCGTGACCCCGGTGTAAGTCAATAGCTAGCAACTCATAAACAAAAATAAATATGAAGAAAAATATTTCTCCTATAATATTAAAGTGGATTCAGCATAAAACTGACTCATTGCAGGACAAAGGTCTTATTGAAAAACAAGCATTGATCCTAAGCCAGACTCTTTGAATACATAAATCAAATACGGAGCTCCAATATAAAATATGAGGTCGTTCTTTTATCATCTAGAGAATATTTCTCAGTTGTTTTTCAGAGACAGGGAGACATAAGTTTATAATCCAGACGCATTGGACTTATTGAAGTTTCACCACGCATCATTGGCAGGGGCGGGAATTTCATCCACATGTCTTTTCATTCCCCTGTATTCTCTCGTTTTTCTGTACATTTACAAAATTTGATGGATTTTTTTATGTCTGCAGCAGACAGTTTTATTTGAAATACTTTAACTGTAACTGATATTTGTACGTATGGAAATACTGGTAGTTTGAAATATGGCAAATTGCAAATTCATATTGAAATGTTTAAAACGTTTATCACAGCATTTGTGATTTTGACCTTCACAAAATAAAGTAAGTCTAAACGTTTTTTATAGTGCGTAAAAATCACTACAGATTTCAAATAACGCCGCTCAATATACCAACAGCCGGTTCGATAAAGCTTACATTTTCCTACAACAGCAACACAATTGAGTCATACAATCACATTAAAACGTCGGAAACTACAAAAAAAAGACAAAAACTCGCTTTTGATATGAAGGAAATTTATTACTAGGGTGGTCTTCCCCATTGAGCAATCTAATGGCAAATCTATAGAGGCGCCGGCCGTACACCATAAGACTGTTAAATGAAGCGTAAAATTAGGGGGTTTTGCGGTGGCCAGTGGAGTCAATAAAACCATACATCCATAAGACTTGTTTGATGTCGCGGACTATTGAATAGAATTGAACTCGCTTCGTCAGCGCGCATTCGAAAGGCAGATAATCTCGAAAGATATAAAAGTGATATCAAATAATAATCAAAACGTATTTATTTGACTTTGACCTTAGATTTCGAGAAGTTTTATTTTATTGAGATTGCTTTTATTATGACTTCAGGTCTTTCAATTTAGGGACTTCATAGATTTATGATGGTCCTTGAAATCATATTTAAAACAAATATTAATTTGAAACAAGAACTATTCCGAAAAATTGAAAACCTTCTTTAATTAAAAAAGGGTACTAAATTAACAATCAATAGAGGGGTAAAATTTCAAAAATTCATACCAAAATGAATCCCATACTCAAAACACATCACGAATCAGGTTTTTACGCAACTGTCAAGCATTCCGTACCACACCGAACGCACCCGAAAGCCTACACCTAATGAAATCGCTGCTACACGTTCAGATGTTGGAGCGATCCTCTTGTGAGTTCACTAGACTATAATAATTAACGCTTCGCTATTGCTTTCCTGGAAATTCGCCATAGAATCCCCTGCCGAAGTGCCGAACCCACTGTTAGCAGATTTTACACCCGATACTCTAAAGCCACGAGTTCTAATAGTTCGAAAAAGGTTAACTTCGTACATGCACCTACATGGTGTTTTGTAAATTATTCTGATATTTACTGGCGGAGTGGTTCAGTATTTAGTTACCGTTTTGCACTGGGATATCGTTAAAGTTATTGATATTATAGCAATATGGGGATATATTTTAAGGACAGAAACATTTTAAAGGACACTATTGTGTTTTTTTGTAGCAAAACGTTTGATTCTAATTTGCGTTTTTTTGTTAAATCTGGTAATTAGGATCAGGAAACGAAAGAAATTGCTTTGCGAATTTGTGTTCAAATAACTAGTAAAACAGGGCACATAATTACGTGTGTGTGTCTATCTGTTATATATTATAAACACTTTTTATCAACTTTTTGTCTCTTTCCAGCCAATCCAGGGAATTTCCAACTAGGACATTTCCGGGAACCGTTTCCTAATTGGAAATTTAGAGCTAGTGTTTTGATAAAAAAAAACTAGAAAATAATTCATTATTATTTTGCAATTAACTTTGAAAATATATTACAGCGGTCTTAGACAAGAAAGACAGGCATTATACGCAAGTTCAATTAATACGGCAACTTTCTTCAGAATTGGCTCAAAGTGACACCGAACAAATAGACACATCGATATGGCGGGAAACTTTCTTACTAAATATATTGTAGGCAGTATATTTGTTAGTTTTTAGATTAGTAGTTTTGTCTGCTAGACTCTAAGAACTTATTTTATTTGTACTTGAATGTATAAAAATGAATTGTCATGCCTACTAAAGTGTTTTATGGAACTGAACTGAAGAAGCTGTGATAGCTTAGTGGCAAGACCGTAGGACTGCTAAGTCAGAGGTCTTGAGTTCGATCCCCACGGCGCGCACCGACTTTTCGAATGTTGTGTGCGTTTAAGAAATAAATATCACAGCTTCCGTGTTTCGGAAGGCACGTAAAAATGTGGGTCCTGCGCCTGATCTCTCTCCGGTCGTGTCGGATTACCGTCCCATCGGGCTATGAGAGTAAAAGGAATAGAGAGTGCACTTGTGTTTGCGCACACGCTTGTGCACTATAATATGTCCTGCGTAGCTGGCTGGTGTCATAGTAACACTGGCCGCCGTGGCCGAAATCGGTCCGGAACGCTATTATTATTTATGGAACAAACTTTACATTTTATACTTTTAAAGGTAAAAAAAGTAATATTTCTTTAATGTTTCTATATTTTAAAAGTAGAAAAGTAAGGCCTTATAGATAAACAAATGTTGCCGAAACCGACTATATCAGGACAGCAGTTTCTAACAAACCAGCAGAAAAACGAATCCCCATATTTATAATATCACTTATATTTAAAAGATAAGTCACCTATAATGGATTATTGCACCTAATCGGTAAATTCAAGTCACATCGTACAAAAGAATTTCAATTAAACCAAAGTAGGGGTAGCTCGAATTGATTACGAATAAAAAAAATGATCGTCGTCTCACGCACTGCATGAGAATCGAGGGAAACCATTAAATCACTTGACGCCGCAAAACCTATTTAAAATGGCGATTTTTTATCCCACCCCCATTCTTGAGCTTTTGAAAATGCACGTTAATTTTGAGACAGGGTGACCAAATGTACGGCGAGACTATATTCTTTGAGTAAATATTAAAAATACTCTCAAAGTCTATTGCAAAAAGCTACATAGAAAAAATTGTGGCATAGCGTTGCAATTATCGGTTTTTTTCATTTACTTAAATATACTGTCAATTCATTATCTACTATAACTGACGATCAATGAAAGAAATCGTAAAGAAACCTGAATATTCAATTGGTAAGCGTAGTAATCTATACTCGGTATTACGGCCTATCTTATCTGGTCTTTACGCAATAATTCTAACTAAAAAGTTGAATTACCAGAATAGCATTCTAGTAGGTACAATATCCGAACAAAACCAAAAACCATTTTCACCGGTACCAAGTACTCTAAACTTTCGCTGCAGACTCCCTAACATTCATACCTTAAATAAATATGCTAATTTAATCCCTACATATTAGCCGCTCAGGTATTTTAAATTCATGGAAATGGTGAAAGCACTTATTAAAAGTTTATTCTTTCGCAAGTTTAATAAATTTTATTGTATTTCATCGAGATCCGCATTCTTATCTATGCAAGAATCAAAACTAATTCAGTAGAAACTGATTTTTTTATTTAAAAAAACACAGCATGATAATTATTTCTAAACATAAATAAAAGCCATAATTAAAGTGTGCACTGACGTTTAGTTACATTTTTGTTGTTAATGCGAAAATTAATTTTATTTAAATTTGAAGTAGGATGTAATAAAATAAATAATTGAAAATTATTTAAATAACCATGATATATTTATTAAATATTCATTTCAAAGTTTAGTTTTATTACAGTTTACAATGTTATCTACATCAAAATTAGTTTCCAATTAACTAAATTATTTTGCAGAAACACTAAATTGCCGACAACATAATTTATGCTCGGGTACTAATACTGACGACCGCAAAATATTTATTATTCAAGCCAACACAATTTATAACACCTTCGTACACAAACATTTTTATTGGTTCATCAGTAATTAGTTGAGGACTTAATTATGTGATATACATTATGGATAAATTTATATAACTACTATAAATATTAGGATCATCTTAGGTTAAAATCAGTTTTGGTTGAGTCGAAACAGAGACGGTTGAGTCGAAAAAACGTGCATATTCGACTCACATTTTTAGGCGACAAAACTTTTTATTTTAATGTAATAATATGTAATAATTTCAATTTTTATTTGATATACAGTAGGGTTAAAAACATCAATTTTACCTATAGTAAATAAATAAAACTTTTTAATACTATCGAAGAAACCTACTACTCAAACACCAATCAATCTAGTCATATTTAATTATTTGTTGCATTCCATATATTACAGACATGTTAAAAAATAAAAACAAATTAAAATCAATACAGACCCTGCTGGGCACGCAAAAATTTAGAAATTACCTCCATTAAATTACTATTAAATAAACTTCCGAAATTTTCCAATATATATTGCACCGAAAAATTCCCAAACTACTTCAACAAATCGAGGGATTACAAAGACCAAGATACAGATAGGATTTTCAGAAACCAATTACATTTGTGCAAAAAGTTTGCGTAACCCAGTACTCTGCCTGCGGCAATAGAGTCCAATGAAACTAATGGTCCTAAAGATTTCTAACAAAGCGTATTATCGAGATATGCCCCGACTAAAGACTCCTTGAATGAGGAACTACTTTCTAAGATAGCAAATACTCTATTTGATTAATTCAATTTAACTGCCTTCATGTTAGTGTAAGATACGATTGTTATACAATGTTGTATTGGAAACAATGCATCATCATCATTCCCCTGCCCTTATCCCAATTTTTACTTGGGGTCGGCGCAACACGTCTTTTAGACATGTTGCTTAAAGTTTTGGCTATGGTTTTATAGTCGGCCGCCTGCCTGACACTAACCCTCTTTGGGAATGCGATTGTTGGTTGTTTACCCGCCACCATTCGGGTGACCCAAGGTGCTTGGTACAGTGCACTGGGTCTTAAGGTCCATTAGTCGCCTTTTACGACACCCAGTGGAGGATATGGAAACAATGCATTTCTTTTAATAATATTGGCTTTAAATTCTTAATTGTTGTTCTAATGGTTAGTGATCCTGACTGCTATACCGGAGGTCGAGGGTTCGATCCCCACCCAGGACAAACGTTTGTGATTTTATTCTGTCCCTGGGTGTAATTTATCTATAACATGAATTTATATAGAAATATATTACCTATAAGCATGTTTATCAGTTGTCTAGTACTCGTATTAAAGCTACTTAGTATACTTAACCTGAGCCTAGATGGCGTAGTGTGAATGTTGAGGAATATTTATTTACTTGTTTATTGACAACTACCATGACATGATATCTCATGATATTAAATAAAAATCGTTGAGTAAATTATAATTTCAATCATACAAACTGAAAAAGGTTTATCTTATGATATCAAGCCAGCACATTCGGTATAAACTCAAAAACAAATCTCAATACATTCTAAAACTCTTAAAGACCAAAATGCTCGCAAAATATTTTAACACCTTCCAATAAAATGTACAAAACACATCTGGTATTAACGAAACATACGGAACCTAGAATATTAATTACCTCACAAAACATCGAAGATGAAATAATGTTCTCGAATCTAATCCTAACCAAAGAGCGAGGCATTAAGTGTTTTACCGTGTCAAGACTCCGCAAGACGCAGAACGCGGACGAGCCACGGAAAGAACTCACCGCGGAGGTTCCTACATTCATTATGAGATTCTTGCAATAGGTAGTGAAATTGTGAATATGCAAGATATTGAGCATTTTTTTTTTTGTAAAATCGAATGTCTCTACTTACTTAAAATGGGATGCATTAAAAAATCAAAAGGTTTTTATTGCAAAAGGCACTTTCAAAACGTTATCGACTTTAGAAACTCCGTAAAGAAATGGCATAGCATAGTTTACAATGCTATACAGATACTCTTTGCTGTTTGATTACAGCAAGCAGATTTTACGGTATTTGGTGATCAAACGAGACAACTATAATTTTTTTGGAAGTCAGATATTTCTTTTTTTTTAATTTTCGACAAAGTTTTTCATGGACTTAAATTGCAATAAATATAAAATGGAGTATTTTGAGAATAGTTTTATATGTATTATTTTTAGCACCGATTTATAGTGTCAAGACTCCGCAAGACGCAGAACGCGGACGAGCCACGGAAAGAACTCACCTTGGAGGTTCCTACATTCATTATGAGATTCTAGCAATAGGTGGTGAAATTGTGAATATGCAAGAATCTATAGCAAGATATTGAGCATTTTTTTTTTGTAACATCAAATGTCTCTACTTACTTAAAATGGGATATATGGCATGGAACATTACTTTTTTAATTGTAAATAGAGATTTGCATGGATTTTGAGAGATTTATTGCAAAAAATATAAAATGGTGTTGTTTTTTACATTCTTGATAGCACTGACATACACTGTTTCAGTATCTATCAAGTATTGTCAAAAAGTCAACTCTACTAATTGTGTAATACTGTGATATTGAAAAAATTTAATGAAACAAGCAAAATAGCATCGCAAAACTTAAATAATATTATTTGGTTTGTCATAGTGAGTCAATCAGGAGTGTAAAAATGTGTTTATCCTAAAAACCAGCGATTTTTATTTGATGAGCGCCCATTAACGAGTCAAAACTACGAAGTTTATTTCCATAAATAAGATACGGAAACAAAAAAAGCCAATAGATAGCTTCTAAGAATTCTTTCAACAACAATATTTTATTTTTCTTCCTGGAAATTAGCATGATCTTGTAAACAATAACAAAAGGGTCTTCTTGGCATAAAATAACGAGCAAGTACCCAACGAAACACAGAATAACTTAAGACACGTGAAAACAAGAAAATACGTTAGTAGTAATCTTTACCAATAATTAATGTAATCGGATTATAAAAACAAATATTCTTTAACATTCAGACAACGCCATCTAGTCTCAAATAAGTAAACTAAGTGTAGTTTTAAGTTCGAGCTTAACTTATTTATGTAAACAGGAATTTGAATTAAAAAAAAATACACAAATATTCATCACTCCTTAGAGATTATAGAGTGGAAAATTAATATTATTTCCAAGTTAATGTGATAAAAGCAAAAATATTTGATACTATCCACGTGATAATATTATTATCCCAGTTGACGTGTGCTTTCTTAAACTGTTGGGAAGGAGTGCAAGCTGACAGCTTCTCATTTTTATAGAAAAATAAAGAAAATCTTTCACTTTTGCGAGAATGGAAGGCGCATTCGATGTGTGCCGATTGATAACTGCCAAGCAATAGCGGTGTTAGTCATAAGTCTCTTTTATTTGATCGTATGAGTTGAAATACTGATATTAAAATTTTTGTCTAGTGACTAATACCTAATACTGAAGAGTATTTTTTTTAATTAAATATTTTTTTATTGAATAAAAGACATATGTTATGCTATTTCCCGCGACTTTGAACACATTTTTAATATTACAGCAAAACACAAATTGGGTAAAAAAAATAGATATTGGCGGTTCTTAGACCAACCCGATATGCATCCAAAACATTTAGTAATAGTATGATAACTAACATTGTGACACGAGAATGTTGTATAGATAGTTTCACATTCACACAGGTCAAATTAAAAACTTCAGTGAGAGTAGAGTTTTTTTTTTTTAAAATGAACGCTTTTAAACGGTTATAAGTAATAGAAGTACTATGCAGATTACAGCAGTTAAATACGCGTTAAACTCGACTACAGTCTGTTGTACGAAATGGGTAATGCCGACACAATTAGTCGGCGCTTAGTTTATTATCACTGCTACAGAATTAAACCTAAAAACTCTGCTTTTGTATTTATCTTCAGTTTATATTACATTTTTTGCGTTAGGTAGTTTACTTAAAGCAAAGCAATTACATAAGCTCTATTCAATTTGTGTTTAAGCTTCTGACATAAATTAGAACCATTATTTTATTCTCACGCGATTCAAATTCAAATCGAAACTTTTTACATAATCACATAAAATGTTGAAAAAATAAGTGCCGTAAATACTCCTTTCCTGATAGAAACATGTGCAAGAAGGAGCTGCGCTGACCCTAAATAATAATTGGGGATAAGGGCAGGAGAATGATAATGACGTACTCGTTTCCCTATTTTAGTAAAAAAAAAATACACCAAAAATTGACATTCTAAATTGAAAAATACTATAACACAGAAATGAAGCACGGCAAACGGTAACTACAAAACATCAATCTCCCAAATCTGACAATAGTCACAAACGGTAGACCGCTCACGGATTAATTCTCCCTTTAATAACCGTTGAGCTTTTCCTCTAGCACTTTCGTTCCACTTTTGTTCCACTATCTTATAAAAGATGCGTCAACCGGAACAGGAAAATTAATTTCAGACAATGCGACGTACGAAACAAGTCGCTGTGGCCTTCTATTTATAGGTATTTACATAGTTTATACGTTTACACTTTGATAAAACACGGGTTTTAGAGTTTCTGACATTTTTGTCGAATTACTGTAACTATTTTCGCCTCTGACCATGCACTCATGGTAGGTTATTGCACCAAAAAGTTACTTAATTTTTGACGACGTCATTCTTGACAACTGTGTGTTTAAGTTTCTTTGAAGAACTAAAATCATAGTTGGGCCATGTCTTAAAATTGAGATAGTTGGGAAACCAAATCACCTTTTAGAATTTATCGGATTAGTTGGAAAACTATTGATCAATTTAATTGCATAATAAGCGTTAAAATATGACCGAGCTTTGAACTCCTTACATACACGACTGCCAACATCTCTATAGAAGAAACATGTCACAGTCAGTGTGTTATTCTCTCACACGTGACACAAACAATAGCACACACATCTTACAACAATCATCTAATCTCAAACACTGACATCGGTCACATTGGAAACGAATGATTCTTAGAAATATTTAAACAGGCAACTCGTCCCATTGTACCGGGATTGGATGTCGAAAATTGCCTATTACCAACCCCTGAGCACGGCAGTATTGCCTCTTTATCCAATTTATTGTTCTACTTTACTATTTCTTCAGACAATTGCGATTTATATTTGCGAATAGGAAAGTCTTTGAATGTGAAAGAGAGTATTGTACTCGCTGAGTTCGACGCTGTATAAAGTTTCAATATTCCAATGCTTTCTGTGATAAACTTTGTTTTATATTGCACGCATTACGAGGTGGAGTTGATAAAAAATATGCTTTGTGCAGTTTGTTTTACAAAGGTTAAAGTAAATAATTTATATTTTCCTTTCAAATATAAAGTAGAAGATTTATTTTTAATAAAAACAAACGACTGCACGGATAGCCGATTGGTATAGGTCACCACGCCAATTACCACTGCGCGTGACGTGTCGCGGGTTCGATCCCCGTGTACGACAAGTATTAATTGTGCGTTCCAAAAATGCTTGTTCTGAGTCTGGGTATTAAATTCTTTAGTGCGGGAGGCGTTCCTTAAAAAAAAACATTTTAGGAGTGGATAGTGTACATAAAGAAATCAAAAATGTTTGTTTATATAACAATGCAGTAATAATATATATGGCCTTAAACCCTACCTGGTATTCCATACTATTATTCTTCATAATTCACATTAGGCGTAAACTGCGCTCGCAATAAGACGGTGCGCGCATTTAATTTCGTCCGCCCATATATTTTAAAACGTGCTTTGTAACTACATTTTACGTTAAAGGGAGGCGTACATTGTGGCGGTTACCGGGCGGATTGTTTTATTGCACTCATTATGAGCGAATCTATTATAGTAGGTATTAATTTGAGAGGGAACTTAAGGGAGCTTCTCTAAAATTATATTGTAAGAAAGGCTTGATTACAATATAGTGCGCTCAAATTGGGTTTAATTACTCGAGTAAATAACACTCACCTTTAGATAAGGAGGTTATTATGAGGCTATAAGTAATGGCTGTTACCTGTCGCCGCTTACAAATTATATTGTTAGAGATAACTAGGTGTATTGTATACATCATAAATTTTGTCACTGACTTCAAAGTAACATAATTATTAATTACTATAAATCAGCCTAATATTTGATCGTCATTCAACTTCTTCTTCGTGCTAAGTAGACGCTAGTTAGTAGTTGTAAGTGTAATGTCACCGACGACAAATAAGATCGAAAGCACGAAAAAAAGACAGCTGCTTGTATCTTGCTTATCATGCTTTTATCATCAACCTTTTTTAATAGTTGGTATGGTGTCACTGACTCAAATATATTATTGGCAAATGGATTGAGTGCTGACTAGAGAATACCAGTTTAAATATTTTGTACCGCATTTACGTACGCAAATACGTGGTTTTGACTATTAACTAAATAAAATCCAAAGCAATGGGACCATACAAAAATCCCTGAGCGTAAAATTTGAACCTTCATTTTTCGAATGAAGGGACAGCCAACAACGGTCACCAACAAAGAAGACCCTTCCAGATCTAGTATTAAAAGACGACAACATTTACCTGTACCTCATTATCCTATCTCAACTATCACAATTGACACATACAATAACAGACCTTACCATACCTTACCTTAGTATATCCGACCGCATATAAAAATTCATTGTCAGAAACTCAATTAATACCGTTCGGGGGAACTTAAAGTGGAAATCCTTTATAATGAATTCGCAACACTCGATAATTGACACGTCTGCGAAGGTTTAATCTGGCCCCAAGACCCGCCGCTAAGATCTCGACAACTTCTGATATTTCACACACGAATTTCTCCGAGTTAGTTTAGTAGGGTCGCTGTGAATGGCGTAAATTTAATTTAACTTTATCTTTTAATTAGTGTTATAATTTTGCTTTGTTTAAAGTGTGCAGAACGAAGCAAATTGATTCCTGTTAATAATGAATTTAAAAAATACGTTTATTGCTTGGTTAAAACTGAAAAATAATGATATAACTTTATTGATTTATTGTACAATCACAGCATTTTCTTGTTATTAAATGATAATAACATCAAAATTGAGAATGGTCTGTTGAAAAGACAGTAAATAATTTACTAGGAAGTTATCTGAAATTAAATTAAATAGGTTGTGTTTATTAGACGCTGCGCTGCACAATATCGTTTTCGACAAAACAGTTCTTCAGTGCAATGAAGATATACATTTCCTCAAAAAGATTTCTAAATGGACTTTAAATAAACTTACAGTTAAATATGACCACAAGCTGACGATAAACCGTTAATTAAATATGATATCTTATTTTTCCAAGAATTCTACTTTTCATACTATCTCTTTCACGTATTACACGGAAAATATCTACATATTGAACATCAAACTACAAGGTTATGATTTTCTCGCACAATGTTGCAAGAAATTCCACGTAGCCAATTCACGGAGCGCCGACTGTAAGCTCCAATAGTATGAAATGTAATTAACTCAGGTAAATCGGATTGGGTGAAAGTTTTCGCACGATAACTGGAGCGGAATTGTACCCGGGCCCTTTCAGTCGCCGGCTTAAAACTGCGTAAGGAGGTTCGACGTCATTAAAATTTTAATACTATTCAAGTTTTAAGCTACATTCGAGTAATATATTCAACATGTTTTATTAATTATGAGTTTGTATTTACATACAAAGTTTGATAAGATTATACGAGATACATTGAACGGTAAATATTTTCTTGAATATTCTTTATAATCTAATTTAATCATAACTTTGCAAGGATTTCTTTTACAAAGTAATATAATTTACTCGTTTCTATTGTGCAGTAAAATTATAAGGCGGGCTACAATCCCCCATAGTTGTCGCCACAATAATATAAAGGGAAAGATAAAAAGAAGGAAAATTGTTATCATAACGTTCCGCAGTGTGAGGTGACAAAGGACGGTATCATGTGGAATGTGCTTAAGCATGTATTTATTTTCTTTTGCTCCGTATTGAGAGCGTTGGCTATATTTAGCGTGGTATAAGCTGACGGTTATATTTGGTACGTTTTGTGTTTTAAGTTGAATTGTTTTCGGTTATTGTCTTTATTTTAAGGTTGTAAGTGTTTATGAAGTTTTTACATACATTGGCTTTTATTGATCTATTAACTGTATAAAAACTACAAATTAAACAACATGCAAATTAAATAAATTAATTATGAACCTGATTTTTTGTTCTCAATAAATTAAAATCGATAGGACTTACGAGTATTTGTAGTGTTACATTTTTAAGTATGAAAATTATACTCGATATAATTACAATGATTTTCATATAATTTCTAGATAAGTATTATCAGATTTTTTTTGGAAAAAAAAAACAACAAATGTGATTCAATAAACAAAAATATAAATAAAGCTGTCTCGTTATTTAATATAACCATCCACGAAGTTAAGTTGTAGTCTTGTGCTGATAAAATGCAAATTCAAGGAGATTTCACAGAAGTTTTCTTATTACTCGCGCTAATAAACGATCTCGCCGCCACGGTTTAGATATCCCTTTGCGATTGTTCAGACTAACTTCTAATGTTGGTATATCTCGGGATGGATCTTAGGACCGTGGCCAAGCTGGTTTGGAGTAAAGGTTTAGTCCTTTTTTATTGATATACTTAGCTTTAGATTGATGATTAAATTGTATGGTTTTAGTTGTAGTACTTATTTGTACCATCTCTGGTACAAATAAAAATATCCTTAGTTTAACTGTTACATTGTTTTAAACGGATTACGGATTAATTGAAATTGTAAAAACCAGATGTAGTCAAACAAAGTCTTGCAAGCCCTTCCAAAATTAGGTAAACACGTGAAACGCTAGCTTTGTTAATTATATCTGTACCTGCTACTACACTACCACGATATACAATATTACATGATACACATCAAAGTTTCTATGCTTTCGCGTTCGCAGGAATAAGGATCTGCACAAGCATAACTTTTTACCCGACTGTACGACGCGACGCGAAGAAAAGTTATTTTAATAATATTTGTTGTTAATAATGAAGTTATTAAAAAAACTGGACCAATCGATCAGTAAAGTACAGATGAGGCACGATATTTGTCAAAACTTCCTTATACAGGAAATTTAATATATTAACAACCTGAAGGCTTCTTGGTGTAATTATAAACCAGGCAAACCTTCATAAAAGTTATTCTGTTACAAATGTTAAAGCGAGAGCCTTTGCTGCATGGCATAGAGCGACATCTCGTTTTCACAACTGCAACAGTTTTTCTTTAGGAAGTGGTAGGTAGGTGCCCAGGTAGGCCTTTCAAAAGACCCAAGTATTCCGGTAAAAGGTTGGTAATAAATGTTAATATGCCTGCATTTGTAAAGGTAATTTTATTAAGGTAGTTTGTGTAACTGTATGTGATTGTGGAATATAGAATCAGTTTGGTGCCTTGGTCCTTAACGCACTAGGTACGTGATCGTAAAAAAATATTTTAAAATGTAGCCTAAGTATATAAGATCTGACTGCTGGGCAAAGGCCTCTCCTTTCTCCTTCCAAACTTCCCTGTCTCTTGTGATTTCTGGCCACGTTCGATCTGCAAATCTGGCAAGATCATATCACCGTCTTCGCCACAGGCTAAATAGTAATAAGCCTTTAGTAGTTAATTTAATAGAAAACCTCATACTTTTGATTTAAGACAGGAGTTTAAATAACAATGCTTTATTTACTATCAGAATATTTTTTCGATTGTGAGTTTCAAACAATGATGGCAACAGTGGAACCCGTGGCCCTAGCCATAAGGCAGATGAGTACGCTTTAGTGGTTTTGGCCGGTAAAAGTCTGACGCGCCCCCCATCGACCTCCCGACGGCGAACAGTCTACGAAGATTTCCACAGAATTACCAAAAAAAAGCACTTTAGACTTTTGGCCTCTAAAACTTCTTTTAGACTAAGTAAATTTTATTTCTTAAACAATAAACAAACAACATAATTCAAGCAAACAATTCAACAGAGAGCCTACATTAACATAATACTAATCACTATAAGACGTGCTAGGAAAGGTCTCTTGTGGTTTCCTCTAAACCCCGGTTTGTCGTAAAACGCGACTAAAGAGCTTACGCAAGAAGAATGTGTGGTTACTTCTAGCACTTAATATTGTCCTCTTAACACTCCCTGTATTATGATAAGCTTTCTTAGATTATGTGTATTTATAGTAATGAGGGTACTTCGTGTAAAACGTTTTCTTACGGTTGTAATAGTGCGAACGTTGACCGATAGATGGCGCTATTTTAAGTTTTTTAAACTGATTAATTGCGTTTTTATGCAATTAGATAACTATTTCCTAATACCGAATTCTAAGGCATATAATAGGTACCTAGTAATGAATATTACTTAGCTTGTTTTTAACAATTCAATACCTTAAAAAGGTTTAAAATATCGAGTTTAATTTTAAGTCATTAACTTGTAATTTAAACGAGGATACCGGCTTAAACACCACCTTCTTCAAGTATTTTCTAGTTAAGAAAACAATTGAAAGAAGCTAAACATTAATTTGTACTAACGGTCTTTCGGCAGAGCAGTCAAGATTGTTTTTAAGTTATTTTGAGGCAAAATAAAGAAAACCTAGAGAGAGAACTTTTAATTGATTCGAATAGTTGACGATTTCAGATATTTTTTTTTGACTTCAAGATTCCTAACTAAAGCAAATGTAGGTAAGAAAAAATAACATGAGAACCTTGATACGAACTTGACAAGAATTCAAACTTCCTACCCTATCCACACAATTCCTTTCTTTAAACCGCTAGGCTATCACGACAATAGTTAGACCTACAATTATATTACATACCTCCTTAATAGATTCTACAATGATCGATCTTATTTAATTCACAACTAAAATCACCAATCAAACACAAATTACTCTTAAAACTTTCAAACAAAGTTCCTCTCAAAAGTCGATAATACGTCATTATGAGCAAGTCTCAGAAAATGCTGATGGTACAGTTCCATTGACTATGTAGGTCAGGCAAACGAGTCCACATTCAGCCCACAGTAATGAGGATAGGCAGACTGAATGGGAAAGCCTGAAACAGGAAAATTAACTCTTAAAAAGAAGTATTTAATAGAACAGTTGAATGAAATGAATTAGGTCAGCTTTTGAAGATAACAAGGTCGGGGTCCTACCTCTAGCTCTTAAAATTACAGTTACAGCTGTTAAAGCGAGATAGCAGTAACAATGTATAGCGCTATCTCGCTTCCACAATAACAATAGTCTTGCTATCAGAGATCGTGGTAAGTCTTCTGTTCTGAATGAAAGTGTTTTGTGAGTGCATTTTCAGAGGAAATACATTAAATTCTGAATACACTTAGTTTATTTAAGAGAGCTGTTTACAGTACTGTTTAACGTTTATTATTCAAATAATGTTTTAGTGCTTTGCAAGTATGTTCTTGTTACAATAATTATGTATTTTAACTGTAGATATAGTACCTTTTTGACAGACGAGATTACAAGACCTTATGAAACTTCTTCGTTATAACTTTGTGAAAATAAAATTGTAGATAATAACGCAAATAATGATATGGGTAACGATAATAATGTTTAAAAGCAAATATCGCTACTAGATGATTGGATGGATCCTCCAAGCAAAAACACAACAGTGTAAAGTAAAACTGCAAAGTGTCGAAATATGTTTTATGACCTGCATGAAACATTTTAAAAGAAAATAAAATAAAATTGGTCATCTTTCGTTAAGGTAGCACCATAAACCAAACAAACAAGCGCCTAAATACTAACAGCCTTGAAAAGAGTTGTAAAACCACCGTAAAACAGTGCAAGTATTCCAGTTTCCAGTCCAGTCCAGACATACAAAAGCGATTTGAACACAGCTCAACAAACCAGCACAACAGTATCACATAAACGGCGACATTTTAAAAGTAAATACGTAAAAATATGAACCGCAAAGATTTGTGTCGGCTCGAATTCGCCACTATAAAGTGCATGCACTTCCCAAAAATATATCGCCAATAAACAACTACGAAAAAATAATTCCTACAAAGAAATTTAAACCTTATTACGTAAAGTTAGAGTTGGTTTTCGTGTGGGGTGTCGTTAACGAAATGATGCTACTTGGAGAATATGTTTGGCGATAGATAAATTTTAGTTTTCCATCGTCAGTGCAAACAGCCCGACGTGCATACATTTGAGTCTCACCTTACTCGGTATTTCAGAGGTGCATTTTTATTTACTTTCAACTATTTTTATTGCTTAAGACTTGGTGTTAAATGATGAAAAGCTTTTTTATTTATTTAGGAAAAGTTTTTATTAAAAGGAAGTGTTTATGAGAAGTTTTATGCTGAAGAACAGGAGCTGTAGTTCGCTTTTGTGTTTGATTTGTTTACTTTTTTGATACGTCAGTTGAAGTTCAGAAAACTGATATTATTATACCTGTCTACAATATTGAAATCCAACCAACACATTTTTTTTAAATAACAATAAAAAATATATTACAATTTTCGCATCACACTTCACAAAAAAAACAACTGTCATTGTAACTGCGACACCCAAAAAAACATTTAAACCCAACAATATAATTTAATTTAATGCTAAAAATAACGGTCTTATTTAACAAAACAAAATAGCAGTGCGAAGTTTACTGGTAAAGTTGGTAACTGGCGGGCCTGGGTTCGAGTCTGCAATTTTACGGCGGAGTGGCTCAGCCGTACCCGCGCGCAATTTCAAACTTTAAAAAAAAGTTGTTCTTTCATATAGATGAATATTACCTGTTTGTGTGCGTGATTAGTGAAGGCTGGTGGGATTTGAGGGTAACGAAAGTAAAATGGAGTGGATTTTCAATGACATCAAAGTTTGGTTTCTCTTAACACCATTTTTGAGACAGCAAACAGGTCTTACTCGCTATGTAATTATAAAGGTCTTTTCTCCTTTATAATTACATCGCGAGTAATACCCGTTTGTTGTCAAAAATATGTGCACAAGCCGCGGAAGTTAACAAACATTTTCCTAACACCATTAAGAATAAGGCAATGCTCTAAGGAAGTGCACTATACAGGCGACTCTGTTTTGAGTTTCTGGAAAGGTAGAATATGATCACTTCAGAATGGAAATAAAATAAAAAATGGGCAAATTTATTTGTGTATCGGAACGTGATAAGAAAAATCACTATTGCAAAGTTCACGTACGTCAAAGTTTAAAATACGCAAAGTAAAAAGAAAAAAGTGGTATTTAGTAAAACATTCTTAATTATAAACCGTAGTTACAGTAACTTTAAATTCCGATACCATACAACACACTAGTTTAGTTATCTATCGAACTCCTTAACTCAAACCACGCCAAAAAAAGCATAAAACAAACGCCTATCTTTCAACTACATTTGCTCGTACTATCGGCAAAACAAAGCACATTCAATAAACCTTATACTTTATCAGCGCATATATTGCAGGAGATTTATTCTATCGTTGAGCAAGCATCTAGGACCGGCAGTTTGTTGGGCCACTGAGCACCGGTAACGCGTAGAATGAAACGCGGTCCCATTGCAATTTATCTGAATAAATCTATAAATAAAATCGTTCGGGTCGCGTCGTGGGTTGACTGGTGAGAAGGAATTTTTGTGGTGTTTTGGTACATTTTTAGGCTTTTTATTGTTTATTAATTGAACTCTTTTGTGGAGTTTCAATGAGTAATGGTGTTGAAACCCTAAAAATTAAAATGAGTCCGTCATTTAATATACCTCAGAAACTATCAATATAAGTGCTATCTTACGCAGATTCAAACCATCGTTAACGAAAAAATATCTACCGTCGTATTTAAACTTATGAATTCTAACGGTTATTAAACTTTCATCGCAAAATGTAAGGTAACTATAGCAACGAAGGTGCAATAAAATAACCCTCACATGTCGAGGCATCAAACAGCAAACATTCCAGCGTCTCGACAGACCCGCGAAATTAATGTGCCGCTAGTTAACCCCCAAACTCTGCAAAATGTAAGTCGTTTGTCAAACAATGCGGCAATTATGTTGTTATTTATGCACAGGGGTTGGAAGATACGCTTGCTGATTATTTTGCAACAAAAATCAAATAATTCGGCTGACTGGCCTGTTGGTCTAGTGGTTAGCGGCCCTGACTGCTATACCGGTCGTAGGTTTGATTCCCACGCAGGGTAAATGTTTGTGTGATGAGCACGATCATTTGTTTGTGTCTGGGTGAAAAAATATTTATCATTTGTATGTATTTCGAAGTATGTAAGAATGTTTATCAGTTGTCTAGTATTCATAATACAAGCTCTGCTTTGTGTGATACTAGATGGCATTGTGTGAATGTCAAAAAAATCAGGGCTCGGGTAGAACGATAATTTTAGCTCAGCACATAAAGCTGAACATTCATTCAAACTGAATAACTTCAATATAAAGCGTAGTACAATTAAATATCTCTTAAAATACATTGCCCGACCAGACTAGACTGAAATAAATTTACCTTAAACCATAAATTAACATGTAAACAGGGTTCAAAAACAAAAGCAAACGAAGCAAGTGTAATTTTTTGTCAAACGATTTTCTTATCGAAACGGCTAGGGGTTGCTTACCAGACACTGCAAACCGTTTGATAGCGTACACGCATATCCTGCTTAGTTTCAATTTACATTGTTCCAAGGTACCCAGCCAGATACATACTGAGTTAGGTAATAGGAATGGTTAGGTTTTAAAGTAATATGCTACTTGACAGTCACTTGTTTTGTCACTCAAATTGACGCTTTAGTTTGTGTTGATAAATGTTTAACCGGATTTAATAACATTTTTTTTGCGAAGAGCTGTGATCGTAGTTGTTAAGGTAAAATGTAGTTTTGTTAATATTAAAGTATATTTAGTTATTCTTTGTAAGATCCTTATTATTTATTAGAAGCAAAACACCGGTTTCATGTCATAAAGTGTACATATAGTTACCGAACCACTATGCCAGACAAGTGTTATTGCGCACGCTGTACCAACTTGCTATCGAAAACACACATAATGTGTACACTAAACTATTAAACTAACGCATAAATATTGCCTCCTACCATCATTAGTTAATTACCAGCCGTAACGAAACCACGCATTCACGTACGCAACAAATACGTACACACTGAAAATAGGTGCGCATTTTCCCCATAAGCATGAATAAAATTAAAGCATCAATTTGAATATAATCACTTCACTACATACACATTAGCATAGCGAATGATTAATACCCGTTGATAACACGTTTTGCGACACCACCCAAGGAATTTTGATACAAATTTTCATTACTGCCTACATGAAGGGAGTTTTTGCACCTCGTGATAAATTAGACGTTAAGGAAAATATTTTGTAAGCAAAAATGCTTGAGTCATGAAACAGGGTCTAAACTCTAAGACCTTGTTCTATGTGCGTATGAACTGTAAGATAGCGATTGCGTGCACTGATGATGAATATGTTGTACTTTTAAGTACATGATTATTGCATTCAAAAGGGAAAAAACTATGTATTTCATAAGTTGTGTGTGTGTTTTTAAGCCTGTTACGGTCATGAAGTATAAAAAGTAACATTTTTTAAATAACACGCACTAACTATGCATGTTGATCATAAACTAAATGGGTGATAAAAACACGCTCTGCATTAAAAATACACATTTCAGAATAATCAAAACCCCCTCTAGCTAGGTACGATATTAATGTTACAACTTTATAAAAAAAAACTTAATATGGCACAATGGATTTGACTCATACCATATTCGATCCTAATGGTAGAACAAAAACTAACAAATTCAATAAGTTTTATCAAAAATAAAAAAAAACAGTTCGATTCGCAGTGTCAACTCATGATAAAGAACTCCGATTGGGTCGAAACTACTCAGGCTATTTCGATAAATAAGCGTGAGTAAACCGTTAACATAATACTTAAAAATCCACCTCACGAGATTAATTACAGTACAAAATATAAAGTACAATAATATAACAAACAGCGTCTGCAAAACAATTCAAAAATTAACACAAGATCTTAGATCACGTATAATCTTATTTAAACGGGATCCCCAAACAAAACAAAACTAGTGGCGTTGCAGACTATGCGGAACACCTGGCGGCAATAATTCGGCTCGTACCTCTATAAATTCGAACGTAAGAAAACAGTTAAATCGAACGGCTTCAGTGATATATGTAGGAGCGAAAAAATCGTAATTCTGAATAGAGGATTTGTGTACTTACTCGTTATTGTGGTAGATTGCGGGACTATAAATATTTTGTCGAACCTTACGATTTACGATACGTAACGTATTATGATAATTTACGAGATAGAGTTCGTATATCAAATGTCTATAGATACTGCCGCGAGTGAATGATGTATCAAATTGGTTACAGACGTGATTTTGTGGAGTCTCTTGTGTTAGTATAAATCTCTACGTAGTAAGTCTAGCACCACTTTATGATGAATTAACGACATTAGCTGCTGTGCAAGTGTGCATACTTAAATATCATCATTATCAACTTCCTTAGGTGATGATATAGGTACATACGCATGCTTTAAGATAGGGGCGATATTAATATTACCATTTTATAAGTTTTCGTTCACTTATCGATTGGTAAGTGTTAAGGTATTTATTAAAAGTTACTCTAAACCGTCTGTAAAATAACATAATAACCAACAACCGAATGTGAAATCAATCACATTGCAATACATCACTGTCTTTTCCACTAAAATCTACATACCTAAAATATATTCCCAAAATTACCTATACATGAGCTACGATGACACCAAATAATAAACTATAGTTAGTTACGGTACGTGCCTGGGTGGAATTTATGGCGAGAGGCGAACCCTTCGGTTTGAATTAGTTTTTGCGACGCGCGGCTAACTGTCGACCGAGGTGCGTGGTGTCTTGTATAAACCGCGACCGGCGCACATGGACTAATGTGTTGGGCTATGAGAGTAGCGGGGAATTGGTGTAATCATGATTTTTAGCAAACTGAGTCTGTTCTTTTTAGTAATTATTTTGAACGAGTATTTAAAGTATCTCTTATATAGTACTTTTGCTTAACCTTTTTACAAGTTGTTAAATTTGGCCTCCAGTCAGGAATCACCTGAATACTGTGTTTATAGAAAATACGAAAACATTTACACCCACGCCTCAAACCATTCTGCTCGGTAATATAGATAAATTTGTAAGAAATTACAATATTACTTCGATGCCATCGAGTTACGAAAGTACTTTATTTAATAATAAAAACCCACACACCTCTCTACTACCGCTTAGGTAAATTACAAAGACTTACAAAGAACATTACCATGATCAACAGTTACTACTTCTTAAGTACCTCCATTTATCTCAAAATGGAAACCAAGACTGTATTACAAGTTAAGCATAAGTACTGCTCTAATTACACATATAAATTGTATCTAGGACCTCTAATTTCATTGCCGCATTAGCAAAATTCAGTGTTAGTTTATAAAGGTGGCGACCGTACCGTGGCTGTGTCCTCTGCATCGGTAATACCGACCTGTGTGACATATTCATTGCCACCAAGTTGGCGTATTTAATTTATTGTTTTAATTAACATTCGCAGATGGCCTTCGGTTTTGCTGTTTCGTTGTTTATGATGTACGGAGCGCAGATATTGGAGGGCAAGTAAATTGGTTATTAGTTTATGAGATAGAGTTATGAGAATTTACGTGTTTCGCGTTTGTTTAGCTATCATTGCGAGTTAGGATTGTTAGTTAATAACGGGTTTCCCTTTATTATTTTATTCACGCTCAATAATATAAAGCTACGAGCTTGCATACATAAAAATGAGATTTTGCCGTTGCAGGAGGATCTTAGAATTACTTTACCGAATCAATTTCAAAAAATCCTCTACCGATTTGTGAATAATTATGTAATGTGTACTCAATAAAATGATACTAGCCAGTTGGTTTTAAATATTTTAAAAACCTTTTTTTAGTTATCAAACATATTTTGAAGATGAATTTGATCAACAAGAGGCCAACATAAATGGATGAAAGTAAAAAATATTACCTATATAAATATTTTTCTTGCTTCCTGTGAATTCGTAAAAAGGGTTTTCTCCTCCCAAAAACAGAACAGTATAGCATCCTGCAGTATATTTTTCGGAGAAATCTCGTTTGAATATCCGTTATTTGGTAGTCACAAACACATTCTGTGAGTGAATTCTCAGTAATATTGGTCCTAGGAATAAAAATCTGCAACTTCTAGTCAAAAAACATGCAATACTTGGAAATATTTTGCTGACATTTTTTTTTTCTTTTTATTCTGGTGTTAAATGTGTCTGTTACTTTTCTTAGTGTAACTGTTGCCCACGCGAATAACGTTACCCTTTTTATGTTAAAAAGTAGTTACGCTGCTAATCCGGGGTATCTGCTAACTCTATACTAAATTTTATCAAAACTCATCAAGCCGTTTAAGCGTAAAGGCTAACAAACATCCGTATATGACAAGTCGTGCTTATAGTATTGGTAGGATTATTTTATTTCACCTATTTTACTACACTGTAATCAAAACATTTCCCTCATTAGATATAATCAAGCCAGACGCTCGGTCACTTTCTTTCATACCAGAGTAAAATGCATACAGAAATAAAATTTACGCCATTTTTAACGCAAAGGTACTTAAAGTGTCGGTCTAATTGCGTCATCAACCGCGTCGTATTGTCACTCAGTACTCGTGACGTCATCCAGCAACGAAATGGACCGAATGACAGATAAAAAATGGCGGATGAAAATCGGAACGCGATTATATTTTTTAACGCAAAAGTTTTTAAGTTCGTTCATATTTAATGGCGTTTAAATATGAAATTGAAATGCTGTGAACATTTGTAAATAATTATAAAATCGGATTTTATTTGTGTTGCTAATATTTTATTAAGTTAGTATTTAGAAAACATTTTATGAATGTTAGTTTTAATCATCTTTGACTAATTAAATTATATTACTTAATCAAAAACGAATTCATCGTATAATTATTTTTTATGAACCACAATTTCTTTATTATTTAATCCAGTATATTAAAAATACTAGTAAAAATTAGAGAGTGATTATTATTTACAAACTATTACGTTAGTAAACTAATGATAGCTTAAAAGTGTTTTAATACTACGAAAAATAAAATGATCAGGTTTGATAAATATTTTAAACTTAACAAAGCATAACAACACTGGTAACAAAAGTAATAAATCAATTTAAAATCATGTCTTCCTAAGCCAAATAATGTACCTTATTACATAATCAACTATATCTCTCGCACTTCTACATTCTCAAACGCAAGACAATCTTCCTCCAACATAATCAAAGTATTATAAAAATCGCATAAAACAATTTTAAAGTGCAGCAAATTGATTCATAAGTGAGCAGTGAGATTGCGAGTCAGCGCACGCCCTCGTAACTCGGTGTAATGTATTTCAAGTAAGGTGGGTCGTTGCCGGATTAATAGAGTACTGCCGACCAACTTGCCGTACAGAGCCAGCTATGTATGTCTGTTTTGTTATATGATCACTTGACTCTCGTACTATGTGGTTGTTTTAGATTAAGTACGTGATAGTTTGGTAGAGGGTCGGGAGATATGATTAAAGAGAAATTAATGATTTGAATTTTATATTTCAGTTCCTGCACCATGATACAATTAATTTTAAGTTTTTGTTAAAAACACTATAAATATATCTACAAGTATCAGTTATTTTAAAATAAAAGTCTGTAATAATCATAAATTGTATCTTAGGACTTTGTCCAAAAAAATCCACTCTAAAATCTACGTCATTCTTTTACATGTCCATTTAATTTTGTCAAAAGTTTGCCATTGCAGTTACATGTTACTAAAGGTCATCGTCTTCATCATATTCGATATAACATCAAACATTCCTCATACATCCATATTTTATTAAAACAAAATACATACGCACAAAACGTACCACAGAAGCCTTTATACAGCGAAATTGGACGCACCACAACCGCAACTTAGCCAGAAACAGCATCGCGGGATGATGTAATTACTTTAAAAGCTTAGCAAATATTTTTATACGGAATAAACGTTTACTAGACCGTAATAATGTTGTGTACCCTGTTTTTGATTCGTGGTATTTTGAGCACATTTTGTTATATCCTTTATCCTGCATTACCATCATTAAACCGTATGTTTACATGCCATGTTTGTTAAACGTATTTGCCGAATGTAACTTATTTTGATTGTTGTTATTTTATCAAAATAAAAAATGTATAATTATTGTAGATCACTTTGATTATAATTAGAAGTGTTTTTTTTTTATATTTCATAACTGACTATTGTGTTAATGAAAAGTCCAGTAAAATAAAAAATGATGTGTAAAATTAATAATAAACAACGTGAATAACCGAACCTCGGTCACATTTTAAACAACTCTTGCATTGAAGCATTGAAATGAACAACTTTCCCAAAAAAATACATATTTTGACCATTGCTGACATTTTTGTATCCATTCAAAATTAATATCGCCTTCTTTGTCCATTTTAAATATCTATTTTAGAGAGGTACTTACAAATCAGTTTACAAATTAAACTGATCAACATTTTCCAAACCAATAATTAAATTCTGCTTTTAGACATATTAAATAAAATCAATAATCAGAACCGTGGTGTAATTAATTTAAGTCCTCATTAAGAAATGGATGCACAGTCGTGTTTACGTTTCGATCCGTCAATATTCGTTAAGAGATGAGCCGACTGCGCCCCGCTGCGGTTACTTTGTAGACATAGCTCAATTTATTTAATGGTATTATCATATGTACATATTACTCTAAACTAAAAATTTTACCGATGAGGTCTGATTTTATATTTGATGATATTCAAACCAAGGTCTACAATTATGCTGACAATCATGATAAATTGAAATGATTAAAATTTGAAATGGGATTAATAATTTATATTCATTTAGCATTCTTAGTAGAAAAAATAGGTACGTGCGTACGTACGATAACGTACATACGATGCCTTTTAATCGTACTTTACTGACTGTAATGATACTTCCTTGCTAATTTCGGAAGGTTACTTACGAAGTTTTAATAAATTACTTAATTTATTTCGCCTTTACTAGTTTTTCAAGAAATTTCTGGCAAGCAAAAATACATCCATTTTAATTAGGTTACAGACAAAATCGGCTGTTTATATATTTCCCAATTTTACTGTAGTGTAATTATGAACTTCAAAGCGACATGAACTTTATGACTATGGCCTTTTATAACCTAAAAACTATGATTTTTCCAACAGAAATCCTACATCAAAGTTGGAAATAATAAAAACCTACATTTCCTCAATTTCGGTAAACATAACTTTAAGTAATGTAAAAATACCGAGTTTAGTATTAGTTAGTTTTAAATAAATATTTAGCGAAGTCATTGAAATTATAGGCTTTTATAGGCTTAAAAAGTTTTAGTTCAAATGTTATCAGTTGGTACTGTTATAATGTACAAAAAATATTTGATTATAACCAACGCCATAGTAAATTATTTGTTGAATATTATACGTACACACGAAATATGATTAAGTATTAAAAAAAAACTTATTAATCTCCGTTAGTATTGTCTTTTTTACCCATACTGGATTACACACAATACCATACTAATTATAAAATTACTTACTTTTTTACTCTAAAATATCCCCTTAACATTATTCTATTTTTGATGATAATGTGCTAGACATTACATTAGTAAACATTACAATATTAGAAGGGCGGATTCTAGCGCGACCGCGAGACTTCGTTTACGTCTACGCCGTAGTCACGTGTAGCTACGCAGCCGCTACGCACGCGACCGAGATGAAAAGTAAAAACATTATTTTAGACGCAAAATATAAATAAAATACAAAGTTTTTAAATGTTACAAAAGTTGATACTGTTACTTTTAAATTAACGTCATATTTTTAATGTGTAGTTAAAAAAAATATTTCTCAAAATATTGAGTGCTAAAATTAAATATAACTTAATATTTTATCAAATAACATGTGCCCAATATTTTGCCACAAAACTAGGAACTACAAAATAATCGTAACTAAACTTACCGCTATGAAGATACCGCGAATGGCGATACAACTGGATACATTCAGTTCATACAGAGTACTTAGAACTTTACAAACTACAGTAAAATCGTATACAAAGACCCTACGCTAACACCGACTACCACATTGATACCTAACATGCAACTACGACAACTTCACAACCAGTGAGTAGCTTCTTAATTTAAAACTAACCTAAACACTTTTTAATTACTTTAAAAATACTTTAAAAACACCTATTGAATAAAAACTATTAGAAAACTTGAAAAGTTCGATACTATATTTGATTTGAGTTTTTAGTTAACGCCGAGATAAGTAAATCGCCGCGCCATTTACAAGTGGCCAGTATTAAAGATGTTAATTGTTTAAAAACTTTTTGTTAGTTGTAACTTTTTTGGTTAGGGATGTGGAGCGCGTGCTACGGCGGGCGCCGGCGGTGTAGCACTGAGCTCGGCGGGTATCAGGCAGTAACGACTGATATCGGTCTAGGATAGGTGTAGGACTGTAGGCACAGCCCTAACTACTGGCGCCAGTATGCGAGGCGAGTGTGGAGCGAGGACGAACCAACAGTACTACAGTAGCGTGTAGTAATGTTTCACACGACTTCACTTATGTTTGGATTTAGTTTCATTGTTTAGGTGATAGTGTTTGTTATGCTTGTGCAAATGTTGGGAAGTCGTTTGTCCTGTTGTTTAACGTGTGTTGTTAAGTGATATAGGCTTTGAAATTTAAATTTGTAACTTTGATTATTATTGTTTTATTTATTATACTTGTTGCCTCTCACTCGATGTATTACAAAAATATTTGATTTATCATCATACATTTTAATATAAAAATTGTTTACTATATATTTTTATTTCAAGTATTAAATTGAACTTGAGTCAAAACCAATTTATTACATATTGGCTTTTGAAGTCACGATTCAGTTGTATCCAAGTGCACAAGTATGTATAAAATATGAGAGAGAATGTGTACGTGATTAATGTCTGTACAAATAAATCTCTAACGAGCATTCAATAGAGAAAAGTAATTACTTAGAGTCTCAAGCAATACACCGGATTTTGACCGGAGACCTAAGAAAATAACATTCTCTAAATCTGATTCACGGTCAAACGAAACAAAAGTCAATAAACCGTTTGAAGTTCAAACGGTCGATACCTAAACCAATTGAATGCCGTAGGTGATCGACGGCCACGTTCCACGTAATCGGTTCTCAATCGAACGCGCCGAATATAGGCCTCACATTCCTAACTAGTCGGAATGAAACTTCGCCCATTATTGCCTTCTGCGTCGTCGCCCAAAGAAATTTACGAAATCACGTGCAAGAGTCGAAGCACAAAGCGAACGTTGTGATTTCAACCCGAAATAAAGGCCGGAAGAACGGTTCTGGTAGCATTTTCGTATTTTCAGTACAATGGATGGACAAAGGCGTGATTGCGCTCAGATACGAACCATCGGCGAATATAGACGCAACGCCATCTCTGAGCGGAAATAGGAACCGCTTAGTCGGCCCTTGATTGAAGCATCGTATTCCGGCTTGCAGCTGAATTGCAGTTTTAGCTTTTGATTATTTCGTACTACACTCGTTGAACGTGACGCAGTAGCTTTCTTTTTAGTGCTTTGTGTTCGTATAATTTAATTTGGAAAGTTGCGCGTTCAACTGGGAAATCGCATCACTACCATGTACCATTTTCTACATTTTGCTCTGTGCTCTGTAGATCTTGAAAATAAAAGTCGACTTGTAATGTAATGACTTAGATTTTGTTCGGGTTTTGTTATAGTTTCAAGAAACCAGGCTAATTGTTGGCCACTGATGTTCTATTTCTCACTTTAGTGGCAATACAAAACTTGATGTTATCTTTTCATTTACGAATAATTTACTAGCATTCATTGATACAGTTTATTAAACCACATTACGCCTACTCAACAATCAGAACATTAATACCAAATTATAAAACATAAACATCCTTATTTCGTCTCAATTTTAATTGCTAAAATACAACAAACACGCTCTGGCCGGTCATAAAGCCAAGTTATTACAACTACATGACAATTGTGCTCCAAACATTTACATAACAAATTGTATGAGTCCGAAGGACAGTCCCCAGCGATTTTTATGGAGTTAGAAACAGTTGCCTATGAAGCCGACATATTTACACGAAATATTTAAACAAGGGACGGCTAGTGGGCATTTCTGTCCGTATTACAAAATTACACGGCCTTGTTAATGTTTGTTATAGTTTCTGTCTTTTAATTAAAGTCGATTGGTCGAGTAAAATATTTGTTGGGAAATCAAAATATACGTTCAGTATACCAGCAATGTTATTGTGATTTTCGAATCAAAATACGAAATATTATAACGATTAAATACACATAACCGTTCCTTGGTTAAATTACTAAATAAAATACCCTAAATCTAGATCTCCTTCGGCATAAAAAACTTATTCAATTCATAATTATGCCTTTTCTTAATTCAAAACCCTCCACCCAAGTTAATTCTCATCTGAATACCTTAATATAATTAATTATAAACTGGAGCCTACTCACTACCCACCCACCTACCAACATTTCAAACAAAAATAACAGAGCACTAATGTCTCCGGTCTATGCGATATGTTAGACTTGTTTGCGTTTACTTATGTAGCGTAATGTAAAGGCTTGGGGCTCGCCGCTTGTTATTCAAGATGTCTGGGGAGATGCTGTAAAGTGAGTCGCCCTGTATTCTGCTGCGAGCTGCGTACCGACTAGATTCGTGCTCGTCTTATAACCGTGTAGACGCATAATTTTAGATGTTAACTACGAGAAAATGGAGTATTGGATGGGTTTGTATTATTATATCACTCGTATTTTGGTAACTTTAGGCTTACTTTAGATTTAAAAAATATATGTTTAAGAAAAAAATAAATGACTTTATCGTCAATGGACTTTATCGTGTATAGTCGCCGTAGCTAAAAGATGACGGGATGACAAAAGCTAAGAATAATGGCGTGGCGTGATCATTTATAAAATTAGAACGTTGTTACATGCTAATCTGCTATGAAAAAATAAATTATAGTCAACCTGTATTTTTTTTTACTGTAAGAATATTTTTACTTCTATAAATCTTTGCCTTCAAAAAAGTGTACATGACTTTACTGAAAATTAAACTGAACACAGTCATTGTATTTATACATGTCATGTCATGTGAATAAGTCTAGAAAATAGGTGAGAAAATCCAGTAGTTTTATATTCCTAATATCGTAGTGACCTGAACATGGAATGGAACAAGAAAAACTAAAAAAAAAAAAAAAGTTTCAAGTTTAAATTTTATAGGTACTGTCTTAAAACAGCCATTGCCTTTACCCAACATCACACAAGCGTTATAGACCTCCGAAAAACAAATCCACTGACCAACCCCCAATACCTCAATACCAAGAAACAACCTACAAACTAACAAGTCCAAAAACAATTTACATGGCGCACGGAGAGCGGCCGGCTCGATTTCCATAACTAATTAAATTGTGGACAAAGTTGGCTCGCAGGTGTGCACTGCCAGTGGTCTGCTACTCCAACTCCTCACGACCTGTTTATTTGAGTATATAATGCTAGATATGGGAATGTAAGGGAATTTCTTTAGGCTGTTGGAATTGTAGAGTTTGGTGAATGAAGTTGGATGGATTTTTATTTTTTTGTTGAATTTGGTTTAATGTTTGAGGATAATTTTGAATGCATAAGAGAATTATTGGAGTAAGAGGATTGAATTCACTATCTTTTAAGTAGTAAATGAAAATTTTAAGACAGATTTAAGAAAAATATTAGTAGAAATTGCGTATTTAATGTTTTCAAGATTTGTTGTCATTTTTTATTTATTATTGCTAAGGCATAATTCTTGGACTTTTTCAGCGATATCTGATAACTCATATAAACCGCACCATTTACCAGTAATATCTTCGCATTTGTCGCAACAACGGGCTCCAACGAAATGTTTTAATAGACCAGTTACCGTGTGCGGCTATAACGTTTTATTTGGCCTATCGGATCCGGGCCGGCATTGCATTCGATACAGAACCTCATTACCGGAACGATTCAATTCCAACCGGATAACCGAAGGCGTTACTGTAATGATAATGAGCTTAATCGAACGTTTTAAACGTAAAATCAATTTAATTACTTCGCTTTAAATAATTTGTTTATTTTTACAAGACAGATTGGTAAAACAATCTTTGTGAATACCGCTCAATCAATTTATTTGCTTGTAGGAGAATACTTGGTTTATTTTTGTCTATAATCTGTAAAAGAAGTCTTTATAAAACATCACTTGCCAAATATAACTCATGATTCATTTCTGTCTCAAAAAACTTTAGGTAAATCATTTTCCCCTTCACAAAAATCACAGGAAAGCCTACCGCCGTGGATTTTCTCATAAGTGTTTTTTTATTAATATTTATATGTGATAAAACTTCCTCCACGCCATGAGCGAACAGTACGCACATTTGTTAAGAGGGTCCCCTTATTAATGGATAGTTTGCCTCCATTAAAATGCGGATGATACGGGGGTGGCAAATGCGTAAGCAAAATGTGAAATTTATTTTACAGACAAAATGGTTCCTTATTTTGGAGCAATTTATTTTGTACATGAAATGATTTATTACTGAATTATTGAATGAGTAAGAGCGAATAAAATACCATGTAGCTGGTTGTTGGTTGGTTTCCCGATTTCCGGTTTCCTGAAATTCAGAATTTCAGAGATTAAAATATCGAATTGAAAAAACATATTAAGTAATACAATTGAATAAATCATTCTGACTTACTCGGTATGACGGGAATATGTCGAAATATTTTGAACATACGGAACTTAACTATAAGAAAATCAACGTCAATATAGACGCCAAACAATTACCCCCTGACGTAGTTACTTAATAAGTAAGTGTTTGTTAGTGTGTCAGCTAACTCCAAATCGAATTTCGTTAAAATGTATTCAGTTGTTTGAGCGTGAAAGAGTAAAAACATCCAACCATCCATGGCATACTTTCGCGTTTATATTATATGTAAAAAATCACACAAATCGAAACTAAGCAACCAAGATATCGAGTACTCTCATACTCATATCTCAGAGTTAAAAGCAGTATTTATAAACGTAAAAACCTATAGAGTGGAAACAAAAGCCATTGAGTTAATGAAACACCACGGAGCGGCGTTAATGAGCCATATAAAACACGTTCCATGTGTTATATCAGGTTATAGTAAGTGGACTTAATGGGGGGCTGGGGAACAACTACTAACGTGTTAATAGTACACTTTTCTACCGAAGTACTGAAGCCAATAGTTCGATTGGTCAGAAACTGTACGTTGTAACTTTTAGCATATTTTTTTTATATTTATCTGAATTAAAATTAAGTTTGGAAATAAGTATATAAGAGATCATGTGTCATCATAAAGTACCAGGGAGATAATTAACTAATAAATCGGGAATCTTGCAACTTTAAATCGTTCATTGTTGTCTAACTCGATGAATCGTGTACAATTTATTATTAACAAAAAAGTAGAAACAGAACGGATATTTCCTACATTTGCGTAGCTTTTAGCTCCTAAGCTAGTTGTTACATAATATCAATGAATACATCTGTAAGCGTAACTACGAACATCGTAGCACAGAGAGTACGTAGCAGCGTAGTGGCGTAGCACATTTGTAGCCCTTCAATTTGTTATGTAAATGCATCTTTTGTCCGTCCATCCGTCCGTAGCGAGCACCACTCTATAAATTTATTCGAATACCGCTGGGTGTGGGGATTTCCAGCAATTTTGTGCAATTGCTGCTCTGCTTGACCACTATTGGCGTTGTCAAGGTTACAACAATAAGATGTTGAATGGTCACTCTGGCGGGGTATTATGGAGATCAAAGTAAGTAGTACTTTAAAAAGGTTCTATTTCTTTTTCACTTATTTATTGAATGTTTTGCAGCAAGTTTCTTTAGGGTTGTTTCGACATACATGTTTTGGTGGCTTAGATGAGACAAGTTCGCCTAAAAAAAACAAATGGCAATCAGTTCCAAATGCACACCTAACAGCAAATACAAGCGATAATTTACAGTACTGCGTATGTAAGTGTTAATAACAGTGAAATGTTCGAACGCAGCCCACGAGAGCAATTGCCTTATCTACCGGGCGTTGGAATCAACCGCATTAACTAATAACCCACGTAGTTCAATCTGATATATTTGTGGTGGATAATGTTGATTTTGTTTTGTTTCTACTTCGCTATTTATTGGTCCGTTGTAAAGTTTTGTTTGAATTAACGATTTCGTGTTTGGGTGATTTGGAATTGTTGGTACGAAACTTGATTTTTGTACTGTTATTTGGTTAACGTAAAAAAGATACTTTAAGAATAGTAAGTGTAACTTTCGTTTATCATTTGCAAGAGCTAAGCATGAGGCTTCTTAAAAATGGGATGTTTATCAAGATATGTTTTTTTTTGACAATCGTCCCGAAAATATTACTAATCAAAACGAACAAGTCAAAACAACCCAAGCTTACTTTTTTATTTAATTTTTAGTTTTAACAGTCGCGGGATTGATAATTATCTCATTCGTTTTGCCCTTATACTATGAGACCATAATCACTAAGATGAGAGAGACGAGAAGACAGAGGAGGGAGAAAAAGTTTGAGATCCCATAAATTCCAACTAACACATCAACTCAAAATCAACACCAATAATAATTACCCACCACTGAACAATAACCGAAAATAATCTATATCAATCAAAAGCTTCGGTATCAGCCAATCAATCTCCACACTATTCACTCGTAACAAACGCATTGAATACGTTAATAGGCTAGCAATCATCAAATCATCGTCCGTCATCGAATCATCGGGCATTGTGGAGGGGGGCGCCACTGAACCTCTCAATATGCAAATTGCTCTGCCACGGAAAGCCTAACTGGCTATTGTAGGGAACGACCGGGATCGGTATAAACGGCTTTAGCGTCTATGCGATGTATGTTTTAGTGTGATAATCGTTGTTATTGATTAAAGTTATTATTTATTAAAGCCCCGTACTCTCACACATACTCTACTCGTACAACTATGGTGTCAGATACCTTCATATCAATTTTTTGAAAATTGGTCCAGCTTTTAGATTGAAATAGTAAAGTATATACCTACGTACATAAATAGTGAAAAAAATCACGCTTGTGTTATAATTTAGTATGGTAGTGTGATACAGATGTAGAGCAACATACAAATCACAATTCACCTTCCTCGTTTATATGGAAACAGTTACCTTTTCTCTACATCAATTGAAACATTTACACAATACGGAAGTAACTATTGTGTTTTTGAAATATGAAAATGTGTGTGATAAAAATCGTTAATATTTTACCATGCTTTTGAATAAACATGGTAATATGTCGTTTGATTTTGAAAAAGTAAATATAAAATCGATATATTTTTAAGCACACATTTCCTTAAATATCCGAGAGTACAGTCAGCAGCGGTGCGCCGGATATTGACATTGCCGCTATTTCCGCCGCGCCCCACTCCAGCCAGAATAAATACAGCAAGGGATTAAGGTTGATGACCTCGATTTTTACTTAATAATAGTTTTAATACTGCAAACATATATTAACAAATAAAAATATTTTTTCAAAACTTCCCATATTGATTTTTAACTAATTTTTTTCTTATGAAATACATAAATATTATGCATTTCCTTGAACCTGAAAGTTTTGAACTTTTAATTTTCGTACAAGGTAATTATTACACCAGGACCAAACACAATATATTTTTTTAACTACATAACATCCTTTACATAAAAAAATACACCCAACCGCTAAAACAAAAGCCAAAGATAATAAAAAGTATACCCAAAGGGACATTTAAAATGAAAACTCAGAAAACTCATGAAGTAAAGTCGACAAGTTTTAAAAGCATTTCTCGGTTTATTTGCGAGTAATGATTAACATTCATCATGTAAATTGTTATAAATTGTTAGATCGAAATGTAACTCTGAATCATGAATACACAAAAAAGAAAAAAAAAATACTTTTGAAAATTTCCGTTTTTAATACTTCGTAAACTTGACGATTAAGACTTCCACTCTCTGGTTTATGAAAATTTACTTTTCCATTTATCTTTTCAAATTCTTTTTTACATATTAAACAGGGTACTTTTGCTTAATAAGTATTAATATTTATAAGAGTGCTGAGGAATTGTGGATTTTGTTTAAGTGTTTAATTACTAAGACGCGGATCTTAGGATTATGGACGAAGTCGCGAATACGACCATTGCCTTCAGAAATTTCTTACAAATAACATACCCAAGAAACAAATGATTCTTTCTTACATTAATCATATACAAAACTATGCACATAGTCTTCTCGTAACTCAGCCCCAACACCCGTACCCCACTGAAAGGGACCCACCGTACCGTAGTCCAAAATTAAATTAAATATACACATGAATAACTAAACTTTTCAACGCATAACTCACTTTATACCTTTTAAACAAAACAATAAAACATAAGTAATTACGGCTTTTATTAACCCAACGCCGAATTAAAGTAACAAATGCATGATCATAAAAATAATTTATTCACTGAAGTTTCCGTGTGGTGTCCGGATATAAAGAATAGCACCACCCCATATCCTCCACTGGGTGTCGTAAAAGGCGACTAATGGACCTTAAGACCCAGTGCACTGTACCAAGCACCTTGGGTCACCCGAATGGTGGCGGGTAAACAACCAACAATCGTATTCCCAAAGAGGGTTGGTGTCAGGCAGGCGGCCGACTATAAAACCATAGCCAAAACTTTGAGCAACACGTCTAGAGGACGTGTTGCGCCGGCCCCAAATAAATAATTGGGATAAGGGCAGGGGTATGATGATGACTGAAGCTTGCTATTATGATATTCACAGAAACATAATTCGATTTACATTCTAAACGATTTTATTACAGAGATTGGTGACCTCTTAGGATGAAATATCTCTCAATTGCATTGAATAATCTTTTCAATCGGGAATGAAAAAAAGATTTCATTCCATACCACGGGGTATTACGCATTAATTTGTTGGGGTTCAGGAGAAATGAACAAGCAATGTGGAAGTAGAGACGTGCGCATTTATTCAAATGAGAAAATCATGCTTCCTTGAACGCTTTGTTCTACTGCTATAGTAGGACTATGTATGCTGAATTAAGGAAAGATAGACAAACACAAAACTTTGCTATGATCTTTTTTATAATTTGATTGAAGAAATAGATTTAACTTGGTTTGGTTTCGTGCGATATCGTAATTTTAAGATGCTATAATAAGAAAATGTAAGGAATAATAACCCAAAAGGTCTAAAATTATAAGAAAATCTGTCACTCCTACTTACAGTGCGTACTCCTACTTACAATATATTTTAAAACCCACCGTAAAATCTTTAAAATCTCCCTATTTCCTCATTGAGTTCCCTATCCCGCCATTCGACTGCAATGACAGGCATTGAGCGTTACCATACGCTTCCCTCCAGCCCCAACTCATCGCGGATTAATTAATTCATTGAATACGTTCAAAAAAATCCAATACTAATGTTTCCCGTTTTGCTGATGTACGCATCTTTTCATCCTCCCCGATTGCGGAAAATAAAATGTATCTCCTCCCCGTCAGTTTTACTAAAAGAACCATTTGTATATGAAACGGCCATTACCATTAGCCGCCGTTTCACTTCGCCATTGATGGGCAGCCCCTCGGCCATTCAGTGTCCGATGCAGACATATTATGTTGAGTTCATTACATTGTGCTACCCGGTAGGTGTGTACGCGTAATGGGGAATCGAAAGCGCAGTAGTTTGTACACACGGGAAGTAATGTATTAACTTCTTTGTGGAGAAAAAAAATACTTAAACGTTATAACGGTTTACTCACGCGTATTTATCGGGATAGCCCGACTAGTTTCGGACCCAACCGGAGTCCTTAATCATGAGCTGACGCGGCGGCGGGGTCGCGAGTCGAACTGATGTCGGCTGCCGCGCATCTCGCTGCGTAGCGTCGCGCTCGCGCCGAGGGAGGCGCTGGCGTCGCGGGTGGCGCGAGTGGGGGATCCGCCGGCAGCATCGTCATCGTCCGCGCTCCCGTGCTGGTTGAGTGGGTGCATACCGTGCTGACTGCGTCGCACTCCAGACTCGGCTTCGATGGACATGTCGTCATACGCAGTGCTGGTTTCCAAGATTGTGGCAGTGTCCAACCACCATCCCTGTTAAAATTCGGGTGACGGCTGATTTCTATCGCCTCACGTACTTTTCGCGGCACGAAATATTTTTCTCTCGCTAGTACGGAGGCTTGATCGAAGCGAATGTAGTGAGCCGTCCCCGCATTACAGACATGTTCTGCCACTGCCGACTTATCGGTGTCCCTGCTCTTCATATGCCGTATGTGTTCACCAAGCCTGGTTGCAACATTACGCCGGGTTTCCCCAATGTAGCTCAGGCCACAGTCGCACGGTATCCTGTATACTCCCGGGACGCCTAAAGGATCCTTGTCCTTGGGTGAGCGGACCAGCTGTCGTAGTTGTCCGGGCGGTCGATAGATCGTCTTGATGCTGTATCTTCGGCGTAACAAGCGACCTATCTTGTCCGTGACTCCTTGCACGTATGGTAAGTACGCGGGAGTGCGCTCCGCGTCCGCCGGACGTTTACGAGCCACATCAGGTGTGCTTATAAGACGTCTGCACTTACGCCACTGGTATCCGTTTCGCTCTAATACGTCACGTACATGCCTGAGTTCGGCGTCAACGTATTTAGGGTCGCACAGAGCGAGTGCTCGGTTCAGCAGCGTGCGTGGCACCGAAGATAGGTGTGAGTGGTGGTGATGGGAATCCGCTCGTAAGTACCGGTCTGTGTGCGTCGGTTTCCTGTAGACGGTGTGAGTCACGCGTCCGTTCGGCTCTCGGATGACCAGCACGTCCAAGAACGGCAATTTCCCCTCAACTTCTTCCTCTAGAGTGACCTCTATCTTCGCATGTACACGATTTAGGTGCGACGTCAGGTCCTTCAGTGTGTCCCGGGTGACGACAGCAAAAATGTCATCGACATATCGCCACCAGTATCGCGGTTTAACATTGGCGGAGTCCAATGCTTTCTGTTCGAACCACTCCATAAAAATATTCGCTACGACCGGCGCGAGCGGCGAGCCCATAGCCACTCCGTCAATTTGGAGGTAGAATTCACCTCGCCACAGAAAATAGCCGCTCTTCAAACAGTAACTGATGCTCTCAACGTAACCAGTAGGTATTGATGTTCCGCCTAAAAGGGTTGTAATGATGTCTATGACCTCATCCACTGGTACGTTGGTAAACAGCGACGTTATGTCGAAACTGACCATTATTTCGGTTTCCTGTAGCTGTACACCGCCTAATAACTCGACAAAATGACGTGAGTCCCTTACGTGGCTGCCCGTTTTGCCTGTGTAAGGTTGAAGGAGTGTAGCCAGGTGACGCGACAGTTTGTAAGTCGGTGCGTCTATTTGGCTAACTATGGGTCGTAGCGGCCAGTTTGCCTTATGGATCTTCGGCAAACCATAAATTTTGGGTGGTGTCGGATTTAGTGGACGGAGTTGTGCTACCAATTCCTTGTCACCTAACATATGCAGAAGTTTGTTTACTTTAGTTGTGACGCGGGACGTGGGGTTGTAACGCACTTTCTGATATATACTGGTGTCGCCCACCATTTGCGTGATCTTCTGCTCGTACGCTTCGGTGTCGACGACCACAGTGGCGTTGCCTTTATCGGCTGGTAGCACTAACAATGACACATCATTGCGCAAATCTCGCAGAGCACTAACCTCCTTAAGGGTAATATTGCTTTTAGGTGGCGATGACTTACGCAACAATGTTGACACGTCTTGTCGCAAACACTCGGCGTCTCCGTGAGGTATTTTATTTCTGAAGATAGTATTTTCAATGTTCGTTATTATATCCTCAACGGGTATTCTGCGCGGTGTCAACGCAAAGTTCAGTCCACGGGTTAGCACAGATACAGTGTCTTCTGACAATTGTTTTGACGACAAATTGACGACGGTTTTTGCGTCTGATTTTCCAGGTGTGACCTTGACTAACTTATGTGGGTAGGTATTTCTGCATTTAATTAAGTTCGTCAATTTGTGCTCCTGTCGTTTAGTAGTCTGTGAACCTATGTTCTCAACCCGGCTGTATGTCATGGCGTCCAGCACATTCCACATATCTGAACCGTTACGGTGAACACAAAAATACACAAAATATAGTGAACCGTTACGGTGCGGTATGGCTAAACAAAGTCAGAGAATTTACGCGATTAAGAAACAAACGTAAGAGACTCGAGTGTGGTTTGAGGTTTTTAGTGCAGTGCCGTGATAACAATGTTGTGCCTAAGTTTGCCCAAATAAAACCGTTAAAGTGCATACGAGATTACGAAGATTTCTTTAGTGTCGCGAGTAGGAAATTATTGTGCCGCGCGATTTCCGACTACCGTCGAAAATATATGTGCGTGAGTCAGTGCGTATACGAACTACATCTACAGTTATCGCGGTTCTTAGATGGAGATATGTGGAATGTGCTGGACGCCATGACATACAGCCGGGTTGAGAACATAGGTTCACAGACTACTAAACGACAGGAGCACAAATTGACGAACTTAATTAAATGCAGAAATACCTACCCACATAAGTTAGTCAAGGTCACACCTGGAACATCAGACGCAAAAACCGTCGTCAATTTGTCGTCAAAACAATTGTCAGAAGACACTGTATCTGTGCTAACCCGTGGACTGAACTTTGCGTTGACACCGCGCAGAATACCCGTTGAGGATATAATAACGAACATTGAAAATACTATCTTCAGAAATAAAATACCTCACGGAGACGCCGAGTGTTTGCGACAAGACGTGTCAACATTGTTGCGTAAGTCATCGCCACCTAAAAGCAATATTACCCTTAAGGAGGTTAGTGCTCTGCGAGATTTGCGCAATGATGTGTCATTGTTAGTGCTACCAGCCGATAAAGGCAACGCCACTGTGGTCGTCGACACCGAAGCGTACGAGCAGAAGATCACGCAAATGGTGGGCGACACCAGTATATATCAGAAAGTGCGTTACAACCCCACGTCCCGCGTCACAACTAAAGTAAACAAACTTCTGCATATGTTAGGTGACAAGGAATTGGTAGCACAACTCCGTCCACTAAATCCGACACCACCCAAAATTTATGGTTTGCCGAAGATCCATAAGGCAAACTGGCCGCTACGACCCATAGTTAGCCAAATAGACGCACCGACTTACAAACTGTCGCGTCACCTGGCTACACTCCTTCAACCTTACACAGGCAAAACGGGCAGCCACGTAAGGGACTCACGTCATTTTGTCGAGTTATTAGGCGGTGTACAGCTACAGGAAACCGAAATAATGGTCAGTTTCGACATAACGTCGCTGTTTACCAACGTACCAGTGGATGAGGTCATAGACATCATTACAACCCTTTTAGGCGGAACATCAATACCTACTGGTTACGTTGAGAGCATCAGTTACTGTTTGAAGAGCGGCTATTTTCTGTGGCGAGGTGAATTCTACCTCCAAATTGACGGAGTGGCTATGGGCTCGCCGCTCGCGCCGGTCGTAGCGAATATTTTTATGGAGTGGTTCGAACAGAAAGCATTGGACTCCGCCAATGTTAAACCGCGATACTGGTGGCGATATGTCGATGACATTTTTGCTGTCGTCACCCGGGACACACTGAAGGACCTGACGTCGCACCTAAATCGTGTACATGCGAAGATAGAGGTCACTCTAGAGGAAGAAGTTGAGGGGAAATTGCCGTTCTTGGACGTGCTGGTCATCCGAGAGCCGAACGGACGCGTGACTCACACCGTCTACAGGAAACCGACGCACACAGACCGGTACTTACGAGCGGATTCCCATCACCACCACTCACACCTATCTTCGGTGCCACGCACGCTGCTGAACCGAGCACTCGCTCTGTGCGACCCTAAATACGTTGACGCCGAACTCAGGCATGTACGTGACGTATTAGAGCGAAACGGATACCAGTGGCGTAAGTGCAGACGTCTTATAAGCACACCTGATGTGGCTCGTAAACGTCCGGCGGACGCGGAGCGCACTCCCGCGTACTTACCATACGTGCAAGGAGTCACGGACAAGATAGGTCGCTTGTTACGCCGAAGATACAGCATCAAGACGATCTATCGACCGCCCGGACAACTACGACAGCTGGTCCGCTCACCCAAGGACAAGGATCCTTTAGGCGTCCCGGGAGTATACAGGATACCGTGCGACTGTGGCCTGAGCTACATTGGGGAAACCCGGCGTAATGTTGCAACCAGGCTTGGTGAACACATACGGCATATGAAGAGCAGGGACACCGATAAGTCGGCAGTGGCAGAACATGTCTGTAATGCGGGGACGGCTCACTACATTCGCTTCGATCAAGCCTCCGTACTAGCGAGAGAAAAATATTTCGTGCCGCGAAAAGTACGTGAGGCGATAGAAATCAGCCGTCACCCGAATTTTAACAGGGATGGTGGTTGGACACTGCCACAATCTTGGAAACCAGCACTGCGTATGACGACATGTCCATCGAAGCCGAGTCTGGAGTGCGACGCAGTCAGCACGGTATGCACCCACTCAACCAGCACGGGAGCGCGGACGATGACGATGCTGCCGGCGGATCCCCCACTCGCGCCACCCGCGACGCCAGCGCCTCCCTCGGCGCGAGCGCGACGCTACGCAGCGAGATGCGCGGCAGCCGACATCAGTTCGACTCGCGACCCCGCCGCCGCGTCAGCTCATGATTAAGGACTCCGGTTGGGTCCGAAACTAGTCGGGCTATCCCGATAAATACGCGTGAGTAAACCGTTATAACGTTTAAGTATGAATCATCCTCACGAAAGTTATTATAAAAAAATAGAGAAAAAAAATGTTTCGATTCTAAGAGTGACAGGGAAATATAAGCGAGCGGCTATACCACACTATTTGAACGATACTTACTCAATTAACGTACCATCTGTAAAATAAACTCCTTTTAAAGACGTATGCCTACCTACCATTCGTGTCAAAATATTTTTCTATATCTACCTCAAACCTTCCCTTTATGGGGAGAGGCCTGTGCCCAGCAGTAGGACGTATATAGGCTGATTTATCTATTTATTATACCTACCTATCACGTTCCACACATATGCACGTTTATTTTAAGCCCAGCATTCCAAACACGAGTGCAAATCTGAAATCCTCTTACAGGAATACTTCTCGGCTCTCATTGATATACTGTAGCAATAGCCTCTGTGGACTTTGCATTATCACTGGCCATGTTCAAGACGATTTGAATTTCAATACACGCCGAACTGTCCCGGCGTGGATCACGGCTACGTAATACTGCCAGTTAAACACCATAATATCGGCAGCAGGTTCTGTGTTTGAGATGGAATAACTTAACGTACTTACTTTACTAGTGAATTTCGTCAAATATTTTTTTATACGACGATTTTAAGTCATTAAAACAGAAAAGGTTTTTTAACCAAAAAATATCAAAAGAAATACCTAATGACTCTTCCATGCCATGTAAAGTAACTGGACAACTACATAATTATTAACTTTAACTACGATTAAGCAGAGTCCACCTGTATGCGGCGCTTAACAAAGATTTTTCTTACTTTTTTTTTTATTTTTGGTGATGTCGCCAGCGGTAAGATTATGTCCGTCAATTAAAATAAAATCAACATTTTAGTTTAATACCAGTCTTATCAAACTGAATTTATTTTAACGATATCTATACAGGAAGTGACTGTGGACTTCAGCAAACTAGTACAATTCGATTCCATAAAACAAAATGTAAGGAACGAAAATTCCTAAGAACACAATTCGAATCTTCAGGGATTCTCTTCTTACGTCAGCTTAGCGCGCATAAAAATAAACATCATATAAAATATCTCTTTTAAAAGCCCGATACGGTTGTGACAACCGCGGGCCACGCGTATCGTCTCCGTATATAATACACAGTTGTCCGGTCGCCGATCTTAAACAATAAATCTATTGGCGTCCGAAAGGGGCTTAGCCAGTCCCCTTGGCTTCTCTTTGTAAATTCCCTGTTCGTATCTTTTCGCTCGAATGGCGACTTTATCTTCGGGACTGTATTGGCTTCGATGGAAAATGTATGGTGTGGAATTAAGACCGTCTCTTGTTTGGTAAGGATTTACTTTTTTTTTTGAATAATGTTATATTTTTGTTGGGGGCGAAAGTTTTTATTGAATTGCTCTATTAGAAGGCTTACTAGATCATTGACTTACTAAATAACTTAACATAATTAAATAAACATTTTCGAATTATTTTAGGAATAACAAAAACGTTTTTCTTACCGCGACCATTTTCTACTACCGTTTACATTCAAAATCCCCTATTTTAAATTTCTGGGGAAAATTCCTAACGCCTATTGACGTTGGTTGATCGAATTATATGGAGAAGCCATTGGATAACTATACCGTAAGCCTTCTAGACAGGAGCGTGTCGCCACCGAGCACTTCCGAGTATTCACGGAAGCGACCCTGGTCTGTTCCCAACACAAGGAGTAGCACACATACACACATACTGGCTTTAATAGGATCTACCTTTACTCTGAATTAGTCGTAACAGTTAACAAGAAACTGCACTGGCCCAGCCTCCGCAAGCTTGCATCTACACATCACACTAACACAGACACACACACACATATGTAGTTGCCATAATACCTTTCAAAAACAAACAAGCGAGAATCGAAAAAATCTCTCACGATCGACCAATTGCGAATTTAAAAATGGAATTGCTCCAATTTCGTTCTGCTATGGAAGAGTGCGCAAACTTATTAGCAAGCGACCGTTGGGTTATCGGCGATCTTCCTTTACTTTTTGCAGGTGATCGGACGGTACGAGATTGATTGGACGATCTCGATTGGACGCTGGCCCCGTGACTCATTTTAGACGTCACCAACTGACGTTTCAGCTGCGACGTTTTAACGATTACTGATTGCGTTTTTAATGAATGGAGGATTTTGTGTCGTTAGCTTCGCGTGTGGGGATTTGATTATCGCTTTCGGTGCGATTGATATCAATCGCAGTGGGGCAAGTGATAGACTGGCGTATGCATTTTTAGGTCGGTTACGTGAATGGCCTGACAGCTACAAGGGATATTTGCACAATAGCTGTGATTCGCACTTATAAAGGACCTATTTATAGATGTTAGACTAAACGATGCCGAGGATGAAGATATAGTGCATTTGCACGTGGTCCAAATACTGTCAATCTATTTAAAAAAATAACATTCTATTATTATTCTAACAAAAATCTTAAACAAATCAGGCTTACAAAATCCAGATTCAGAAATAACTAGATAAAGGTCATTGGGCACCTAAGTATGGAAACTATACCCACGGCCTACAGAAAAAAAAATAGGTAGTATGTTTAGATAAACGTCTCTAGTTTACGAATATATATGTCGCATTAACGCAGACAATGGGAACAATACAGAAACCTAAACAATAAAAATACAATAATAAGGTTAATTATAACAAGGCTTAGTACATTTTTATTGGTTTCTTGATAGTAAACATGATTTTAAAAATAAAATAAGTGAAATAAAACAAGTATAGAAGAGTTTATAAGTTTTATTCGACATGATCAATGTCTATAGGAATAATTGTGTCGTCTAAAAACGCCGCAGGTGCATCAATTTGATTTTGATATATTATCGGGCCCAAGACAAAAAAAATACTATGCTGGCTATATGCGCACAGCATCCAATAGTGCGGCGACCGTGGCTACATGAAACACAACTATTTTGTCTTTCCATATTATCAACTAAAACCAGAATTCAAAATCCAAATGCAAACTAATAATCCAAAAAACACGCCAAAGTAATCGATAAAAACAATAAAAGCCTAAGAAACACACAGATCGCAACGACAATAAATGACGAACGACTGCGACCTGGCCGGGTCGCGCGACGCGAGCGCATCGTCAAAATCGGTTTTCACTCTTTAGTGCGAGTGAGAAGACATATTATTATATGCATGCCACTAATCGCGCACTCAACGTTTATTTTGTTTATTTATTTAACAGAAAACTTCGCTGGAATTGTTTTATAAATACATTTATTACCTATTTTTTATTTACTTATAACTTTTTATTCCCGTGGTTTAAAAAAAAAATAACTATCTAAATTTTAATGTAGGTTAATACTTAACAATTTAAAACTAATTTGGTTTTTGTAGGAAAACTTTCGTTAGCTGGGTCGGATTGCGCCCAATGACCTTTCCTTGCATGCGTTAGTCCAATTAAGTCTGTAAGACACAGATATAAAAGTAAACGATAATAGGATTTATGCGGCGCTCGTTACGTAAAAATGTTAAGGTACAAACGTGCACACGTCTCCGCCAACAACATTAGAATAATTGATTAACTAAACGCAAAGAGAAATAATCGCGATTCAGCGTTTTATCAACTAAGGATTGTTACACATTTACGATTCGAAGATGATTTTTCGCGTTTTATGAGTATTTAAACAGAATAATTGAGATTTCTAACCACTTAGTATTATTCATTTTACATAACTTTTGATTTATTAATGATATGTAAAAAGTGTACTAAAACTAAAATGAAACCTTGATCGATTAGGTTTCGTATAACATTTATTTTATGACTCTTTGTTCTTTGATATCCAAAAACAGCATTTTACTCTTCTAATTTAAAAAGTTGAAAAACCATCCGCGTAAAACTTGAAGTTGCAACCAGCCTAAATCTCTTCCGTGCCAGGAAAAATGATTTATAAAAGCTCGCTCCACTATACACGTCTCTTTTCCCCTTGCTTATTTCACATGCTTCCGTCCTTGTCTATACTAGTCCAATTTCACAGGCGGCTGGTTGCTTCCGTAGGACCTCGGTGGCTCGGTAGTAATGCCTCTATTGATTAAGAAACGTGAATATTCATTCAATTATATGGTAGCGCGGCTCCCTGATGAAACCTTGTGGGTTATGGTTTTAAAGGGTATTTACCTACTTTGCGCTGAAAGAAAATATTTGTTCTGTTCTATTGACATTGTCGGGTTTCGTTCCCGTTTGTTTTTTGTAAGAAGTTTGTCTGAAGATAAAGTTTACTACTTAGTTGAGCTGGATATTTTAAGTTGAAATGAAATACAATGTTTTCCTTTACTCTCTACTAAAACCAACCAAACTACTATTAAAGTTTGTACCAAATTTTGTGTTATGGAGCACTTAACCTATATTAAAACGAATTCATCGACGATCATCATCTTTCTACATGCAAGAAGATACAAAACTACCATCACACATTCTCAAGTCACACATCCCTCTTTACTTAAACGACATCCAGCTTTTCATTATTCATTTCCCCAATATTGGAATAAGTAAGCAAACAAAAATATTCATCGGGGTTCTGGATAAAGATTTCTTTCGCAATATGTAGGCGGGAGGTAGCAGTAGCGGAGGTTTCCGCACAATCTATCGTCGGTATAATGGAGCTGTTAAAGACAATATGCTAGGAAACATATTGGATGCAGCCCGACGAATGTGTAAGCGAGCGAGCGGAGACGACTGCTCAAGACTATGTCGCACTGGGCGGAAGATGGAACCAATGTTCACGAAATTTTGAATATCATTTTCGAAAATTTTGAAGAAAATTTCGAATACCTTGGTGGACCTCGTGCTGCTTATTTTAAGCATCTGGATGGTGGTTGAGTAGGATTCAAAATTAGCATTAATTATTACGTAGACCAGGTAAGGTACGACTCTTCTCATAAAATCAAATTATCTTTTATTGACATAAAGTTATCTGAAATTACAAATCAAAAATACGTTATTGTAATAAGTGATGAATATACTCGTAGAAGAAAAAACGATGTCACAAATGATTTTTCACTCTACAAAAAAAATATTCTTAATCCTTTAAAACGCAGTCCTGCGACCGGTGTGCCTCAAGGCTTAGCAAGCGATAAATCCATAGCTACATCTGGGCAGGCGCTCGGTTCAATTTTATTACTATTCTCTCTGCCGAGGACTTATTCGATTCACCCGTCAAAGCGGCCCGTCCTACGGGAACCTCGGTTACATTATCTCTTCGCCTTAGACGCTTCTTACCAGCTTATCTTCACTTCACTCTTTGAGAAATCCAGTATAGGATACTTAAAACCTCTATTGATATTCCGAATTCAATTATGTATTTGTTTAAAATTTTTCGTACTGCTGAAATTTGCTCCAGAAACGGTACCTAATTGTAAAAGTAAAACTGCAATTCACAGTATTTTTTCTTTATATTGTTATCTTATTATTATTTCTGTTACATTATCATTACGTAATACACGAATCCCAAATAAATTTAAGAACAATAATTTCTAAATAATTTGCAGTGTTTCTAGATATGAAACACCATCGCGGTTTCTTTGAATATGTGCGACGTACAAGTCTGTTTTTCTAAAAACTATTATATGCTTAAGTTATTTAAAATACATACATTTTTATGTATCAAACTATGCAATCTCAAAACACAAGTCAAGTGCAAACACCAATGCTAAACGTATACGCATTTTATGAGGCATTATAATATTATAATGCAATAAAAACATTGCACAATCAAATACCGGCCCAGTTTGATACAGAATGTTAACAGTTTATTTTCATATTTTTTTACAAACAGTCTAATGTATAAGTTCAATAATAATTGTTTAAGGTTCTTTATGTTAATTATCCTCATATCTAAAACGAATAGTGTATTAAAATTTAATAACTTTAAGGAGAAATTAGTTTTGGTAAGCCGTGGTTTTATTTTTCATTTTTGAATTAATTATTTAGTCAAATCCCATAAAGATTTTGTCACCCCTTCACAATCAAACAACTGGAAGAATTCTGATGAATTTTGTACAGTTAGCTGACACCCAGGAGTAGCACAGGACATTTTTTTATCGATTGCGTCTGCGTGGGGTAATATTTTTACAGCTATAACCGACATTCGAGCGAGCATCATCATACCCCTGCCCTTATCCCAATTTTTACTTGGAGTCAGCGCAACACGTCTTCTAGACATGTTGCTTAAAGTTTTGGCTATGGTTTTATAGTCGGCCGCCTGCCTGGCACTAACCCTCTTTGGGAATGCGATTGTTGGTTGTTTACCCGCCACCATTCGGGTAACCCAAGGTGCTTGGTACAGTGCACTGGGTCTTAAGGTCCATTAGTCGCCTTTTACGACACCCAGTGGAGGATATGGGGTGGTGCTATTCTTTATATCCGGACACCACACGGACATTCGAGCGAGCAACAGCTAGTTTTAAATACTATAACCAAGGAGAGGCAGCCTTTTGAATCACTAAACCAATATTTTCTTATTTAAAGTCAATGACTTCGACTGGCTTTAGATCCCTTTGCATTATACAGTCAACGTCAACGTCACAAAAAGAATCGCACGCGCAACTGCTAAATCTAGTTCCTGCCGATAACATGTTACCAATATTTTCTATTTTACAGCAATTATTAAAAGTAAAACCAAAAGCTAATTTGGTGGCAGCGCCTCAATTGCTGCGGTTTCCTCTCTGCAAGCTGGCGACAGTGGCGAAGGGAGAGGCGAGGAGAGAGCTGATGACGTCTTTGGGTTTTGGAGATGAAATCAAGGTAATAAAAACGAACTTTGATCATTACAATAACAGGGAATGCGAAAATTTTGAACAAAAAGAAGGAAATTAATAGGGAAACAGTTAAATAATGTCTATAAGAAGATCTATCCCAAATTATGGTTGTCGATGATAATTATTACCATTCAACAGAGTATTATAAATCAAAAAACCCACATGGTATAAATGATGAGCTAGATGTAGAAAACTAAGATGACCCCGATGATGTAGAAGACACTGGAGAAGGTACTTCTATTATTGTTAAATGCAAACACTTTAATACGTACCGTTTTTCAGTTGAATAGCTGCTACACAAGGTTAAAAGAATCTATAAAGACGATGGCTGAAAGTGATTTAACGTTAGTGAACAGAATATACGTGAATTACACAAATGATATTGAACCAAGTTTCATAACAAATTCTACAGAGAAGTGGGGAGTCCAAGTGGAGAAAATTGCTTTTATCTATCCGAAAGCAGCTGTATCTTATATAAATCGATGGGTATGGTTATTTTACTATGAAAATAAATAAGAACTATATTATTAACCTAACTTTCGTGAGGTGGATTCATAATTGCTAAAATATACGGTCTACTCACGCGTATTTATCGGGAACGCCCGACTAGTTTCGGACCCAACCAGAGTCTTTAATCATGAACTGACGCGGTGGCTGGGTCGCAAGTCGAACTCGACTCGACTTGCAAACCCAACGCCACCATTCCGATAAATACGTGAAAATAAACCGCATAATGAAACAATATCGAACTGAATTGTCAAAAATTAAACTTTCTAAGCAGTCAGTTGTTTAACAAATTTTTCTTACAGGTAGGTACTGGAACATATAAAAGGATTATGGATATATTAGATCCGGGAGATATAACCAAGGAAACGACGATGATTATTATTAATGCTGTACATTTCAAAGTACGTATTTATTTTGGAATCCCTTTCCTTGTTATTCCAATTTTACTGCTAGGTGGGGCCTCTACTAATAGGTACTTAGTAACTTTGCTTATACTATTCTGATTATTTGATTATATTGGCAATCAGTAAAGAAAACATCGAGAGAGAAAAAATTGCTAACCCGCAAATGAATTTGCGTGTTCACCAAATCTCGTTTCTTCTGCATACGTGGTGAATGTGTTTTCAATGGGACAGATATTCAAACCTATTTTTTGTTTCTACAAAATGCAAAGTCAATAGATACATAGAATGTAACATCATCAAATACGAAGGCATCCTTTAATATATCAAAAGCCAAAAGTAATCTAGTGATGAGACTGTACCTTCTTACCATTGATGATAATTTTGAATATCTGTTTACCAGTCATCTACCTCTATATAATCTTCTTTCCTGTCTAGCTTCTTTCCTTCTATTAGCGATAAGACTTTTCACAGCTGTAACCATGGTGTACAATAAAGAGTATTCTATTCCATTCAATGTTGTATTTCACAGGGGACGTGGGAATCACCCTTTGATTTCCGATTTACTAAACTTTCCAAGTTCCGCCATATTGATGGAAGAATATCAAGAGTTCCCATGATGACCAGGATCGATAGCCTTTCTTATACCGCTGCTGACGGCTATCAGGTTAGTTCTAGACATTTTTCATTTCTTTTTACCTTCACACAAAGCCATCTCAAACTAAGCAGAGCTTGTATTATGAGTACTAGACAACTGATAAACATACTTATATTAGACAAATTACACCCAGACACAGAACAAATGATCATGCTCATCACCAAAATGTTTGTCCTGGGTAGGAATCAAACACTCGACCTATAGCACACTGGACCAACAGGCCAGTCATTGAAATAAGCATGGTGAACGCAGCTCATTCTCAGGACTGAGATTTACAAAAAATTGGACAACATTAAATAGTAAATCCCTTATGGAACTTTATCCCACTATAGAAAATAATTTAACATAAATCTTTTGAATTTTTCCTTTTTAGTTTCTCTCAATGAAGTTTGCTAGTTGGAGAGCAACGCTAACAATTGTTTTGCCAAAGACGCCACAGGGATTGCCAGAATTCCTTGAGAAATTAGAGGAAGACCCAAGTTACATCTCAAGCAATATCAAGAGAATGTCAATGACACCTATGAGAATTTTTCTACCGCGGTTTAAAATCAAAAGTTATGTGGATTGGACGGGATTTCTTCAAGAGGTATTTTCTACCTTACGTCTAGATAGCGTAAAATAGTTTTAAATTTTCCCTTTTGTTCACCAAACAACTTTTTTACCCGATCCTTAATTAGTTTAAAGTTACCACTATAATTAGTTCAAAGAAGACCGTTAAGTAGTGTTATAATACGTGGTTTTTCTTTTATCCTGAAAACACTAATGGACCAAAGTGCAGTCAGTAAAACTTATGCATGACGTCACTTTTTCGTTTAAATTTTGCGGAGGCTTTAGGTCACAAATTATTTATTTTTTTTTCAGTTGGGAATTACTGAGATATTCAGCAAGACATCTTCGGGCCTGTCAGCGATATTAAAAAATGATAGCGGAACAAAACAATTTGCTTTAAATAAAGCGAAGCAAAAAGTCTTTATACAAATAGACGAGATGGGCGTCGCCAGGTTCACAAGAGGTTCACATTCATAATAATACTTTCAAAACCCAAGGATTTTTCAAACTATTTTAATGTCAATTACAAAGTCAAGGAATCAAAATAGTAGGGTAATAGTAGTCTATCTTTCCACACTATTGGCAAAATATTTATTACTAAGCACTACAATTTGAAGTTTGAAAACCATTCTCCAAACAAATTATGTCCCTTCGTTTCGAATACCCTTTCAGTAACATCCATACTTTTGGCTAATAACCAAATGCAAAAACGATGCACAGCTGACGCATAGCAATGAACCCTTAACTGTCTAAGATGCTTTGTCAATGTCAAGTAGATTGTAGAACGCCACTTACCTAAGTATCGTTCTTAGTATTTGTATCGACATCGTGCTTACGCCTGTTAGACAACCTATTTATCCCATCTCTCTCCACAGATCCAATACGACAGGACAGCCAACCGAAAATACCACGATTCCTGGATGTACCAGAATTCGTTGCGGATAGACCATTCTACTTCCAAATATCGTTGGACTTTGAAAGCACTCGGTATGAGATCTTCACTGGTGTTTACTACGGCCCAGAACCAGAAATCGTAAGCAAGCCGTAAATGATAACTAGGCTTACAGGGGGACTACTTAAAGAAGCAACGCGACAGGTAAAATTTTTCTTAGGTCGCCGGAGATGCGGTGAATGTGACAACAAATCCCGTTCCCTTGGCCACAGGCAGACGAGAACGTTCCAATGGTTTTAGCCGGTAAGAGTCCGAGTCACCCTCTCCTCCGTCGAACCTCTGACGGTGGATAATCCATGAAGATTTCCACTGGGTTGCCAAAAAAGAAAGGTAGAGTTTTGGGACAATTGGCACCTGACAATAAGACAGTGAACTACATAGTATTATAGATATGACATCTCTCTTCCACAAACGTAACAGTCTCACTTCAGAAATAGTGTAGTTAGCCTCTAGTCCTTGTGCAAATATCTACAGAGAAAAAATCTATCTGTCGCCTTGTCTCGTAAGCTAGGAAGCCCCAATGCCTGCTTCTAATAGGGCCGATCAACGTGAAAATATTTAATAATTATAATATGTCAAATTTCAATGTCATTACTTAATTGGTGGTTATACATATTAGTCTTTTGAATAACTTATTAGAACACATCAGGTTTTTAAATTAAGTTCAAAAAAAATTAGCACAAAGGTTTCATAAAAATGGTCATTGGACGGTCTACATTAGGCTACCAAATATTTGTAACTTAAATATAATTGTCAGATAAGTAAATAATTCTAATTTTGTCTGTGTTTTAATCAATAACCTTATCACAAGATTGTGGAATACTTCGCAACTGGCAGTTAGGCCGCTGGTCTTTCAAACCGCAATACAATATTTTTTAACCGTCAGTCAAAGCTAATGTTAAGCTCTATGATTGGTTGTAAGTTTTATGGTCAACCTCAACCAATCACAGTCGTGATCAGTTGATTTGACTGTGAGTCTCTAATTTTATTAAGTGGTCTGTGGTAGTTATGAAATATGTTAATTGTGTCAACGTTCAAAATATTATTAGTATTTAGTGCAAATTATGTACGGGTTTTGTAGTACGTCATTTTGATTTGCGAATCATTTGAATCTCGGAAAGATTTGTATAAGGCGTTTAGTAAGTCAAAAAATATGTTACAATTTAAAATCACAAATTCACGAATCTCTGCCGTGCAAACAGTAGAGATTCGTGGAAGGACTTGGGGAAGCCTTTGCCCTGCAGTGAGACACTACAGGCTAGGAAAAAGTTTGCTCAAATTTTGACCAAAAACTGAACTGACCATCATGTACAGAAAATTCCACCCCATTCTTCATCTGCATATTCCTCGATTCAAATGCACAATTTAAACTTAAAATAATTCAAATTTAAATAAAATATCCATTGTATTATTTTGGTCGCGAGTAGCATTGTCATCATTGAAATTTAACGCCACTTATAATGCCTGTAATTTAGGGAACGACATTTCGTCAATAAGTAATATTTCTCGGACCCCTTTACAATTAGTCAAATAGTTCGTAATTAGGGGCACGTTGCTGGACAACGCGTGTGGCGCACGTGTCTCCCTAGTTAGCAATCATTGTTATTTACATTTTGTAATACGAGTCATTTCTTTTAAATAATTTAAAAATTCAATTGTCATTTGAAGCATATTAGCTTTGATAATGCTCGTGTAGCATATAGTGACAAGTGAATGGGTTTTATATTATTGTATCATTCTATAATTACAACTGTGCAATTGTGAAAATATCACAATTTTTTTTCTATCCCTATTTGGAAAAACACTTTTACCCATTAAAGGGGTATTAAATATAATAATAATGTGTCCGGACCGATTTCGGCCACGGCGGCTAGTATTACTATGACACCAACCAGCTACGCAGAACATATTATAGTGCACAAGCGTGTGCGCAAACACAGGTGCACTCTCTATTCCTTTACTCTCATAGCCAGTATTTATTAAGACTACTAAGAATAGTTTTTATTAAGACTACTACTAGCTTTTGCCCGCTATTAGTCCCGCGCGAATTTCTGTTATAGCTGCAAAAATGTTACCTCCCTCTAACGTTGTCCGTCAATAAAAATATACTTTTTGTTAGTCCAGAATGTCAGCTTAATCCATACTATATAAAAAAAATATTCACTCAATTGAGCGTAAAACAGTTATAAATATCCGTCCATCCAGCCATCCATACTTACAAACTTTTGCATTTATAACATTATATAGTAGAATTTAAGACAAACTAAAGACTTTTAAACTTACTAAGCGACTTCAAACCAGCATAAACTCCGTATCAACTGATCCTTTGTATACACGAGTATATAAACAGCTTTACAGACAATTATAACTCAATATATTATGTCACACAACTATGAGGTTCAGGTCAAACAATAAATTGTTTAACGCACCCATTTGAATATTGCCAAGTGTTTTGCTATGCATACGTAATGTTGTATAAGGGTGGTTATTTAGAACAGTATTAGGCAAAGCAGTTTCGTACTGAGGGTCCATAATTAATTCATTTGTTTTTAATCCTGCATTCGATTTTAGGGAATGGTTGCAAAAACAATTTTGCGAAGGTCCTAACGAGAGTGAATTCCTGATACAGTTTGAAAGGCTTGTGACACTCGTTCTACGATTTTCTCACAACGTCATCTAGTCTCAAACAAAGCAGAGCTTGAATTATGAGTAAGAGACAACTGATAAACATACTTATATACTTCTAATACATACATGTTATAGATAAATTATACCTAGGCATAACCTAGTCGGGTAAGAAGCCTGTAAGTTAATCTAAGACGTCAGCTAATGCCGTACCAAATTTCATCAAAATAATCGAAAGGATCCCATTTTTAAGGTGGTGAAAAACTGATTGAACTGTATGAGCATGAAATGAGAAGCAAAAAACATACACACATACTTTAACATTGTTTTACCCTACTAATATATATACATAAATAGTTACATTTATATTATGAAGGGTGGGCGATACCGAATGATGTCTGTATTTTTCTATGACTTTCAAAAAGTGCCACTTAGAAGCCTATCTTGAATATAGGATTTGCCTTTCAGTATTCAATAAGATTGATTTATTTTATGAAACATTTACAACTTAATAACAATCAGTTAAAATTTTTAACTTGGTTAAGAGTTGAAAAAACCCGTCCAAATACCTTCTAATAAATAAATAATGCAGTCAAACGAACTTAAAGGATTTCTGGGTATTCATCATTTACATCAACCAATAATTACCTCAACATAATTCTCAAAGCTATAGGTGGACGAGCAAAATTAAACCTTCTTTTCGAACACCGAAGGTTTATAAATCTGTGATAGGGTTTACCAAAAGCTTCTCAGACCTAAGCCGACAGGCGAAGTCCGAAGTACTGCGAGTCAACTGGATTGAACCGGTGGGAATCGGCTTTGTCTGGATCGAAAAACAGAATAAACTTCAGGTGTCAACTGTTAAATATTAGCCCAGATTTGTAGGGGCTGAATAAGGAGCACATAGTTTGTATTTTTTTACCGACTTTTGAAAAGAGGTGGTTTTCAATTTGCGGGTTTGTATTTTTTTTTTATGTTTCGTCGCTTGCCAATCGATTTGAAGAAATATTTTTTGTGGGAAAGTCAAGTCGGGATCCGATGATGGAGTCTGAAATATCGAAGGAACTCTTCAATTTTTATAGGAAAACGTACAACGAGCTTAGTATTTTTAAATCAAGTAAGGCATTTGCACTAACGCCAAGCTAAGTAATGAAATGCACCGACTCCAAAAAAATGTTGCATTGAAGACGGTTCTATTTAAAAAAAAAAATATTTACTATATATTATTACACTTTTTTAATTTACATTAAGGGATAAATTCATGAGAAGAGACCTGGTCCATTTTGGTGGACGGGAACACCGGTCCAACATGCAGGGGCCTTGTTCAACTCGTAAGTGTGATCAATCGTAAATGTGATGGGACATCTACCAAAAGACATTCCACTACTATTCTATGGGAGGACAGACATGAACAATTTAATGTAGATTCAGAACTATTGCTTACTTGTATACTACTTAATTTTATTATTTTTATGTACAGAGTCTTATTCCATTTGTCTCGGTCTACAGCTGTGGTCAGTTTTATGAGAAACTAGCTGTTGCCCGCAACTTAACTCGCATGAATGTCTGTAAAAGCTGCAAAACATTACCTCTACTGACCAAGTCGTCAAAAAGTTGTTTATCCAGGGTGATCGCTAACTCCATATCAAATTTCATCAAAATCGATCCAGCTGTTTGAGGTTGAAAGAGTAACAAACATCTATCCATATTTACAAAATTTCGCATACATGAAAGTTTTCTTTAATTCAAAACTCCAACACTAATTCATAGCCGTATGGTTTGACAGACTAATTATGCATTTTTTCTCAATAAAAACACCTTTGCGGACAATCATACAACGCACCCAGTAATAATTGAGTACCAAGCATCAATCATAACAATCCTTACTAGAGTGTACACCATAAACCCAACATTAATTCGGCGGTACCAACAGCAGCAACGTAACAGTGCCGCCAACCGCACCTACATCAAGCCGTTAGGTACGGTGCGCAGAAAAATTGTGCGCCGCGCGTACAATGACAGCGGGTCATTTGTTAATTCGCTGAAATATGGTGGCAGTCGACGGCTATTCATTATAAGGCCGGCTCGTTTGCGCCACACGTGTGGGCTGGTAGCGACAGCAGAGAAAGGTGCATCCTCCCAGTTTTGCATGAAATGCATTTTACTGAGATAAGCGATAAATAAGTGATTTTTACATTTGTATCATGGCATGTGATTGTATTTTTGTATTACTAAACATAATACAATGGAATGTTTAAATACATATTTTTCTACAGTAATATTTTACGTTTTTACTTGTATAGGATATTACTTTTATAGGTACTTACAATAATTATAAACTGATAATTCTATAAACATTAAAGGTCACCAGATCACCAGAATAAATATTTATGTTTACTTTGCTTAGATGAACCATTTATGCAAGAACTTTTTAACAATGAAAATCATACAAGTGTTAATAATAATTTTCTATACTATTTCTACATTCCCTAAAAAAAGAATATTTCTAAAATATACTGCAAAATATTGCTATAAATGTACATAAAATCGTATCTTAATTTCTATGCCAACAGTACCCAGCCGGTGCATTCGCTCGTGCAATGGAGACAGATTGTGTCCTATACGTGCATCTCTTTCTGTTATCACACAAACGTATGAAGCTGTCTCTGTCTATTACACGTTGACTACGTTGTATTTCAGTGAGCCTACGTGGAAGGAGCTTTAAAAAATTGAAATGCGCAGGTATTTATTATGGTTTTAAATAAAGTTGCTCAAATATGTTACAGGCATAACATTTGGCACGTATCATTATGTTACGAGGAATAATGTCATATTATGATATTATTGTTTTTAAATAAAACTGTTGTCCATTGTCCTAGTAATGTTATAAGCGCTATTGTTTGTATGTATAGATGGGAAAACCAACTTATATTTTAGACCTTACTAAACAAAAATACATAATAGAGGCACTTATCCCCGTAACATATTTGAGCAACTTTATTTAAAACCATAATAAATACCTGTGCCTACCATGAATTATTAAAAGTCATTCCCATAAACAATTTCAATCAATAATGTTTTCTATTAATATGTTAGTACCGGACAAATTATATGGGATAACCCACGGGTATTTATCAGTACACTAATTGTAAATGACAGTAATAAACTACGTGACATGGAACCACAAACCCTACTTATATTATAAACGCAAAAGTTTGTATGTATGTATGGATGTTTGTTACTATTTTACACTCAAACGGCTGGATCAATTTTAATAAATGTTAGTGTGGAATTAGCTGACACCCTGGAATAACTCATAGGCTTTTTTAACCGACTGCATTTGAGAGTGTAATGATGTTTTAATTTCGGTGATTTCGGCCGCACGAGTATCGTAGTCGTGCGGCCGAAATCGCGGGCAACCGCTAGTAGCTCATGAAATAATGACTAATATTTTAGAAAACCAACATTGAAATGACGTCAATATAATTCAAACGCTAATAATTTTATTTTTTGGTTATGACGACGTCTTTTCTTCCTTCCTTATGGTTCATATACGGCCTGGTGTCAAGGCTGAAAACACTTATATGCCTTTGATGTGGCTTTACACACCATTGAAAACACTTTAGTTCTTTTAGTTTCCTCACGATATTTTTCTTCACCGTTCTAGCAAGTGATAGTTACTTTGTAATAAACCCATGAATACAAAAAGACAATGGCGCGTGCCGAGATTTGAACTTACGACCTTTGCCTTGGCAGTCCGACTATCATACTTCTAGGGATATATCGCAATCCACATGAAAGGGAAAATTGCAATCGTATCAACTAAAACGACGTTTTTATAGGCGATATTAGTAGGAATAAGAGCAAGGACTACAACTATTTGTGTAAGTCGCGGCGACTTTCCGCCGGACCATCGAGCGAGAATAGGTTTTATTAGATTACCGCAAGCAGTCGATAAAACATTCGGGTGCATTCACACTGCGGTGAAACATTTAAGGTCGCTTAAAGAGATGTAGACTAAGAGCAACACTTGACTAAAGGATGCAGACTGCATGGATATCTTGGGACAATATCCACACACGGTCATGTGATCCCAAGCTAAGCAGAACTTGTGTTATGGTAATCAGACAGCCGATAAAGAAACTTATATATTTTTAAATATATACATATACGGATAACCGAGTGGTATAGGTCACCTAACCACGCCAATTACCACTGTACGCGACATGTCACGGGTTCGATCCCCGCGTAGGACAAGAATTTGTGTGATCCACAAAGGCTTGTTCTGAGTCTGGGTGTCCCCCAGCGCGCGATACAAGGATTAAATTCCTGATTATGGGAATCAAAGAAAAAAAGAAGCAGATTTTCTATCATCAGGGTATTTTATTTTATTAGTCAATGTTGATATTTTAAATGCCTGAATACTATGTGACAATCAGTATAAAATCGGCGAGTTAGTTCAGTCATCGGAAAAAAAACAGCCAGTTTCTATGACACTAAATATTAATAATTTGCGTGGCATAAATATTTCAATTAAATTTTCAGATTTTGATTAAAAGTACGTACTCAATTATCTCAAGCCAAACATTGATTGATGATTTTTCATTACTTCAAAATAAAGCAGTAACTCGGTCCAGTTGGCCGGCGATTCAGTTAGAAGCAACCTTACTCGTTCACTTAACAACTGCTAACTAGTAAATCGGCATTAATTAAACGGAGTGCATCTAGACGAGACCGTCTGCATAGTTGTGTGTTTGTGTTCAAATCCAACCACTCACGGACCGGATATCTATTGTAAAATGCCTTTATACCCGTGTGGGCCAGGTAGCGAGATTCTGAGCTGCGAAATTAATGTGAAATTAAGGAAAGAAATTCAAATAAATGATAGTGTGATGCGTTTTTATCATAGATGGGTTTTTAGAATGTCTGCGACAAACAACATAATTATTACGTCGTCATCATAATTCTAATATTTAAAAAACCTACCTGAAGCAATATTTTGACAGTTGTGGAAGCGAGATGAAGCATGACACATCGTCTCAATTTCACAAACTGCAACAGAATCACTTTAAAAGGTGAAAGTAAGCCTTCTGATTATTGTCACATCAGCAGTCGAATCACGCGCGCGCCTGCAATTGAACCATTGTACAAAAATGACCCTTTAAACAACAAATAAAAAAATACGCCCAATCACAGAGCAAAATTAAAAATCTACTACAAAGACACACTGTATATTAATTTTGGCTTATAAACTATAATACTGCGAGCCTGTTTTTTTTTCTGGTCAAAAAATCTTAAACAAAACTAACGTTTTAATTAAGGAAGGATATCAAGTAACGTTAAATGATAACGTGGTAGGGTATGGGCTGGACATGAATGCGGATGAATAAAGAAACGATGGATGGATTGTATGAAAGATGATATGGCAGCAAATTGATTTACTTGCGAGATGACGTTTGATAGGAACGTGTAGAAGAAGACATGCTGCGCTGATCCCAAATGATAAGGGCAGGAATGATGGAATGATAAGACCTCATCCCGTATCGTCCACCCTTTGTCGATTCTAAAGTGCTCTAGCTGTGCAGAGTACACGGGCGCTATAAACTCCACAGCACAGCATACTGTAAAACAAATTGTACATGAGTACTGTGAATTACGAGGTTACTAAGAGTCCGCACCCAAAAATAAACGTAAGTTATAATTATTACATTTATGTAATATTAACGCCCTATGTTTCGTATACAATTATCTTGCGCGGTATTGCTGCGGTGCCAGTTAAATTATAATAATTGTTATTATAGTTTTTTTAATCTGAGAGTAAAACCACAGTTTAATTAAATAAAGTAGGTACTATAATTCTTCCGCATCTAAAAAAATGCCGCGCAGTACGTAACGTTGCAAGGGCTGGTCACTTACAGCATTTTAATTACACAAACAATTCATCGTCTATTCATAACTACACACGCTCGCGACTATGTTACGCCACGGTCATAGCACGATCCGATAGCGTAGGGACAACTTGAGTTGCGTCTGTAAATATGAAGACTCATACTGTTTGTATTATTATACTGTGGTTAAACTTTACAATTATATTGTATGATGGTTTTACCATTATAATAAATTTGTAACAGAAAATAAAATATGATTAATAAAATTGCTAAACACAATGCGAATACATTTCCCTGTTATTTTCCTCTTTGGCAAACAAAATATATGTCAGTTGACATTAAATTCAAATAATACTCTTTAGTTGTCTCCTCGCAGTCTGCTGTGAAGGTAAATAATTTAAATATTTGATTTAATATTAAATGTTGTATTTTAAATTCTATTAAGAGTTCCTGTGATTAAAATACAACATTTGAAACTTGTTCTAATTTCTGTGAGTGATCATAAAAGTCTTTGATTGTAGGTACTTATGCGGTAATTACGAAACTTCTTTCTTTTTTTATGGCTAATGTACAGCCTGGTGTTAAAGTTTAATCGGACGTATTTTAACACGCCTTTAAAAAAAAACTAAAATGTTTGTTTCCTCATTCTTCTTTGCCGTTTTTTGCAAATAATAGTAACTTTGTGATACGTCGACGAATTCGAAAAGGATTAGAACTGGCCTTTGGTTTGGCAGTCCGATGACTACAATATCGTTGTTTTTCATCATAGTGTTTTAATCCATTCAAATTTTGTTCATGACTCACTCAATTTGTGTTTACGCTACTGTGATCGACGAATGACAGGAAAAAACAATCTGTTTCATTATTACCTGTCCTTATTTCCAGGGTTTCCATCAACGATGAAGTTCCTTGTGTTAGTGTTTACCACGGCAGTCGTCGCGGCCTCGGTGGAACATCCCGTACTTGATCTTGAAAATCAATGGAACTTCATAACTTTCTCTAAGACACAATGCCCACCGGACTACATGCGGATTGGACCGTACTGCTTGTCTACGAACGCACTGGATGACTATGACAATATGGACTATGAATACAGTAATGATGATAATAATTATAACATAGATTATAATTCCTTTGAATATGACACACGATAGTACAACAGTCGTAATGGAAAGAGTCCGTTTATGACTATATTTGCAATTGTATTTTTATTAAATCTACAAATTTGTCTTTTAAACTGCAATTTCATGTCATTGTAAATTTAATTGTAATTTTGTAATTTGTCATTGCCGTTTCATTGTAAATTAAAATTGTTAAAATAAATCGATCTGAATTTGGTTTTTTATTGCACGCTTTTGTTATGCGAATTTAAAACTACTTTTTGACATAAATTTTCCCGAGCATGTTCGGTATAATAATATATGTTATAGGCAATGTGTATTATATAATCCGGCATTGTATAGAATGCCTAGGCATTCATTATTTTCAAATTATCATTATATTGCGCTCTTTCTGGCTAGGCAATAAAAGAGTGCGAGACCGGGTATGTGTGCAAAGTGTTTGTTATGGAAAAAGGTCGTAAGCGCGACTTGTTTTGATGCCATAAATTTGTGTAACTGCTACTACTGCGCTTATGACCGCTACTGTACAATACTAAAAAAGTAACAGGAAATAGATGTACTATCCACATACTTTTAAATCAACAAGACGATTATAGAATGTATGAACTTGTAATAAAATCTTTTTGGCAATAGTATTTTTATCTGGCTGGTTTTGGTATAATTGAAAGTTAAAATTAAAAAAAAACATAATTCCAAATTCTAATTGTATTAGAGAGAGAAAGATTTTATCGCAAGTTCATACATATTATAAATTATGCGAAATTATGCGTAATTATGCGAAAAGACTTTTTCCCCGACCTATTATGTGTACATCAAATTTAATATGTCGAAAAATGAAAAAAAATACTGAGTAGGAATAGGCAAGCAGCACGCCCGCAAGTCAGACTCGACTACCGGACCGAGGTCTAAAACTAGCTGCAGTCGCTTCGAGTTCTAGCCACGAGTACTACTTCCCCCGATATCGCCAACACCTGTTCGGCAGGGGAAGCGCCGGTTCAGCCAGGGTCACGTAGAGCATGCACGAGCGATCCCGTGACGCTGGCTTAGGTAGTATAAGGGGCCCGGGGTGTTTTTAATCGGTGGGAGTCCGACATATCCCCACGCCGCGCGCCGTGCCCTCGGCGTGGGTTGAAGTCATTAGCGTTTCACCACGGAAATAAAAAAAAAAAAGGCAAGGCGAGAAGCTTGAAGCTCTCATGCCAACCGGCCTCAAACATGTCACCTGCTTAGTGGCAAAGAGCGGCGCATGATTGGACTCTACAAATATGAGAACATTATACGCGCGTACTATGGATCTACGAGGCAGGATCTAACCTCGATCGCCTTTAGAAGTTCAAATCGAATCTGGGCCAAAAGCTTGATCAAGAAAGCGGTAGTTCTCAACATGGCGCGAATTATGAGGAGGCTTATCGATCTGGAGCCATTTTGCAAAATCTGTGAATACAGTTCAAAATGTCTCAAAAAGTTAGGGAATATCTCCTAAAAACTTTTTGCTGTAACTCCGACGCTTAAGGTGCTTGATCTTACTGCCTTGTTTAAAAAATACACCCTGTATACTGAGTCTGTATTTTTCATAGATATAGGAAGTATTTATATACTAGACCTATGGTTTTTCCTCATTACACGTATATTTCTAGTTGGATAACATCCTCTGTAAATAAGTGTTGCTTGCGCGTGCTGTGTGTAAATCAAGGTCAAAAATTTAAATTTTATATTTATTTATTCTTGTATTATTTATTAAGTGAAGTGTAACTTTTATGGTGTTTTAAATTCAGAATATTAAGTGATATAATTTCGTGATTAATTCGACAAATTAATACCTAAAGCCAGATAAAATAATTTGAAAATATTAATGGTTTTTAGTGGGTTTAGCGAGTTACAATATTGTACTTGAGTGGTGCATGTGAACGACAGATTACGAATTTGATATTTTTTTTGTCATAATACCATATATTATTAAATTGGTTTTTTGTACTTCTACGATCAGCTGGGTCATAATGTCGGCCGTAGATCTCTTAGAGGGAACGTGTTTTCTTTTTGTTGATGCCTAATAGTTTTATTCTTATTTTCAGGATTTAAACAGCGATTATGAATGTTATTGATGATAATTGTGGTAATGCTGTTAATAACAATTAAGGTACTTCGAAACGGCGGACTAATAGGCCGAATAGCTGGTTATTTTCAATAATATTCACACACCAAAGAAGACCATGACATGTTCTAGAAAAATTACGATTTTTTTACGGTTGAAAATCCTATCTGATATTAGTTTTTCTTATGTTATGTTGAAATAAATTTTATGTAATGATGTCTTGCCTTTTTTTTACAAGTTTCCATTTATCACCTTTCACACTATCTATCATGTCTGAACTGTAATTATATACATCCTGTGGGAATTATATCAAATTCTTGGCATTAAGGACACAAGTCGACTGACCTGATAGTCTAGTGGTTTGTAGCCCTGACTACTACACCAAAGGTCGTGGGTTCGATTCCCACTCAGGACAATTGTTTGTGTGATGAGCAAAGCACATATTTTGTTCTTTGCATATATATTATATAAGTATGTTTATCAATTATCAACTACACAACACAAGTTACTCTCGTAAACTTGAGACTAGATGTCGTTGTGTGAAAGTCGTGGAGTATTAAAATTTATTTATTGTTATTATTTAAGTCCGCGCAGTTTTTCGTGTTCAATTGTATAGTGTGGAATTGAAGTGGAGCCACTCTAAAAACTGGAGTAGGTAGAGTAACAGACATTGTATCTCTTCTATTTACATGTTGTGATATTAAAAGGATCTTCTAAATCATTTAGACTATTTTATGCACTCTTAAGAACTTTGATTATGAAAACAGATTTTAGTTGATTTTTTTGTCATTTCCAGGTATCGTACGCATAATGTATATGGTTTCACAGCCATACAATTAATATCGAGCCTTTATATGTTCCACGAACCCAAACTTAGTATTCAACTCGTCCGGAACAGTTTACGAAGCGAGAATATAATTCAAACAATAAAGCATTGACAATAACACATCGGCTCATTCGATTTCCCTTCATTTATATGGGTTCGCCCGGTCGCTGTAACTGTAGTTCCACTGAATAACTGAGTAACGAGTTAATTCTGTTAACTTTTGCGCAATGCCGGACAACGCTTTTGTTTTGTACGATTTCTGTTCTTGTCTGAATTTTCTCATTTCGTTGCGGAAGAATGGAAAATACTATTGACTTGTTCGTGACACGAGAGTTGCTAAATAAAGTTAGATAGAGCTACAAGGATCATTTGGCACGTGGATTTAACATAAGGGCGTTGGTGTACAAATTCGTTACAAGAATCAATTCAAGTGCCCGTCAAAAGTAAAAGTTTTGCCTTTTTTATTTATTATATTGGCAATAGTTCTGATTTCGGACACGTGCAATAAAAGCCTTGTAGCAGTATACGATTACATAGTTTAATAAAAAAATATTTGACATCATGGTTAATATTTACATAATCAATTAAAATTTTCCTCAATTAGTATTTGTGAAAAATATAATTATAAAATAAATAATATATAAATATGTATACGATTACAATCTGTACTGCGCGTATGGAAGAGAAAAAGGCAGACAATTTAACAGCTTTGTACAACTCGTACGTCAGAAATTGGAAGAGTTATGTGTAATCAAAGTCAAAGAGATATCAGTCAAACTTTCTGTCTTCCAATGCTACCAAAGAGATTCTGATAGGTAACATAAAACTATCACAGTAGATACTTATTATTACCATTGTCCACCTTACAATGATCATCATTATTTCACTCCAATATTGGCCGGTGTTAACGAGATGTGTTGCAAATCAAACAAAATGTAGCTGATTGCGTGCCGTCGATTCATACGTCGTGTTTGCGGTCGCTAACTACGACGGCTACATTCATTATCCTGTTTTATGGTCAAATTCGCCGAGAGAGATGGCGCTCTACGTGGAGTAGTATTCCGTCTCGTTTTAACTGCGTAGTCTTCCTTGGTGGTAGCTCCCGCAGATGACAGATGGTTTATTGTCTTTTGACTTCTTAAAAATATGATCTCTCCATGCCATGAAGTTTCTTGCCGGGTCTTTTCTATAAGAATTACATTTTGGAACCGCTCAACAAGAGTCAATAAGATTTGAAGTGCCTTAGAAGGCATAAAATAAAAACCTTTTGATTTTGATTTTTAAACACAATTCACAAAAGTTCGGAGGCTCCTTTTACTTTTTGTTTTCTAACACCCCTTAGTAAAAAATATTGTATAGCTTTTAATTTTTTTTAAGTCGCACATGATCATAATTATTATCGTTATCTCTCTACACAGCGTTTGCGGAAAAAGGAATTATTTTACACCAAGAAATGAAAAACGCAATAATGATTAATTTTAATTATGCATAGGAATATATTGATTCTTATTTATATATTCAAACGGTGAATATTCCACACACATTTTAGTATTTTACAGATTTTTATTGTTTTTCACAAATATTTCATACTTGATGTTGTACTATAATAAAAAGAAATTCATACAGTCAAAAGTACTTCATTACCTAACAACCTCATAAATTCTCCCGATCAGTATCCCGACACTGGTTACACAGATTTCATCTCCCATATTAATGCTATTTTATTGAATTCAGGTGATCATCGAAAATCAAATAATAACGCATATATTGAGAGAATTCGCCAGTTTAAACTGAATGTTATATTCAATCAAACGTAACAAATTGAATTGTGCGAAGCCGGGTGTCCGAGCGGGCTGGGGTTTCCAAACAAATGGCGGACCAACGAACCGGTGGCACTGTCAGCTTCCTTCAATATTTCTTATTTACATTTTGATTTATATGGGAAAATATTTGCCAGCGAATTATGGGATGAAGTCTTGTGAACGTCGACTGAAGATTTACGTTTCGCTTGACTAGTTGCATTGTGTTCTTGAGGGTATTTCATTTAAACTTACAACTCTAACTTAGACAAAAAAGGCAGAAATCAGTTTGATTAAAGTGATCATATTCGTTGACTTCAACAAGGACACATTATACACTGTTTGATTACAGTGTATAATCAGTTGGAATAAAGCTCACGTGGTATGATAACCAAGGCAATGCGAATGAAGCGTTGTTCTAATCCTTGTTATAGATTATACTCTAAAAGTGAATAAGGAAGATTATTGCGACTTTTGCCTCAAAAACAAATCCTGTATTAACCTAAAAATCTATTGCAAAGCTTCGCTAAGCAGGCTGTCCAAAATAAGCGTGACCTCAATAGGACTCGGTGAAGTATCAAATCCGTGGTAAAGATTACCAGCTGCTTTCGTTAGGAGAATCGTGCGGCAATAAATTACTCGACACGACGCCGACGTCGCGAATGCTGCGATATGCTCACGCCGCGAATTAGCGAGTTGCTTCGAAACTTACGTAAACGATAATCATGAAATTTAGGGGTAAGGGGAGCTTCAGGTTTTTTCTGACTAGAATACCCGGGCCTTTTTGAAAGGTTTGTTTAAAATTGTATTTTTATATTTTGGTATTTATATATGAACTAGATACCTCTTACATCTATAAAATCTTGCTGTAGTTTTGGGTATTTATGTAATTTAACATAGGTAAGAAATAATTAAAACAATCATGACTCGATATGGCTGTCATACAAAATGAAAAAAAAACAAAATGATATTTGTCGTTTTTAAATAAAACACGTGCATCGTTTAAAATGCCACAAAAATTAAATATTTATGCGTGCAATCGGTAAATTGTCAAATTAAATCGTTATTAATTAGCGAGCGCTCGCGTAACTCGCGACTTGAATTCATAAACGCCCACGAATGGTCTGCATATTTTCTCGTCTGTTGTTAATATTCTTTTCGTTAATGCAGAATACATATTTTAAAACCTTTTTAATCGATACTCTCAGTCATTTATAACGAAAAAATTTACTTGTTATGTCCATTTTAGCTAAATAAAACTACTTAGTCAGTTACTTTCTGGATGTATATAACCATAATTATTATATTCTAACAATATCTTTTTTGTTACAAAACAAAACAGATTCTATTTAATTTGATACAAAATATGAACAGTATATTCCCCTAACATATCGTAACATAGTTATCACTAACTCGCTACCGTCTTATCAACACAAGTGTAACTATTCACAAAACGCAAATTATTCGTACAATTCTCGTGGCACACGCCCAAAATCACAGAATATGCATAATTTAGATTTTCACAGAGCAATCTAGTACGTAGACAAAGCAAAACAGTGTGTAATGATCAAAGTTGTACTTGTTCGTCACAATCGTCAGGCACAGGAATATTTGCATACAGCCCGGGGGAGCCGGGGAGATGGATAGGATAGTTTGCACTTAACTACTTTCATTTACAAGTCGTGTGTGAACCAGGGGCGTGCACAGGAATATGACACTGGGTATGCAGTGGAGTACTAACTAGTTGGATCATAGTAAAAAAGTATAATATTCATGCGATTCAACCTGTTGGGAAGTGACCATTATATGCACAACTATGGAATACACGTAATGATTAAAAATTTTGACAGAGGTCATTAAATGCAGGAAAATCTTAACACCGCGATTCAGGAATATGACGTCACCATGACTGCGCCATCTAGTATGTCGAGACGGCAGTTTGTGGTGTTACTTTGGGCGTGGATAATAGATGGCGGTGGTGACAATTATTGACTTTAGTTAAATGGTTTGCTACAATAAGTAAAAAATTAGCGAAATTATTATAACTACCTTATTATACTATCTTTGTACACCGATTTGCTATTTAAGTGCTTCTAGTAATTTATTTGTTAAATAAATAAAGTACTCACCTAGTCAGCTAAAATTTTCACATATTCAAGGTTCCGATTAATTTGTTGTAACTCGTGTACACATCTTTAGACCCAATTTGAATCTTTTTACTGACAGACAATTGTAAGAACTTGTTATTTTTAATAAACACACATTATTAACACAAACGTCACAATCAAATAACATTTCGTAAAAATCACCAAAAACCTGGTAAAAGCGAATCACTACAATTATTATAGAAACTTAGAAATTAACTGTTAAATATACACACTTTTAAATGTTAAAATGAAATAGATTCTAAGAAAACTAATAATATACTGTCCAAACAAAATTGTAAACAATGCACAACACATGAAAAAAGTAATATGGCCCCCGCAAAAAAACGAAACTTTTTAGCAATTCAAACAAGTAAAACCTTACCAAACAATAATGCACAAAGTGCATATTTGATTTACTACTAGATAACTGACTATCACATTTCGTCGGACTACTTCCGAAGATTTCCGATTACACCCGACGATTGCCGAAGCTCCGAACGTCAAATAAAGGCCGTAGTTCTTGCGACGCTAGTGCCTTTAGATATTTATGGATGTGTGCGTGAGCGAACTGTGTACGGACGCCAAAATAGGTACACGCACACGAACCTCGCTTATGCGGCGAGCGGCCGCCTGTCTTGGTTGTTTAGGTACATTATTTTGCGGCGCCGCGGCCGATTGCTTATCGTTAAACGCTTACTTGTGTAGTTGCTGTCAAATTATTAGGCGTTTTTTAGTTATTACACTTTGTTTATTCATTTATTTACTATAAACGACTATTATTATTATTTACTATTGCGAACATTTTAAATGACTAAGTCATCTATAACGTTCGAATATTTTAAGTAAAGCACTGCTTTTGTGCCTATATGGAGTGCACGCCCCTGGTGTGAACCTTAACTGTATTTTTGTTTTGTGATAGGTACTTGATAGGCGAAAATCTGAGATATTCTGAATTTCTTTGGTGTAATAGTGAAACGGTTTTTTTTTCCACCATATATTTTTCCGTGTTATTTACCAAACAATAAATTCTACAAACGAGTTTCTAGTATGTATTTTGTCTTCAACATGTCATTGCTTGACTTTGTAAAGAAAAAAAAATTAACGCCGTTGATTATTCAATTGATAACTGAAAAATAGTGCTAACTATGCATGTTAGCACTATTTTTAAATATCTGACAACCCAACACAAAAAATCTCCCTTACGTGCATGTGACATCAAAAATGCTTGTCGCGATATTTTCCATTCTCATGCACCCACCAACATCGCAAACAGTATGCTCTGCCTGAACGACAGAACCCTCATCGGGGGTACCGCTTCATCTTCGCCAAAATTGTTTGTAGACACAGATCGATGTCTCCAAAGATCTTAGCTGCAAATAATGCAGTGAGAACTTAAAGATACAAAATACGGGATTATGTTAATTTTAAGCTACTTTAGCATTCAAATCCGATCTCGGGGTGTCTGGATTGGGCTCTCAGAATTCGTGAGGTTCTACCTGCCGGTTTACTCTTAAGAATATTGTCGGGTATCGAGTGTTTACATTGCCTAAAATATACAGAATTCGTACCGAAGTCTTGTTTTGCTTGCTTGAACTGGAGAAAGTTTTTAGGATTGAACGTAGTAGGTAAGTTTTCTTTTGAGGTTATAATCTCTGCTATTTGGAGGCGTATACTCGTATATTAGTAATTTAGCTTCATTTTTTCTGTTACATTTGGTACGAACTTAATTATTTCCAGTATTTAATCGTTCTTAATTCGGACATGAGAAACGCTGTCGTAATAAACCCTAGGGGGATTGCAAAAAATGGCCGTCAGCCTAAAACACAGCGTAACTAAAGACATTAAAAAAATCTTATTTATTGACCCTTTAATTTTTGTACATGGGTCCGTCGCTGACCCGTGCGAAGGGGCGCTACCCTGAGGGTCCCATTCCATGGTCACCCCGTCACTGGTAGTTATACGCGTCACTTCACACATTACAAGGGTTCCTGATTGGCGACGTTTCTTCGGACCTTCGTTATTTTATTTAGTTATTAACTTTTGTTCGGTTGGTCTCCCTGCTAACTAATCTTTACGCTTGTTTACATTTTGGTGATCGGGGTATAAATCAAAGGTTAACGCTAGGCGAGCGATTTTTGATCACGAATCATGATGTCCGCTTAGAATTTTCTCGTTCAGAAACTTTGTAACTTAAGTGACTAAAAATTTTGGTCGTACCAGTAGATATTAAGTATCATTTTAATACAGACTTCCCGGAGTAAATATCTCTAGAACTTTTAAAACACCTAAAGAAAAGCTATCCTTTAAAATTGTCCTATAACTACCTTCGTTTTCTCGAACGACTCAGTTATCAATTCCGTGTATCGAGAGATGAGTTTCCATAATGATGGCAATAGGGAGCTCTCTGTGTATCTCCGCTTTTGTGCCTGTCTGAGTTATGAGCTGAAGAGACTCGAAACAGCTTCACTTGGAAGCCAGAAAGGTCTATTTTTGTTTTAAAGTAGTGTTTTTCTACAAAATGTTTCTTTTTTTTTGGAAAATGTGTAATTTAAAATATACTTAATTCGAAATAGTGTGTTGTGTGGGCTTCGAAAACGAATACTGTAAGGAAAAAATCGTAATGGTGTCCTTTAATCGTGTCCAGAATGTTTCAGTATTGGTCCATATCTGATATCTGGAGATGTTTAAAAATGCATTGAAAAAACTGGCTGTCTAAAAACTCACTGGCTATTTTTCTACGCAACTTTACTCAAAAAATCACTCCGGTTTAAAATTTAATTGTATCTGACAGAAATTTCTGCATATAACTAAAGAGGTTTAGATATTAAATCAAATATATTTTCATTCACCTTGGACCATCCTGCAGTCTTAAGCCGGTCATTTGGCCGTAATAATCGTCCGGTGTGCACGTGAAAGAAACAGGCGGGGTGTCCACCCTTTATTATCCTCATTCGCGAGTAATTGGACAAGACACTTCTGTAGCCGTGTTAGGTAACGATCAAACGGATTTATAATCCAAATTTATATGAAAAGTTTTTGATATGAGGAATGAGGATGTTAACTATTGCAAATATCCATATTGTTTTGGTTTTCCTTAATTTTAGGGAAGTTAAGAAGCAATCAACACATGTAATTACATGCGCAATGTATGAGTAATTTTTAAATGATTTGGTCATGGTTATCAATTTATTTTATCTACAACACGAACATGTATAAACCTCAAACAAATATCCTGGTATCGTAATGATTTGGCAATGGAAAATACGATACTACTGTATTAAAATGTGGTACTACAGTGTAATTGAAACCATAGAGGGTTCCAATAATACTTAGCGAACATAACCCATGCAGATTTAACAGAATTATACATTACTTTGATTGATATGTTACGAGACTCCATTATTCGCACGCAATCTAAGTTGCAAGTTCGGGTCACAGCTTAACTTGAAGTTAGATAGCTTGCGTTTGATCAGATTGAAACTGTTTAAGGGCGAGACTCCACTAAAGCGGAGATGTGTGGAGTGTAGTGTGTGCTGTGCGAGAATCGATGGTTTTCAGCTTGGGTATGAGGCGATGGGATAGTAAGATTGCTAGCTCGCTACGCGTCGTTTGCGCACAGCTCACGTCTCCACTTTTATCGCACCATACAAATATTAGCCACATCCAGTGATAATCCCTATTATAATTTATGAGTGACTGTTCAATTACGAAGTAACGTAATCATAAAAGTTACTGTTACAGTGTGGTTTTTGTTCTGTATTTTTTATTTTTTTTTTGCATACTGATTTAGTTGTTAGATAGATATAGCCACTTGCGTAATGTAATTTACAAATTGTCATAATTTTTTTATTTATTTAGTTTAGTTTGTAATTTTTGTACATTCACTATAGTGTAGGTATTACTAATTCTTCAAGTGTTGTACACTCCTGTAATTGACAAGTTCACTGTATTCCAAAAAAATCTAGTATGTTTATTGTATGTGTGCTATTAAATAAGTTGTTGGAGAGCCAAAAAATGAATAAATAAATAAATCTCCGATGAGCGATCACACTGTAGCTGAGCGGAGAGGAGATAATAATATGTCAATAACACAATTGGGTATTTGACTAAAAAAATCTAGTTAGTCAGATAAATTTCCAAATAATATTGGATACGTATTTTTTCTTTTATCATCATCATCATCATTCCCCTGCCCTTATCCCAATTTTTATTTGGGGTCGGCGCAACATGTTTCTTTTTCTAAACATGTTGCTAATGGATTTGGCTATGGTTTTATAGTCGGCCGCCTGCCTGACACTAACCCTCTTTGGGAACGCGATTGTTGGTTGTTTACCCGCCACCATTCGGGTGACCCAAGGTGCTTGGTACAGTGCACTGGGTCTTAAAGTCCATTAGTCGCCTTTTACGACACCCAGTGGAGGATATGGGTGTCCTTCTTTATATCCGGACACCACACGGACTTGTTTTGAAATCTACCTGACGGACTAATTAGATTTTTCTAGTGAAATAGTCTATTAAAACGGTTGTTTAAAAACCACCTCTCCGCTCCTCTCGTCTCCTTTTGGTGGAGTCTCGGCCTAAGATGCTTGTACGATATGAATTACTTAAGTGCTGAATAAACTTAAATGTTATTTGTGCCGTCTTCATTTTCATTAAGATATCATAGTGGTTTATAGTGCTACAAGGATCTTTTGGTACGTGGCCGGAATTTAAACTAATGCCGTTATAAAAAACCATCCGATTTGACAGATATTTGAGTTAATTCTATGTAAATATGTCTATGCCAAAAGATCAAAATGCTAAGAGCATAGGCATATACCACCAAAAATATTATAATTGTAGTCAATTTGGAAAAAAAGTAAATCAAATAATTATATGAATTATCTCTACCTGCCTTGTACTCTAGTAACAACTTTTGGTTAATTATTTTCAAAACTTTAGTTAATCCCGAAAATTACGTATAATTAAAAATAAATAATTCCTTAATTATAAATCATAACAATATTACATTCGATTCCAATTAACTTCACTTTTTAAGAATTAAAATTAAATTGAGCTTGAGTTTGATTATTTAACAACATTCTGAATATTCAATAATCTGAGATCCTTTACATTGTAGTTTAAAAAACGAGGGATGTATTACAAGGAGATCTTATTATAAAGCTATAATTCATGTTTTGTTAATGTTATTGAAGGGTACAAAGTCGCGTGAGAGAGCCAGCGGGTCAATTGTTAATCTTTAAAATATAAATAAACTTGCGACCTACCCCAGCTTTGCACGAATGCGTTATTGATGTATTTGTATAAACGTTCTCTTAAAACATTCTATATATTAAAAAAGCGCTTCGAAATCGATTGCATATTTTAAAAGATCTAAGCATGAATAAGAATAGACAGACAGATTGTTTTATACTGTATAATAATTAAAATATATTTAGTGACTATACCCTACTAACATATATTATATTACAAACGCAAAAGTTTATAGATGTTTGTTAATTTTTCTCGCTTAAACAGCTAAACCAATTAGGATGAAATGCGGTATGGATTTAGCTGATACCCTGGAGTAACACACAGGTAACTTTTTACTTAACTAAATAAAAGTTTTATGTAATACAGCTATAACCAACATTCAGGCAGGCGAAACCTCGGGAAAAAGCTAGTTTGCTGCAAAAAATAAAATGGCGGATTAGGATAATCGAATGCTTAATTAACTGTACTGCGAAAAACTTCCCTGTTCCCTAAACGGCATAGCAGGATAATGGTTGGTATGACTCTGAGTGAATTTATGTTGATTAATTAATACGAACAAAACCCCAATAACAATATCGTAATATTAAAGTAGTTTAATACTCGTGAACGGGCTTGCGGTGGCTGGTCGGTCTGCTGACCTTGGGCTCAGTAGTTATTTTTTTTTGTAGTTTTTATCGACCTAAAACATTGATTTATCCGTCACGGTTCCTACCTTACTATAATATTGTTATAATGTAAAAGAAAGACAGCGTGCTGCTGGGGAGTTTGTTGCGCCGTTTCTTCTCCCGTAGCTAAAGCACGGGAAGCGATGAAGGGTGAGCTATGGGGTGCTGTCTATTATAAATTTTGACGTTTGAAAAGTGCTATATTGTAGCCTTATTTGAATAAATGACTTTTGATTTTGATTAAAAAAAATACGTTCTATAGTAAAAATTAAAAAAATTACTCATCGAAAAGGTTCGGGTTTAAACTTTTAGTAATAAAGCTGTGATAATCTAGTAGTAAGACCACAGATCTGCCAAGTCAAAGACCTCGAGTTCGATTCACAGGCGTGCATCAATTTTTATTATTATGATAATTATTTATCTGGCTGTTATATCAGCTTATCTGCGGCAAGCCTTTATTACACTCCAGAAATACGGCACACAAGTCTGCGTGCGATTTGGTTTTGTAGCGATTGAAATGAAATGCCAAATGATAAAAGTTAAATAGAGACTTTGGTCAAGAAAATGTTATTTTGTGGTAGGCAAATTACTAAGAAATATGCCAAATAGTGAAACTAGCACATAGGTAACGGTCAATAGCTTTAGCTAAAATAAAATAGATATTTTTTTACAGTTTAGCGATCTGTTCCCATTGATTTCAGCTGTTAAATAACAGTTATTTTAAGTATATAACAGTTTTACGATTTTCAATAAAAAAAACCGACTACAATCATGATCGTTTTTATTTTACTTATCTGGGGAAACAAAAAGAAATACAATATGCCTTACATTAAAATAATATATATAAAAAAATATGATGTGCGTCATCATAAATTTTAACGGCAAGACATAATTATAACTGTAATATAAGTTTATATAGTTTACATAATATGTCACAAGTATACATGTATAATTTTAAGTTCGTTTGATTCGTCAGTTTGGCGAGTTTGGAGATAAGTTACACCATGTTTATTAAGTTCATGATTTGATCAATAAAAATATTATCTAAATTTACTTATTCGACACCATTATTTTCGTTGTAGTCTTCATACTCAAGAATTGGGACACATGATGAATCTGCAATCCGGAAATGATTTGCTGGGCATTTCATACACTCAAAATTCAAAACGCCATTACATCCTTGATCGTTTAATGGGTCCATCATATGCGAGGTAAGGACGACGTCATAAAGATACAGCAGCAGTTCATCAGGAGAGCTCTCGTAGAGCGCGGCGCCGGAGTGCGTCGCCGCGGTCGCCGCCACTGACATCGCGAGCACTAACACCACGGATTTCATCACTGATGCACGAAACCTGAAAATGAAGATGTAAGTATACTTAAAATGACTTTTTACTTCCAGATGATGCTAAGCAGTTGCGTTTAGAGATTTTTAAACTGTTAGCCTTGTCAATCCCAGAAGATTGTATTAATCTTAGACTATGCTCGAAGTTTCTCCACAAAGTTGAATCAGAAATGAGGATATCTGTAGACGAACGAAGTTCACCAACATAGCCCAACGATTTGGCAGTGGGCATTGGGACCCCATTGAGTACCCCAATGGGGTCGAAAGGTGCTTCAGTGACCACGGACTGGAAAACGTAGCCTAGAACGTCCACCTACTAGGTAGTCAGAGGGCCTCAGAAAAGTCATCGGAAAATGCTAGATGCAGGCCACTTCCAGCCGGTCTTTCTGGATATATTTAGGGAAGGCCTATGTCCAGCAGCGGCCGTCCTACGTCTGAGACGACGATGATGATGATATTAAGCATTGTAAATAATGAAGACGCAACAAATATGAAATTCGTAATGAATGAGGTTATGGATCTCTGTTCAGATTACAATTTGCGTGTAACTCTACAAATCGGCATCTAAAATTTTCTGCCGTGAACAAATGTATTTTTTTACACGATATTATATTAATTCTATTCCTCTTTCTGAATTTCAAACACAATACATAAATGAAATTTGGTTATTAAAAAAATCCATACCAGAATAATAATAAATATACATAAATACTCCACGACTTTCACACAACGACATCTAGTCTCAAACTAAGCAGAGCTTGTATTATGAGTAATAGATAACTGATAAACATACTTACATATATACTTTTAAATACATACATAAATCACACCCACACACAGAAATAAAGATCTTGCTCATCACACATACATTTGTCCTGGGTGGGAATCGAACCCACGACCTCCAGTATATCAGTCAGGGTCACTAACCACTAGACCAGCAGGCCAGTCACTATTTTACTCATTATTTTAAAATATTATATTTAAGTTATTTACCACGGTTCACTGGCACACACTAGGCACTGACTGCACAACGATGAGGAATGTAAGGATTATTTTCCTGTATTAACGCATTAAATTTAATATGTCAATGGATTTTGTGATTTATGGCTAACCAGTAATACCCATTGCTCTTTTTTTATTCAGTGGTAGAATCTAGTTTCTTTGGATGACGTCACAATTTTTAGCTGCTCCGTCAGCTTCTACTTTTTTATCTCAACAATTACTGAAGCAATTAAACGAAACTTGAACTGAATATGTATAGCGGCTAGTGTTACTATACAAAATATATTATGTATAGTAACACTAGCTGCTGTGGTCGAAATCGGTCAGGGCACTACTATTATTTGTATCTCTTTTAATTCTCGGGTTAACTATAAAGGAAGAAACTCGGTCCTTTTTAAAGGCTTACAGGAACAAAGGTCCAACATGCAGAGGCCTTGTTGAGAATTTAAATCTTAAATGAGATGGGTCATCTACCAAGGGCCATCCACCCCTGCTCTATGGAAGAACAGACATGGACGGCCTAAGGTAGCTACGAGACTATAATAAATTGTGGAGATTAAACTAATTTGGGCTATTCATGGGATTTGTAAAATTTAAGCGTTTCCTTCACTGTGGAAAACTATGACACCTGCCTTTCAATACATGGTAATGCAATTAAATTGGTAGGCGGTATTATTATGATAATTAATTCTTCTCTTCCGTGTCAAGAGGAATGATATTACACTCCAGAAATACGGCACACAAGTCTGCGTGCGATTTGGTTTTGTAGCGATTGAAATGAAATGCCAAATGATAAAAGTTAAATAGAGACTGGTCAAGAAAATGTTATTTTGTGGTAGGCAAATTACTAAAAAATATGCCAAATAGAGAAACTAGCAAATAGGTAACGGTCAATAGCGTTAGCTAAAATTAAAATCAAGCATTTTTTTTTTATTTAGCTTTCTGTTCCCATTGATTTCAACGATTAAATAACAGTTATTTTAAGTATATTACAGTTTTACGGTTTAAAAAAAACCCGACTATAATCATGATCGTTTTTATTTTACTTTTCTGGAGAAACAAAACATTTTACAATATGCCTTACATTAAAATCATATATATAAAAATGTATGACGACACAATTCACCACATTCTCATAGATAATAATTATTATCGTAGGTAAACATAAGCCAACTCGATTAATAAGTACCGTGTATGTATGTATATAACGATATAACACAAATATTCATATATTAGGTATTAAAACGACAAGATATAATTATAACTGTAATATAAGTTTATATAGTTAACATAATATGTCACAAGTATACATTTATAACACTGTTTTTGTGTGTAATTTTAAGTTCGTTTGGTTAGTCAGTTTGGCGAGTTTAGAGATAAGTTACACCATGTTTATTAAGTTCATGATTTGGTTACTAAAAATATTAGTTAAATTTACTTATTCGACACCATTATTTTCGTCGTACTCTTCATATTCAGGATTGTTTGGGACACATGGTGAATTCTTTGTAACCCGAGAATGATATGCTGGGCATGGCATATTGTCTAAATTCAAAACGCCATTATTCCCTTGATCGTTTAATGGGTCCATCATATGCGAGGTAAGGACGACGTCATAAAGATACAGCAGCAGTTCATCAGGAGAGCTCTCGTAGAGCGCGGCGCCGGAGTGCGTCGCCGCGGTCGCCGCCACTGACATCGCGAGCACTAACACCACGGATTTCATCACTGATGCACGAAACCTGAAAAAATGTATTTTTTACACGATATTATATTCATTCTATTCCTCTTTCTGAATTTCAAAAACAAAACATAAATGAAATTTGATAAATATAGCAATATACATATATCCTATCAATAGCCCAAATTAGTTAAATCTCCATAATTTACAATAGTCTTGTAGCTACCTTGAGCCGTCCATGTCTGTTCTTCCATAGAGCAGGGGTGGATGGCCCTTGGTAGATGCCCCAATACATTTTAGATTAAAGTTCTCAACAAGGCCTCTGCATGTTGGACCTGTGTCCCCGTGTAAGCCTTTAAAAAGGACCGGGTTTCTTCCCTTGAAGTTAGCCCGTGAATTAAAAGAGATATAAATATACATAAATACTCCACGACTTTCACACAACGCCATCTAGTCTCAAACTAAGCAGAGCTTGTATTATGAGTAACAGATAACTGATAAACATACTTGCATAATATACTTTTAAATACATACGTATTATAGATAAATTACACGCAGACACAGAAAAAATGATCTTGCTCATCACACATACATTTGTCCTGGGTGGGAATAGAACCCACGATCTCGAGTATACCAGTCAGGGTCACTACTCACTAGACCAACAGGCAAGTCAAAATTTTACACATTATTTTAAAATATTATATTTAAATTGTTTACCACAGTTCACTGGTACACACTACGCACTGTTTGCACAACGATGAGGACTGTAGCAGGATTATTTTCCTGTATTAACACATTATGTAAATAGATTTTGTGATTCATGACTAACCCGTATTTCCCATTGTTTTTTTTTATTCCGTGGTAGAATCTAGTTTCTTCGTATGACGTCACAATTGTTAGCTGCTTCATCAGCTTTTAATTCTTTACCTCAGCAATTACTGAAGCGATTATATCGACGGGTCCTACGTATACTGGTGTAACCCGCAAAACACCAAAATACGTTTTTTTGCACCAAAAGCCTTAAAATTACCTTAACTTTATACCCTGTAGCATTTATATTATTTTATTCAGTAATTTCAGAGATACAAACTTGTAAACTAATATAAGTGACATGATTTTCGGCCACACTACCATCTACACTGATGTAAGTCACTTGCACCAGTGTAGGTAGTCGCGTGCGCCGCGTCACGTACGCGCAAGTGCCATTTACTCCAGTATGCACGCTGCGACGGAGTCGGGAGCACGTTTACACTGGTATAACTGCGTTAACTGCTAACGTATTCTTCTGTATCAAAACTATTTCGTGGCCTGTTTTTAGGGGTTGTGCTACTTTTTTACATATTTAACTAGTTTTGTTTGTTTTGAGTAAGTAGTGGTGAGAATTCACAACAATTAAGGGCTCACGAGGTCAATTATTAATAAATTTATGCGTTAAAAATTGACAAACAAATTACTAAGTTGACAGTACTAATATTTCCACAAAAGGGTTTAATTCATGTTCACCTAATGCAAGATACAGATTATACTGCTTGTAGATTTGTTTGTGCCGCCTGCATTATTTTTTTTACGTATAAATTATATAATGTAGACGCACGGTGTACTGCATACTCTTCACACTAAATTATAAAGTTTGTTTTTCCCTTTTTAGTTAGTGGTTGTTTTTTTACAGTCGGGTTTTTTTGTTTTTTTTATTATTATTTTATTCTTTCAATAAATTTTACACTTATATCAGTAGGAATACAAAGTAGTAGTATACAAAGTCACATGTGACTTAGTTTTATTTTCTTGATATTGTTATCTGACGTAACCTACATTATTTTAATAATAATATTTATTTACTAATAAAATAAATAGCGATACTACTTTTAATACATTTTTTGCAGCAATTAACGTAAGAAGTTACCAAATTTTGCTACTTGGGAACTGACGAGACAATTTTTTTTTATGTACCCAAGTACATCATTTTTAAAGGTGTAGAAATATTCCAGAGGTAAACAATATAACAATATTCGCAACCTCAGTTTATTTTGGTAAAGTTGTAGTATTGAAAAAACAATTAAGTTCAATCAAAACTTAAGTATAATGACACAAAAGACATTCATATTAAACTTATAAAGGACTTAGTGGTCGCCAGCAACTTCGACCGCACGAGTGTCGGTTATAACTGGAAAACATTGCCCTCCTCTGACGCAGTCGGTTAAAAAGTCTATGTTTTAATCCAGGTTGTCAGTTAACTCCATACGAAATTTCTTCAAAATTGGTTAAGTCGTTTGAGCGTCAAAGAGTAACAAACATCCAATCGATACTTATGCAACTTTCGCGTTAACTATATTAGTAGGATATTTTCAAATGTATAAAATGCATATTTAAACAAATATGACGAGTGTGGTAATGTGATGAGGCATTCGTATGAAGGGTGACACAAATCACCATTTAATACAAGTTGTAAAAATGTAATGAATTTTCCATCATCTGATTTAGACTCTAAGGTCTCATTGCCCTGTTTTTAGGGATTGTGTTACTTTTTTATACATTTAACAAGTTATGTACACAACTATACACTTAATAGAAGCACATAGTTCGAAAAGAGTTGCACAAAGGTTATACTAATTTCTTTAAAATACCTTTTCTAGCGGATCTGCAAAGGGAGAAATAAATTAGAAACATCAACTTACAAAAACTAGTAGACGTAACTGAACAGACGTAACGTACGTAACTGACGTAACGTAACTGAAAAAAAATAGTGGAAATGCTATTTATAAGAAAAATGACATGAAATTCAAGACGAGCTAGTCTTAAAAAAAAACAATTAGGTATTATCGTAAGAAAACCTCTTTAAAAATCAAACCTTTTTTTTACTTAAAATAAGAAGATTACATTTTTTGTTTTATTATTTTTAAGATTGCAAGGCCAATGATTTTATTTTTCATTATTAAGAATGCTACTATCTAATAATAAAGTGTTATTTTGTATTTTAAATGTTTTTATTTAACTTCTTACCACACTAATTTAAATATTCACAGTTAATAATAATGCAGCAAACTGTTGCAAGTAGCTTTCCAGTACTGAGTAAACTTTTGTAAGTGTTAAAAAGTCGATAAAAGTAGATAAAAGTAGGTATTATTTTTAATATTATAACCTCATATTGATCAATAACACGGAAATACTATGTTAAAAGAGTAAAATCCTTCAGATTTTCTTTATTATAAGTATAAGCCAGTACACTAAATACTGGTATAAGTGGCCACTTGTATCAGTTTACAGGTTCTACCGTAGTAAAAAAAACAGGCTACATGAATGCAAGTTAACCTATTTTCCAAAGTGTAAAAAAAGAAGAAAAACCAATAATGCAGTCTTATTTCTTAAATATCAAAATATAACATACTAAAATTTCAAGTGTTTTTATTGATTTACGACAAAGTTACAAGCTTTTGAACCTTTAAACCGCTCTCTTGAAAAGTTGCATTTTTGCACTTGTACTAGTCTACGTAGGACCCGTCGATATGAAACTTGAACTGAACTTACTTCTTATAGTTCTAAGAATATTAAAATCTCATATATATAACCTCCTTTTTGGACTGGGTTAAAAAGTATTTTTCATTGCAGAGTCAATACACGCGGGTATCGTCATTATTGGCCAGTTCCGCGACAAACAAAGGGTGCGCGTACAAAAAGTTTGACAGCTCGTTAGGAGAGGGACGGGACGCGCACTAATTGGCTACCTAGGGGACATTTTGACTATCAGTGCCCGCGTACTTGCCTTTGTTTAGGCTTTAAAGTAATTCAAGCTTAAAATTGTCAACATTTTCCGTCTGAAACCCTTTGAGATGAGGCTGAGTAGAAGTAAAAACGTTTGGGAAGCCTTTGTTTTTTAAATGTATGGTTATATTGCTGTTATACCTATTTGCAAATGTTGATGTTACGTAGAAGGTAAAATTGAGTTATAAAATTAACACAATGGTATTTTTCACCGATACTAAACACTAAACACATGTATGGAATCAACATCACAACAATATTCTTGTACAGAACTTAAAAAAAAATATCTACACAATAACACCAACTTCAGAACTCTCAATAAAACTGAAAACCTTCGCATAACCACATTTTAACATTACAACGTACACCGTTTACATTAAGAAAGACCTTACCGGCAGCTATTTAATCTTGGTAATTGCCCCGAAAGCTTATCAAACTTGTTCCAAAGTTTGCTTATTACGATTCAGCGTACGAGGCTTGGTAGGCCACTCATGAAATTAAATTACATCGAACCGCCGCCGACGGTGCTTGCTACAAAACTCGGCATTTTAAAAAGTGGCCACAGTTGATTTTTTTTAAACGTCGACTGTTTTATACCGACCTCTTGTTGGTCTCGCAGAAGAAATCTAAAGTGAACAGACCTAATGTTAGGTGTCAAGAAAAAGTGAGATCTTTAATCAATTTTGCAGTTTATAATATTGAACTGATTAAATATAATAAACAAAATATATTAAAATTAGTCACGATTTATTTAATTTTCCATCAGTATAGATACGTACCTACATTACCTATTAAATTATATGCTAGGAAAAACCATTTCAATTAAATTACAATCGAAATGACGCACATAGAACTGTAAGCAGGAAATGTACAAAATAATGAAAACAATACAAAATTGATATTTACAAACTACCTCGTCTATCGTCTGTCGCTACATAATCTGTGGCGTATAGGTAATACATATTACGATATTGCTAAGAAAAGTAAAAGTTTTAACATGCATCGCGCTGCGTTCGCGAGTTAGGGTCCTTCTTTAAGTATATTAATGTAATATGTATTTGTTATTCATGCAAAAAAAGGTTCTTTAAGAATATAAACAAGTTGTTTACACTCTGGTTATGTTTGAATTTTGTTCATTTATTTATTCTTCCTTTTACCAATGATGTAAAATGGCAGATGTAGGGAGGAGTACAGAAAGCAAGAAACAGTTATGTTGAAAATCATAACGTCAGTCACAAAAGTCAAAATTGCCATTTCCTGACCTAAATTTTCGTCTTAACCTTCACTTTTTTTTTTATTTGTATTTAAGAATCGAAAAAAAAAATGCGATGGAACGTTGTGCACATGAAATATATTCAGAGGAAGACTAAATTTTTTAAAGAAATTTCAGCCCAAATGGACGTTCAAAAGTGCTTATTTTCTAGTATAGCAAATAACCATTTACTTATGAATACTGCATAAAGAAATCATTAAATATTATAGGTAAAAACCAAAGTTTGGAACTTTGCCATTGCAAAGATTGTTCTTAAAACGCATTAAATAATTGGTGGTATACGAATAAGGCACTCGTATAATATAAATGCATGATACTTATATATGTTTGTTACGCAATATTTTGCTTTCGTTACAATGACGTCATTATTTCTGTCAATTATTCCTGAATAGTTTTTTTCGAAATTAGTATTAGTAGTGATCAGACGATTTTTTTACAGATTAAGATCCAATTGATTGGTTGCTGGCTCTAAGAGATTTCGACTAATTGGAAATATAAATTAGCTTTTGTCATTCGGATTTGGATCTAGGTCATGTATTCAATTTGTCTAGTTCTCTAGTTAGTTAATATTGATACTTTGAGATATCATTATGTCTTCATAAAACTTCAAACTTAGGAATGTACTTATACACTTTTAATTCTTCTGTAAAGGTATGTACTGAAAAATCTGTTATCAAATAGCCTCTACATTAAACCTAAAATTTGGTTATTTTGGTATTTTTCATGTTATGCATAGACTTCGTAAAGTAAATTATACGCGGATGTGGTAAAAGTTCGATGTAAACTTTTCTCACTGACTGAACACGTCCGTTTCCAAGCGAGAGCGCGCGTTCAATAACAGTCACCAATCATGCGGCGTTCGAAATTTAAAAAAAGCAAAATGGCCGATCACAACCGTCACTAATTTGGCATGCGACATCACATTTTGTTCTGTGGCGGTGTGGCCAGCCATACGTGATGTTACTGAAAACTTAATTGGCCGTTTAAAAAACTATGTTCATGCGTTATATTGTACAGTAATTAGAACCGTTTGTTTTTAGCTTTAGTTTTGAAGCTTTTGTTTTAAATTATTACAACAGCACTAAAAAAGAGTGACGACAATTAAAAAGAATAATTTCGTTTGGGATTCTAAAATGGAAATAGCAGTAACAAGCACCGATTAGACTATTAAGGCTAAATGGTTATCACATAGTCCAGCCTCCAAGTGCCACCAACGTGAAAAGTCAATAGGGTTACTCCAATTATTACCGGTACGATTGAAAGTGCCTAATGGAATTTTAAATGCTTGCTTCCGTACCGTACAATGGGCCGGTGGGTACAACCCTAATTGTTACTTTTTTAAGTTTTTCATTGTCACATAAAGTGTCAAATTGGCTATTGTAGGGAAGCATTCATGTGAATGTAGGGTTGGTGACATTTTTCTTTCTATTTCGGAAATCGAGGCGTGCGTGTTACGAGCATTCCGGCTTTGTAGCGATTCGGTTTTGATTATGTGTATGGCACAAAACTGTTTCAATAGCGTGCCAGACCCGTTTAGCGTCCGTTCTAACCTAATCCGTTCTAACACGTTCTGTGAAACAATATGCGATAAAATTCGATATTTATATCGTTGTCGTCGTGTTTAAAATTCATAACAAAACAATAAAATTATACAAGACTACACGTGTTATCGAGCATTTTAGTGAAGAGATAGGTAGTACACGTTTGGGGTATTAAGAGTTAAGTAACACACAGGCAACGATAGCATCACAGTATAGTCTGTGGGCACGGCAGTACCCCCGCCAAGTCGAGCGCGAAGCAAACACTGCCGTACCATCCTTTACTAGAACCATTTCGCTACCATATTACAGATTACTGGCAGCCAATCAATAAATCTCTCGTCGATAAATTTTCTCATTAATCTCCAACAATAGATTACATTAAAACACAAAACATGTTTCTATAGGTGATTGACATATTCATTAAAACTAATATCGGATTATCCTTGTATCTGTAATAGAATCTTAGCGCAATAGGGGTGAAAACAGATTAAATGTGCCATTGATTTATATTAGAAGGGTTCCTTCATATTTTGTTAAAAAAAATATTCCCTGTTTGTTTTTTATTGATATGTGTACCGAGACCCTTCCGCCATTTTTTATAGTAAAACCGTTGCAGTTGCGAAAGCGAGATGGCATACTACACTACGCTAGCGACGTCTTACCCTTACTAATCGTAAATAAACACTGCGTTTATATTACGAGCTCGTTTCGATCATACAGAAAAAAGTACCATTTCAAAATTGAGAAACAAAATACTTGAGAAACAAAATCTATTTTACTGTATTCTCAATTTTGTGAAACCAACTCGAACTTTGAGGCTACAACTAAAGCACAAGGCTTTAATTTTTTTGTGTATTCTTAGAGACCCAATATAGAAGCTTATACTATAAATAGTGTTAAATGCTTATTTGTCGGTTATCTCCTAAACAAGGCCTTGTTTGTGTCCTAGTTACAAAGCTGTACCTAGAACAGTTACTAATTTATGTGTGCGTGAGGTGTGGGTGTGCGATCTAATTAAACTGTCCACTGATAGTTAGGATTTATGGAACTTGCTTAGCTTTTTCTTAACTGTCTTGTTTCTTGGATGATATATATTGTTGTCTTTGCAACAAAGTTCATAATATTACCTTTAGGCGCCCTAAAGAGCAAGCTTTTTTCTTCGCATCCGTTCTTCGACATTAACTCTTTTTTCAGAGTTTTTTTCAGAATTTACGCAAAAAAAAAAAGCTAGAAATACGCACATTGTATTTACACATGCACTTAGCCACCTGTCTTAAAATAAAAGTAATTTAATTGCGAGAGTAAAAAAAAAAAAAAAAAAAAAAATGCGAAAGTTACGCTTGTTCTTTGTTTTTGCTTGCATGCATAGCGCTTGAACGATTTGGTCGGGTTTCGTTATTTTATAAGTACCCTACATTTACTTATTATGTATTTTGTACGCCACCGATGCTTTATGAATTATTTTTAATATTGTTTTCTCATGTAAGTGCATTAATGTAAATTCTTATGAGAAACAACGTATCTCAAACCTGTACGCAGCGCGTGGTGTAGATTGCTGTCTCACTTTCACATCTGTAAAGGTCTTAGAATAAGAGGGTGTGATAGGCACGAGATTCACACTAACCAAAGTGCAGTGGAAAACGAAGGCTCAAACGTCTGAGCTTTGAGGTCTGATAATACAATTTGTGGGCCCGCCGTACAGCGTTCCTTACAATTAGCACGTGTGAAAAAGTTGTATGTTGAGTTTATGCTAATATAGAAACGTAATTATAGTCTTGATTGCAAATGGCGAAATTGATTGTGGAAACATTAAAGGTTGTGTGGACTAAGTCTGCAGTTTTGCAAGCTATTTTTCTGAGTCTAAAATGTAGTTGGCCATGGTTATTTGTAGGACAATCAAAGTAAAGTTTAACTTAAAATGAAACCGCGAAACCTTGAGAAACCTATTGTAATAAATAAACTTTATACCTAAATCCTGTTAATTTTGTGATTTCTCATTTATAAGCTTGTTATTTATATTTATTTAATATTATCGAAGTCACTCATCAATGTTATCAAAACGCATAAAAATTAACCCATTAAATTAATAACATAATAACGCAAATTATAATTCACATCAGCGCGAGCGATTTGTCGTGTTTTTCAGGGAACAGAGCGGCACGTAGGTGGCAGGCAATTATCAACCGCTTCCACTCGCCACGTAACCGTTTGCATTACAATTAGTCCACATTATGTGTAAATGCACATTTCATATCGCACGCCGACTGAATGCGTAATCGAGGACGTGTGCTCAATAGTGTGGAAGAGCTTCAGTGTTTGATGTTAGTTATCTGTTTGAATTACAGCTTCGTGATTTGTTGAATGGACTGCGAAAGTTAAATATGGTATGTTTTGATTTGCATTATGTAAAGTGATTTTATTACGTGCACCATGGCTGTAGCAAAGTTCGTTGATTGGAGTTGATTTTTATCAAATAATGCACCGGCGTTCTTTTTTCTTTTATGTTTGCGTGTTCATTGAAAAAAGAGACTTGAAGCAAAGATATGTTAAAGACTTCCAATTGTGAGAATGACTCTTAAAATCTTACAAATACTTAAAATATTCCAGAACATTCTCACAACGCCATCTAGTCTCAAATAAAGTATACGAGAGTAACATGTATTATACTAGTCAACTGATTTGAAAAACATATTTCCATCGTAATTTGCTTCATTTCACATTAAAAAAGGTTTTGCCCACAAAAGTACTAATTAAAAAACATCTTTAAGTATCAAAAACGATCCTTATACCGTCCAATTATAAGAAATCTTAAGCACTGGTCGTCTCAAAAAGCTACAAAGATAAAAATGTATGAAGAAGACGCACTTATCTGGCGTAAGGTCTCGGATTTCATTAACTGTATCAATAGGACCTCTTGGGGATGGACCCTTGCTTTATGCTCGGCCATCAGCCACCAGTCTAAGTTGACCTTTAGATTTATCATATACGAGTATTATTAGATTCTGTCTAGATGTAGTGGATTTGTCTCTTAAAATTTAGTTCAGAATAGGTATCTCTAAAAGTTTAAGAAGTTTATATAATCGGAAGTTCCTAATCACACAATGTCATAATTTTTCTTTACACTTTATTTAGATATCTCAATGTTTTAAATGATTTATCTATTGTTTGGGTGACAATTTCGGTACATGCGGATCAAAATCCTTTTATGACTATTATTGTCGAATCAATAAACTTTGAAAAGAAAACACAGTACAGAATAAATAAGAAAAATAAACAAACAAATAAATGACGTCTGATTTCAAAGTAAAACGGTTCGAATTACGTTGGTTGAGCCAACCCACCGTCACCATTGTCAAACGTCCAAGGGTCTATCAATACGTAAATAAATTGACCCTTCCGCCGCCCCGTGTTGACGGGCATTTGCTCTTTTAGCCCTTCATTTTATTCTGTTTAAATAAAATTGGATTTAGTCTCACTATGGATTTTAATAATGAGTATAGTTTGTTTATTTTAGTGATTATTATTTGACCATCTGATAGCTGTTAAAGGGTTGATATTTGTCGGTTGGTTTGGTATTCAATAGTTTCTAGAGTATTTTTGTACTATAAAGCCGCCTCTTAAAGTAATAATGTTGCAGTTTTGACTGTACAGATAATATATCCGAGTGGTATAGGGCACCACGCCATATTATCACTGTGCGCAGCATCTCGCGGGTTTGATCCCCGTGTAGGATAAAAATTTGTGCGTTTCACAAATGCTTGATCTGAGTCTGAGTGTCTCTGTGCATGTGAGTTGAATATCTGTGAAAATTCGCGATACAAGGATGAATTCCTTAGTGCGGGAGTCGTTTTTTTTTTAAAGTTGTGGACGTATATTGCGCTGTCACTCTTCCATAACTGCAACGGTCATACTTTAAGATGTGATAGTAAAATGTTATAGCTGTATAAACCATACTAATTGGACAAAAAATACATAAATATACCTAAAAAAGGCCAAAAAAATCCTGATTGATCCTTAATGTTACCTACACACCAAAGTCGTGGAAATTCGACACATAACGAAATCAGCTTATCCCTTATTGCATATAATTGGCACGTGCCCTCGCGCCCTCGGGGGTGCGATGTGACCAATCAGCGCACGGCGACACGTGTCATTTCGCACCCCTTTTGCGCATATTCCTTTGATTTATGAGTGCATACGAGCGGTTTGTTATGACGATAGTTAGTTAGTAGTTAGTAATTTTATCTCTGTATTTGCCAAAAAAAGTAATTTTAAATCTTTTTTGCATTATTTAAGGTATGTCTTGCCCGGCACACAGTATCATAAACAGTGTTACTAAACTATTTTTTTGTAAATACGTTGCTTTTTTGTTATGTCTTGTACTAATGCAAAAATGACATTATTTTGAAACTTACACTAATTTAAAACTCAATCACCGTCAACAACGTATATTATTATACCTACAGACATTCTACAAAACAAAAAGTATCCATTTTTTAGTTAGGTACCCAGTTTTATTTTATATCACCCCTTATTTCAACAGAGCGTTTTTAAAACGCAGCGTCCGACCCGCCCGTATGTCCTCCCCAATAAATCCCGTGGGACGCGACACCGACACATTGCATGTGACGGATTAACATTATCATTTGACACTGCATTTATTTAACTGTAGCTATACTACACAGAGCTAGTCTGTTGGTGTTTATTTGTTTACGCAAAGGATTACGCTATGGGAAACTTGTTCTATGTAAGCGATATAATAGAGCATAAAACAAAACGAAGTATTCCCACGTACACATAATGACGTGTAGGCTTTTGATTTTATGTAAACAGTATTATAAATACGTATAATACTTGAGATCACGTTATGTTTAGCTTGATGAAAATTACTTAGATTGGTAAGCAACATTTTCATTCGTAACAGTCAGGGCCACTAAATACTAGACGAACAGGACAGTCGTTGTCATTGTCTTCTTCTTTTTATTTATGAGTTGCAAATATGTTTTGTAGGACCAGCACTCAGCCACGGTACGGTGAATTTAAGTAAAATCTTATCTCTATACTGAATATAATATATTCAGTATAGAATTTTAAAGATAAGAAAATATTATTTTCTTATCTTTAAAATTACAATCATAACATCGTAATATAAAAAAACACATTTATAATTGAAAAATGTTTACTTCAGCATGAGGGAAGGGGGTAATAGCTTTGCTTACTTTTACTAAGGGGGGGGGAGGGGGTTAATAATGGTTATAAATCTGTATACGTAATATTTGAACTACCCCTTAACAGCAATCACAATTGAACAAACCGGGCACTTGTAACAGTACATATTATCATATATATTAATCAAACACATCTACTTAACCCATTTCCGAAATTACACAATATCAATTCAAGTAGACGGCAAACCTTTCCAAGTACTTGAACACGGGGAACATACGGACAAACAGCACAAACACTAATTGCTTTGTATTACTCAAAGCATAGTCAGACATGTGCCGTATAGTCCGTATTACAAACGAAGCAATAAGGGTCAAACACATGATCAATTTGCTTCGACCAGTTCAATGGACAATCAAAAATGGTTTGGGATTGCAGTAATTGGAGATGTCGTTATAATTGCTGATACTTTGTCAACGCTTTCTTAAACAGAACTATCTATACATGTTGAAATGGTTTTTCCTTTTTTTTTAATTTTCAATCTCTTTTATTAGGTTCTATGCACACCCATTCGATAGTTGGAAAATGACCGAGTTTGTTAACTCACTTTTGTCCTTGGTAAGACGAATTGATTGGGATAAGATGGATTGTCGAAAAATTTTGAAACAACCAAGTTACTGTCCATACGATGAAAATATATCCGAAACCAGCCATTGTTCTCTCACAACCAGTTTCAATAATTCCATCAAACAAAAAGTCGACGCGTATAATAATGAACAGAAACCAACCACAACCGTATTTCATAATGAAAACCATAAAATGCAAAACTAAATTTAAAGTTAACAACTAAAATATAGCATAAAATGTGGACGGGCATGATTCGAGAAACCTTATAATGTACACGCGGAGTTGTTCAGAACAGAATTATTTTGTACAAATGTAGTTACCAACGTACATTTACAGCTAAAATTAATTCTGGCCAACCAACGGTTTTAGTTCAGGATTTTGTATTGAAACCTAATTAAGGCGCATTTGATGGCAAATTACGACGAATATTATGCTTTGTGCTAAATTATTTCAGTTCTGGTTTAATTACACAGGCGCCTGTTAGATATGTTAGACTTTATAGGAATTCCAAAAGCATTTTAGGAAATCGTGATTTCGCTCGACATGACCTGCCAGTAGTTATTTTTAGATGAGATTGTTTTCATTGATTTGCACAAAACTAACTTCATTTAAAATGGCACAAAACACGATATGATGTCTGGTGTGTCATAGTACTGCTTACTGTATGTATTCAGACATCATAAATATCCAAACAATACAAATATGAACCGGGTAAGCAATTGGACGATCACCCCTAAATATAAATCATATCTGGGAGCGAAGCAATGCTGTTTAGATCACGAGCCACGTACGTACGAACGATTTCACGAGCCGCTGCGCACGAGTTGACGCACACAAATCATTCATGAAATATTGAACTTTACATTTCTGAACGAATATTTGTGGAGGCTTTTTTAAACTGAATTTTGTTGGAGTTCTTAAAGGATTTGAATGTATTTTGGAAGTTCGGGACCGCTTTTTAAGTAACCTGTAAGGATGGATTTTAATTGTTTATAAATAATTAAAAAAAGATTTCAGTTGTAACTTCAATAATAAATGCAATGTCCATTGAATAATGTACTTTTTCTGCACTCTCTCTTTCTCTCTATCCTCAATTATATTTTGAAATAAATAATTTCGACATACTTTCAAAAATGCTTATAATATTCGTAAGCCATACCTCTGACGAATACTCAACACTAATCGTAAACTAAATACAATTGTCTAAATCAGAGTACCCAAGTCAGGAGCCAGCGGAGAGAGAAAACGAAGACACCCGGGCCGGTTCCCATCGCATCCGGGTGAAGCCGGTTGAAGCCGCCCGGGTGAAGTCGCCCGGGTAATTGTGACTCGGCAGAGCGGAGAAAAATTAACGGGCATTATCATATTCAAACTGGAAGGCTTAATTTAATTGAATGTATAGAAGTTTTGGGACTGTTTATTTTTGGTGATTAAAACGCGCGTGTATGAAAATTTTATGCGGGATTTTTGGAATTCGTTACCTTTTTCGTTTTGTATGCGTAAGGTTGGTTTTCAAGAGACATTAATAGACTTCATAGTGAAACCTGTCAGCAAAAATATTGGAGAAGATCCACATTCAGAAACGTGCAATTCTGAATACACGCAATGTGTAATAACACTAATAATCCTTAAAGATTATAGTTTGCAATCCCTAAAGTCCCTAAATAACCTATTGAGTTCACAAACTTTCCTTAAAAAATACTATCAAAAAATAATTTGTACAAAACTAGGCACAAACGCAAAGCTCATGTTAAACCTCTAAATAGTTGAACTCAACTGGCTTCAATTAGTGGGTTTAAAATCTTTGTGGTACAATTATCGCACGTAGTGACGTCACGCGTCCTCCCGGGTGGTTGCGTGTGCGCTGACGCTGCAAATTTGATCGCGCGGTTTCGGCTTAACGGATACGTTTAGTTATTGTTCTACAGAGTGCTACAAATAAGTGCTTCTGTTTTTTTTTAATTATTAATGAGTATGAATTTTATTGATGTGCAAATTAGGTTTCGTTGTTTTAAGGTATTTTGTGAATGCTTGAACTGACAAATGGCTGGCTAGACTGCTCATTCATAGATAAATATCATTATCAAATTACTTTGTATGTAGCAAAATATCGACTTTACGAGCATGAATGAGTTTTTCTTCATTAAGTGAAAATGCATCAAATCATGCGTTGTGATAGCACTTTTACATTTCACAGAGAGATAGAGTTCCTTACATGAAAATCCTGACTTTTAATTACTTCAGTTACCAAACACTATTATCCAAGATCAACAAAAAAAAGCAGCAGAGAGGCAAAGGTATTTCGACGCCCGCTGTATAAGCCGCGGCGGTTCGTTGCGATTCGCGGCCAAAGAACCGTGAAATTGGTTTATTCGCTCGATCCGATGAATAATTAATATTGTAACGTACGTCTAGCCTACGAGCCCTAGATTGAACGCGATCGCATCTGCATATATAAACCCTGTGGGAAACTCAACACGCCATTGTCGGTGATAAAAAGGGATCTATTTGATTTTTTTTTAATACAATATATCAGCCAGTCGCCTTGTGAAGCAAAATGTGCAACAGATGAAAGAACTATAGATGAGCTTCTTTTGTTTTTAGGGGAGAGAAATTTCTTATAACTATTTTTTTAATTATAATCTCATTTTTTTAAGTAAGTCCTCGTAAAATCAAACTATCATAATGCAAGTATTCATAACAAAACCACACGCATTTTAATTACAATCATTGAAAAACCTAGCACAGTTCCTAAGGTAGGCAACAAAAGCTTTCCTTTCAAACACACTTTTTCCTCAAAGGTCAACCATTCCTTACAAGAGGTCCCAAGCATTGATCGGCTTTCCAATTTCAGTTTACAATAGTGCAGGTATACATAGGTAAGTGTCAGGTAATTCACCAGTGGCCACCCCTTCGGCACAGATTAATGACACAATATGTCACTCGGCTACCTCGTATTATAGAGTTAATCTACCTTCGGCAGGGATTAATGTATCAGTCGCTGCTAAATTAGCGTCGTAATTGTTAATATCGGGAAAAATTATATCAGAGACGATATTCTGAACGATTTGGCGGGTAATTGCGTTATTGTTTTGGAGAGTCAATTAAGTCTTCAATACCAATCATTTGAAGAAGTAAACGATTTTTTAGTCGTAAAGATCAAATCTGTCTGTCTCAGCACATTATTATAAATAATATATACAGTATAAAGTCTTCATATAGGTAAACGGGCGCAACGCGAGTTATACCCGTTATCGGATCGTGGCATGACCGTGACATGATACAGTCGCGAGCGTGTCCCCGCGATAGACAGACGGTGTGCTGTTGACGAAATTAAAATACTGTATGCAGGCAGCCCTATCCTTGTTACGTACCGTGCGCCTATACCGGCGGGCCGGAGTTCAGAAACGGCCAAGTTAGCTATTGTATCTATTCATACAGTGGACCCAAATGGTGAAACAGCTGATCAATACAAAAATAGTTTGTCAAGTCTCAAAACACATGCATTTCAAGTGCTGTGATTGGTTAGTTTTTTTTTTAAATCACAATAGTAATCAGTAGATTTTAAATAGTAGTAAATTGATTAGACTGTCATAATTTGAGAATATATTGCACAACTGTACGCTGTCACAAAGTAATCAACCTTTGCTAAAAAATCTAATTAACTCTTGATTCAATCAATTCAGAAAAAAACTACAGCCAAAAATAAAAACTACAATCTGAAGAAAATTGAAAACAACGAAGCAAATTAATGGAGGCCAATAGATGCTATCAAACTTTCTAATACAGTAATCAGCAAAGGGCAACAGACGAATATAACCGAACAACGAATTAATAAGTCGTCAAACAGTGCTCGGCAGTGTAAGCGCCAAGTTCGATGCCACTGATTGGCTCTCTCTATATTTTAATTAACTTTTCGTTTCTTGTTCCCAGTTTTGAAACTGTTATGGCCGGCTCTGTTGTGGTTTAATTGATTAAACAATGTCAAGTTTTGAAATCTTCGACGGTTTGTAGACCTTAATATCTTAAAAGGGAGAACGATGGTTTTACACACAGGTTTTTATTGTACAGTGATTTAATAATGGTAGAAAGTACCTAAAGGGATGAAAAGTCGTTTAAAAATGTATAAATAATTATGTTGGATTTATTAAAAAAGTAAGTAAATCTCACATTACAAAATGAAAAGGCTTATATGATACCCGAGCATATATCAATCTAAACTAAAATCCGCGATAAATCACAGAAGCCAATCTTCTTTGGGACACGTCTATTCAAATCGCATTTTTCCGATTCAAAAATCTACAAAGAACCTATGAAAGTCAACTACCCTCAACTAATTCAGTGGCTCGGGCGTGGTAAGGTGACAATATTATTCGAGCTAAAATTGGGGATCGCCGCATTTATTAAAGAGAAAACCAGCAACAAAGGGATGATATTGAATTGTAAGGAACGAAGTCAAAGATCGCACACTTTATGGATAAGGTATATTTTTTGCAATTAAAGCAAAAAAAAAACAAAAAATCCGAAAGTGGTATGTTTCCGCCCGGGATCGAACCGGGGACCTTGTGCGTGTGAAGCACACGTGATAACCACTACACTACGGAAACGTTATTTGATAGTACGAAATTACAAATAGCTTAACAGTTTTGTGATCGCGATTTTTGGCATATGACGTGACGATGATTGCGTCATAATTATGGTTGATCAAAATAGAGACCGCCAATGAGGGGTCTTTTTTAACCATAGCAATATGGTTTTTTCAATGAAAGATAAAGAAAGTCTTTGAAATTAAATAAACAAATAAATTAAATGCAATTTTATTTAAAAAGATCGTTACTTTCGGATCAAGTTTTACAAGTTATAAGTTTACAAAAAAAATCGTTTATATTTTTTTCGACTGGATTCTGCAAAACCACAGGAAACCACATGGTAGGCCCAGGCGGAGATGGCGTGATTGGCCTTTTATAAAGAAATGGACTGCACTTGCTTCCGAAAGGGAGAAAAGGAAAGATTAGGGGGATACCTTTACCCAGCATTGGAATAATATGGGCTTATTTTATTTTGTAATTATTTAACCATACACGATCACAGATCACACATTTGACTTTAACATGAAAAATTAGCATGTTCGTACATTTTGTCTGCTTTTTGCGAGATATTGCCACAAAAACCACAGCGTAAAACCTTCATCGCTCGATGTGTAAGATCACGCCAGTTCCGAGGGTCGGGGCGGGTGACACGCACAAAGAACCTCCAACTTCTTTCATTGTAGATTAAATTCTTTGATTCTCGCTCACCTAGTCACCTTCCACACAAAGCTAGGCGAAAGCTTACTATGATTACTATTATCGACATTTCATCCGTTGTTCATCCACAACTGGGCATAGGCCTCTCCCAAATATATCCAGTAAGACCAGTTAGACTACTTTAACACATGGACTGCCGAGCAACAAAATATGTATTGTTTGTCGGTCACCTGGTGACCCTCACGGCGTTCAAAGGATTAGGGTCAAAACGTACTTGAACTCGGATCATAAAGATGATGTTGGTAGAACTTGGTTTTTTTCGAACTTAATCCGACTATTATGACAACGAAATTTAAAATCAAATCGAAACATCTACTTAACATAATTGCACGTATTTTTGATCCAGCTCCAAATTAATAGGATAACTAAAGGAATACAATAATACGCCTTTATGACGACTCACAAATTCCCTACTCAAGACTAGCACAACCAGTTTCAGTGACATCAAAAGCTCAAATATATTCAATCTTCCGCATCGCTTTCACTGGTCGCTTACCCTCATTAATATCTGATCTTCGCGTCGGCAGCTTAATCTCAGTGGCCCGTGGATTTAATACATATTTCATTTCGGTATTTCATGAGGCATTACTTTTATTCACGCCAGTTGTTTAACAAATACCTGTTTATTACTATGATCCTTTGTAAAAAACTTTATTGTTTGAGCTGTCTACTTATTTGTCTGAGAATGTTAGGGTTTTAGGTTTAAAGGGGATATTAATTAGGGTTATAAATCTTAAAAGTACTTCTATCCTAAATAAATGTCATTTTTATAATCGAGCCACGGTCGAAAGTGCTAAACGTATAGTAAATTCAATTCTTAAAAGACTGAAACATGTAATTTCTATACATTTCAGCTTTTTTTGTCATCGTTAAGGCTTATAGAAATGACACTTTTACTGGTGCTGATAAGTTTTTTTTCCCTAGCCTAGTGTGTCCTACTGCTGAACAGAGGCCTCCGCCAAAACCTTCCACGTTTATCTAAAAATCATGAGGTTTAAGGATTGTAATCGCGTCCGCAAATTTAGACAGAAAAATAGTCTATAACTCAATTCAGTTACAATACCTAAAATACTTTATACATACTCGTATAACCTGTCACAACTGTCCACAATACATTAAACAGCACTAAATAAACAAACAATTATCCCACACATAATCACAGTTCCCAATCCGGTTCAGCCCTTCATAATCCCCAAACAAAACTGGGAACATCGTCCATTTAACAAAACTTTGTTAACTTTATCATCGGTAGTGTTAATTCACGGGGCTGTCCTTGCTCGTAAACACAATTGTAGCGACTTTAAATCAAACAGTTCGCGAGAGACATTACGCACACGTGCTGCTGCTGGTACGTCGCAGATAGGATCTGGATTCATTTGTTTATGCGATACGGTAAGATACATGCATATTAACCTAAGAATTTAGGACTTTCTAGTCAAGAAATTTCAAATTTTTATTTAGATTGTTCCTGGCGAGATGACGTCAGATATGAACGTGTGAAAGAAGACATAGAAATTTCAAGGTTGGGATTTATTTCCTTCCTATAAGATATGAAAGCAGATTTTGTAATGTGATGAGGGCTGAAGTTTTACAATTCCTAGATCTGCTTTTCTCACCTCTTAGACAAAATAACACTCACTTAAAAGAGAAGTAAACTTTTATGATAAACGCACATAGGATATTAGCTAAATAGAGTAACAAATACTCCACAAAGATTTGCAAACGCTAAAACAGATTTAATGCCAGGATTCTGTTTTACGTTGCTCAGCTTGACACTACATTCTGTACATAAAGAGGTTTAATAATGAACTCGCTGCGGATACAACTCGCGCTCTGGGCCTATCCAAAATATGCACGTGAGTACGTTTGAGCATATCATAAACAACAAACGTCAGAACAACGGGAACGCGCCCCAAGAATAATGAAAGTACAAGTGAATGGACACGCAAGTGTTGTAATTATCCGTGAACTTTGTTGTTCCTCTTAATTTATCGTCGCCGTATCATGCTCCCTCCGATGCTGCCAACTTTTGCAGAGATGCTAAACAGATACACGGCTAACTTTCGCTTTGTTTTGTCTCAAATTATATGGTACAAACGTATTGTTGAAGTTCTCGACTAATGTGTGGTTTGAGCTAGATAAAATACGCTTTGGAATTGGGTTTGGTTTGCCTGGCTTGGAATTTCATGCTTGAATATCGCTTTAAAGGAAATTATCGTTGAGGTGGGCGGAAGTGAGCTATCATAATGCCAAATTGCTGCAATGAAATAACTATCTTTTGACATATATTTGGAAGCCTTCTTGGATTAAAAAATACTCGAAATACCATCAAAGGCTTCCCAACAGCTGGTGGTTTCAATTTCACCGTTTTAGATCCCACCTCACAGAATATAAAAATATTTGAATAAGCATCACTAAAAATACACCAACTTAAGCAAAAATATCCCAAAATTTTTCCTTGCTCCTAAATCGGTATACCGAGGTAAGCGAGTATCGTGTCGGTCGCAAATCGTGCTCAATGTAGCGTCACAAACGCGTCGCCGTCACGCCTCCTAACTATTTGATGTCGCCCGCAATGGATAGTGCCCTACGGCTAATTACGAGCATGCTCACTACTGCCTGATAGGGCTATATTGTTATGAAACTGATTAAAAAAGGGAGCGTTGTTGTTGTTTTTGCTGACTCGTTCATTTGTTTTTTTTTTGTTAAACGTATCGATCGTCAGTGTGTGGGTCGTCCGAGGTATTTTTCTCTTACTAAGTCATAGATGAATTTAGGTGTTTACAATATATCTAAATATGTGGTAGGTACTCATCGTCTAAGATCAGTATTTTAGCCTTTCTACTTTCCTTTTTGTGTGATTTATGGTCCCGCAAAACAATATCGCATTATTTAATAGTTATGCTCAATCCAACAATATTTTATGATATAAAATATTTACACTGCTTATTTGCGTTAAAGTCGACACGGAGCAAAGACAAACAAGCCCTCACTATGATCGGAAACATGACAAAATTACAAACTGTATGTACCATTAACTGAACTCTTAAACCCAGTACCATAAAAGTCATTTTTCATTGATCCGACGTCAAAAAACGTATTGCTTTCAGGTTGACGTACAAAGTTGAGCTTACTATCCGTATACATTTTATTGCGTTGTAATAAAGATTGTTTTTACTTGTTTGTCTTTGTGGTGTATTGGCACTGAAAGCAGCGGGGTTCCGCATAAGCTGCACTGGACACCAATGGATTTATCGTTGGAGGTTAGACAAGAAAAGCAGCTTTGTCTTTGAGACAAACGGACGCCAGCCACTGGTGTCACGGAGGGGGCGATAAGAAATAAATAAAGATATTGATTCTTACAAACAGTGAAATGTATCATAAATCGGAAAAGAGCTCTCTTGTAAACAAATAAGATCCCTTCTTACTCGGTTTAACTTTTTGTCTTGTTTGATGATAAGCTTCAGGGCAAAGGTTGCCATTTGACTTTAAACAACTCTATACTGAACCACTTTGCACCACAAGAAAACACCTTAAGAAGTCTCATGTCTTGCTATCGTCTTTTCAGCCAGCCACGTATGTGAGTTTCTGTGAATACCAAATATTAGCATTTATTTTTAATACAAGGTTACATATTTTAAGACAAGGTACAGATAAAATTATGCGAATTTAATAAATAGGAAAGGAGTGTCAGCCAAAATACGGATATAACGTAAAACCCAAAATAATTGGGAAGAAGGAAGAAAAATAATGAGCATACGAGAATTTTGAAAACATCATTATTTCAAAAGCTTAACGTAGGTGTCTCCACCTACATTGTAAAACAGAACCAACGCGAATCCTTTCCTTGCCCGCAATTAACCTTTTACAGGCAATAATAAACAAATAAAGACCTCAACCAACCGTAGGTCATGGAAATAACAAAAACGAAAGGTCAATAAAGTCCCTTAACAACTAAAGCGTGTTATTAAATAACTAAAATCAATAACATAGTTTGGACAGACACAAACACGATTACAAAGGGCCGACAATCAAAGGGAACTGGGCATTGTCGAGTTGGCAATAATAACATTATTATGAATTACCAATGCAAATAAATGGACTGAAGGTTTTGTCGCATAGATTTTGATATCTGCTCAGTGCTGGCAAATGGTATGAAATATTTTTTGTCAATTTATTTGTAGTTGTTGTTTATATAGCTACAGTTTCTTTGTAATGTAACAACTTCAAGAATTCTGTAGTGTATTGAGAAACCCAGAAAAATATTCTGCTAAACACAGTCATTTAGAGCTGAACCTTGTAATATCGTTATTGATTGAACTAAGAGCCTACAATTTCAGGTGGTATATTATAAAAGGTACAACTAAATGTAATCCTGAACAACATTTAATTTTGAAAGTATTTAAATAATTATTTTTACTTCAATCTGTCACATTTCAGTTAATATAACACAAACGACTATAATAATCCACAAAAATATTACAAGTAATAAAAATCGTCGCGTCTGCATCTTGGTCTATGTAGTTATACGTCACAGAAGCGAAACGGGCAGTTGGGCGGCCGTGTCCGGCCGTGATTGCCTGTGTGCTCATCCAATAAGACTGGGCCCTTCACGGCTTATCACTCCCGCTGCCCGCCACCAGACACCCTCCTGTCAATATTTGACTTGCTTGCTGTATTTAAGATTAAGTTTGTAATGAATGGCCTAACTTGTCACGCTTTTGGTAGTTTCACTTCAATTCAAATTTTCCAAACTTAGAATTCCGAAGCTGTTGCTTTTTATGAAGGTCGTATTTCGTACTCATAAATATTAATTAAGGACTCGAATAAGCAACTTAAGTTTTAGTGCAAGACTTTAGGGACTATCGAAAGTTTGTTACTTATTTATTGTATTCATAGTTCAGTGTACTTAGCGAAGTTTGTTAAATGCTTTGGATATGTGAGTTTGTTTTAACACTTCATAAACTTGAAGACAAATATTGGGTAGCTAGTGGAGTAATTTTGGGTACACTTTAATCAGTATTCACGCTCTAAGAAAATTCTCTGCTACAATTAACAAGGCAAGTCTAGTTAGATCTTCAGAATCACGAACGACACCAGGTCTGTTTACTTTGGCTCCGTGGTTGAGGCGGCAGAAGTTGACAACACAAGTTTTTCCTAATGAAGTCACTTGGCAATGTTGTTTCGGCATTGCTGCAATTTTTGGTTTCGCGGCGTACGACGTGACTTGGGTGGGAGATACGTAAATATGCTGTAGTCGCTTTGTGTCAGCGCGAGTTTTGGTGTAAATACTGTGTTGTCTTTTTGTATTATAAGTTAGTATATTTGTTGTGCCTACGAGATTGTCGTATTTTTTTGATAAATAATATTAATTTTAGGACTAATCTGAGAGTTGTGCCTATGGCTATATTACAAATAAACAGCAGACATTTATCGTGAGTGATCGCAATAACGGTAATGTTTTGAAAAATAAGCAAATACTTAAATCAGCAGTCTAAGTACAGAGCCAGTTTTTTCAAGATGGCCTGTTACAAGTATTTAATACTTAAGCAAACATCACGGAAGCAGACATCATCAAATAGACGCAACTTTTAAACACACTTTACCCATATCGTACACCATACACAGTTATTAAGACTATAACAAGAAGGAAACCAATATCGGTGGCTGGCGTCTCTCTTCTCGAACAATCTAGACGGCATCCCGTTACGTTGACATGTAAACACAAAGTTTTGAAACGATTCTCATCTATCGTCGCGCCCAGGGCCTCATTGAGTTCCTTCGCAACTTTCTCCAAGTGTAATCAAAGGATAAAACCTTCTGTAGCCAGAGTCAAGTGGCTGCATAAAGGGGAAAATTCACTTACTCCTATAGCGGACGCAGCTCCAAACATTGGGATGAAGTTGTGTACTCGCGTTGCGGATGGTGCTTTCGCTGAAGTCTTGTGCTACATGCTAAGGCATTCGTAACACTTCATCTGTCTCTTGGATTTCGATGATGTATATATTTTTTATTGTAGCTTTACACCGAGCATCTTACGATATAAAATGTGGGCGCTATTGTCTAACAAAATTGAGATTTTTGGTTACTGGCACATTTAGCACGCATCAGAATTTTAAAGTTTGTATGAAAATGCTTTGTAATTATAAGTTTAATAACGATTAAAGTGCTTCCTCACAAGAATTGAGAAGAATTGAATCAATCAATTCTTGTGAGGCTATTGGATAAACTGAAACAATTAAAAAAACAACATATTAATAACAAAGACTATATGCGTCATAACTTTAATGACGTATTACGTCACAAATTTGCAAAATATTATATTACAAATTCGGTTGTTGTCATGACTCTTTAGTATCAAATCCACAGCAGACAACAGGAATACTAACCTTTATATAAAGCCATAGTTGGTTCAGCGAGCGAATTTGCATAGGAATGGCTGATTACAGAGTCATACCATAGGCAGTAGCTTGGACCTAGCTGTACTCAGGTACGCCCGAATGGGTTTTAGACAACTAGATTTTAAACTTGCCGAGAATGTCCTGCTTTATATACGACTAGCTTTCCGCTCGCGGCTTCGCCCACGTGTAATTTGGGATTGTGGCGTTTTTTAATGATCTCGACAGGACTTTCTTTCATAGGCTAAAAAATTTTTACAATTTGAATTATATTATACAGCTTGAGTTACTCAGGGATGATGTAGCTTTCTAATGGTGAATATTTGAAAACGATAAGTAGTTTTGGAGTTTGTCGATTACGTTATTTAACAAATAATAAAGCGAGACAAAAACATGGTCTAGAAAAATTCAAAGTATTAGTTGATCTCCTCCCCTCCCCCCGCCCGCTATCTAAGGGCTTGCTATTCCAAAAATCCCTTCTTAGTGGTCAATTGTGTTACTAAAGGAAGCCTTGTTCAAAATATCAGACTTCTATACTGAGAGGTTTCGGCTGAGCGTTAATCAATCAGTCACCAAATCGCAACCCCCTAAACCACTATTGGAGGGTAGTTTGGAAAAAAATATAATGCCAAACTTATTTACTTGACTATATACGTGTTTGTGCTAAGTTTCAAGTTTATAAACCCAAGGAATAAGATTTTTCATAGTAACGTTATGACCCCTTGTAACCCCCTTAGGGGATGAATTTCCAAAAAATCTTTTTTTAATGCTCACTCCCGTCAGTAAAGGAAGCTTTGTTCAAAATATTAGACTCCTGCACTTAGCGGTTATGGCTGCGCGAAAGTCAATCAGTCACCCAATCGCAACCCCCTAAATCACTATTGGAGGGTAGTTTGGAAAAAAATATAATGCCAAACTTATTTACTTGACCATATACGTGTTTGTGCTAAGTTTCAAGTTTATAAACCCAAGGAATAAGATTTTTCATAGAAACGTTATGACCCCTTTTTACCCCCTTAGGGGTTGAATTTCCAAAAATCCTTTCTTAGTGCACCCCTACATATCTCAAGGAACCTACATGCCAAATTTCAGCTTTCTACGACCAGTAGTTTCAGCTGTGCGTTGTCGATCAGTCAGTCAGTCAGTCAGTCAGTCAGTCAGTCAGTCAGTCAGTCAGTCAGTCAGTCAGTAACGGAAGAGTTTTATATATATAGATGTAATGTGTTTAGGGGTTAGCCGTAAATATGAATATATTTCGCCACTGTTTGCACGGGATATTTACATCCCTTTGTCTATCTATACATATAATAAAATTCTAGAAAAGTGGTGTTTGTGCACGCTAATCTCAGTAACGGCTTATTCGATTGAAATGCGGTTTTCACTAATATGTTGTAGTAAGCTTCCCATCACATTTAGTGTTTATTTCATGTCAATCGGTTGATTAATAAAAAAGTTATGCCAATATAAAGAATCACCTCGAACATTTGTTAAGATCCTAATATTCTATCAGATTACGTACACGCCTCGCGCCTGCGCGTCCGTGGCTAAATAGTGCGGGTGACAGTTGCCTGTATGACGTTGACGTCTCTCAGTACCACATGACTAGGGATGGACATTCGAAAAATATTTATATCGCTGTCGATACTCGCAGCATACATTTAATTCTCTTTCATTTTGTTATAAAAATTAGTGTGTTATTTAGTTGTGCAGTGTAACTACGTATATATACCTGTCAATATAAATATTTTATGACTACTTATATTGACTTAGATATGAGTTTGGACGAATAAAATGTTAATATTTTTCCTTAGCAACTTTTTAACCAATCTTATAATGTTGCGTTGTTTTATCATTATAATTAGACGCTTTTAAAAAATAAAAATTGAACTACGCACGATATACATTTCTTATTCCAGAAACATATCGACTACCTATCCATCGTAGCACTACATCCCATCACTAAAGAAGTCTATCCCGTTACATTATACGCATAACACTTTATTTTTCATTCCATTAAAATTTATTTGAAGATTTTTCATTCTATTAGATTTGATTTGAAGATTTATTTATTATCACTTTATTAATTGTCTCATTTGGATCTTAGCAATAAACCTTTATTTTTAAAGAACACGTAACTGGTTTTACTGAAAATGTCACCGTAGCGACCAAAATACTGTTGCTATGGTTTTATGTTCTGACGTCAATATTAACATGTTATTTGGCTTACAATATAGAAATGAAAATAGCCGGGTCAGGGAAGTACGAGCTTTGTATTTTTCAAAACAAAAAAAATAGTTTGGACGGTAAAAGATTTACTATACTTTATTAACTAGCTGTTGATTGCAATATTGTTTTGTATAACGCGTGGCTTTAAAGACTTGATAGTGCGTACACACTACCACAATTGTGCACCAATTGCGATGGTATAGGGTAGTTGCGTATGTAAAAGTATAATAAAGATAGGCTGTTATTATTAATATCTGCTTAATATTTTGTACCTACGAGTATGCGCCGCACGCGTACTCCCGCGAATGTTTTGTTATGTGTGCGTAACACAGCTCAAACTACTAGAACTAGAAACTTGAAACTTTGATAGTAATGTAAGTAAGCACTAAGACGGGATTTTGAAAATTCGTCCGTCAAGGGGTAGAAAGAAAGGAAAATAAAAGATCGGTGCCCGGAATAATTTGCTGCACGTACATACATCCACCAAATGGAGAGCGGCGCTTGCCGTTCTCCACACCACAGCGCACAGAGCTCAACGAAACGTGTCGAATAATATCTAATTAGGTGTTTAAAAACAACCCCGCTCAATAAGTTCTCCCCCTGGTTAGCATTGCTCTACCTGACGTTAGAATAGTCTTAATTTGGGTAGACTTAAGAGCCAAAAGAGCTTCCTCCGATGTACACTGGCTACTATTGAAATTCCAACTCGAGCTCAGTGCAAGATCTGGGCAGATCGACATCTACCACCTACTACTTATGTCCTACCTCAGGAACATTTGCCGCCCGGAGAAACCTTGCAGTGGTCTTTTCGGAAAGCATTCAACTGTCTAAGAACCCAAGTAGGTAGGCAAACAAAATTTAGCAAATTTGGCTCTACAGACCCCTCTCACATCCAGTGAGAATGCGACATCTCCGTACAGACGATGTCACATCACTTAGAGTGGGCAAAGTGTCCGCGGTTAGTTGGTGTGCCGTCACCAAGTTCTACGAAGAAGTGATGACTCAAAGAAAAAGTGGAAAGAGCACGGCAGGCTTCATCTGACCACCCGATTCGTGTCCGACGAGCAAGGGGTAGAAGAAGGGCCTAATGGGCCTCCTCCCACCACCATAAATAGCCTACGGCAGTAGTTTCGGGGCAGTCTACTGTACTGGATAAAGGCAAAGACGGCGTGCGCGGTGCTTCCACGCGCCTCTTAATAAGGACTGGAGAAAGCTGGCTCCACATTAATGAAGAAGCTCCCCTTAAAAAGAGCTCTCCTTTCGGGGTTCGCGGTAGTTTGCTGAAGCGTTCCCGTGGCCCCGGACTATAGGAAACGGAGAAGCACTTACTCTTACTGGCTAAACGGAGGTTTAGCCAGTAAAAGTCCGGCACACTTCTTTGCCATCGTCCGTTTTCAAGCCCTTTAATCCAAATTGTCAAATCAGTGCAAGATAGCGGCCACAGCAAAAAACTAGCAGTGTTAACTAACAGTCAAATGTGTTTGTAAGACTAGAGGTTATGATTAGGAAGTTAAGAAATTAGTTTTGGATAGAACTGGATTAGGGAGCTGGCATTAAACGTTATTTAGCTTTACTTTTTGTACAGCACTACACATCTTCAATACCTCGCAGACAAAGTCGCGGGCAGCAGCTAGTTTTAAATAAATAGAAAAATAATTAGATTTCTTTCTCCAAATGTTTGTTTTGATTGTGTTAATTAAATACGCGTACAGTATAGTCTAGTTTCCTTACACAGATTTAGAATTATACAAGTAAAAAAAAATCCTGATATTTTAATTTTAAGTGTAAAAAAAAATCAGTCAAGATTTATGAACTGAAAAAAAAAGCCACGAAAGAATTATTAGGAAAAACTATTACAGCGAGCATAAACTAGTATTAATGTTATTATTGAATATGTAATGAATGTATAAAAATTATAATTATCACAGAAAGTATGACAAAATAATTCATAATTATATGTGCGGTGGAGCTGTAGACAAAAGCTAGCGCACAAAAGCCGTTAACACAATGCCTTCGAAAAGAAAAAAATATAATAATAACTCATTTGTTTAATATGAATATATCCATGACCAGAGCTAAGGCATTGTTTATTCTGCTTAATTAAAATATATTGTGTAAATAACTTTTAGGCATTTATTAATTCTAAATTAACTTTTTTTTATTTTTATTTTATTCAGTATTGTTAGAATTTGATGTGTTGATGGGAAAATAAACACGCTATTCTTGATTTACGTTGAACGCAAAAGTCTTGTCGTAAAATGCACAGATAAATAATAATTGTTTTTCTCTTTTTAGTTAGTGATTATTTCTTGCAGTCGGGTTTTTTGTTTTTTATTTATTACTCCTGAAATAAAATAATCTAGGTTATCCAATGGCCCGGAATAATCCTACCTCTCCAGATACTATAAAAACACGAAGTTCTTCAAAACCACAAACAAAACAAAAAAAAGAGATCGAAGGAATAAGTTCTTTAATTTTTTTCTAAGTAATAACTAAACTTGTAAGTAGCGGAAGGTAAACCTAGCCAGTGTAAGGTAAATGCGTTCATTTGCGTCGGGGAAAAGTTTTTCACGGTAACTTGAACTTTAATTAAAAACAGAATTAAGTATATAGGATCAAGCGGATATTTACAATCGTGGACAAAAGTGTTGGGACTAATTTCTAAAATTAAAAAAAATGATACAACACAATTGACTAAAATAATCTTAAATTTACGTTTGATAGCAAGTGCCTTAATTTGTTTTAATTATTTTTTGTACTGAGATTTTAAATGAAAGAAAACATCAACAGCTTGTCATGCTTCAACAAATAAATTTGTTATTATGTAAATATTTTAATCATAATACAGTACAATGTGTGACAGAGACTATACTAAACAAATAATATCTACATTTAAAACTAAACCTATATGACCATTAAAAACCAAGGTACCACCTTTAAATCTTCGTACGAATTTGGTAAACATTAAAAAAGGTTGCACATTCACGAAGTCACTTCTTTTTTTTTTTAAATTCATAAAAAAGCTTTCGTCGTTTCAACCTAAAATCAAAAACATCCACTAAGTAACATTGTCAGACAGTGTACTTTTGTACAACCCTGTACAGAGCACCATCGTGTGCGAATGTATCGGGCACCGTCGAGACGCGTTTTATCAGCCGCGACCAGCCGTGGAGCCCCAACGGGACGGAGTCACGGCTAGAACCAAGAAACTAATCATTTATGTTGCTTCATTTATATGTGGCTCATTATTTCTACAACTTCTTACTTGAGTTTAATGGAGATATTAAATCAGTTGCGCGTTTTGTGATTCTGGCTCTTTGTTTTGTTCTGCTTTTTGATGGTGAATCCCGAAGGCAGAGTTATTTAGATGCTGATTTTAATTATGACTATGCGTCATGCCTAAAATAAGCATAACGCATTTTTTAAATTTGGTTTTTCTTTTATTGTTGCTATAATTTGATTTAGATACGTTTTGAAATTCAAAAAAAAATCTGAACTAAAAGTTATAATAAACACAAAATATTCACTTTCTTAAAAGATTGCCAGCTACTAAAAATGCAGAAAAACTATTACAGCCTATAAAAATAGTAATAAAGGTACCTTTACGTCCACTTTTTCTGCAAATTACATTTTCTATTATGACCTTAGGCTAACCTTTTATGCCCCTTCGCTCGGTCGGCCATTTGGGTCATCTATCGTTGTTAGGTGTTACCTAAGATGGATGACACTACCAGGCTAGGCGTATCGAAGCCTAGCTTACATACAAACATAAACTAGACATACATTTAGGTCAGCTTTGGAAGCATTAGCTTACTCGAAGATGTAACAATTTGGTAAGGGCAGTTTAAGGAAACTGGAGTAGTGTGTTTAACATCTGGTTCAGACTTATCTTGGTACCTACCATTTTTTATCATCATTTTATTTATCGACTAGATACTCGACCTCATCTAGAAGGCGTAAATAAAGAAAAATCATTACATCACAAAGTAATGGTATGGGATAGAAAGTAATAGATAATACATTTTCATTTCATATTACAATCTAAATTACATCTTCCAAAGTATCTATTACACTATTTCATTTTCAGCAAACTTGGAACAAAGTTTGGCGAGCGTTACCTGATAATACGGAAGTTTAATAGCCGACGTGTTTATCACTGGCGCGGGCTAACGGGGCTAAACCGCCCTTCAAACATTTTATGGCCTCCTCACGTACGCGAAAAAAACTACCATCAGCTCCTGACAAAATTACATCTCACTTCAAATAGTGATCATAAAATTTACGCCAATTTAGATTCCCTTTACTCGGAGAAAGTCGTTTTTACAAAACGCTGTCGTATAATATGTCGGTAAAACGTGTGTTTTACGAGGCTAGACAGGACCCCCTCTGTTGTCTGCGTGTCTGTCACAAGATTGTCTCCGCGGTGCAGATGAGATGCTGGATGGAGCTCGGAACCCTCCCTTATGTGGAGCTTACGTCTAACTGGGCTATTCCGCGGAATTGAGTTTGTCCGCTTTCAAAAACTACTTTTGTGATTTTTTTTTATAGCCCGCGATATTATTATTGTGATATCGCAGATACCTCCATTTAAATTCCCATGTGTGGCTCGCAAAATAATTATGACATCGTTTCAGTTAATATGTATTTTCATTGCTGCTATTATTTTTAAATGTAATCATTTTACATTGGTATTCGATTGAGCTATTTTAGCGATCGCAGATTCGGCATATCGAATATCATTGAGCTGAATATTATTCTGTATAAAATTCTAGATACATGCATACCTAACTACCTAAAAAATAGTAAATATAAAAACCACAAAATAAGATGAAGAAAGGTAAAGCTTTCTTCGTCTATACCCTAGGGGCACTTAAGCTAATGTGTGTTAAAGTAGACCTTTTTAAAAGCCAACGATCTCTATAACTAGCCCATCCAATTCCCTCTACATCATTTACATTCTAAAACAGTATAAGTGACTAGAGTGTCATTCCCGCGCATCGTCCCCGTCCCTGCAATTCCATCAGCCTGCGAACGACCGCCAGCTGATACTATTTCATGAAAAACGAAACTTGGGCCAATCCCGCAGAAAGCGACGCAGGCCACACGCGTCGTCAATCAGAAACGTCGTAATCCGGCAATAGAACGAAAACAATTGCCACACACACACCTACCCGACCAAATTACATTTCCAATTCATGAAGGCAGTTATCCAACTTTTTCCCTTTCTTCATCCCTTGCCCTCGAACCCACCCCACAGTTTTCACCTCGCGATCTTTTTCTATGAATAATTTTTCGGAGAAGCTTGTTGACTTAATTTTATATCGGTATCCTTCTTTTTTAATGTGGTGGCTAAACCGATAAAAGTGTTTGTACTGCGAATTGTTCGGGGATTAAACACAATTGGTACATCGTGGCTACGTGTGTATATTTAGGCGCTGTGTTCGTGTTACTCGAGCTAATGTTGGTGCTGTTACTGTCAATATTATCTTCTTGCTTGTCTACCTTTGAGATGCAGACAGAGTTCCCAGTAGCCTTTTTGAACATTTTCTCTCCTAAGAACTACTCATGCATATTTACCTAAAGATTACCACTGCAGTATAAAACCTTTGTTACAAAAACTATTCCAAAAGATCCAATTTTCCCAATACAAAATTTATTAATTAAGCCAAAATATGTCTAAAGCAAGTTAAGCGCATCAATTATGATCCCGTCTCGTTAAGTGCAAGTTAAGCTGAAGCCAATAGGATCGGTTAATAGCCAAACTTTTGGACGCAAGAGCTTTGACAAACGACGCCGCTGGATAACTAACTTTGTTGTATATTGTTTTATTCACGTTTTATAGTAATTTTAGCTAATTAAGTAGAAGTTTTAGGAGCGATTTGTAGTTTTTGGGAATTAGGAGCGTTTTGGTATTATGGCCATTAAATAAACTAGCCTGTAAGAAAAGAATAAAAAAACAAGCGAAAGTTGTAAAAAGCGTCCTACTTTGCAGCCAGTTTTGACATCAAGCCCTCAATTTCAGAAACTAAAATATTGTGGATTGAGAGTTGTTGAGCAACGCATAATCACCCGGTTGAATAAAATCACACGCTTTATAGAAACTGATTCCACTTAACAAAGGCAACACAAACACATTAGAATTCATAACATTAGTAGAAAATTCTCACAAAGAAGTGGCTCAAAGTCATCATGTTTGTGTGAAGTAATGGCAGATCGTAACCCGTAGCACTCAATTCAAAGTAGGCACATTTCCCCCCAGAGACCTGTTATAAAATGCCTCAAATAAAAACCCTGAATTATCTTTTCTTTTTGTTGCTTAAAAGTTTTCTCTTCTAATATTATGGTAATATGACGAAAAAAAGTTTTTATTTATTTTGAAATATTGTTTTTAGGTATTTAGTTGTGTTTATGATAGGTTTCGTTTAAATAAATAGGAATATAAATTTAATATTCTTCTTTAACCTCTTTGCATATAAGATTTTCGGTTAGACTGTCAAACTTATGCCAAAAAAATATTTTTTAGATTTTCGAGAACGAAAAAAAATTTTTACCGTAGTTCAAATCCGCAGAGCTTCACAGGAAATTTTTACTAAAATTAAGCAAAACCTCCATATTATAACTACATCGATACACATTCGTAGCGAGTGAGCCTTTCGAATTTTCCAACCAATTACGTCGGCCCTCGTTTGCTATGTAACCAGTACACTTGAGAATTGCTCTCTGTACACACAGCGAGACTTATGCCTCTAACTTATTGCGGGTCATTTTTGTGGTTATTTTAGGAAATATTACTATTTTGTTTATTTTTTCAATTCCTTTTTTTTGTGCACAAAATACCTGTAGATTTCTACAAGAGATAAAGATGATAGGAATCGCCAAATCTGTATCAAATGGAATTTATAAGTCGTTTCAACAAGTCACGTTTCTTACATCTGAAACTCCTTATCTTCCGTGTGTTTTATTAATCAAGTGGGCCCCTATTTAAGGAAGACTTAGAATTGTAATGCATTTTCATCATTTAAACTTTGCACTTTGATTGATGTTTTCGGACTTAGCAATGGACTGATATCATCAATCAGTCAGACAACCGTGATGATTATTACAATATCTTCTTCATACTTCCCCTTCCTTATTTTAACTGACAAACTCAAGTAAAAGGACTGTGTTATATTTCCTTGTCTATTAAATCCAATAAATTGCACATCTTCTAGATCTAATTCTTATGAAGTAAATTAAATATTGCAAACCTACGTTACAATTATTATAAAAGATTTTGATATTAAAAATATGGTTCGATACGAATAGTCCTTCAATTAAAACTAGCAAGTTCTGTAAGTGTCTTAGAATAAGAGAAAAAGTCGAAATGCAGAGTACAGAAACTCTAAAGACAATTCATAGTTAGACCATAAACATTCGAAAATCCATTTCTATTATTAAAATTAAACCTTACAAGTCGCCATATTTGAACTGGGGTTGAACGTAAGCCACTCTTGACATGTTACGTGCCGGACGAGTACCGAGCACTACTTGCGCAGATTATCGTCATAATATAGCCCACTACGAAATGCTGAAAATAACGAACGATTTTCGGAAATATACTGAGACCAGTCCAGAAAAAAACAGGATATTTTGTGACTGAATTCGGCTTGAAAAATAAAATAGCCCATGGCTTGTGTGTTTATTGCAATGTGCAAGAACCTAGCGTATAAAATAATTAGACCATTGTATAATTTCCAAATATTGGAATCTGAAATCGCCAATCCGCAGTGAGCTAGCGTGGTGATTAATGCTCAAACCTTTCCTTGGGAAGAGGCCTGTGCCCAGCAGTGGGACGTAGGCTGGTTTATTATTTTTATTTATTATTGTATAATTTGGCTAAAATCTCAAACGTATTGGATAAGAGGGTAAACGCTGGATGCAGGCTGTTTCAAAGCGGTCTTAGAGGAAATCTGTAGGGGAGGCCTGTGTACAGCAACGGACGTCGAACGGCTGATATAATGTTAAAGTAAATAAGCTTTTATTCAACATCTTAAGAGACAATTAATGTTATTTTTTAAATACTCTAAAGGCATACATGTTCCACAGTTTCCTTTCCAAATTTCATAGATACCGTAAATGCTGTACACGTAACGTACACTGCACTACAGCACTAGCTTGGTGGCTTCCCGGGCAGGCCGTGGAACATCAATATTTGCTGTAAATAGAACCTCTAGCTCTGACCTATGAGCCAAAGTTCAGTTACTAAGAACATTCTAGATCAAAATACATTTTTGGAAATTTCAAGTAAGAAGTATGATTTTGTAATATTTAGTGCGAGAATTTAATGGGATATCAAAAGTGCAGTTTAAGTTGTAGTAGAAAGAAAGAGTTGATCATGAACCAGCCAAAACATACCAACTGGTATATATCAAGCAAATAAACCCACAAAGACATAACCATTAATTAAATAACCAAAAAGTGTTATTATTGAAACAATTTTCTGGCGATTCGATACACGAAACAATTCGACATTAATTAGCCGAATTAAAATAAGCTTTTACGGTATTACGGAGGCAGCTGTTAAATGAACTGTGGACTTTAATCCAGCAATAGTATTTACCGGTCGACGTTTAATCGCCACACTGGATTACAAATTAAAATCGTCCAGTTGCTCGCAATTGTCGCTCCCAATGTTTGTACACCGGACACTCGTAATTGTGTACTTGTTTGTTATGTCAAATTGATTATATTATATTGTTATGAACGCTGTACCACTTCACGATACTCGCGCAATGTGTCGCTTTTGTAGTTATGTAAACATACGTCGCTCTTGTAGTGTGTTTTAATTTTACAGTTTGTCTTTAAACCTATCATATTTTTTAAAGCATTTTCACTTTGAAGAACCTTATTAAAAGATATTTAAATAAATTTCGTCTCATCATAAACACTTAATTATTAAATAACCATAAAAATAAATAAGCCCATTTACAGGTCGCGCAAACCGAACAAAAGACGCTCGATCTCAAATCTAAATTAGGTATTCAACGCAAAAACGTGATCTGTTCGCGTTAATTCCAAAATCCTCTTAGCAATTAGCGGCTTTGAAATAAGCCCGGGATATCACAGGTGCGTCGAACAAGACGGCAAAGGTATCGCCGCTCGGAATAAAACCATTACACGGCTGGCTGAGCACCGTACATTATCAGTACTTTGCTGCGTTTTAACGGACACCACGACCTACGAATAAAAAGGAAAAATATTGATTACTATTGCTACAATCGGAGGTTTGAAAGAAAATTGTAAGGAGAAAATTAGAAAGTAAAAAATTATTCAATGTGAAAACTAAAGTAATTGTCATGTAGTAGGTAACGTCAACATTGCTGAAGGCGGTAAAACTTTCACCGAAGAATCGAATAGAATATTCGCAAGTACCTGAAAAACTGACCCCAAAAGTACAGAACACATAATAAATTCGCAAACTTAAAACATATTCAAATGAAACCCGCTGAAACACACATAAAACGTGTCGAAATCTTTAGGGTCACATCCGAGAAGGTACCCGTGGGATCGAAAATATCGTCGTTGACATTAGCATATGAATTCTGAGAGAGTAATAAAGGAATAATATGCAAATAAACCTGCGAGTTAGTAGAATGCCGGCGGGTAATAAAACGCGTGTTGTGTTCCGCTTATGATTATCGTGTGTTCACATAAATCTAGACCTCAGTTTTATTGGCGCGCCGGGTGCACTTCCAGCTCAATGTAACTTCATTATTACTGCTTTACATTTGCGGTAATAATTGCCTGCTATCTGTACGTTGAAAACATTTTCTCTAATGTTAAAGCGATTTTATACAACGTTTCTTCTCTTCCGTTGTCAAATTGCAGGTTAAAACGCTTTTTATCCAAATTCGTTATGATAAATCGCCCATAACACTGAATTTATCTAAAAAATAACCTATACACATCCCATAAAATCCCAAAACAAGCTAATTCAAAAAACTCGCAAAGTTTGCGTTTTAAATATTTTAATTTGGTCATCGTTTATTCAAAAAAGCTTGCAAACAAAAAATATCCACTAAATCAAAAGCCCAATTCCGCGACCCGTAAAGCTCAGCCAATTAAAAAGGCACTCTCAATAATGCTGTCCATTCTAAAACAAGTGCCGTTTAACTTGGTCGCATATTTGGATATAGCGGGTGTTGGTGCGTGAAATTGGGCAGTGTCGAGGCGACGCCGGCTCATAAAACATAGCTGACACGTAATGATGAATCACATGATACTGTATTGACGGTCACACGCTATGCTCGCCGGAGATTACCGGGGGCCACGTGGATTTATCATTTTGATATTATATTTGTAGAGTGCATATTTGATGAAAATCGATGTGAAAAAAGAAAGCTTGCAAGAGATAGAGCAGTCTAATATTACTTTTTTCTTGACAATAATTAGCTTAAAAAAATGTATTGAATCTCGGTAACTAGTAAATGAAACATTTGTTTATAAGGTAAATGAGTACGAAAAATTATCCACAGGTTATTAGATTGGTAGAAAAAAATTACTCATTTCAGATAGACATTTTTGATGCTTTTTTTTAAACTCCTGTTTTCAATAGGGCTATTATCGCAAACGTTAAGTAAGTAATGAAGCCTAAAATTATATGTTATCGATCTAGTTAGGTTACTCAGGAGTTTTAGAAACACATTTTAAGATGCCTAACTCATTGTCAGGTTTTGCTGAAGATTTTTGCGCCAATCATCTCCGTACCGAACTTCGTTCGTTTGCATATTTATTACTTTTTAATTTTATCGATGATGACAGACGAAAACTTTGGTACTAACTTTAGTACGTTATAATTAGAAGTGAGGATCTGTTTAAATAATCTTTATACGTAGATTAGGTGACAAAAAGTTAAATGGTTGAATTGTTATAGTTTAAGAGGCATTTAGGCCAGCTCAGGTTTTTTTAACCTGCTCCTCTCCATAAGAACCTTCTTTATTCAAATTAAATTCCTTACCTATTTGTTAGTGTCCAGTAATTATAAATTCGAGTATTAGGGGTTCTCTACCTGTCTAAAAAGGCCGTATTAAATTACTGGCTTGGTTTGGAGATTAGAAAAATATAATTTCCCGTAAGACACACCAACTTGATTTTTCATCATATTAATAAAAATAAAACAAATGAATTCTACATGGATAACCAAAATAGACTTTATAAAAATGCAAGGATTCGAATAGCGCGGTTTCAGGATTAAATCGTTCAAACTATGTAGGTTACAATCTGGGCCCGCCCAAACGCTTTTACAACGGATCACGTGTCGTACAAAAATAGAAAATGGCGTCATGTGAAGTTTGTGGAAGTACGTATTTACGATTCCAATTCAAGAACATCTAATGGACATGGAGATGGGTTTGCCACATGCGTTTGAAGAACTTTTTTGAAGAAAGCTATAATTCTAGTACAAAGGGTTGGTCCCTCATAATTTCAAACAGGTGATGATAATTTGTACAAGTAAGTACATTTACTATTTTTGTAATTTTTCTTTTTCTTAAAGAGGATTTTCCATGAACATATATTATTATGGTACCTACTTAAAATTCTACTTGATTTCTGTTTATGGACAATATAAGTTCTTTAAACGTCTCCTATTTTTCTCAAGAGACATTAAGCCACTAGAAATCCATTTTAAAACAAAACATTTCAACAAATTACTATCCTACTTATCGCACTGAAGCAAACTAATTCCGTCGTAAATACGAAATCTTCATCAAAGTCTTTAAGAGTTCCATCCTGGCTCACCCTTTTAAATCGCAAGCGTGAGGATATTAGTCTTGATTACGTACCGGCAAGATAAGGTGCTCCATTTGTCTTATGGTCCTTAACATGTATTTACAGTTTACGAGCTACTGATACGAGGGATCCTATATGCCTTATTAACTGAGTTAACAGCTCTTTTAGTTAAATAGTGCCTGGAAATTTTAGATCAAGAGATTTGGATGATAGCGTTTTTAGTAGGATGAAAATTACTAGAGATTACCAAAGTTTACTGGCCTCAAATCATATGATGAGAAAGTTGGAAAATTAAAGTGATTGACACTGGAAAATTAAAGTATATGACGATTATGCAATAGGTTTTATGTACATCTAAAATGAACTAGATCATGTAAGTGTCATTGACATGAAAAATATCTTCTGCTCAGACCAAGGCTCAGACTTTTCAAATGTATGGTGGTCAGTTTTCAATCACCCCGGATTCAATTGAACTCCTCCATCATCTAAATTAGTTACATCCAACAAACTTAATACCACACTTAAATCATCACAGCAAAATCAATATCCACATATAGCAGTTCTCCTCTAAGTATATTCAAGCAGTATATGGAATCACTTGAGACGGTCCGGAGTTCGATTACCGAGTAGGTTTACATACCGGTCACCCGCGCGAGTGACTTCGCCACTGGACTAATGCATTTGTGATTGCATAGCAATTGTCGGGTAATACGACTATTTTCGACTATCTGCTTATACTTCACACTTAGCATTTCTGTATAGTATATGGGTAGTTTATTTATGTTTAACTATACACACTGGCAAAATTAGAGGTATTATTAAGGTAATTTATAATTTCTGGTTGCCTTTTTACTGTCTGGTCAAAATTAATAATAATGATTATCGTCTAAGTAAAAAAATATGGAATAAAGCTTGGGGAGTATGAACGAGTACGTGTACCCAATACAAATACCTTATCCATCTGAATATCCAAGTTACTAATATTTTTTGACGATCAATCTGAAACCATACTAAAAAGCTTCAATAAAAACAAACAACAGTATATACCGCCATCTGATCCCTAACAACAACATTTCGCATCAACATTTGAATAAAGTGTATTCATCCAACATTCAAATACAGTCCACTTGGAATACACAGCAAACAATTCCGCAGCAACAGTCTCTTAATACGGTATAAATTGTCAATTTGTTCCCCCAGACATCGCCCGCGGCATTATTTCCTGATATACAGCTAATTCGCAAGGACATTTCTTTAAAAAGTTGCAGAACCCATAAACGAGATAATCAGAAGTTTTGGCTTGTAACCCCGGCTTGTTATCGCATTGTGGCCTCTCTAATCAAGTTCTAACGAGGTGGTTTCAACTCGAAGGAGTACACACTGCTTGTGAACGCTGTTTCAATAGTTGAATTTACACCGCGATTTATATAATTCCGAATATATTTTATTCTACAGTTTTGAATAAATTACTTTGCAGCCAGACCGAAATAAACTTGAATTTCCTTGAGTTAAAAAAACACAATTCCAAAGAACAAAGATTTTACTTTTGTTTTCTGCAGCTCTCATTTCTCGCCTATTGCGTTCTCAAAAGTTCCGTGGCATTATTTCCTAGGGGAGCTGTCGGGGTTCTTATTATGTAAATAAGTCGCGTTTTTGCATTTAACACGTCATTTCCTAGTAATAGTACCACTTGTGAACATGTGGGACTTCTTGTTGTTAGTCGTTTTTGTGTAGTCATCCAATTTGCTTTGAGAAAGACGTTATAAACACATATTCGAGTGTGATTAGAGAACAATTAAAACAAATAAATATTAATAATTTTACGCATAAAGTTATATAAAATCTATCTACAAAAAAAACAGCAAGTACGTATGTTTTTTAATTCACATATAGCAATGCAATTCTATAGACGAATATAAATGAAACACTCAATTAATTCAGTTGTAATTCCTACAAAAGGAACTAACTAACCATTGAGTAAAATTAACTGGAATAATATAGCCGTGTCGTGTGTTCTCTCCCCTACAATAACGTCGACGTAATCAAGTCTTGAGGAGAATAATATGAATCATCCACCGTGAGCGCTTGATATCTTAGCTCGAAATGTGCCACAATTTAAATTGTCCCCGCGTCACTCCGATGAACCGCGATGGATAAACTTAGCTTAGTTCTGAAGTAATTTATGTTCAAATGTCTTATTTGTGTATCTTTATTTCTTTGGCCCGAAATTCTTGTTTTATGTAGCTAATGATGTCTCGGGTATCTAATCAGTTCTTTCATTAGAACGGTGGTGCGTGTGTAACAAATTGGAACTTTGATTTCGCATGCTTACTCTGTATGTATTCCTGAGTGGAACTTATATTTTCAATTTATACTTACAATAAAATAAATCAACCGCATCGAGAGCAATCTGCTTGATGGCGTTGGTTTAAAATAAACCGTAAATATTTCATGGCAGAAAAAAAGAACAATGCATTCGTTCTTCCACTACCAATAATAGCTATAAAAAGGATTGTATCATTTCTAGTAAGTAACAGGCAACGCCCATGAATTCACTCAGTAAATACACGTCTACCCCTACCATTAACAAACAATAAAGACCTTAAACCTCCTCGAGCCGGGGCACTCTAATAGCAAAGACACCGTACAGATTCGCCGATAAAAATGCGAAATCCTCTTGCAATGAAATTGCGTATTGGAGCTCAGACAGGGTGTAATCTGCCTACGGTACCCAAACGCTCCCGAGGGCTCGCGGCGGGCTGCACTCGCCACCATAGATTAGATGGGCCTTCTGCTAAAGGGTTCTTCGATACCTGAGCTGATTTTAAGGTTTTATGATGTTAAAGGTTTAGGATTTTGGGAGGCGTAGGTACAAGTACTATGCTTAATTTTTGTCAGGTGATCTTTTAATCAGTTTTTTAAGGAACAAAGTGAAAGATTAAAATAGGGACATGAAATAAAAATAAAACAAGGATTTTTCCGACTAAGCAAAATTTATGTCAATATTTTTTTTTGAAGATTCAAACAATAGGTATAGTAGAGCAGAATATAGAGCTGTGCAATTTTAGATTTTTTAACTAAATTATTTTCAAAACTCAGGAAACTTTTTTAACGAACAATATTTCAAATAAAAAAGTCCATTAAATAAACATTCAAGTGGCATTTCTGTATTACATCGGAAGTATGTAAAGACCGGGTCTGCCGGTAAAGGCGTGCCATAGTCTCTGGTCGCCACATGGAATCGCGCCAGAACTAAATGAAATTGAAATTAGCTTTCTCTCCCCAGAGCCACTCGCGGAATTTTCCAAAATAAAAGCGTATTATATTTTAAAATACGATTCTAGTCGCTCTCGTAAATGGAAAAGTCAGAGGAACTTAGTGCTTAGTTTTTCGATTAGGTAAAAAGTTACAACACTTCATGCATAATATTGTTAATGCTAGTGCATTATAAAATATACATATGTCCTCCTATTTAGGACATTCCTGGGATTGTGACGGTGATCAAATTGACAGAATTGACATTTTTTTTTATGTCTCCATTTCACTTCCAGAGATTTGAGCAATAGGAAAAGTTAAAGTTTATGGAAAAGACAGTTTTCTATGAAAAAATAAATATTTAAAAATTGGTAAAATTTTGATGCGCGCATTTTAAAAGTAGTCTAGATTTAGATTTTAATGTAGTTTTTAACGTTATGCATGGTGAAATATTGTTAAGTTTTTGAAGTACTTTAATAAACTTTCATCAATCTAATTTTAAATACCCCTTTAAACCAAAACACAGTTATTACACACTAAGTATATTTAAACTAGTAAACGTCGAGCGAATGTTTTGACAGTTCCCAGAAATCACATGCAATATGATTTCACAATATTGAACACGAGTTGTTCAATTCGAACATTCCAGAACATTTATGTGTTGAGTTTATTACTGGAATATCGTGTGAAGCGCCAATAAAATACGCATTGTGGAGGCTTACAGGGACATGTTTGAATACGCCGCTCAAAATTCAGAGGCGCATACTTGATGAGGCAGTGTGGGAACAATCACAAGCCGCGCACTTGCACTACACCCTGTACCCGAAATATATGTATTAAATTGTTACATTTGAAACTGGAACGTCACGGGAATATTTTTGTGGAGGTTTACGGGTAAATAGAGGTGAAATTAATATGAATGCTTGAAGAGTTAAATATTTTATTAGCTCTTGTGAACTACTAGTACGCTGATCAGCAGTTTCTTTACAAAATAAATACCTAAATGATGATACAATTTCTATAGAGCTACTCAAAATCAATTTAAAAACAGCCAAAAAGTAGGACACTAAAATCGTTCACTTTTGTAAAAACGAAAGTAAAGTAATAATAAAAACGAACAACGATTTATACAACGTTGATAAAAGCGAGAGGCATTAAATGAAACCACATATTCTGTATATCATTATAAGGCTACACAACAAAAATCAAATCAATGTAAGCAATATTTTTATAATAACTTTCGTGAGGATGATTCATACTTAAAACGTTATAACGGTTTACTCACGCGTATTTATCGGGATAGCCCGACTAGTTTCGGACCCAACCGGAGCCAACTAGATAACTATGCCTATAAAACTTAGTCACCTAATCAGGAAGATACAGCATGTTCAAACTAAAAAAAAACTAAAAAAATATCCTGTGACTAAACTATTGCTTATATTGATTTGATTTTTGTTGTGTAGCCTTATAATGATATACAGAATATGTGGTTTCATTTAATGCCTCTCGCTTTTATCAACGTTGCAGCGTTGTATGAATTTAGTTGACGATTCGAAAAATATAGCGTTCATAAATTTCAAAATCGTCGTCGTGTTAATTGTCTTAAGCAACAAAGAGCACGTAGCTGCAATATATTTTTGAGTAAACTGTATTTTTTTAAGTCTAACTGCTAAAACTTCACATTCAATTCTATTCGATATAATTTTTACGAAATATTCAAAATCACTTTACAAATACGTATTTCATTTTATTACAGGATCGACTTACTGCAGGACATACATTTTTTTCTTTTACCAATTGCGTACCGTCAATACCTTTAACATCATCATCATCATCATTCCCCTGCTCTTATCCCAATTTTTACTTATGGTCGGCGCAACACGTCTTTTAGACATGTTGCTTAAAGTTTTGGCTATGGTTTTATAGTCGGCCGCCTGCCTGACACTAACCCTCTTTGGGAATGCGATTGTTGATTGTTTACCCGCCACCATTCGGGTGACCCAAGGTGCTTGGTACAGTGCACTGGGTCTTAAGGTCCATTAGTCGCCTTTTACGACATCCAGTGGAGGATATGGGGTGGTGCTATTCTTTATATCCGGACACCACACGGACTACGACACAATACCTGTAACAATTATAGCAAATATTATGTGAAGTGTTTTAATTAATTCAAAGAACATCGACATCTCACCACTTCTCACGTCCTGCTTTTACGAAATACAGAGAAAGAGCCAATCTCTAGAACTCAAATGAGGACAAAACAAGTGAAGGAATACCTATACGATGGAGTAATAACTTTTGTTTTTATAAATGTAGGTATTCCACAACATTCACAAAATACTATCTAGTCTCAAATTAAGTATACGAAAATAACGTGTGTTATGAGTACTAGACAACTGATAAACATACTTATATATTTCTAAATATATTCATATGGATAAATTACACCCAGACACAGAACAAATTAATGATCGTGCTCATCACATAACACTTGTCTTGGGTGGGAATCGAAACCACGACCTCCGGTATACCAATCAGGGCCCGTAACCACTAAACTAACAGGCCAATCGTTCTCTACTACACAAAAACCGGTGCCAAGAATGCCAAAAAATACGGAATGCCAATTAATTAATTATGTATGTATGCACCCACTTTCTTTGGCGACCGTACTATCCCTATGAACTATAGGAACTAATAGCGATAAAAGACACTGATATCGTCAACTAATGTATAGGAATAATACATGGTATTTATATTAAGATCGATGATATCAAAAAGGTGAGTGTAGTAACTTTTTTTTTTTTTCGTAAGGTATCATTAAATGAGGCTGCCCGCTGTGGGTGCAGCGGGAGAGAGTGACAGACTTTTACTAACTAAAACCCACTATGTTCCTTCGGGAGCCCTTTGGGTGCCGGAGTAGCGGTAACTCTCACGAACATCCCACAGCCCCGGCAGTAGGTGAGTGTAGTAACTTACTCTTTTTCGTAATTTCATAGTTATTGGTATAATTGTATAGCTATGATGCTAATAAATATTAAACGACATCTATAAATTAGGACCTATGATATTGTGTAAGCGCAAAAGGAAATCATGAGATAAGGTGAAGCCCCATTCCAGACGTACGATACCAAAATGATTTTAAACTAAGGTCTTATTTAAGGAATTGAAAGATAAGATGGAGACAATATAGGCTTATATGTCACAATGTTAGTTACCGTACTCCTCGGAAACGACTGGACTGATACTCTTGAAATTTTGCATACGCATTCAGTACCTAGGTCTTAAAATCGGTCAACATCTATTTTTCATCCCTGTTTTTTTTTTCGTGTACAATGTCACGTTCAACAGCTAGTAATAATCTAGTTTAATGCAATGTTTCAATGACCTGAGCATTAGAGCACAACTGTAAACACAACAAGATCATTTAGTCGCAAAGGTAAGCAACCTAAATTCTCCTCGGAATCCTAATATGTAGCAAACAGGAGCACCAACATCACAGCAGTGAATTCGCAATTACTCATACATTGCAACAAAAGCGAATTCAGAGACAATTTCATTGTCGTGCGACTCTTGACGCGCATCGCATTGACGGCGGCAGACGCCACGCTACGATGACTCCCGTCGACTTTACCCCGCTGCATAATTTTGCACACCTAATTTAATGACGGATTAGTCTAAAGATTGCTCCTAAAGTCCTACGAGTTTATTGTAAACGTAGTAACTTGCTAGTTGACGAGGAGGTAGAGTTTCCCACATCTTTGCCAAGTAAGGTCCTGTCGGTTTGGTTATTGACTACAGTTTAAGTCCATTGCTATTGTATTTTTATAAGAATCTCATTTTGGGATGATGATAGAGGATAAGGAAGAATGACATGAGGATAGATTAGGTATACAGTTGTCTAGTACTGAAAATACAGTTCTTAAATTAGAGTCCCGGTATTAAAATGGTTTTATTGTTGATTTAATAAATAGAACATAACAGCATAAGATAAAGAAGAAGGAACCTGAACGCCAGAATTACTAAATATTGCAACCTCCGTAAGACTCTAGTCTTACCCAAAAAAGGTAGCGTAATAAACGTTATTTCATCATACTCGGTAAAAATAAATAAATATACAATAGGCACAAGGTACCAGCCAAGCTAAGAATATTGACAGTGTTTCGTTCTTTGCCTATACCGTAGGTGGGTAGCGTTAGACGCACGAACGGACAAAAAGCCAACCCCGGGAGCAAACACACGCCGTTTACTGACCATACGTGCATCAATCGCAAGGATGTGGCATGAGATTGCCTGATGGATGCGGTATTCTTTGTGAATTTTATGTAGAAGAATATCTTTCGTGAGGATGATTCATAATTAAATGATATAACGGTTTACTCACGCGTATTTATCGGGATAGCCTGAATAGCCAGACCAGTTCGACTCACGACCCCGCCGCCGCGTCAGCTCATGATTAAGGACCCCGGTTGGATCCGAAACTAGACGGGCTATCCCGATAAATACGCCTGAGTAAACCGTTATATCATTTAAGAAGAATATCAATGAAAATAAAAGACAATCAGGATTGTATTTGGCGGTTCATATAATACCTTTATCTGTTTGTGTGACTGCGATGTAGTTAATATTCATAGTTCACTGGAACTAAGTATTTGACCAAGAACAGCACGGTACAATCATGTTACGATTTGTAGCGCTTTTTTAACAAAATCTTCGAATGTCGGTGTCTTTGGTGGTGACGTAATTGAATGCCACATCCAAACGTTCCTGGGTGAGCTCACATCTCACTTCGATACAAGTCACGAGTTAAATTAGTTACATTTTCTGTATTCAGTGCGCACCATGTTGGTTTTTTCGCTCCCAATGCGAGCTATTCGTGTGTACTGGACCGACAACCGTACTTTTATATCATACAGGAATAAAAGGAATTGAGGAATTCGAAAACAGGTAGCATCCACAAATATAACGAGGTAACTAAAGGAAGCAAAATTCTAGTATTTATTAGCAGTAAAACAGACAGCTACTAGCTAAAAACGTCCAAAAGATATCGGTATATCTCCCGTGCCTTCCCGTTTGCAAGCAACAAGCAGTCATCATTTGAATATTCCCAAATTTGAGACGACCGCTGTCAATTGTTTTATGTGACAATGGCGACAAGCCCGAAAGGAGTTTGAGTATGGACCTACTCAAATCTGCCCTTCTAGTCATGCGCATGTAATATTACAACAATCGTTAGCGTCGATAGAAAACGCCCAAATTCATAGACATGACATTTCGCTTCCATAAAAAACTTTGACCTGTCATCTCCATACATTCGAGCCTTCGACGGTAACTTTTGTCGAAATGGCACTTCGGTATAATGACTGAGTTCACAAAATAAAATATATTTTTTCTAATAAGCAGACTGGATCCGATCTGTATTGGTATCAAAGAATTAAAAAAGAATAACCCAGCACAAGGTATTCGTTAATATGTGCCTACATAGCGACTTTATAATTGAATTTTCGTGAGAAATTTAACATCTAATCCAATGCAATTTTGGTAAACTGCGATAACATAGCGTAACTTGACTTTTTCGTTTATAACTCAATTACAGTTACAAATTGGAGAATGGTTAACAGTTTTTACAATTAGTATGAGTGTATAACAATTAATGTACCATGTGTTAACATGAGTTCATACAATTTTCATTAGCTGTTTACACTGAGAAATACGTTATTTCAAACGTTAGTTTTAATACTAGAAGGTAGCTTCTGATATCCAGTTTTTTTTTTAAGAAAACGTGAGTTAAATTCTCCTTGCCAAAAAAATGCTAGACTAAATATAATTTTAATTTGTTTTTTTTTTTTGAGAGGTAATTAAAAGTTCCATTCCCGGATTCCAACCATTGGAATCTGTAATCGCCAATCCGCAGTGAGCTAGCGTAGTGCTCAATGCTCAAAACTTCTCTATGAGGGAACAGGCCTGCGCCCAGAAATGGGACGGCTATATATCTTATCTTATCTATTAAATACAAAAAATATAGGTTCGTAAGTATACAATTTATTTCAGTGTTTAATATTAAAGTCGTGTTGCGTATAATAAAGTGATGTTAAAAAAGATTGATTTTGTCATGATAATCCACTACCGATTAAAATGTACGAACTATACAAGCCATTGAACACATGCTTTGTTTAATATTTTTTGTTTATGGTGTTAATTTAGTTTTATTTTATTTCAGCTCCTCATGTCTCTGGGTAGCTCAAAGCGGGCCGATTGGTCCGATTGGTTGAAATGGTTTTGAAAAGAGCTCTCTGGAATAAGGGCTTGTCATTGATGGTGAGGATTCGCTTGCGGAGGCTTTTATCCACTCTTAAAAATCGACACACTAAGATGAAGACCGGATAGCTGAGAATCACATGCCCTGGATGATGCAATATGGTTGTAGTAATACCATTTCCTTCTGACCTACTCAAGAGGAAGAATCAAGAGGAAGAATTTTACCCTAAAAAGAAAATCACCTACGGCAGAACAGTTAAAGATTCAATGCATTTCTACCTGGTATTCGTTACTAGAAGAAAACACTGATGGTTTTAGCAAGAACTAGGCAAAAACTTGCCAAAACGATGCTGTCTATTTAGCCCGGAGTTTAAGAAGCCCCTAAAATCCTGCGTGATAGGTTAGGACATTTTTAAGTTTGACAAACCAACTATAACAAAATGGAAAGTTTCTAATTGGGACAAGATAGAATTTCATTCATCTTAATCAACTACGTCTCTCGTTTCTACTCGTTCACATGAAATAACCTAAATAATAGATTTTTTGAACCCAATTAATGGACAATACTTCAAAAAAGTATACTACCCTGTGTAATTGTTGTTACAGAAAATGACATTATTTACTTAATCGTAAGTCATGTGGCTTTAAAATACATTATATATTTTAAGCATCACGCTTTTTATTTTATGAATAACATATTCTAATAAACTAAACTGTAAATTGAACGAATCAATTACATTTACAAATACAATATATTATTTCAAAATTGTTATTTTTTTCTATTCATAAATTGCTATTGTTCAAATAAGTATATAATGCAACGGTTTGGTTCGGATGGTTTGTCAGTTAGTACATGTTTGGTGGTGTTTAACAAATCGCAATGAATCTAAAGTTATGTATTTTAATCTCCTTCGTCATTGCCGTGGCGTCACATGGCGCCCTAGTGTGGGAGTGGGGATCTAACAACGACCCGCTAGCAATTACCATCACCAACTACCACGGATCCTTCGGTTTCTATGAGAAAGAAAAAGTGGTCAAGATAGTTGTAAGTTAAAAGGACGATTTTTTATTTACCAGCTTTTCGCAACTTCATTTAACTTGAAATTGAAGCTCTGATAGCCTAATGGTAGGACCGTAGGACTGTTAAATCAAAAATCTCGAGTTCAATCCCCACGGCGCGCACCGACTTTTCGAATGCTGTGTGCGTTTTAAAAATAAATATCACAGCTTCCGTTTTTGGGATCACAGCCCGATGGGAAGGCACGATTGCTTTCCCATAGAGCCATTAGAGTAAAGGAACACAGAGTGCAACTAAGTTTGTGTCACAGCATATGTAAGTAGTTGGCTGGTGTCATAGTAACACTAGCCGCCGCGGTGGAAATCAGTCCGGACATAATTAATCTTGAAATGTGTATTTTAAAATCATAGAAAGAAAGTGAATGGTTATAAACCATATATAAGTACCTTCTTGAACACACGTTGTTTAAGGAAAATGGGGTGGTAATAATCCCATGGTTCCGTCGCTAGAAGGCGATTAGGGAACATTTACTTATTCACTTGGGGAGAGTCTTAGCCCCGCAGTGAGACAGTAAAGGCCAGATGTAACAACAATACCAACAAATCGCGAGTTTTTGTGACTTAGTCAATATGTCTTAAGCGCTATGGATCCTATATGAGGACTACCTTGCTTTAACTGGTTCTTTCTTATGTTAACTGGCCAACCTCTAACTAGCTAGCAAGCTATTGCTGTTGCATCAAATGGATAATTTTACAACTCATCAAAAACAAAATGATAATGTAAACGAAACAAAACCGTTTTTATTAATGAGCCTGTTTATAACCTACAACTTAATTATAAAATTTTAATCTGCAATGCCACAAATACATTAAAATTTCAAAAATAAATACTCTAAATGCTTATTTATTTCGCGTATACCACTGGGCGGGTAAGTGTACGCAGTATTACAAAAAATAATTATACAAAATTTTGGGTTTATTACATATTATTATGATCTAAAACTTATTATGTAAACTTAAAATTCTGTTCGAGTTATCACGAAAAAATATTTCAAAAGGCTTATTTGCGTTTAGTAGTACCTTTTGTAATTTAATCACGTGCAGTCTTCTGGGTTTACAAAAAATTACAAAGCACAACCACATTTACAAAAATAAAACTTTAAATATCAAAATTATCGTAAAAACAATGAACTAAAGTAATATACATTCCTGTAAAATAAAATGCGGTAGGTACTTTATAAACAAACCTTTCGTAAGCGTATCGAGTACCACCGTAAGGGCTACTGAAGCGGATGCAGTCGCTTACAAGCAGTTGTCGTAATAGTGAACGTGCGTACACTTGCCCCACATACCCCTAAAAAAAATACCATTACAAACAAAATACTATTACAAGCTGTCAATTCCCCCACACACAAAGGCATGCCTATGCATTATTTCGATACAAAAATCTGTTAAGTTAATAATTGAAGCTGTGATAGCTTAGTGGCGAGACCGTAGGACTGCTAAGTCAGAGGTCTTGAGTTCAATCCCCACGGCGCGCACCGACTTTTCGAATGTTGTGTGCGTGTAAGAAATAAATATCACAGCTTCTGTGTTTCGGAAGGCACGTAAAAATGTAGGTCCTGCGCCTGATCTCTCTCCGGTCGTGTCGGATTACCGTCCCATCGGGCTATGAGAGTAAAGGAATAGAGAGTGCACCTGTGTTTGCGCACACGCTTGTGCACTATAATATGTCCTGCGTAGCTGGCTGGTGTCACAGTAACACTGGCCGCCGTGGCCGAAATCGGTCGGACCGCTATTATATTACAAGAGCCAAAAGAAATAATTGTTAATTTGTCAACAGGTACCACCGTGTCACCAAGTAACGTACGTGAGAGCTGAGGTGTATAACCAATTCGCAACCCCAATAGTTACTTTCGATCCTGTCACTAACGTGGTAATAATAACATTCAACGTTAACCTGTACAGCGTTTGTGATTTTGTGGTTTTAGCCAAGGCTGTACGTACAGCACACTGCGTTGCATATCCCCTTTAATCTGGTCAATGTTAGACAATACATGTGTGATTGAAAAGAAAAACAATTAAATAGCGTTTTTCTATAATTATGTATTTTATTTTAAAACCTACTCGTAATATTGGTTCTTATAACAGTCGAACATATTTTTCCAGAATAACTATCTAAAAAGATAACGCTATTAGTGTATCCTTTTAGATGGCTGTAGATTTCTTGTCTTAAGATGTCGCACAGATATCCATGCTGTCGCTCGCATCGACGGCAGTAGCGAGGCATTAAGATACATCTGAAGAGTTGAAGACAAGGTAATCATTAATATAGAATAAGGCTTCGGTATGTTCCTAATGATAGTTTAATTAGCAATTTTAAAACCTCTGGATACTTTATATAAAATCTTTTTATAACTTAAGACTATGTTGCTAAATTAAGACTCACTTGTCAAAAACGTTTTTGACAATATCAGCCCTAACTGTCAATTATTTTTGGTATTGCAGATAAAATTAAACAAAATTACCGTTTCATTTAAAAACTCTTAATACGAAATCGAGTACAATTATAAAAAATCAACAACTGGATCAATATCAGAGAGTTCCTCAGGGTGCTATCATAGGACTAGTTCAACAGAACTCTTAAGATAAGGTAGTAGAGGTGAAATGATTAATTGAGATTATTATGAGGAATTGGCAAATTACAGCAATTCTTTTATTCGCTTATCCCATAAGTATCCTCTATCTTTCTTATTTTGTCATTCAGTACTCGGCTAATAATTGCTTGCAATAGCTAGATGTTCAGGCCTACATAGACAAACACTGATAGTTGGAACTTAGATAGTAGGTAGTTCAGAGGTATGTGTTCAGCAGCGCACAACTCATGCTGAAGAAGAATTTTTTCTACAATACTTAAAGTATCACATTTTTATCGACATATTGCCTAAGTACCTTGTACCATCATGCATACGATAACTGTATTTTTGGGAAGGTAACGAATAGAAAACTTCAAATGTATGAGAATGACATACTGCGTACAAAATTAGTTGCTAGTTTTTTTTTTAACTTCTTGAAGTATGCAAATTGGTATAAATAAAATGAAACTCTTTTCACAGCAGCAAGTCAGTAAAAGCCAAAGATTTCTATTCGTTTCTAATGAAACTAATTATACAATATATCGACTGTGAACTGGCAACCGGTACTATCTCAATTTTGACAACTTTACAGAGTCAACTTTACACAGCATCTCGTACGTTAAATAAAAATACGTAGTTTTTAATACTTTAATTGCACATGTAATTAAAAACAAAAGTAATATTATATGCTTCCTTGTAATATAAAATCGAGATAAGACAGTATAAATCAATTTAATAACAAACATAGAACTTTTTACTTGGAAAAATATGACCTATCTATAAATTCAAAATAAAACGACATTAGACACATTCTCGACACAATATTTATTATGATAAAATGAACTACAATAAAGGAACATTTTTGGGAGGAAAGTCTGTGAAGTCAATAGTATAGATGGGTCAGTCAAGAAAACTAAACTTTTTCCTGATAAGGCAAGTTATCATAAAAGTTATGACAGTCTTGTGGAATGACAAGTTTTAATTCTTGAAGGTGCAACCACTTGGTTTTAGGGGTAAATCTTGCCGGAAATAAGGGTGGGTAACATTCTACTGGATTTAGTTTCTTTGGTCTATGAGGTAAGTCCATCGTAAAATCAAGTTTCACCCTGATTACTCCTGAAGGATCATACATTATGACTTTGATGTCTGTGACCAGTGGATCAGTTTTAATCCGATCGGGTACCTCAACGGCTTCGTATAATCTTTAAAGAAATTGTAAGTCAGCTCTGTAGCCTCGTATGGTGTACACGTAGTCACTTGGTAGTTTAATTCCTTTCTTTTTTATTTTTCTCTCGATACAAGCATGTACGGAATCTACCTCCATTTGCGTGTCGAGATATTTCTGATAAATGAAGACTCCGTCAAGCATACTAAAGTTAAGCCGTGCATTTGCCATAACATTGTTACGGTTTTGTGCTGTACATCGATCAGAAAATATGACAGCTGGTTTTTTTTCAGAAGTGAGACATTTTTTTTTCTAAATAGTCAATCAAGCACGAAACGAATGTTGATGCAACTAGTTGATTATTTTGATCTTCTGAAAACCAATAACATTTAGCTTGCTTTGTTACATATTATGTACTATGTAAGGTTAAGGCAGGTTCGATCACAGGATAGGGACTATTGTGTTGACACATCAGAGCGCTGAAGCTTACCCAAATAGAATTACAGCTACGCATACACAAAACAGTTATTAAATCATCACTATACAAAAGCTTTTCTTTTTTCGTTTTAAACGTCTTACTTTGACATACTGTGCATACGAATGCCTAAAAAAGTATTTTTCTTAAGACATTATATATGGCTGCCACCTACCACCACGGTCAAATAAATATTATTGCAGTTGAGCAACAGAGACTCCGCTCTATGTTGTGTCACTGTGTCCGCACTGACTCTTCCATAACAGTAAAAGTAATCATTTATATCTAACGCACTTTGAATTAGCGAACACCCAAGATAATGCTGAAATCCTGCCACCACAATGCCAATCAATCGATCACGATTTGTGTGCCTAGTACTAGCTGTTGCATTAAAAATAATCAATTCTATCATACATAGTGTTTGCGTAACCTAAACTTTCGACCGTGTATAGGTATATGCATTTTTTTTTATTTGTTCGAGGATAACTTCGTCGTTTATGAACCGATTTTAATAATTCTTTTCTTGATGGAAAGTAGACATTTTCAAGGTGGTGCGGTGTGATCAGGAAGTCAGGGTTTGGTGATGGAAGACCAGAGAAAATGAGGAAACTCCAAAAGTTTGCAGGGACGACCAGTGCGTATGTAAGGTATTTCATTTAAAAATTAAGGGACTACAATACAACAAAAGTCTGAAATAGATCTGATGATGGACTAAGATATATTTGAGGGAACTCCTCAACGGTTCACATCTAAACACTTAAATTTCATGTAGACTTATAGTTGTGTTCTTTTAAAGCTATAAGATTGACCTGATTTCAAGAAGGTAAATCTTAACACTTAAAACAAAAAAATAAATAAAAATAGCGACTTTAACAACAGCGGCACCAAAAACTTTAAAAGAATCCGATAATCTCGTCAAGAGGGAATATGCATACACATGTGAATAATTCAACTTGCTGGTTTAGAACTAACTTTTTTTTTTTTTTTTGTTAAAATTAAATATTTCAGTTTGAACCAGTACTTTCGTAGTGGAGATCGGTGAGTTCAACTAAACAAACCGTTTTGCTTATATTATTAGAATAGATTGTTTGTGTGTAATGTTGTGTGTCCCATAGATTTTTTTTATTCTATTTTAATTAGAGATATTAACCGGAGTGCGTATTGCATGCGTATAGTTCCATCATAACCTAAATAAATATATTCATACTAAAGTAATAGTATATGCGCTTCGCATTACATTTGGGTCACGAACCTGAACAGTTTCTTTGCATCATCACCACTTGGCTGAGACAGAATTCTATGGAATGTGTCTATAAAGTTGTCTTTCGATTTAAAGTGGGAAAGCAAATCGTTTCCCGCTGATGACTCTTTTGTATACCTAAATCTTTCCCGCTAACTACCACTACACAAAGGATATTCTAACGGTAACTAGTCCGTGCGAAGCCGGACGGGTCGCTTGTAAAAAAATTGCACAACATATTATTTTTCGTATACAAATAAAATTTGAAGAAACAAATCGTACAAATCACTATAGGTATGTATATTTGGAATTAATAAATTCATATGGTGATTATTATTGTGTTTAATCGAAATTAATTATGTATACAAAACATAAAATTTATTCAGAATTACGGAGAGTGGAGTGTTGTAAGGTACCTTTGAGTTTGGCAAAGAGACAGCCGTGGATGGAGCACATCAGGGCAGTTACACGTGTGCGTGATCGCTGCACGTCAACACCGCCCGCATTTTTGGATCGCGCTTCTACCGCACGTGATCGGATTTCGTCGGGTCGCGGTGGATCACCCCGTGCAGACGTAGCTTAGTCCGCACCGGATGATCCATCGCGCTCATCACTTCAAGTTAAGTAGGCCTGTTATTTTTTTTCCATTTATATCACTTGTTTTTTGATTGGACGTAGATGATATTAGCATAGTTAACGAAAAGATGGTACAGAAAGAGTTGTTCAAGAGTGCTGTAATTGATTTAATACTATCACGTTTCAGAAATATTACATCACGTGTTACGTTTTATGACGTAGGTACCTACATTATGAATGCAAATATGAAGACTCATTCGTAAAATTAAAGCTTTACGTACTCAGTTTACGGTTGTGATATCAAAAAGTGGTAAGGTAGGGGGTAGGGGGGAGGGGACAGGTTTAGTTTTCGCCAATAAGTCGCTACTTTGCGTCGACCCAGAGTGCAGCAGTGACCAACGACCAGAGTATAGGTACGAGTATTTTTTTTATTAAATAATCTTTTAATCATAATACAGTACAATGTGTGACAGAAACTATACTAAACAAAAATTATCTACATTTAAAACTAAACTTATATTTAAAAAGCATCAAAAAATATGTCGTCTTCTCCGTCAATGGGGGGAAACGTGCTCAGGAGACTGGCGGCGTTACCACGTTGAATAGCAATGCCAATTCTTTGTGCAAAATACAGCCCCGCTTTCTGATCAGCCTTTTCTATTTATTTATTAAAGGATAAAAAGGTACATATTATTCTTATGGGGTAAGAGTGTCTCACAAACCAGTACAAACTGTTTGACTGTGAGATCAATGAAAACAGTTGATGAGCAATTTCTTTTTTCTGGCGAAATTTCTCCTAATGTGTGGTTGTCACAACACATCATCAAAAGGTAAGGTCTTTTTATTACTACTATGAAACAAAAGAAGTCTGAAAACCCTCGCCATGATAGGTCAAAATCTTGGTTAAGATGTCTAATTCATAATATTTACAATCTTAACTCTACAAAAGGAACAAATATGTTTAATAAAACTAAAATTTAAATATTTACAAACATATATATACACACAAGGCTTAAAAAATCGCATCGCTCGTGTTTAATTCATTGATTTAAACACGTGCTTCTTATGTGAAAAATAAAACTATACGGCGAAGCGATTTTCATAAAGGTTTCTTTTAATTAAAATTGTAGGTATTATTTGGTTTGTTACTTAGACGTTTGACACCAAATGATAATAAATAAGTGAACAAAGAGTTGTCTTAAAAATATTTTATCTTTATGTTTTATTATTTACTACCGAGCAGCCCTAGTTTCGCACGGGTAAAGTACTGATGAATATTATACATGTAAACATTCCTCTTGGATGACTCTATCTTTAAAAAAAAACTGCTTCAATTCCGTTGCGTAGTTTTAAAGATTTAAGCGGACATACAGACAGGCAGCGACAGCGACTTTGTTTTATACTATGTAGTGATTTCCGGATACCGGATATAGGCCATTTTGTCCTATTTGCCATCTATTGCCTAGCCTTATTCGCAAACAATTTTGGGTTCTCATTTAACACAGAGTCCATATCACATTCATACGTAACATTCATAATCACGTAATCCGTTACAGCGAGCAATTTGGTATCGCATACTACTAATTGACAACATTATACACTTCTACACCAAAAGTGTACGTTATTTACATGAAGAAAATATCCAGACACAGGTAAATAATTCATCATCCCACTACCCTTATCCTAATTATTATTTGAGGTCTGCTCAGCATGTCTTCTTCTTCCACACGTTTCTATCTGACGTCATCTCGTTATAAAAAGGTAATTAATTTAATTAAAAAAAAAATGCTTTTAAAAAAGGCTGCATTACTTAATTAAGTACCCACACTTTACTTGGTGAGTTCTTGGAGTTCCAAACTGTCATGTATGATTGAAAAAATGTCGACTTTATATTTCAGTATATCAAAACGTGTAAAATGGACGTCGAGAAACTTCGTACAGTTGTTAAAAGATACAACAATATATCAACATAAAACAAAGTGTAAATAACTGTGTACACTGAAAAAAAACACCTTTTCAACCGTTAATCTTAAGATATTAAAGTATTTATAAGAAAACCTAAATCCGACTGACACGCGACACGGATTTTAAAGATAGATGAATACATCTATCTTTAAAATAAATTATAAACAGCTTGTGTTATAGTAATCTAATATCTATTAAAATATACGTACATTCAATACTTGTAACACTTAATTTACAAAATATTTTTATGTCTAGTATAAGTAGACAGGATACTTTAAGTTTTACTTAATCTCAGGGTGGTCTAATGCCTGGTCACTGGACTTAATTCTGTTTGTGCTTACATGCATCTTAATCAAGCGAACTAATCAAATTAAGAACCAGTGATTCAAATTAGGAAGCTAAGTAGCATTTTTTGAACGTCAAAATGTAATAGACAGCACCCAGATCGCACACCTTGGCACCCACCGCAAGAATTGGCACAACAAACATCGCAACAGCACGCTGTCTTTCAGTTTACAATATTTAATAATTATAAGATATGTAAGTAGATGCCGTGTCAGATACACAAATATTTAAGACTGATAGGAACTACCATAAATGTCGTACAGGTTGTTCATCAACGTTAGTATATAAAACCCAAAAAAAAACTCGTTTTAGGAAAGTGTAGAAACTTATCTAATGCAAAATTACCTTGCAAAATAATTCGGTTGTAATTTCAATTTATAATTTGTGTTAGCATTTTCATATTAGTTATTATTAAAAACGTACAGTTATACATAAAATCATGTAAATTGAACGAATCGATTATACTTACGAGGCTGTATATTGTATAACATTTTTAAATTGTTTTTAATATGTGTAGTTATTTTTCGAATTAGTATATAATGAGAACGCCTAGTTTAGCTGGAACTTTGCTGTAGTAAACGTGATTAGGAACAATGAGTTTAAAGATTTGTGTTTTGCTCTGCTTCACCCTTGTTGTGGCACAAAACATTCACGGACACATATTGGAAGAGTGGGGAAACGATTCGAACCCGCACGCAGTCATTACCTTTGTCAAACACGAAACTCTCGAACCGTACGAACTAGAAAAACGTGTGAAGATACAAGTAAGTCATTTATTACAATTCTTAATTGTAACAACGTGTGACAGAAACGATACTAAACAAAAAAATCTACAATTAAAATTAAACCTAAATAATATTACAATTTAAAGCGTCAATAAATATGTCGTCATCTCCGTCAAAGGTGGGAAACGTGCCTAGGAGACTGCCGGCTTTACCACGTTGAATGGCAATGCCAATTCTTTGTCCAAAATACAGTCCAGTCTTCTGATCACGGGTGGAGCCGACCAAGCGCTTAGCGAGCTCCTTAATCAGGACTCGAGCACCCGGCCCCCATGTCCCAAGCGTTAAACCCCAAAAGGCTCATAAATATATTTACCCGTAAGATTATTATACTTTCACCGCTTAATGGTTTCCGCGGCTCCAGCAGCAGCGCCAGGCGCGACTGCCAAACCTAGAACATGGGATGTGGAAATCTTGTTTTTCCCGACTTATTTTAATTTTCCTAATCAATACATAGTATAAAACAAAACTGATTTTCGCATCTGTCCGTAATAATATATGCTTAGATCTTACAAACTACTAAACTACCCGTGCGAAACCGGGACAATAAATTAATCTAAATTAAAAAATAGTCTGTAGATTTAAAAAATAAGTCGTCTAAATCAAATAAATATTACAGTCACGAGCAAAAACCTGTATACATGACCCAGCAGTCGCAGAAGATTTCTTATGAGAAATTTGTGAAGCTGTTATGGAATATTCCTAATGTTACAACCTAAACATAAAATGTTAAAATTGAAAGAAAATTTCACGAGTTCATAAATCATTTGAACAAGACTGAAAATACAATAGTTTGGTCGTGTATACATGTTTTTGCTCGTGACTGTACAAGGTTAGCGAAAAATGCTAAAAATCTCAAGTAAATATGTATTATGTAATATCGCCTGTTTCTAACGTCCGATAAACTTCCCAAATCTGATTTGCAAAACCTTATTGAGATTCTAGAAGGAGAGAACTAAAAAGTAACTGAAAAAGCCATAACTTACAATTAAATAAAATGTAAAAATCATTTTACTATTATACATTCCAAATTCTTATAAACAAGCTTCAACAATTAAAAGTAAAACAACATCAAAAGCAAAATCATGAAGCGTTTATAGTTAGCCATAAGTAGTGTTACAATTGAAAAAAATAACAATATTACATAAATACGTGCGTGGAGAGATTCATATACATATACGCGGGACATATTTATAGTTCACAAACGTGTACACAACAGGAATCTTAATAATAAGCATTATTATTAGGAATCCTGTGGGGTGCACTCTCTATTCCTTTAGTATCTCACATAGCCCGGTGGCGAGAGAGAGAGAGATCAGGCGCAGGACCCACATTTATACGTGCCTTTCGAAACACGGAAGCTGTGATACTTGATTACAAAACGCACTTCATCATCATCATTCCCCTGCCCTTATCCCAATTTTTACTTGGGGTCGGCGCAACACGTCTTTTAGACATGTTGCTTAAAGTTTTGGCTATGGTTTTATAGTCGGCCGCCTGCCTGACACTAACCCTCTTTGGGAATGCGATTGTTGGTTGTTTACCCGCCACCATTCAGGTGACCCAAGGCGCTTGGTACAGTGCACTGGGTCTTAAGGTCCATTAGTCGCCTTTTACGACACCCAGTGGAGGATATGGGGTGGTGCTATTCTTTATATCCGGACACCACACGGATTACAAAACGCACTTAACATTCGAAAGTCGGTGCACGCCAAGGGGATCGAACTCGAGACATTTGTCTTTGCAGTCCGGCGGTCTTACCACTAGGCTATCACAACTTCAATGCATCACTCACAATCCAAAGATCTAACTTACAGATGAAACATATCTTAATTTATATTGAAAAGAAATCCAGAGTCCAGAGAATTTCTGCAACTACTATTTTATGTCTACAGTATGCAATGTTCGTTCAAATCTCTAGGGTGAAGTTTTTTCTTCTTCGTCTGTCACGATTCCTTTATTTCAAAAACTTGAGTAATTCATCATTCCCCTGCCCTTATCCCAGTTATTATTTGAGGTCGGCGCACTATGTCTTCTTCTCGCAAGTCTCTCTTTGCAGCCATATCATTAATTGTATTAATTTGTTACAGATGCCGAGATGCTATAAATTAACGTTCTTGAGAGTTGAACTGTTTAACTTTAAGGTCAAACCACGTGTGAGCTTTGACCGTGATAATTTAGTAGTAATAGTGTCTAGATCACCTTGGGATGCAGACTCCTTTGGTGAATTCATCATTATAGCGAAGGGTGTCTATAGCTGTTTAACAGACTCCGGATATTGACAGCGTTATGATCACTGAAAGAAAGTCGATTAAATGATGTCATTCCACATTTATGTATTTTATTTTTAACGAACTATACACAAATTTTTTTTATGCACAATCAGTACAGTTATATTTTTATGTGCAGTACAGATTTAAAAAATAAGTCACCTATGTCCAAAAATAGTACAGTCACGAGCAAAACATGTTTACTCGATTAAACGATTGAAGTTTAAGTCTCAGTGTTCGAAAAAAAATCGTGAAATTTTCTTTTATGTTAAACATTTTATGTTTAGCATACAAAATCAGAAATATTTAACAACAACTGCAGAAATTTCCCATAAAATATACATATTTTGCTCACGACTGTAGTAGGTAGGTACTAACGTCGTCCAAATAAAACGGAGCCTGCGTTAATAACTTCAAGCCTAGGTAGCCTGGTTTGAATATCCAGACTAATATATTACGTACAACGTATATTACGTAAAATATCTAGGTATGGTTAGAAGCATGACCATCAACGCAGAAAGGCGAACCACATGCACCAGCGAGCGCCAGATTCACCTCTATTTAGTCAACACTTCAAGTCCAGGCACTTTAGTATTGATACAAATATTCCTTAAAATACAATAATTTCGCGAAATACCGGTCTACTTAGCACGATAAAAAAGTCTAGCCTAATATCCTTGTACACAACCTACTTATCAGAGACAACCTTTATACTGGTATTTTTTTGCTGTAGAATTTGATACCGACATACTAGGTACACCTAACAATATTTCTTGGTCTTCGATTATTTAGGCTACCTACACTCGTGCATGAAGTATTGCTATGCGCTGCCGTGCACCGACAGCAAAACGCGGATGACGTAGCACAGCAGTTTAGGTTTAGTCAGTACGAGTCTGACACTACCCGCGGTTTCCCGGGGTCGAGGGTGTCTATGACGATTTCCCCGCTTTACCAAAACGAAATTCAGTAATATCAATCAATTTCATTCTACATAGTAGGAGAAGAGCCAAAAAAAACCGGCCAAGTGCGAGTCGGACTCGCCCATAAAGGGTTCCATAGCAAAAAGCAGAGATTATGAATTTCTCGAAGTTCGTTGTAACTTTCGTCGATGATACGACGATTCTTTGGTAGATCTTGTTGAAACCAATTTTCGTTGAAAGTTTACATTGTAATGCATATTATATATTATTATGTTTTTCAGTTTGTTAATTTTATTATTTCAGAAGTTACAGGGAGGGGGGGGACACATTTTACTACTTTGGAAGAGTCTCTCGCGTAAACTATTCGGTTTAGAAAAAATATATTGGAATCCTTAATATATTTTTAAAGACCTACCCATAGATACCCCACACGTATAGGTTTGATGAAAATATTTTTTTTTTCAGTTCCATGTATGGGAGACCCCCCACCAATTTGCTTTTTCTTCTATTTTAGCATGAAACCTTAATACAGTTAACAGAATACATTTACGTACCAAGTTTCAACAGTATAACTAATAGTTTCGGAAAAAAGTGGCTGTAACATACGGACGGACAGATAGACAGACATACATGACGAATCTATAAGGGTTCCGATTTTTGTCATTTGGCTACGGAACCCTAAAAAGCACCAAATGCACGACAATTTTAGAGAATACGTCATATAGAACTTCATGAGGCCATATTATAGGACTAGACAAAATAGATACCTACTTGATTAAAAATGCTTTTGGGGAATTCATTAACAAACTAGACCGATTATATTATCATTGAAAACCTATACTTTTAACACAAAGTAACTTATATTTAAGAACACACGTTCGACACTTTTTTATAAAAAGCATTGACTGTACAGATGGTCGAGTGGTATAGGTCACCACGCCAATTACCACTACGCGACGCGTCGCGGGTTCGATCCCCGTGTAGAACAAGAATTTGTGCGTTCCACAAATGCTTGTTTTGAGTCTGGGTACATGTGAATTAAATGTCTGTAAAGCCCTCTGCGATACAAGGATTAAATTCCTTAGTGCGGGAGTCGTAAAAAAATAAGAAAAATTCACTTTAGGTGAAACAAGGAATCCTAATTAGAGAGAAATTAAAATAAGTAAGAAGGGTAGGGCAGAAGCCTACCTGTTGCAGCTGCGGAGGCAAGACAGCCCACAACATGATGTACAGTCACGAGCCAATACATTTATACACGACCAAACGATTGAAGTTTAAATCAACATTTCAAACACAACATCTTATGTTTAGCTTACAATATCAGGAATATTCCATAACACCTTCAGAAATTTGGCATAAGAAATCTTCTGCAACTGTTTGGTCGTGTATAAAATATCTTGGGACAATATCCACACACGGCCATCTAATCCCAAGCTAAGCAGAGCTTGTGTTATGGTAATCAGACCGCTGATAAACATACTTATATATTTCTAAATATATACATGTTATAGATAAATCACAGAACAAATGATCGTGCTCATCACGCAAACATTTGTCCTGGGTGGGAATCGAACCCACGTCTTTCGGCTTAGCAGTCTGGGTTACTAGACCACTAGACCAACAGGCCCGTCAGACTTACTTGTTTTTACTCGTGACTGTACAGTAACATATCGTTTGCACATTTTTTTTTCACACAACGCCATCTAGTCTCAAACTAAGCAGAGTTTGTATTATGAGTTCTAGGCAACTGATAAACATACTTATATGTTTCTAAATACATACATATTAGAGATAATTTACACCCAGACACAGAACAAATGATCGTGTTCATCACACAAACAATTATCTTGAGTGGGAATCGAACCCACAACCTCTGGTGTAACAGTCAAGGCCACTAACCACTAGACCAACAGACCAGTCAATTATTCAACAGACTTTGTTACCATAAGAATTAGTGTTGAACCTAAAGAAGACCCAAACCAAATAGCTAGTCGATCAAATAATAAGGCTGCCTGTCCACCGGAGCGGAGCTAGGCTGCGGAGCGGAGAAACTCAGACATATTAACCAATGGCTTGTAAGGAGCGGAGATTTTGTACAACCCTATTGGTTAATATGTCTGAGTTTCTCCGCTCCGCAGCCTAGCTCCGCTCCGGTGGACAGGCAGCCTAAGCAAAAAACCAGTAGTTTAGAAATTTAGCCCTTAACCGATCCTCACTCGCTCCACAGTTCATCATCATCATCATATCCGTAGGACGTCTACTGTTAGGCATATTCCTCAACCAAAAAAAAACCAGTAAGATCGATGGTCCGTTAAAAAAATATATGATATGTAACCACGTTTAGCTTACCTTACAAATAAAACTTATTAGGAATTAATACAATCATGTTAACCAACTGTACAAATACAACGACTAGGCGTATACATTAATAAAATAATTTCCGACTTTTACTGCTAACAGCAAAGCACTCACCTCTTTAGCTTTCGGTGTGGAAAGTTAATTACTTCGACTGGTCCATGTTGTGGGCAGGATGTGGGGTGTGTGTGTATATGTCAGACTTGCAGCTACTCCTTCGAACGCCGCGGGTTTCCTGGCCAGGCCACGGGATGGGACTGCAGCACATGCTCTCCGAAACTCCGGTGGTCTGGATATTAGTAAAATAAATCAGCAATTCAAAACGAGGACTTAACTATTTGCATTTAGTGATGACAACGTATTTTCTTTTCTAATCGAAGGCTTCTACAATACTCTATGTCTCTATGCCAAATATTCCTGCTCTGGGACTTACAGGCAGATCACATAACCATCTGTAATGGGAAGCTTTCTGTGCTGTCTTATTTCTAAATATGTGGCTTTGATCTTATAAACCAACGGATCCAGAATCCAAAATATGAGATCCATATTACAGAAGCTACTTATCAAACCTGAATATTATATTATTTGACTCTCTAGAAGCGGTTAGTTTCAAGGTGATCAGAATCGAACTTAAACAATATTGTACTACATTTTATTCTAGTGTAATAATAACAGTAAAATATAAAACAAATAACTTTTTATAGAACAAATCGAACAAATCACTGACTTGGATTTATTAAATCAATATTTGTTTATTATGATGTTTTATCGAAATGAATACATGTATAACAAAGTCTATTGTTTAGTGAGGTTATAAGAACTTTTACTTCAGCGAAAGACTTTTATTGTCAGTCGACTATAGTGCGATGGTACCTAAAGCAATATTTATATTTTTTGTCGTATTGTCTGTAGCCGCCCAGACAGTACTTGGGACATTTCGGGATTTTGGAGATCCCTACGTTCCAGGAAGCGTTGTAATATCTCATAATGAAGGTTACATAGGAGTATACGAACATTCAAAGACATTTAAAATACCGGTGAGTAGCAATGTACCTCGGACTTCTTACTTTAGCTTTTTTTACTTTTAGGAATGTAATCCTTGTATCGCAGAACGGTTCACAGATATTCAATTCACATGCACAGATACACCCGACTCAGAACAAGCATTTGTGGAAAGCGCAATTTTTGTCCTACGCGGGGTTAGAAACCGCGACACGTCGAGCATAGTGGTAATTGGCGTGGTATAACTTAACTATCCGAGCAGTCAATTTTTTCTTCGACTTGAACTCGATTGGAATACCTTATGGCTACATTATTTGACAAAATATATTGCAATTTGTTGTAGAACGAACTATATTCATTACATAACTATGGCTAGTACGACTGCACGGTGCTATGGATCTTGACGCCAATTACCGATGTGCGCAAAGGGTGGCGGGATCAATCCCAGCTGTGGACACGCATTTGTGTGGTTTACAAATTCTTGTTCTATGATTCAGTGTATGTTTGTCAAATTCTTGCATGTAGGATTTTTTTTCTTACATCACGAGTTACAAAATAAAAGGATTCTAAGTTAGGTTCTGGAATACTAATTCGTCAAAGTGCAATCAGGCAAAAATATTTAAGCTTAGAAGATTATTTTCCTGACATAGTACCTACCAACTACAAAATTTTTAACTGTGAAGTTCGAATAGTTCAATACTCAATACTCAATAAATTTATTGCATTCCACAATGTGAGCTTAGGTGGTAGGTACTTAAAATATATTAAAATACATTGCTTTGGATCATTGTATCATTGTATTGTAAAAGTTTTGTATCGGTTTCATGAAGTGACTGTGATACACGGACCAACAAAAAATGGCAAATCCTAAAAGATGCTATTTTGGGCTATTTTAAAGTTCTGTAAGCGAACGGTTACAGAACTTTAAAAAAGATTTCACATTTAACAAATGAGCCAAACTTCCGCTATACCTGTTCTAGCACTGAACTAGAACTATACTCATACTAGAACTAGAACTCACAGTCCAATACGCTCAAACAGCTACAATAAAAAACTAATTCTCACAATCAGATATTAAGTTCTGTTTATTTTTCTATGTGAGCTAAGCATTTGATCTCGAAACGGCTAACAACTATGCGCCATCTAATTATAGTCTATAAATATAGTCAGGTCGGCACTAGTTCGACTTACTTAAAACATCGTACATTTAAATTCATTTAAAGGTGCGCTAAGCTACCACTTTGAATCTATTTTTGAACCAAAAGCTGCCATTATGCAGTAACAACCAGCACCATCTTGGATGGTGAGGAAATAATTTGTAAAACAGTCATATCTTATTGCAGGTGCCTCAATGTTACACAGTGACGTACGTGAGCGTGTCAGTGATAAATCTACTATCGGCGCCAAGCATTGACTATAATCCTTACTTTAATGAGGTTTACATCAATTATAACTTTGATCAGAGCAGCCTATCATCCTACGATGTGCTAGCAAAGGGTATATATAGACTTGGATGTGACCCGCAACGACCCCACGGCCGCTGAGATATCGGTACCCGAACACACAACGATATAAAAAAACCAAACCTGACAGGATCTAACAATAAACTATGAAACAAGATAAATATTGTGTGTGTTTTTTTTCTAATATTTATTGACGGACAAGATTCCGTCCGTTCATCGGGACACCCTATTTACAAAATGAAAACCATTTAAGTAAAGACTTCAGGTGCCTTGTAGTGTAATGCGATAATCACCAGATTGTCGCTGCTATAACATGATGAAAATGCATAAATAAAAGCGATTAAATTTTTATATTTTAGTATTTCAGTTATGACAATAATAGAAATGTTACACAAATTGCGTACACAACTTATAAGTAATAAGACGTAGTATAAGATGTTAGGGAACAGAATTTACATTTTCAAATCAGTTGAAAGTCATCACGGCTGAATAAACACTCTTTCAGTAAGTACTCATTAGAATAGAATTAATGTAGCCACCAGCCAGTCATCAGATGAGCATCCATCACCAGCCACTTATTATGTCCTAAGGACTATCTGCCACCCGAGGTAACCTGCAATAGCCAATTTAGAAAGCAAGATTTTTCCATTCTAGAGCTTGAGTAGATCGCTTGGAACAAAATTTGACAAAATCAGGGTATATGTGGTGAATGCAGCTTATCCGAATAAACGATGACGCACTTACTGGTCTCACCCAAAGTGTCTGTATCTGCACATAAGATCACCAATTGGTTTAGCAAAATACGGGGCGCATCAACTTACTTAAAATCAAAATCATTAGACTGGACTAGGGTACTATTATTTTTTTACAAAAAATAAAATTTGACTTCAAAAATAACACATGAAAATAATCTAAATGATAAAAGATATATCAGTTAGACACTTGAAGTGAGTGCCAAATTAGCAGGTTGAATAGTTCCCATTTGTATGTTTGTTCTCTTAGGTTTGACACTGACTTCATTTAGTACCTAGCTGATATGATAAATTTTCTTTTGTCATTTGAATTATTTTCCAGTTTTTTTTAGTGTCGTTGCTTGTTGCTTGTTTGTGTAGTTGTTTTGTGTTCAGATTTACCTTTTTAAAAACATGTAAACCGAATAGCCTTTAAAGAATGCAACAGTTAGTCCATACGAAAATTGACCTCTTTAAGGAGTTTTTTTTTTGTTTTTCGTCTTCTGCACCAAACCACGATTGACAGTCACACCCGTCTAGGTGTAAAGTTCTTATTAATACAAATTATTCAAGCTCAAACACAAGATAGCTGCTGTGATTCGTTGAAGAGTTCCCTCGACTGTCTCTTGGCTCCATCATCAGATCTACACCATATAGGTCCAGGCGTCTTTTTTACGTAGGTATATTATGAACAAGTATATCTATGGCGTATTATTGTAATGTTATACAATAATATCTTGGTATTTTTTATTACTTCGATAAAAGAAAAAAATCAACTCTCAACGTTTTTGGGAAATCTATCTGACGGACTAAAAGTCGAATATTAGTCCTGTGTCTTTGTTTGGTCAATAAAAACACTTTTGTATTATTCAGGACATTAGTACCTACTTTAATATGTGATTTACCTGCCTACCTTTTTATCCTGACCGAAAATATAAGTAAGGTAGGTACTACTCTATCTTAGACCATTAGAAGACCTTAATTTTCATGCCTGAAACAGAGATGTGATATTTGGCTTTAAGTGTTACTAATTCACAATGAAAACCACCTTAATACTACATCGTATAAACCAATTGAACGAATCAATTTTTCGCGCAATCGGATAGCATTACCTACAAAAATAATTGCGTACGATCAAAATTATTTTCTGTCCAACAATAGGATAGCATGCAAAGTGAAATTTGATTGTTTAGATCTTATAAAGCCGGTAGCTTTAAAGAATCATCATTACTATGTATGTAATCGGTTGATTGTGGTGCAATGGGATTCCAAACAATACCTTTGCTCATTATCTTAGCAGTCGTTAAGATAGTACACGGTGATGTTTGGGAATTCGGACAAGCTCACACGCCCGGGGATCAAGTTATCTGTCGCGAATCAGGCACTCTCGGGTTGTTTCAGCGTTCTAAGAAAATTCCTTTAAAGGTAAGTGTCGGTAAGTCACTCGTAAACAATAACCAGTTACTCAACTATGTAGAAAACGAGTGTCGAAAGATTAGCACAAATACAGAAAAACATATTTCTTTTTAAGAAAAGAGAAGTTTTGAATCCTCCGCACTAGTTACTAACTTGGTTTTGTAATATTCCAAAATGATTTATTTTTATACCTACCTGAAATGTTCACCAGTTGAAAAACATAGTGACATCAGATATCTATCGTTTTTCTGTTTTAATTTGCTTTAAATATTCTCATGCAAAGTAGCGTAGTACTTACAGTAAAATTTTGAGGAGGCCACAATCAACCACATCAATTTTAATTTTGTCTCTCATGTTTGCAACTAATAAAACTATGTAAACCATTCTCTTTCAGATGCCACCGTGTTACATAATCACGTATATAAAAATAGAGATCAGAAACTTTTTATCGAGTCCCAAAGTTATGTATAACACACAATCACATGAGGTGACAATCACCTACAAATTCTGGCAGAACAGTAAGTCTAGATATGACATCTTAGCGAAGGGCGTCATGATACGTGGCTGCAGACCTGCTGGGGCCGCACAATATGGATGATCGGGGTCTTGTTTGTGATCCTATTTACTCAAATTATACCACATCACTCAATAATTATTATAAAAAAGACACGCTACTTAATAATAATAAGTATAACTAACTAACTAGGTAACTTTTAAGATAATAAATTAATCTCACGCCGTTTGTTCTTATTTTGGAAATGTGTTAGTTTTTTATTCATATTGTTGTATTTACGGGGTTAAGATACCAAACTATTTTACAGTCAATCTCAAACGACAAGAAGACAAGTATTAAAAAAGATTAGCTAAGTACGTACTCCTTGCGCGGTTAATGCTCAAGTGTCCCACGTGCCACTGACCATAGGCAAATAAGGACGCTCCAGTGGTTTTAGCCGGTAAGATTCCAGCACACTCTCCGTCGAATCCCTGACGCTGGATATTCCATGAGGACTGCACATGAAAGGATCCCAAACAAAAAGTACCTATTTATCCAAATAAGTAAAGTAGAATACCGACAATTTAAAATTGTAAAGATAAAATAAAACACATGTTGTATAGTACCCATGTTGAGAGGTTAACAGATTTTTGGTCAAAATGAAATAGCATCACTTCATAACAGAGGAGACGCTATTATTTTTTTATTTCCTACCGCAACTACTTTGACCACAACCAATTTCTCATATCACAAAACTGAATATGTATCAATATTTTTGAACTGAATTCTAAGGGGTAAATAATTATGTATGATACAGGACACTTAAGAGCCAAGGTGAGAGATTAAACAATGGCTTGTTAGATGTTACAAATTGCTGTGACTAAGTGAGAAAAGCCATGGCGAATCAGATAACACAAAAATTTTCCTCCGTCCCTTGCGCGGATAAGAAAGAGGCGTTGCTCAGGGACCTATCATAGGTCCTATATTGACTTTAGCTAGCCAGCTTACAGTACAAATTTATGCCATCTTGCGAGATTTACGTTTTTTAATCTTCCAAGACGAACAATTAGTATTCATCTGCCGACTGCAATTTATTTTTATCAATTTTAATATCAATATTTGACAATATTCTAGCTGTCACTATATTTGTTATAATCAGGCGAGACCTATTATTCCACATTACAACAAATGATTACAAAATATTTCATGGTAGTTAGAACAATAGACTTTACGAATCGATTTTATTTGCTGTGAATTACAAATGGGATATGTTACATGAAGCGTCACAATTCTATACAAATAACACCGACAGCCAGTTACACTAATAGCTCGATAGATTTCTAAAGGAATATTAAGGTGGGTTTACACTAAAACAAAGAGGTAGAGCATACTTTCATGTTCCTTAATTATAAAAATCTGTTCTTCCCTTGCTTACACTAATACAATTTGATGGAGAAGGGATAGAATGAGCATTCACTCGTCTAATGTTAATCGTCTTTAGTCAAATGTGCTTAGCGTTATTGTATCACATTACCATTACAACATTTCCATGTCTGGAAAGTCCATGGATTACCGCTTGCAGCAAGTATCAAGGATTCATCAATGACCAACTAAACGGGAACAGTGCTACACAGATATATTACAACCAATTCATGTAATAATGTATCTTGTGTATTCTTTGCTGGAGATCCTTAATATCAATAAAGCAGGAGCCAGTTATAATTTCTTCTTGCTTTAAATGAGGCATTGCACAAAATTGGCCAGTCGACCTTAAAAAAAAATTAAAGTATTTTTTAATACAATAAGAGTAAATACCTTCAACAGAAAGAACGGAAACAGAACGAATTAAAGAGTTTACATCAGAAGGTCTCCTTAGTGTGAGATAAAAAAAACAAAGAATGTAGAATATCAAGAATATTATGTAGATAAATGTGACACCTACCAGTAGTTGTCAAAAAACGAAGAAAACATCATCTAAAAAATTTTAAAAGTAATTTTGCTGTTCATCCTTTAATTTTTCGATTTTATTTCGTTTGCAGTGTTTTTGCTAGGCATCGATGTTTAACTATATCAAACGAATTCTTATTCCGGCACAAAGGTACCTACTTATCTAAACTCTTAACCTGAGATGTAGTAGTTCTAAGCCAATATAAATGTGTTTATTATTCAATTATATTCAGTATGTTATCAGCATTCCGGTGTTTCACTTGTGTCTTGATTCCCTATCCTTACATGGCGACCCTGCCAGTAACAGGAGCCTGTGAGTGACCTCATGTGAGGAGCGCGCGTGGAGATTCCGTATATGGGGCGCGAACTATAAACAATTTGAGAAGCGATCTACTGCAAACATATAATAATGGAATATTTTACTGCACGGTGTTTGGAGTGTTTGACATATCGTTGCTCATCCTTTCCAAAATTCGGTTATCAAAATGGGTGGCTCGAGCTCTAAAGAAGAGGTGGTGATAGCCCAAACTGCGGGTGCCGGTTCGAATACAGCCCACACGAGACAGTTACATGAGACGACTAACACTATTCTCATAGTTATCTGCACAATTCTGGCGATTGGTTTACTGGTGATCGTATTCAAGCTTTATAAACGATGCCATGCGAAACAAATTGAACGCAGGCTGGATCAGTTAACGTTGAGGAGATATTCCAGTATTCTCAAGCGGGCCCAATCCCAAGCGAATCAACAGCTGCCCATTGGGAAACCGGAGGTCATCGTGTGAAACTTCGCCGTTTATAAAAGTGAGTGCGTGTGGAAAATTAGTGCCGTGGTGAAAAATAAAAGCAGAGTGTGTGTGCAATAATGTTTCTGAAATGACCGGCAAATAGATGGATAGGAACTTCACCATTATTTTGTATGTATACCTACCTATTATTATTTTAAATGTTTTGCGATATTTCAATGTATTACTAATATAATATTTATCAATATGTTATGGCAGAGGAATTGGTTCTTTTGTTTAATGAGCTACAGTCTATAAGAAAGTATCTGATTAAAATTGGTCCTAGTCACAGAGTAGGTCGAATATTAGACACAAAAGAAAAAGAGGCACATAGTATACTAGTGAAATACAATAAATGCTTAGACATATATAAAAGTAAATCTCAATCTAGTAAAACTTCCACTGAGGAAATTTCATTAGTAAATAAAATTTGCAATCAATTTGATACCTTGTATTCAGAAATTATTTTATTGTGCAAAACGGAAACAAGAGCGGAGCAGTCCTCTTCTACAATGGCTGAAGAAAAGTTTAGTTTAAAAATTGCGTTGAGCCTTCTGCCACTTATGACTGACAATGATGATAATACTAAACAACTAATAGAGGGTGTTGAATATTATAGTTCTCTTTTATCTAGTTCTGAGTGTAAGAATAAACTGATTCAATTTGTTTTAAAAAATAGACTGTCGCAGCAGGCTAAGCTAAAATTGCGCCAAAATTATGATAGTGTCTGTGAGCTTATAGGAGATATGCGAAAATTACTATTGCCGAAAAAAAGTTTTACCGCCCTGCAGACCAAGCTGCAGCAGTGTCGGCAGAATAATAAGACCATTACAGAATTCGGCAAAGAAATTTCAGAAATTTTTGTGGACTTGACTATCTCACAGGCCGAAGGAAATTCGAGTAGTTACAATGTATTAAGACCCCTAAATGAAAAGACTGCTATAAAAAGGTTCGCCGATGGCCTGCGGGATCGTCGCCTTAGCACCATCGTAGCTGCGCGTAATTTCTCTTCCTTGACAGATGCGGTGCAAGCAGCGTTGGACGAGGAAGTCTCGTCTGCGGCTGGTTCAGAGGAATTTGTAGGTACGTACCAGCAGCCCTTTTATTGGTCTAGGAGAGGGCGGCGAGGATATGGAGCGCAACGGAACTTTGGCTCACGTGGGCCCATGCAAAATACATATTCAAATCTTCGGCGGGGACAGCAGTCGCAATTGCAGTTTGCAGGTAATAATGATTATCGACGCTTAACCTACAATAACTATTATCGCGGCAGGGGTAGGCAAAGCCGAGGTCGCGGTTTAAGATCCCCAAACGACATAAACGTCATAGCAACGGATTATGAAGTTACAACACCTGACGAAGGGGAAAATAATCACGAGGCAGATCCAGGTGATAAAAATAATGAATCGCTAACTCATTTTTTTCGAGCCTGATGTCATATTCTCGTATAACAATCTAAACAAAGTATCATTCAAAATAGGACAACATGTGCATGACTGGTTAATTGACACCGGTGCATCAATATCTGGAATAAAGTACGAGTGTATAAATTGTTTACGAATACCATACCATATAGAGAGAATCAGTGTTAAAGGTATCGGTGGAGATGTATATTCGGAGGGATATGTTTATCTTAGTTTAAATTATAATGAGTACAGTTTTAATCACAAGTTTTATGTCTTCAAAAATCTACCCTGTAAAGGTAGCGGTATATTAGGTCAGGATTTCTTCAAAAAGTATCGAGCTACGTTAAACTTCGAGTTTAATACAATACAGTTAATAACTGAGCAGTCGAATTATATTACATTGACCTTTAATTGCTTTACACGTGATAGTGATAGTTGTTATATAAAAGCGCCGGCGCGTAGCGAATCTGTTCATTTTATTAAAACTGATTTGGAGGACGAATGTGTGGTGCTAGGCCAGCAAATTAGCGAAAGTATTTTCTTAGCCAATACGTTAACTAAGCCCAAAAATGGAAAAATGCCGGTACGCATATTGAATACGGGAGATAAAGACGTGTCTTTGAATAACTTTAATTTCAGTACTGCTAAATTAAGTGATTATTTTATTTGTCAGTTTGACACACCTACGGTTAATGCGGATAGAGTGAAAATGTTGTTTTCACAACTTAATTTAAAAGGACTTAATACTGAGGAACAAATATCTATCGAGAAAATATGCGCCAAATATCCGGACATTTTCCATCTACCGGGGGATAAATTATCCACAACACCGATTTACGAGCAAACTATTGATTTAAAACCGCCTAGCAGACCAATTTACACAAAACCGTATCGGTTGCCGTACTCACAAAAGTCAGAAATTGATAATCAAATTGAAAATATGTTAAATGACGGTATAATTGAAGAGGCTAGAAGCGCTTGGTCTAGTCCGTTGTTATTAGTGCCAAAGAAAATCGATAACGCTGGCAATAAAAAATGGCGAGTGGTAATAGACTACCGTAAATTAAACAATCAAATACAGGACGACAAATTTCCTTTACCCAATATCTCGGAAATATTGGATTCCTTATCCGGAGCAATCTACTTCACGCATTTAGACTTGTATCAGGGTTTCTTTCAAATTAATTTAAATAAAGATAGTCGACCTTGTACAGCTTTCACGACGGGCAAGAATCAGTATCAAATGACCAGGATGCCTATGGGGCTAAAATCTAGCCCCAGTAGTTTTAGTAGGATGATGACAATAGCAATGTCTGGTCTTAATTTTGAGAAATGTCTAGTATATCAAGACGACCTCGTCGTTATCGGCCGCAATTTAGATTCGCATAACAAAAATTTAATGGATGTTTTTAATAGATTACGCAAAGTCAATCTGAAATTAAATCCGGCTAAATGCAATTTTTTGCAGAGAGAAATATTATACTTAGGTCACGTAGTTTCAGGAACAGGAATTCTGCCGGATCCAGATAAAATTAAGGTTATAAAAAATTACCCAAGGCCGCAATCGGCGGATGAGATAAAACGATTCGTAGCATTTGCTAATTATTATCGCAAGTTCATAAAAGGTTTTGCAGAATTAGCACAGCCCCTAAATAAGTTATGCTCTAAAAACGCGAAATTCGTGTGGACTATAGACTGCGAACAATCATTTCAAGCTTTGAAATTAGCTTTAATGAGCCCGCCAGTGCTTCAGTATCCCGACTTTTCAGAAAACAACGAATTTCTACTGCAAACTGATGCGTCTGGAAAGGCCATAGGCTCTGTATTGTGCAACAGAGATGGTCGGCCTGTAGCTTATGCTAGTCGAGGTTTAAATAAGGCGGAAATCAACTATCCTACTATTGAGAAGGAACTTTTAGCGATAGTATGGAGTGTAAAGCATTTTCGACCTTATTTGTACGGAAAACGGTTTAAGATACAGACCGACCATAGACCGTTAGTTTATTTATTCAGTATGCGGGACCCATCGAGCAGGCTTTTGAAGTTCAGATTACAGTTGGAGGAATATATTTTTGATATAGAATATCTCAAAGGTCAAACTAATTCGGTGGCAGATGCACTCTCGCGAATTACGATTTCAAGCGATGATTTAAAAGTAATGAATGAGCAGGTAGTTAATGTGATGACAAGGGCACAACTTCGTAAACATGAAATGAGTACCAATAAAAATAGCAGTAGTGACACACCGGTGGACAATTTAAATGCTGACTTGACGCCCCGCCAGCCTAGGATCGTTGATATAATTAAAAAACCTGCAAATATAACCGAACTTGTAATTAATAATAATAAACAACTAGACAAATTGTTATCTAAGGGCATAGTAATGGAAAATTATAAATATTTAACGTATCTGCCGAGTAAGCATATTATTTACATAAATACAACAGTATCTCGATCATCAATAACGCGAGACGAGTTGGTGAGAGACTTGTTAGTTTTATGTAAAAAATTATCTCTTTATGAAATATGTGTAATTCGAAACGATGAGAATAAGGCCCTTTTATGTGAACTTGCGAAGCAGATAAATAATTACAAGGAATGGCTAGGACCTCGTTTTTACATAATTAATCATGTACAAAGAATAGAAAATTTGGATAACAGGAAAGTCATTTTAAATGATTTCCATCTATTACCAACAAGTGGCCATGCTGGCGTTAGGAGAATGACAAACAATATAAAAAAATATTATTTTTGGCCGAGCATGGAGAAGGACATAATCGATTATGTTTCTAAGTGCGATCAATGTAAACGGCAAAAGTACTCAGTGGGCGTCAAGCAGCCAATGACAGTTACTACTACGGCTAATTCGGCATTAGAGAAAATATATTTAGATATCGTGGGACCGCTCCCGAGGGATGCGAATGGCTATAGTTACGTTCTCACTTTGCAATGCGAGTTAACAAAATTTACCGAAGCTTACCCATTGCATAACAAAGATGCGGTAAGTGTGGCTCGTGGATTCGTCGATAACTTTATTTTGAGATTTGGTATACCACGCGAAATAGCAACCGACCGTGGTTCGGAGTTTATTTCCAGCACAATGAAAGAGGTATGCCAACTCTTACAAATTAATCAACTTTGTTCTACAGCATATCACCATGAGAGCATCGGAGCCTTGGAGAACGCGCATAAAACGATGGGTGCGTATCTAAGAATTAGTTGCCAAAATAAAACAGGGGCGTGGAGCAGTTGGTTGCCGTATTGGTGTTTCGCATACAACAATACGGTTCATACAGAAACCAACTACACGCCTCATGAATTAGTGTTCGGTAAAAGATGTTTATTACCAGGAAACTTTAACGCCAATGTAGTAGATCCCCTATACGCTCATGACAACTATGCTTTAGAATTGAAGTATAGACTGCAGATAGCTCACAAAGATGCTCGTCATAATTTAATTCAAAGTAAAATTAAAAGGAAAAATAAATATGACATGGATATTAACCCTATACATTATAAGAAAGGCGACTTGTTATTGTTAAGAAATCCATCCGAAAATAAAATGGAGCCGATTTATTTAGGACCATATTTAGTACTAGATGACTTAGACTGTAATGTAAAAATTCTTAAAAAGGGAAAAGAAGATGTGGTACATAAAAACCGCACCAAAATGTATAAACGTGTGGAATGTATTCGTTAGATTATTATACATGTACTCTTAAGTAAGCGTATTCATAAGAATATAACCTATACTATATGTTACGAATGTGATTAGAATATCGATTATTCTTTATGGATTATTTTTGTGTCGATTAATATTTTCAAATAATTTTTAACTATCCAGTGTTTGTTAGAATAAGTTATATTAACCTTTAATTTAAGACAAAAAAAAAAAACCCAATTTGTTTTTTTTTTTTTTTTTGTAAGAGGGAGGTGAGATGTAGTAGTTCTAAGCCAATATAAATGTGTTTATTATTCAATTATATTCAGTATGTTATCAGCATTCCGGTGTTTCACTTGTGTCTTGATTCCCTATCCTTACAAACCGATAATCTTTACTTTCGAGTCTTTCGAGAACTATACTCGGTACCTACATAAAAAATCTGGAAATCTATCTCATTGACGAGGTTTAAAGCAACAATTTTAACGCACCGAACTTCTCAGAGACAATAATCGTGAAACAATAAAAATCCGAGCGTATCGTGCGGGTTGCAGTACTTTGCGGAGTCGCACAGCCCTGGTATCAAACGAGACACATCATTGACGGCAATACATCGAGACTTACGCGACACTTCTCACACCGTCTTAATCCGCTTCTATCTTTCCAGCTTGGTGGCAGCGCTCTATCAACAAGTTTCTGCCAAGTCGAGTGTTTGCGATTAGTAAGTCATGCATCCTCTAAGAGAGAGGGTATGTGACGAGTTGCTTGAAAACCCCCTTCTTCGCACACCACCGCCAGAACCAGAAAAACCCCGTCCGCCACGCGTGCGGAGACCACGCCAATTTAAACTTGTAACGTTATCTACTTTACCTTTTTCTTTTTTTTTGTTTTCCGTGGTGAAACACTAATGACTTCAACCCACGCTGAGGGCACGGCACGGGTATCTGTAGGACTTTCACCGACTACAAACACCCCTGGCCCTTCTACTATCTAAGCCAGCGTCCCGGGATCGCCCGCGCATGTTTTGCGTGACCCTGGCTGGCTTCTGTCTGATAAAACTTCTTCTCTATCTACCTAGTATTCCAGATATCTACAGTGGTATGCAAGGACGATGCACAGCTAACGCGACGCATAAGTAAACAACGTGGAATGTGGAGACAAATAAATGTTTCAGAATGTCAGTTACCTTCTCACAATGGGCCACTGAGCCTACGTGCGGAAAAGAAGCCCACCACCAAGTCACTTACCTAAGTATCATGCTTGCAAACGGCTGTTACTTTTTAGCTATTTCTGAAAACTAGATCATACGGTCTTACTGTAAACTTACTAAAGTAAATACCATCCCCAAAAGATAGTTACCACAAAGTTCCTTAATTTAGCAAGGGAGTCACTCATTGTTTCTTTATTTCAGCCCGCAAAATTTTCTCTGCTACCCAAAGAATTTTACGCAGTCTGGTGCAATCACCAAAAAGAGGTAAGACATGAAATTCTTTAGCTTCATTTAACATGCCTGAATCCATTGAGTAAGGAAATTATTAGGCAATGTCCTAAAAGGCGAAAGGATTTTCGAAAGGTACAGGTCATCCCCTGAGTTCTTCGCCTACTTTGCGAGTGATTAGAATGAAGCGATCTGCCTTAATAAAACATGTAAAATTGGAATATGAACTTTACGTGCCAATTATTACAGTTACAAATGGCAAAACACAAAGTGGATGACAGTCCGCCTGAACTATTCCCCGAGTTATACCTCAAGCCAAGAAGACTTGACTACTATGCTCGTCAGTTGGAACACACCATGAATGTCAACAAGGAACTGCTCAAACGAATCAATTTAATACAGCGAACTGGTGTATGTTAAATAAGATATTAATACTTATTAAAAAAAATAATTTCTTTAGTATTGAGACCATGTCTAAATGTCGAAGTGTGCGAAAAAATTCGAAACCTCTCGGTTATGATATTTTGCTTTATAAATACTTACTATACAGTTTACAATATTCTAAAACTTTTACGGTTTTACTCTAAGACATTAAAAACTATCAAGACAGAGACATCAAACGCCAAGTGCAATTATATTTTAGTAATTAATATGTATTTAGAAGTATATACGTGTGTTCATCAGTTTTCCAGTACTTAGAATACAAGCTTTACTTAGTTTGAAACTAGATGGCGTCGAGTAGAAGTTGTGGATTAAAGATATATTATATTTATAAGTAATTTACTTTTCAGGGATTCGTGGATTGTTGGATGGGGGAACCTAGCAACCAATACAATAAGTTACTTTGCGAACAACGACAACGATATTTAAATGAGATACAAAAGAACAATTTCTATTTCTACTCGAGGCTACTTGTTGCTGTAAGTTCATTATACGATTTGGTATAAGTTTTAAATAGACGCGACACGATTGAAGAAAAGAATCAGTGCCAATTTTGTATAACATAAAATCACCCATTTTCATCAGACCTTTATCATCTTTTATCATCTTTTATCATCAGACTTGATCGAAATTCAATTCTGAATACCGGATGAAAATTAAAAAAAGAGATTTTTTTATTTTCAAGTTCTTTTTAAACATTTTTCCCACAACTTCAGTTACAAAATCCTGGTTCTTGTGATACGGAATATAGTGTTTAGGCAAGTGTAGTTAAATACAAATTATTTATATAAAATTACAACCATAACTGTCGCTTCCAGAGATCAGAGCAATTACTTACAAAAGAACTGGATGAAGCTTGGAAAGACACAAAACATAAACTTATTCTAGGAGCTTCGTGAGTATCAGTTACAACATGATCTAAGACCCCGGTTTCTCAAACGCTGATCAATACGAAAATTCGTTAATCGTCAGTCAAATCTTATGTTGAGGTCTGTGATTGGTTGTAAGTTTTATAATCAACCAATCACAGTCGTGATCAGTTGATTTGACAGCCGAATTAATTGATTAGCCTTTCAGAAACCGGGGATTTATGAATGTGTTCCACTTTTTCCCTAACTTCTTTTCCCTTCTGCATCGTTTTTTCTGCTGAGGATCATGACTTATTAGTTGATGTAATAAAACCCATCGGTTACATTCATTAATCGATGAACTGCACTAGTACCGTTTAGAATAGTATTATTTTTTCTAATACCAAATCCATTTTGCAGATTGCCGTTCATACTTTTTAAAACTGGGAAAATTGATCGTGATATGAAAGATCCTGCGTTTGACAAACCTCTGAACGTTCATCGTACCAGGTATCGTACCATCGTACCATCGTACTTCTATAACAATCACACTTCCCCCACACCTTCATATTCTTAGGTATACAATATTCTTCGGAATAATATTTCTTTTTCACTTCAACATTAATCGAAACAGATATGTTACTCGGTCAGTATTTTAATGCAGAGTAGTTTGGTTTTATATCACTTCACACACTGCTTCAGACTACTTCTCTATATGGATTCTAAAAGAATACATTTTAGAAAGCCTTAGTATCTGATAGCATAATTAGCTGCTTACAATATAATTATTTTGTACGGTGAACACCTTACAACGTTATTATAATTATATGTTCTACTCTCTCAATACAAATCCATTTGGCGACCCGAGTAAATACTCCAGTATTTCATTAGAGACTACACTAGGCAATATACCCATCATATTTTTCAGGGTTTCTATGGACATCTGGGTACTCGGTGGGTCCAAGATCGGTAAGGTAATGATAGAGCTATTCAACGATATAGCTCCAAAAATGTGTACGCTGTTCTTGGCCCTCGTCAAAGGTGATTCGTCGGGTCAAGCTTATACGGGGACCAGATTTTTCAGGTTTGCAAACTTCCTTTTTTACCTAACTAGTATCAGATAGAATAACATGTAGGTAGGTTATAAAAATACCGAATCATTATAACACTGCGAGTGGCATTAGCTAGATTAATTTACGAAAAACAGAAGCACTTATAACCAGCTGTCTTTTTTTTTGTAAAATAATGTAGCCAGTAACCAGTATAACCAGAAAATACGTCTTGGATTTGACTTCTTCCTTTCTTCGAATTTTGCCGTGCCTAAGAGGGTTTACAATTGATACTAATTTTGTTTAAGATCTTTAAATCATTGTGAAGTGCAATCAATTATTTGATTTGATTTGACCATTTTCCATTATACTGAATACTCACCCCAATAAAATCATTGGTCTGAGGTCGAATAGTCAGGGACGACAGTCCGGCGTCGGCGGCGAGTATTGTTCCACGCGCTCCTCGAAGTGAAGTCAGTAAATTGGCGGGGTCCTCAAGGGCCAGAGCCTGCCGGGGCTGCGAGATGTTCGCGAGAGTTACCGCGACCCCGGCACCCAAAGGGCTCCAGGAGGAATATAGTGGGTTTTAGTCAGTAAAAGTCTGACTCTCCCTCCCGCTGCGCCCATAGCGGGCGGGGGCGGGCTCGTTTGATAATTTCCCACAACAAAAAAATAACGTCGAACAGTCTTGTTATATCTGAATTCATGAATATTAACAGAATAGGAATGATTTATATTTAAGAGATATATAATGGTTTACTAACGCGTATTTATCGGGATAGCCCGACTAGTTGGGTCCGAAACTAGTCGGGCTATCCCGATAAATACGCGTGAGTAAACCGTTATATATCTCTTAAATTAACAGAATAGTACCAGACTTGTACTGCTGCGGCGGAGACGTTACAAAAGACAACGGTTTCGGCTGTTACACGCCTGAAGGAGGAGAATTGATTGATAGCAGGGATACAGACTGCTACAAACTAAAACATACAGTTCCAGGTTATAAACTGACAATTTTTTTTACTTCTAGTAGATGTAGTGCAAAAGTATGTGTCATATTCAAGAGAAACTTTAATACCCTTTGCCGGCCCTAACCCGAGTCTTCCTAAAATCAGTTCCATGGAACAATAGAAAGAACAGTCAACCTATTTCCGTTTTTAGCGCTGTGATTGATTTTTTCTTTCTCTTTTCTTAAACCCATCACAGTATTTAAACTAGAAATTCGTTCGACGCGTTCATTTCGAATACATATGCATTCACTTTAAGCTAATGTTTAATTATATTTCTTTATGACGTCACTTGCTGAGGATCATTTATTAATTTATGTCTTATCGGTGTCTACAGGTGTCTTATCCATGGTTGTCAGTCCAAACGGTGAGGTGTGTGGACAGTTCAACATTATATTTAAGCCGTTGCCGCAATTCGATGACAAACATATTGTGTTTGGTAGGGTAAGTTATTCACACATTAAAGCAGACAAATATGCTGCTTTTTTCAGAAACTCAAAAAGATTCTGAATTCGTGATGTGTTTGAGGCTGCGCCATTATCTGTCAGAAGTTTGACTCTGTTATCTGGCAGTCTCTAATTATGAAGCCACCGTAGTAGCAAACAAATGGATCTACTTTAATGTGGCATTCTGCCTAAAATATTTTTGTTTAGGAATTTAAATGTTTCATTAAAATCAATTAAGCCATTTACAAAATATTCACATATTTAGGTGGTGGGTAGAACACTCAATATTTTATCCGGGAGAAAAATTATGTTCTTAATTATATTTATGAGTTTATTACATTGTTTTATGGTTTGGCATTGTTCAATAGATACAGTCAGTAAAAAATGTTAGTAAACACCTCAGATTTACAAATCACTTTAACGCAAGCTTTAACTGTTTGTGATAAGGGTAATTAGTATCATAATCGCAACAACCACTTATTAAATTTTCAGTGTTTTGAAAATGTGATTTTGGTCATTAACTTTTATTGCTGACATAGGCGTCAAATATTCTGTATTTAGCAACACTAATCTAAAAATGCAGTAAAGCCCAGAAAATAGTTAACAGAATAAGATCTAGGCGCCATTTTGATGACGTAAATTGACAGTTCATTTTTATTGCAGGCCTTATTATGACATCAAAATTAGTATTAATGCTACTTTTGACATGAGGATGACGTCATTTTCAATAAATGCGATAAAAATAGGTCTTTTTGTAAGTTGCGGATTTTACTTCTTATATTTACACATTCTAACCTCACTTTCTGCCCCACAGATAATAGCAGGGCCAGCGCCAACTTTAGAACGGATCAGTGCGCTAGGGCTGCCCCTCGGCACCACAACCAGTGACTGCATCATCAAGTCCTGCGGTTGGATAACCCGCAAGGGCGAGTACCGCGAGGGCATTGCTAACACTATAAAGTTCCCGCCCAGACGTAAACCTAAGAAGTGACTGTCGTCTTGTGCTGGTGTGATTGTTCTATTGTTTTGATCAACGTAAATTTTATTGAGTTTTTAAAGATTTTATTATTATAATAATAATAAAAAAATCTAATGGTTGTTTTTGTTTTTAGGTTCATTGAATTTGACGTTTCACAGTATTACCAGTTTAGTACTGTCTTTATTTAGACGGCTATGTTTTATTAGAAATTACTATTGCTTCTTCTTCCAAGCCACTTTCGTGTACGTTTTTTACTTCAATTGAATCCATTATTTTCGGAAATTGTTTAAATACATACAAGCTTTAAAAATAATATCTTATCCAAGCAAAAATAAAACGGAAACATTGCAATCAAACTTTTATTGCAAAATTATTATTTTTTAAATAAACAGAAAAGTCTGAAGGCACACGATACGAATCAAACAAATCACAGGTACACATTCATAATCGTACATATTTTAATACTCAATTAACTTCGTCAAGTTCCGATGTCTTCATATTATCGTCATCATTCTATTTTTACGAACAATCCGCATGATAATATTAGAGCCAGCAACTGAAAACAAAGAGACATTGGTATTAAGAATCGCAACAAAACCTTTCAGCGCGAGCTTAAACTTGAATTCAATTAGAAAACCAATATTGGCTTACTTTCATACAAGATCAGTCAATGTTTATACCTACTTAAAAAAATCTACCGATAAAAAGAATAGAATAGAATACTCTTTATTGTACACCATAGTTAAAGATTAGGTTAGAAAGGTTTATCTGCTACTATCCCCATACCTACTTTGATTTCCTACACTTAATTCAGCTGTACATCTGATTGGTTAAAAAATACGCAAATAAAAATTAAGCGAGCGAAGCTTATATAGTCCACTTTTGCACTCATTGCTCGCGAACTCCTCCTAGACGGAGACCTCGATTCCATTGTTTTTTTGCATTTTATAATAGGTCGGGCCCTCTCTCGTACCACGCAATTTTTCGTGTCCTAGAGGAATCATCCTATTAACTTTCTATAGAGAACAATTACGTATGCTGTTTTCTAGAAACCCGATTCTATTGTTATTAAAGATCTTCGTGACATAAACTCTAGTTATAAACAGCATGCTCACCATTATAAGCGCGACTATAACGGCTGCAGTACCAACGTATACTGCGTCTTCCCTCAGGAAGTCGACCACTTTGTTGAGACAGCCCTCGACGTACATCGTCGTCGGGTTCGGCGATGCCTTGCAGTCCATCCTCTGAAACATTTTGATAATAATTAAATAAATTTTGTACAACTTGTGAATTATACTATCATTAACTTTTAAAATCGTTTATATTATATGCTTATCCTGCCCTTAAAAAAACAACTTAAAAACGCTATTAGTGCGTTTACAATTTTTAGGCCCTACATTTTTTTTAAACTCTTCGGTTTCTTTGGTCTGCCATCATCAGACCCAGTCTGCCTTATCATGGGACCTCCTGTGAAGTATACCCTATTCAATAAAAAAAAATCGCACATCGATCCAGGCGTCTTTGAGTAATCGGTGAACATACATAAAAAAACTAATGATGATGACGAATCGAGAACTTCCTTTTCTCCTTCTTAAGTTAGTTGAAAATTGGGGAAAATTGATCAGGGTTTGGGCAATAGGTCTGAACAGAACAAATAATTATTTAACAAAACAATTTTTGTGGTAATATTATTGCAAAAGTTTTCATTACAATGTTAATTTTGTCACAATTAAGCAATTTTTGTTTTAATGTCACAATCGGACATTTGGTAATTTCTGAATTAGAATTCTGCTGAGCGACTACAATTTATAGTACTACAAGGATCTTTTGGCAGGTTGCCAAAATCGGACGACATTTTTGAAATACCATCACATCAGTTAGACAGATAGTTGACTTGATTCTGGTTACAAATATGGACTCCAACACCCTCCTATTAATATCATTCATGCGCCAAAAGATTATTGTACTCCACTATAGTCTAATAGTGTCTCCCAGTTGGGAAGTCTTCCCAAAAATAAACAAAGGAGATGTTATCTTTGGTTACCATATCATATCTAAACCAAACAAATCTTTACAACCCTCACCTTGCCAGGATAGACTTCACGACAGCAACTTTCAGGCACATTATCGTTCCAATCCTTATACCCTTTGACTCCGCAGCACTGCAGATACGTCTGCGTATCATCCCAGGACTTGGTGTACTCGTGTCGTACTCCGTAGTACGGGATAGCGGCGTACAGCTCTCTGTCTAGCGTGGAGACCACCTTCTCTCGGAATACGAACTGTAGGATCCCGCCTACTAACATCACCACGAAGATTATGAAGACCAGGATGTAATACTGGAAGTGGAGAAATATTTTGTTAGGAAATACCAAAAATAAGTGTGTCTAAAAATAAGTATATGTATACCAAAAATATATGGTATGCTTTTCTAAAAAAAAACCTATAAATGACTTATACTGGTAGGTTTTAAAAAAAAAAGGGAGAATGTAATTTGCAAATGATTTTCCTAAATTACATTCTCCCCAAGTTAAAGTCAGTAATAATTATAATTCCTACACATTTAAGCAGCTTATTTAGCGTTACCGCTTGCAAATATGTCAATACTTATCTACGGGCCCTGTAGTTCACTTATCTACCTTAAAGTCAGTGACTTATCGAAATGCATATAATTACGATACATTTAAGTGGCTTATTTAGCGTTACCGCTTGCAAATATGTCAATACTTATCTACGGGCCCTGTAGTTCACTACTTAAATGATACAACGGTTTACTCACGCGTATTTATCGGGATACCCGACTAGTCGCTCGACTCGCGACCCCGCCGCCGCGTCAGCTCATGATTAAGAAACTAGTCGAGCTATCCCGATAAATACGCGTTAGTATATCGTTGTATCATTTAAGTATGAATCATCGTCACTTATCTAATTTTACAAACATGTACCATAAACGCACCGTGAGCAGCATACACTTGACTTCCTTAGCAGCGCCGCAGCAGCCGAGCAGTGAGAGCACCATCATGGCCGCCCCCATCGCCACCACCACTCCCACTGACGCTATGAACATGTTGTTGCTCATCAGCGTACTGGAGAACGACCGGGAGACCCATACCCAGAGCCCTATTGCTAATGCTAGGGCGCCTCCGATCTGGAAAATCAAAATCAAAATCAAAATCCATTTATTCAAATTAGGCTACAATGTAGCACTTTTCGAACGTCAAAATTTATAAATTATAGACAGCACCCCATCGCCCACCCTTCACCGCTTCCTGTGCTATTGCTGCGGGAGAAGAAACGGCGCAACAAACTCCCCAGCAGCACGCTGTCTTTCAAATAACATTTTTATTTTAAAATATAAAAATTAAATAGGAATCGTGCCAGATAAATAAATATTTGAGGATACCTACAAAGTATTATGACATTGCAACCATTTAATGATTACGTAAACCAAGGTCAGCAGAAATTGGAAATATCAAGTTTTTAAAAAAGAAAAAATGTAAAAGAAGGGGGAGTATCATTATTTTGTTTTTAACCTAAACCTCGAAGTATTCACAGGTTTAATTACTGTGAATGAAAAAGGAGTAAATGATAGTACGACGTCTGATAGGGGAGAATGGAAAAAAAAACGTGTTGCGCCGATCGCAAGCAAAATGTTATAATTTTACTTGCGATCTGACGTTATTACTATTACTTCTACGTAAATAAACCCAAAGAAAGACAACGAATATGCTTTGACCCTGGCTTTTAGTTGGCCATTGCCGCCATTGTAGATACTTAAAATATTTTTCAAAAGGAATGTAAGGTTTTTTACCGTAATTAACGATTACTGAGGCATCTTCTTATGTACACATTGCAAAGGAATCTCATTAACATATAACCACGAAAAATTATTAGGCATAAACAAGCTTTAGTTCTTTATTCTACAATCGACTATCTTTTATGATGTCGGATGTCCGGCTAATACTCATACCTACTTGTCTTAATGAATACATATTACATAACTCATTGCTCTTTACATTCGCTTTAATATATTACTATAGTCAATCACCAGGATGTCATCATCCATAAACAAGATAAAACATAAAAGACATCTAATGTCGAGTATTTGATGACCGCTCTGTTATTTGTTACAAAGTTTTTATTACAATTTCCTTACAAGGCATAATGATCGGATATTCCAAGATGCTTATGCTTATACGGATATACAAGTAAGACAGGTACTTACGAAGGTAACCACATTAATGCATATTAATGAGAACTTCATACATCTCCCGCATCTGTTCATTGCTCCTCCCATACCCATGGCTATTCTGGAATTTAAAACAAAAACAGTTAATACCACGAAAATAACTCATACATTTGTTACTATGACTTCACGATTTATTTAATCTGAGGATCGTCTTTTGCTTATTGTCCAAAGTGATTCAAGTTGTTGCCATTACATAACATGAAGCTTTTGACTTAGGAAAATTAAATAGGTCCTTCTGACCCTATTAGTCAAAGCGTGATATTTATAGCTTTGTCCGATAAATGAGCTTCGAAAATACTTTTAGATTCAGACCAGTAGTTCAGATACGTTCAACTATACAAGTAAGTCAACAGATCATGCTCATCACACAAACATTCGTCAGATTTGCCAGATTGAACTCACGATCTCCGGTATAGCAGTCAGGGCAACTGACCACTAGACCAACAGACCCTTCAAGTTTGTATTTGAGTATCGATTTATTTCTTGTTTTAAAAGCGACCATATTGGAACCGGAAAGGCACAAAGGTAAATCGTAACGACTGTACACAACGAAACTAGAAAATTCAATACAAAATTTCAAGTCATGTGACCACATCCAAAATTGAACTCAAGACATTTAATGACAGTCGTAAATCGATATCATCTATATGCGGAACCTTGATTACTAGTAGTGAAAGTTGATCCAGCTGTATGTAAGCCATTCACGTGTCTTACTAGCAATAGAAACAGTTTGGGTACTCTATGGATATGATTAATAGGAGCAAAAGACTTCTACTTCCGAAAGAAACACGACAAAAGTTTGATTCCGCTGAATTTTATTCCTCGGGAATTTAAATAAAGACCTCGGTTGTGTAATGGAAGGGTATGGCTGGTGTAAGATTTGAAACAGTGTTTTAAATGACCTATATACTAATACTATATTCAGAAGATTATTGAACCGGAATTAAACTCGAAAGGTTGCACTAAAGGGCGCCAACTTGACATTCGCACCTTAGCGCGTAAATTACACCTGGGTAGTGCCCTAACTAGCAAGCAAGCTGATCAATGCTCGTTTCATAACAACCAAATATAGGACAGTTACAGGCCAGAAAGAAACCAGTTAATAAGACCCTCTAGGCACAGTGCAATTAACCTAATTTTAAACAGACCTGACGTTATCTTATGAGGTCAATGTTCGTTAAGGTGATCCATGACGGCGACCCAATGTCACAGAGTCAAAAAATATACGAAATACTTAACACAATCCTATTCTCAACAAAAAATAAACTCCATCCGAAATGACACAAATGATCTCGAAACGACATAATTAATTAACGCATGCTACAAATTAAATTACACCATTAATCTCAAGAGTATAAGAACTATAATCAAATATAGCTTTGTAGGTACCTGTTCCAAGTGATTTATATTTGCAGTTTATTGTCAATTTCTTGCTTCATATTCATTCACATTTATAAACGACATTGTAAGCACTGGCAGGCAATCTAGACTGCCATGAAACCGTAAAGATAAACAATAAATAAGCTTACCTCCAATATGTTGATTTTTGTTTTCTTCGTAATTTTAAATGGGATTGAATATTTCCCATGTTTTTGTTTACGTTTCATGCATGGGAAAATAGGTATTTATACCTTGTAATGGTTTTCGCGGTTTTTAGTTTAATAGACCGTTACCTATATTTTTATTTATGATTTCATGCTTATTGAGTGTACAATTTTTATTTTTAGAAGGTTGGTACGATAAGACTGTATTAAGGATACCCTATTTCTTGCAATTAACGTTCGTTACGCCATATGGTCTATTCTCAACTCTATGGTTCTTAACATTCAACAATACGATAATAAACTATAATAAACGATAAGCAGAAAGCGACAGCTTAGCTAGCTTTTCAGTTAGAATCAACATTTTTGAAGTTTAGTGAACAAGTGACAACGCAAAAAACTCTTTCCAAGTTTATTTAATAGAAGACTGACCTATCCAGATCACAGGGTATTGAACGGTAAACTATTGCGAGACAGTGAAAAAAGCTTCTCAGTGAAGGGTAACGGGAGTCCAAGAATGTTTAAAGAAGTTAAACCTGCTCCAAGAATTGTCCAATTATGGATAGCAAAGACTGTCTTAGTAAACGCATGTTTGGGAACAAGCTGCATTTCTTTAGATAAGATGTCGCGTAACTCCACACAGACATTGTATCATAGCAGCTTCAGCCTTAAAAAAGCTACAGAAAAAATAAATGATTTCTGCCAGTGGGAACGACACAAAACATCGAAATCAACTTAAGGGAAGATGGTCGTGTCGATGCAAGTGTATAATTTAAAATTCTAAGGACTTTTTTATTAAGACGACCCTTCCTGGATGTGTGGGCAGGTAATATTTTATACGTGAGTGGACTGTGGATGCTTTAGGACAGGTGCATGGGATATCTTCTGACTGTTAGATTGTGTCCAATAAATGAAACCAAGAAATAAGTTGATGAAGAAATATTCTTACGATTTACGAAGTAACCCTCTTTGTTGTCTTCTGATCCTATAATACAAATAGGTAGGTTCTGAGACATTGAGATTGAAGTTATCAAAGAATTTCCTACTAAAAAAGAAATAGAAATAGTCAAAATATTTGCGAAATACGTGCATGAACGTAACTGCTACAAATCTGCATTTATGAAGCTTTTCTATACATTTGAATGATCAATCCGGATCTTAATATCGTCAATGTAACAAAACAAGACCTTTGACTCAGTACTCGCTCATACTCGCCGATCATGTGTAGACATTATGAGCAATTAAAATATTGAGTCAGGTGTCATAACACCAACACACATATAAGTAAATAGGTACATAAAGGTGTAGATCTAAGCTTTAGTTCGCCAATAAGTATATATGCGATATATCTCGGTATGTATGTCGTATGCGCATAAAATATCGAGACCACTCGCAAAGAGGAGTTACGCTGCGCGGACGCCAACACTCAAGGTGATGGATAATAACACAAGGTCCATCTAATCCATTCTCTTACCGATGTTAATAAGTGAAAGTCGCAATGTATGACTACTCCAAAGTGTGCTACCACAAAATAATAACATAGGAAACAGTCAAACATTAGAAACAAGAACTCGTCGATCAAAACGATCGATTTATGTCAACATCGATACAAAAAATTGCGTTACTACTTACCTTTATTAAAAAATCCGATATCTTGAAATTCTTGAATGAATTTGCGAAAACAATTTCACTTTATCATCACTGTTGCTTCACTAGTTTTTGTTGTTTGAACTGTTCATTCACGAGTTTGTTTTGTTTTGGGCTGACAAGTGCGTCGTGGCCGGTAGGTCGGAGGCAACTGGTTTGTGCGAAGCACGCGGCGACGCCCCACCAAGCAGGCTGTAGGAAGAATGGGACAGCCTTCGAAGGGTCTACTAACACGTTTATATGTTCGCAACTAGGTCATTGCGTGTAAGTGCGTTATTTACAACGTAAGATCAAACATAGATTACACTTTTAATTTATCGTCCAATTCTATTAATATAATGTATTTTCTCCCAAAAAAAGAACATCTAATTCCTTATACCGCTTTGAATAAAACCGCGGACTAATGAAGTTTGAATTTAAAATAACGGTCGGGATCATGCCGTGTTATAATCTGATACGGGTAACAATAACATAGATTCATTTGTATGTAAATACTAAAGTAATTATGATACATTATTAAATAACTACACACGAGTTTAGTAGCTGTATCTTCAAACCTATAGGCAACTAAGATCGCTACTACAGGGTACACTTGTCTTAGTAACTCAGAGCTCATTTTAAGAAGTTTCAACAAGTTCAATATTTGTATAACCAACAATAGATGATACCCACTGACACTATTCCTACAAATTAATAACCGTTGTTATCGTTACAATGAGTTTCGAGGCCCGGCGCTTCTCGCTTTCACTTTCTTTATTAGCACTTATTACTGTAATGTTTATGTTCGGTGTAGTAACAATTTAACAAAATATGCTGATATTTGGAGGCACGTGCATAAATGCAAACTGTATATTACGTATACTGTCCCACTACTGGGCATAGAGTTAAGAAGTTAAACAACAACATCGTCCAAAAAAACTAGGGAAGTTTGTAAGTAAAAAGCAAAATTAATTATTTAAGGTGTCTTAATTTTATAAGCACTGTGACATAAAATTGTGAAAATAAAACTAAAGTTCATGCTGCACAAGAGTGGAAGTATTTATATCAATACTAGCTGCTGCCCGCGACTTCGTTAACGAAAAACAAAATTGGGATGAAAAACAGATAGTACCCGATTCTCAGACCTACTGAATGCATGTACAAAATTTCAAGAGAATCAGTCTAGCCGTTTCGGAGGAGTACGGTAACTAACATTGTGACGCGGGAATTTTACAAAGTAAATACAGTAATTTCACCCTTAACTAGACAGCATAATGATGATATTTTCTTAGATTACTTATCTTTTCTAAAGATAAGTATGCTACATAGATACTCCTTGCTTTAATCACCCAAGTAATGAACCTTAAATAAAACAAAAAAGTGTCACAGTTTCATTTATTAGCTTTTTGTTAATAAACGTTCACCTCAACTCAACAGAAAAAGTGGTACAAATGTAATCAACGCTGTTTTACATCAATATGAGCACACTGCGTCTACCAACTAGATGTAATTGAGCTTTGGTTTACATGAAATCATTTACCGACATTAAAATCAGATATTAAATAAGTTTTGTATTAAAAACTCAAGAGAAATAGAGACCACGCGATCAAATATAACCATGTAAAGTTCTTTTACATCCTACTTATCTATTAAAGTTAAAAGATAGGAACAAAAGGCCGTTCGCGAAGTGTTAGGCTGCACCCGCTAAATTACTATTACCTAAATGACCTGCTCTGAAAGCCATCGTATCGCTGTAATTTATCCCTCGGCGAGTATTTAGTGGATGATCTTTATCTACAATTAAAAACTATATATGACCAAAAAATACCCGTCTTATACAAATCTTTGAATAACTAAACGAAACCTAAGACAAAGTCGTTTCATGATTAGATTCGATCGCGCGGAACTTTCAAGCGAAACTTTGAATGTACAAACCAGTGCTTAACTCGTGAAATATAACATGATATCGAATAGACGATACTAGACTCATGTGACCTTTGAGTGTCACACGGCTGACCTATTTGATCTCACAATACATTCCCACCTGCTACAGTCTCCCACAAACTATCACTAATGAGTTAGAAAATTCTGCAACAAAATAAGTAGCAAGTGAAAATATTAGTGATTGCATACAAATCAATATGAATACAAAAAAAACTATAGATACATTCTCAATTGTTGTTAACTTAATATAAATATGAAGCAGTAAACGGTAGGTGATTTCGTAGGTACAATTATTTATAACTATTTAGACACGGATAAAAAAAAAACACAAATATAATTGAAACAATACTTTAACTGAAATAATAATATATTACATAATATTTTGCGCTAAAAATACAACAAAATACACTTATACAAGCAACCGCTACTGCTGTTGGTTACATACGGACTGACAATAAATTAACGCTAACGCATGAGAGTTACATCTTTTATCTTTATATTACCTATATATTAAACATTTAAATCGTTTTAATTAGACCTAGATACACGAAGCGACCTGCGTAGCTTCCTTTATAAAATAATTGACGAAGATAAACTATACGCGGGCTATTTGGACCAACGGAAACTTGTATGTCTAGTCTTGACTCTGCTCCTGCCAAATAAGCTAAAAACCGGGCATTTTTACATTAACATACAAATAGATATCAAAAATTATCTATTATAAAAATGCTATATGAGTTCTAGTTATTAAAAAATCCAGATACAAAACAGTATAGTAATATGTTCAAGTGTCCTTAGGTCCAAATATCCATAAACAAGCGTAGAAAAATACTTTTTAGGTAATATAGAATAAAATTTCGAACATAGCTGCGATATTTGCCAAGAAATATTAAATACATACATATTAAAAAAAAAAACCGTATTAATAAATTAATACTTATTTGACATAAATTTTGCTTTTAGGACAGTTGTGGGAACGAGACACAGCTATGTGCTAGTATAGTGCACCGTTCCGCTATCTCCCTTCCACACTATCAATAATCTTGGTCTTAGAGCTCACAGTACATGCAAAGGTCAAATATAAATTAAATATGATTAGCCCAGCTATAAAGGATTGGTAATAATCAGATCTGTGTAGGCAGTGGAATGACGTCATCAGGCGATTCTGGCATAGCGACACGTATTTAACTAACGACTATTTTTGATAAACGCCATCAGTTCTTATTTTTGAAGAAGCGTTTAGTTACTTTTTTTTTGAGTCGTTGAAAATAATAGCTTTGACTAATAAAAGTTTTTTTGTTTTTATGAAGCCTTTGACATCCCACTTTGTATTTACTTCTAATTATTGCACAAAAAAATACCTCAAGAAAAAAACAACAAATAAATGCGTTAATTCCATAATTATTACGATATTCAAATCCTTTGTACACTAATATTACAAGTATTTAATCGGAAGCTACGCAGCGTCGCGTGGGCCCATCCTCCCTTTTTACAATAAGTGAAGAAAGTTGAAAAACAATCTTCCGCGTGTGATACGAAATTTATTATGAACATGAACATTTAACACGTACTTATACTACATTGTGGAGGTATTTTAAAACAATGCCTGTATACCTTCTGGAACATTCTTTGCTTCGATTGGAACAACTTCATTCACTCCCCATTAAGTTGAAACTGGGGGGTACTAATTACCACCACCGCTTAAACTGTCTGTTGCAGTCGTGAAAGCGAGATAGCACGCTACATGGTGTAGAACACTGTCTCGCTTCCGCAATTACAATAGGGTTAGGTTAATAGGCGGTGGAAAGTCCCTTGAACATTTTTTCTTTGGGCACTATATTAAACGAAGCAGGTTTAAATCACGATTATTATTATCTTTCGATTCTGAATTATGTTTTAATTACATTACATGTATCGCGTGTCAAAAAGTGTTGCGTGCGTTGCAAAATAAATTATAAGATTGTTTATTCCTATACGCTTATTACCGTTTTAAAATAAGAAAATAATCACGTCTGTTAGTTATTTATAAAATGTAATGTATGTGTTAAATCGATAATAATAAACATGACTTTAGCCTTAGAATACCAGAAGGGAGTCGGTTCTTGGAATCATTTTGAAATTTAGACTTCGTGAAAGACATGAGATGTTTGTTGATATTTTTACAAATGCGACACCGATTAAGACGCAGTGCAGAAATCGCACGAATCATTTACAGCGTATAACAAAAAGTCGCAATTGCTCACAGTATCAATTTCAGAATCCAATTCATACAGTATACAAAATCTATCTCAAAATTGTATGTTACACCAAAAAGGCGAAGAAAATAAGACTGAACATTTTCCACGTTAATCATACCGTGATTACTCCATAAACACACATGGTACAAAGATAATGGCAGTATTTTTTTTTAAATGAGCTAAAGTAAAGTAAAGTAACTTTTCATAATACTATCCCTGATTCAATAAATTCCATAATTATACACAATTACTATTTATTGTGCATAAGAAAGAATAATTCAAACACAATTTCGTGTAACATACCAATTTGAGAGCTTGCTTCGTGAGCAACATAACAGTAGAGTAAAACAATGAGGCTTGTGCCGGACGTGTGATGTGACGTGTTCAGTACGGGGAGTATCGTACGCGGGCTCGGTGAGGGGCGAGACGTGCGACGCGGGCGGTGCGTGCGACGCGTGCGACTAGCACGACTAGCACGTCGCGTGCGTCGCGTGCGGCCGCGTGTCAGCTGTGGGGCGTGTGGGGAGCCCCCGCGGCGCAGCACTAGGGCCGCCGAAACACGCCGCGCGACAGGTACGCCTCGCCCAGCGACCCTGCAACCCGCACCCACACTCCATACCCACACCACATACTCACCCTACGGACTTACTAGTCTGCGGCCCGGACTAACCTTTAACTGAGACCAAAAACTTATTACAATCGGATCGATTTTCAAGTGTCAATTTTCAATCAAATTATATTTTTTCTATTTTTATATATCATTTTATTTCAAGATCTATTTACTTCATCACGATTATAACGTCGTTTTATATCACAAGCAAATGTGACTGAAGCATACTACATTTTATGACACACAATAAGTTTACGATGTTATTACATTTCATCCACTTACCTAATCCTTTAGGTTTGCGAATATCGGAATATAATACATAATAATACAGAAACAATAAATTATTAATACAAAACGCTTATCTTTTGTTCAATAGCCTCTCACACCGTTTTAGATATGATAAAAACTCTAACGATTTTAGTACTACCCTCTTTTAAATTTTCATATTCTTATAAGTTTATTTTATCCCCTAATATTTGGCGACTAGCTTAATTTTTTATGTTTAAAACTTCTTTTAGAATGACATGCACATAAATAATCCGAAATATACTAAGCATATGTAATACGTGTTAAATAATATATTACAATATGCTTTTGAACTTACCTTGGTTAGGGAATGGTAGGCAATTGGTCTTGAGTATCTCTTCGTGGTTACCGTACGCACAGAACTTGACTACAACTGTGTTGGCTGATATGCCGGTGATCTCCGCTTCGTAGAACTATAAGATGAAATTAGTATAAATAAGATTTTGTCCTATAAGATCACAAGTAGAAAAAGTAATTTATATCAAAAAGGATGGAAGGACAGAAGATAAGCTAAATAAGTTTGAGTTTTACGAGCTTGAGGCAACAGATGAAAATCTAGAAACCTCTAGAAGTAGAATAGTTGTTCTGAAGTGCCAAAAAAAAACAAATTAAAGGAAATATTTTTAAAGTACTCACGTTATTGTCTTCCCAATAGAGGGCGAGGCAGCGATCTCCAACCTTCCAGTTAATATCAGCGACGCCAAGCATAGCCCGCGCCTGCTCGTTGACGGCGGCGTTCTGGAAGCCCAGCAGCGAGTTGGTCAGGAACGGGGCCCCGCGCACGCCGGCAAACTCCTGCGGCCGCGCGCCGTAGCCCGCGTACTGACGGCTCGCGTAGCTACTCGCCGCCGCAGCCGCTACGGCAGCAGTCCCCATATAACTTGCCACATTAGCTACGTTAGCTACGTTGGCAACATTAGCCACGTTAGCTACGTTAGGGTAGATAGGATTCTGACGAGATTCCACGTAGCCGTTTGGCTGCTGCCGACGCTGGTACGACTGGTCCTGATACTTCTGTATGTCACTACCCCTCCGGAACGTCTGAGCTGCATCCTGCGCGCTCTGGGCAGCTACAAAAGCCGCCTGTTTGGCATACACTTGATCCAGCGTCGGGTAATTAGAGCGAGGCTGTTGGAGCTCTTCCACCGCTCGCTGATTCGCCAATAAATTCAAGTTCGCCGTCGCTTCTACTAAACTCTCCATAGTATTTGAAGAGTTTCGGTAATTCTGATGTTGGTTAACTTTATTCTCGTTAAAGTTTCTGTCGCTTCTATTCTTATCGTTGTAGTGGCTCTGCGGCGGAGGCGGTAGCGTGTGATATGAATTGTTGTTGTTGTAATGCATGTTCATGTTGTTCATGCTGTTCTGTTGATACTGGTGCTGGTTCTGGTATTGTTGCTGTTGCTTATTCTTCTCCTCGAGTTTCCTCTGGAATCTCGGCGGCTTTTCACTCTGTGTCTGGTACTTCCTATCATCTCTGTGTGAGTGGTCATGGGAATAATGTCCCCTACCATCAAATCTTTGCCTATTAGGACCTTCGTATCTAGATCCTTGGTTGCGAGGGTTACTTTTGGCACTATTTCTGTCCCTAAAATTAGAATTATTTCTATCGTTCCTATCCTCATGCGAGGTACTGTTCTGGCGATTATTTTTATCTTTATCGGGTACATTAGGCAGCTTATCTTCTAAGAAGTCAAATAAGGACACTTTTCCTGATGGTTTGACTGGAATGTCGTCGTCATTGACTTCTTTATTCCTTCCCTTGCGTTTAGGCGGCTCCGGATCTTTCTGTTGTTTTTCTTTATTTCTATTTTCTGAGTTATCTCTCTTCTGCAGTATTTTAAGAGCCCTATCAACATTATTCTTTGTATACTTAAGAGCATTTTCAGCCTGTTCTTCTGAAAACCCTGCATCTACTATCTTCTGTACATTTGCATCCAAAAGAGGTTTTGTGCCCCCACCAAAGACCTAGAAGTAACAATAAAACAATCTCAATACTTTCTTTCAAATTCACACGATAGATTATAGAATCAAGAAAGCAATGTGATTTCATTGCAATGTGATCAGAAATCATTAAATCGTCATTTACTGTATCACTTACTTTTTTTACACCAGATAGTCTTTGCGCCTCTGCTATCGCTCCTTTCCTCTGCGCTTCAAACTCTGCGTTGTCCTGCTTAGCTGCTTCTTGCAAGCTCTTGAACTGCTTGTCCAGCATGAGAGCCTCTAGTCTCTGACCGAATGGTATCCATGGTGGTGGGCCACCATCAGCGCCAATGCCACCTGGAAATTTTAATTTATCATAAATATCCAAGTCCATGTATTTACAATATGTTTCCACAATTCTAGATTCTCTTTTGAATATACATACACACATAGAAATATTGAACTTTTCCTATTAAATGACTAAAATGTTGCTTATGACAATTTTGTATGGGATTCTAATTTGTTTTTTAAAGTTTTACAAAGTTAAACTATGACTGAATCTGTGCTGTGGTTAATCAATTTGCATGAACAATTTAAAACTCTCAGTATTGACGCAGCTAGAGAGACAACTAAATAGAATATTTTTTTTTATAAATATTGAGTACAGTAGAACTCCAATTAGCCAAATGCCAATTAAATGAATCACCAATTGTTTGAATTGGCCTTAAGTGTAATAATAAACCTCTATTATTTTTATAAATGTTTATACTTTATCATTTTGTTAGGGCCTAATGGGGTTACAACTTACTCTGTTCAAATATTCAAGTGAGAGTTATTGCAGTAAAAGTTTATTCTGCATGACAGTTTTTTTTTATTTATTGCCGGTCTATTTTAGATTACCTAAATTTTCAAATATTCTAATCAACCCTGGTTCCAATTAATAATATTCAGATAAATATTGTTCTACCATACAGGGAATTATTTGAAAAGAATCATTAAACTGGATAATGGATTTTCATTTAAGAATTTAGGCAAAGAAAAGAATAAGAAGTGGAAGATTATTAAAATTTTGTGCAGTATATTAACCGGTTGAACACTTCATATTAGATCAGTATTGTATGTGATATGTGTTACTATCGACAATCAATCATAGCACAATAAAACCGGCCAAGTGCGAGTGGACTCATGTAAGAAGGGTTTCACACTATCATCTATACACAGCGAAAATTTGAAACAATTACCTGTTACCGTTTTTAATATTAAGCAAAAAAAGTACAAAAAACATGTTTATTGTTTTTGGACCTGCTTAACATGCTTTTTTTTTATTTATAGTATTTTTAGTTATAGCGGCAACAGAAATACATTATTTGTGTTTCAGCTTTCTAGCTATTATGGTTTATAAGATACAGCCTGGAGACAGACAGACAGCGGAGGCTTAGTAATAGGGTTCCATTTTACCCTTTGGGTATGAAACCCTAAAAAGTCAAATAAATAAACCGAAGATTACAGGTTAGTATTTACCTAAGAACAATTACTTAATGCCTGTTGCCTAACAAAAACAGGTTTGTCCACAAATGTTGTTTATGACCTAACTCCAGTTTGTTTATACAACAATACAATTATAATCAATACAACTCACCTCTAGTATGCTTAGCTAAGCTCCTATTCAGTTCCCATTTCTCTATCATATGGGACACTCGGCCCCCCAACACGGTTATCACATTAGGAACCAGCCACACCACACCATGGCACACTTCGAGGCCTTCATTCTGCAGCAGTAACTTAGTTCCCGGAGGGGTATTAATACTTAAACTCGGTATAGGACTTGTTTCTAGGCCTGTACATGTTGTCTTCCCATCATGTAGCGTCAGCTTCAGCATTCGAGGCGCGGATGTCGACTCCTCATTTGCTTTTGGTGCTGACACATTCCTTATCTTCTGTATTTGAAGTATTACTGGCTTCTCTAATTTCGTTGGGTCCTTAGTAAAGTCTTCAGGAAGCGCCGCATCGCCTACATCTCTTAAATCATACTGGAAAACAATAATATTTTAAATTACTACACCCAGAACCAATTGAGCAGTAGACCTTGACAACACACAAATGCAATTGCATTTACCACTTACGTCTAATGCTTTCTTCGTTAGAATATTTACATCCTGTATTTGACCGTTTTCACTAACAATATCTAAACCTTCTTCACTTAGATGCCTGTAAAAAATAGATATGGTTCAACTGAGGTGCACTGCATGATCAACCACAAAAAGTACAATTACGATTAAAATATATTTACCAGCCTAGATCTCTTAAATTCTCTCTGAGTGACATGTTTTCATTAGTGGTTAAATTAACATGACTTCAAGAAAATAATTAAAAATAAAACTCGGAGACATACGGCACCACCATCGGTGACAGCCACGGTAAAGTATACAACAGATTATATTCAATCCATCGAAATCAGTCAGACCAATGATTACAATTATTGATGTTATAACCATATTATTTTATTAAAGGTCAAAATCGAGTTTAGATAGAAGCTAAACCTATTCTAAATCTTTACAGTTAACAATTAATTAGTACGTAAACCGTAAGTGTATTTAATTTATCTTTATTTATTTATTTGTCTCAGGATGTTAAATCCCAAAACCGGATTTGCTTCATACATAATAATTTTGTTTCTAGGAAATAAAAGTCCTATTTCCTACCACGTACAGCGACCGTTTAGAAAATATTTTAAAGCAGGCCATCAAATTATAAAAAATCGATATGCCACCACAAAAATTTATTCTGCGAGTATGCTCAGGAGTCGCAAAACGCTTTTGTCACTGTCATATCATCCGAAAATCCTCAAAAAGCGAACTATATAAGCGCCTACGTAATAATATTAGATGTCAAGTAACATTGAATCGTAACCCATTGAGATAGATATCATTTTATTTCAAATATTAGAAACCTTTCACGATATTACAGCTAGATTCTTGTATAATTTTTGACAACGTCACAATATGATACCTGCCTGCTTAGTTACTGATAAGCCATCGTCTACAATCAGTCGTAATATCTTGAACTAAAAATTTCTCCTTTGTTATCATAATCATATTTACACGTACATTGAACCGAACACTAACCATGTCTTCAGTAAGTATTTTGCTTATACTTTTGGGGGTCATAACATATTGATAAATATTGTTGTTAATTTGCGGCATATTTTTCCAGACACACATTTTCAACGTAGAAATGACGTGCGAAGGTTGCTCAGGAGCCGTTGAGAGAGTACTCAACAGGCTAAAGGGGCAGGGCGTCGACAATGTATCTATAAGTTTGCCAGAACAAAAGGTGTCCGTCACATCTACATTGAATGCTGACCAGTTATTGGATGTTATAAAGAAAACAGGCAAGAAAACGACATATGCTGGAACACAATAGTGAAGTGTACACTGTATACATAACTTTATCATAGTCTTATAAATACACCTATGGAATAAGATTTGCATAATTCGAAAATGTAGCAATCTTATGTCTTATGTTACAATATTAGGGGCTAGGAGACTGCATGAGCCAAAAATTGACATATTTCGAAAAAAGTTTTTCATCAAACCAATATTTTATATGTTTCATGTTTTTTTGTACTAAATTGATATTATTGTGTATAGAATAATATAACTACAGTATTTTAATAAAACATTTTTATAAAAATATGTTTATTAATAATATTTGACATCTACATCATTTGTCAACACATAAGTTAAAATAAACAATCACTTCTTGTTCATAACTTCTTCTAGTGTGTTAAGTCTTAAGTCAACAAGATCCACAGCCTCATGGAGTGCATTCAGATGGTCAACAATAGCATTAACTGTAGGCAATACATCAGTACAGTCACAGTCCTTAGTCTTGTGAAGTTGACTGTAAGTTTCATCAAATTTCCTTGCTTTCTTACAATGTGATTCATTAAATTGATCATGAATTATTTTAAAGCCACTGTTTGCTGGATAGGTCCTCTTTCTACCCACCCATTCTATTGTACCACTAGTATAACAAACATCATTGTCTTTTAGTTTAATCATACCAAACATGTTTTCCTCCTGCTCACATGTTGTCCCTAAAGTCTTGTTTAGTGAAGGTAATGTATATGTGGTGGGGCTGGGGGGGATACGGGGAATGTGACACATGTCCCCGACACTGTGGGAAGAGCATGTCTCCTTAGAGCAGTCTGAAATAGGTGTTGCTGGAATTCTTACATTCCTTGGTAAACTAGTTGGTCTAGGCATATCCCTTCGCATAGAGGATTCAACTGTTGAAAATGTAGTTGTAATGCAAGGGTCTGTCTGACTGCATAATCTTGGTTCAATCATTGTACTGTTTGCATTTGGTCCTTCAGAGCAACATGTCATTCCGGATGCCTCATCATGACTAACATCATCCAGGTGTACAAAGGTGACCACAGGGATCTTAGTAGTGTGGTAACATTGATACCAAGCCTTTGTGCCCTAGTTTATGAATTAGTAAAACTACATTAATACTTAGATTCATTGTGTTAGCTTAGTAAGAGTATGAACGTTTTAATGCATAATTATTGCAGTTTTCTCGGAATTCGATTTTTTGGAAGGCTACCGTGTACTTGTCGGAAATACTTGATAATGAATCGTCCTGGATAGGGAGAGTAATAAGTTTAGAATTTGTTATAAATTTAGAAAATAATATATTTCCTTCAACCATATGAAATAATTTACATATTAATGTACAATTTATATTTACTTACAACTATCTATTGTCTAAATACTACTGTACTACAGATAAGTACTATCTTTTGTTAACAACCTGATTTCTTCCTTTTGATGATAATGTTAACTTGGAGGTTTGAGAGACTGAGTTCTGTATTGTTGGCGTATTTTGAGCAATATTTTCTTTTGCGTCACTTGACAACTCTGTAAAGTTTGTTTTCCATATGAAAACCTGTAAAGAAATAGTAAAGATTAATTTCATTTGTGCAAATAATTAATATTCATAAATACAGAATTCCTACTAGAGGTTGACTTATAAAGGAAAGCAAAAATTATTTTCTTTATGCTTAGATCATAAATTTTCTTGAAGCAGTTTTTTTTAATAGATAAAGTGATTCAATATGAAGGTCAGTATTGCACCCGAGCGGAGCTGGGGCGGGACGCTAGTAATAAATATAAATATTTACCAGTCTATCTTCTCCAGCAGAAGCAAAGGTATCACCAGTGGCTGAGAAATTCACAGCATTGATCCCACCAGTGTGCCCACTCAATGTAAATATTGGATGACCCTCCAAGAGATCTAGTATCTAAAAAAAATAAATGTATGTTTATATTAAAACAGATGCATAGTGTAAATTAGTTATGATTCAGGAGAAATATGATCAATGCTAGGAAAAAAAGGCCAATATAAACAGTTATTTAATCGAATTTTATATCTTTCAGTTTTTAAACGAAATTTATATCTTACTAAAAAATAATATCCCAAAACAACAAAAATAGTATACCTTCATTTTCCCATCCTTACTGGAAGTAAGGATATAGCTGCCACTAGGATGGAATGCAACATGGGTGACTGCATCATTGTGGATACTGAAAATAATTAGGTAACTATGTAATAAAATCCTACTAATATTATAACCCTATAAATGTTGGCACTGGTTCATGCATAAACAGCTAAACCAATTTTGATGAAATTTGATGTAGACTTAGCTGATACTCTAGATTAACATACAGGCTACTTTAATTGACTGGGAGAGGAAGGATAATGTTTTGCAACCATAAGCAACATCCTTTCAGAAAAAAGCATGGAAAATAGCTAGTATGTTTATACTAGATATAGTATAAACATAGTATAGCATAGACATCTAGTTATAGTAATAAAATAATATGTTACCTATAATACTGTACTAGGGTGTGAGTCCTCACATCATACAGCTTAACATTTCCGTGTGAAGTACCCACAGCAATATAACAACCAGACGGATGCCATGCCAAACACAGCCCATGGCCTTTTTGGTCCTTGTAAGTATGTATACACTCTCCAATCTCAGGGTTCCAAAGCCTTGTAGACTTATCATCGGAACAGGAGGCTATTATTGAACTATCTCCGGACATACGAGCGCACCTCACCCAGTTAGTGTGGCCCACAAATGATGAGATGAATTTGTGTTTGTCTGTTGACCAAAGTTTTACTATTTTGTCATCTGATGCAGTGATAATCTGTAAAATATTTAATTTGATTTGAAAATACAGTTAGAAAAAAAAACCATAAGTAATAACACTTGAATTAAATTAATCTGTAATGATATGGTGATACATAATTATTACCTTTCCTATGAAAATGTACGAATATTAAGTCACATTTGAATTTGGAATCGTAATCTACTATATTTTTAATACTTTACCTTAGTTCCATCCGGACTAAATTGTACTGAGCGTACTGTTTGTGAATGAGCCTTGAACATCCCAGTGCTGCCTGTGACTGTAGGCACCCACAGCCTGACAGTTTTGTCGCGAGACGCCGAGGCCATGAACTTGCCCGACGGTGAAAATGTAACGTCCATAACGGCCTCGTCGTGACCTTGAAACCTGTAGCTTCTCATAGTACCGCGAAGATCCCATAGCTAATAATGAACAAGTATTTATTTAACATAAGTCTAATTTAGAAAACAAAGTTATATTAAATGTTTTTATATTAATTATTACCAGAACACTGTTATCCAAAGAACTGCTCGCTATTTGTTGCTCATTAGGATTGAAATAGAGCGCTGTTATTGCATTTCTATGGCCCTTCAGTTGCTTTTCTAATGATGGTTCAAGGTAAGTAAATTTGGTTTCCATTGCAGATTATTGGAAGATGCAATAAGCAATAAATTATTGTTTCCACATAAACAGAATTCAAATTAAACTGCTGCTGTCATGTGCGACGTATACAAACAAAACTGGAAACATATATAGGTTACGTTGTGCCGTGATCTTCAACTTTTATTTTCTTATAATATGGAAACATCACAGAAACATATTCTCGTTATGCTAGAATCCAAATCTACTCGAAGGTCCACTTGTCAACATTTGAAATAATTACACTATTATTAACTAATGAAGTTTAAATATTTATAGAAAGATTTCATTTCTAGTTATATTTCAGTTGAAAATATAGAAAATGATTTGATATTATTTTTAATTACAGTAAAATAAAAAAATCGAGGGGTAGAACGCGTGATTTTTTAGGGTTACCTCACCAATCAGCTGTAGTCAACGCTGTAGCAACGGATCGGAATGTGCAATTGAAAGCTTTTAGTCTGTGGCGATTTGGCGATATTCGATTCCTTTTCAGTGGACACGAGGTGTTTTTAATGTTTTGAATTTGATTTCTGTACTTGATAGATATTACTTTTATCAATTCAAACATATTAGTAAAAGTTACATGTCCGTATAAAATAATGTCTTTCAAATCTCTAACACATTTCTTACAGATTAGTTAATGTAAATTTATTGGCATGCTCTGCCGGGTGCAATCGTATATTGTTTTATTGGTAAGTTCAACTTGTGCATATTGCATCAGTTTCAAGTTACTTTAAAATAAAGTTTGATTTTCGCGTCTTAGTAATAGAACCTTGACACATAGTGAATAAAAAAAAACTTATATTTTGTTGTTGACTGATCTTGAAATAAGAATAAACATTTCTTTGTCATCATTTTCCTATAAAGTCATACAATAACAAAGGCAAAAGTGTCAGAAATAGAGGTTAAAAGTAAAGGAATAAATAAACAAGTATTCTTAAAAATATCTCTTGAAATTTTATGAAACAAGTTTATTCAGTGTTCTATTACAACTTATTAGCAATGTGTCAAGCTTTATAAATTATCTTAGAGTTTATTAACATATTGGTGTTTTGTATTGTGGGTTTTAGGAGTAGTAGTGTATTGAAATGAACGCAGGGAACGAGGCAACTGGAGAGGTGGCTCTCCTAGTCGATGAGCTCAGCAGGGCAGTTGAGCTTACATTAATCCCAACAGTTTCTCATGAAGAAAGAAGCCAGGCCTACAATGCCTGTGAAAGGTATAATATACTAGTCTTTTTTAACTTAATCCCCTTAATAATAACTCATGAATTTTATAGGAAACTTTCACAAAGGATTGTTTTACTACATCTATTTTTTTGTATATTTTTATTGATTCCTTTTTTTATTTTAGTTTTAAAGAAAACTCACCATGGTGTGCTCAGGCTGGCCTCTTACTGGCCAGTGGCAATCAATACTCACCAGGCGTCAAACATTTTGGACTTCAGCTGATGGAACACACAGTTAAATACAGATGGACACAGATTACTCAGGCTGAAAAAATATTTATTAAGGTAATTGCATTTTTTACTCAGTTTAATCTTTATGTAGTGATACTATCTTAGATTATGATCAAAAAAGTATTAATTACTATCAATTAAAAAAAAAATAGGAACCTTACAACAACCTTAATGTTGTAATTTGAAACAGCTGTCTATTAATTACTTTTATAGTCCTATTTGACATTGAAAACATTTGTATTAATTCAATAATCATTACAATGTGTAACTTTGTTTACAAATTGTGTAATATGTAGCAACAAATACATTGTCCCAATATGCTTAAGAAAAAGGAATAGGTGCATGCATTTAAGACACAACTTGTCTAATTTCAAACAAACTATTTTTAATTATAGTTAAACATATAATTATTTTCATTTAAACCTTTAATAAATATACATAATATAATTACTATGATAGTTATATCTTGACACTCTCCTGTTGTAAAATACAATAATTTATTTTATCTATTGAAACTTCTTTTCATGATTTGATTTTTATTTATTTATTAATTTAAATATCAATATTGTTACAGGAAAATGCAATGAAATTGTTATACATGGGAGGTTGGGAGACTAGTCACCTGAATGATGCATTGGCTCGTGTCATAGTGGAAATGATAAAGAGGGAATGGCCTCAGCAGTGGCCCACCCTCTTGGTAGAGCTGAGTGATGCCTGCTCCCGTGGACACAGGCATACGCAGATAGTTCTACATGTATTCCTTAGGTTAGCTGAAGATGTAGCAATATTACAGGTGAGTCTTTTAAAACAAATTTTATTAAAAATAATTGGCCTTCGTCCTTTCTCAGGCTAGACTATATCCATACCAAATTTTGTTTACATAATTAAAGACATAATTTTGCATTTATAATATTGGTTAGGAAGTAATAGGCTATATAAAGAGTGAAAGAATGTAAGAGAGGCCTATGCCAGTAGTAGTAAATTCAAGCTAAATTAAATTTTCAAAGTTCTGTTCTTTGATTTAGTTGTAATAATGAATTAGATTTATACATTTTTAACTTCATATAGATGATTCATTAACCTATTATATTATCGTCAAAGAATAGTAATTGGGATAAGGGCAGGGGAATGATGATTATATTATCCTTATTAGTTTAATCTATCCAAATATTTACATGAATTGTACACCATCTGTCAATGTAGGTACACTCTGATGTCATATGTATTTGTATTATGCAACTACTGTGAAATGCAAAGAATGTGTAGTGTTGTCCTTGGCATGAATATTCATCAATCCTTATCAATAGCTACAAGCAAAACAAATCTAAAAGGAGCAGTGATTAAAACTAGAATAATATCCTTAAATAATTTAGTTCATATCAATATTATTATATTTGTAAAGTTGAATAAATCAAAGCTTGAAAGTCTGATGCAATTTGTATCATGTTAAGCGAAATTCCTTTAGACTGAATTTAATATGATGTAATCTATAATTACACTAGTTTTTACCCAAGACTTCGGCCGCGTGAATTTCGGTTATACCTTACTTACCACAAACATTACTCCCCTCTATAACAGAATCTTATGTGTTAATCCAGGATGTCAGCTAAATCCATACCAAATTTCATCTTTCATGAAAGAGTAACAAACATCCATCCATCCATCCATCCATCCATCTATCTATAGTTACAAACTTTTGCGTGTGTAATATAATTGTAGTCCGGATATTAATCATATTCCCTTTAGCCTTTCACGCAACTCTTCTATGCATAGAATTACATCTATGACTAATGTCACGATTTCACGATCAACCTTCATACACATACATGTTAATGTTATCTATTCACTTTCCATTTCCTTTAAAACATTCAGACCTACGTAATGTTTCTATACAAATTGCAAGTATGATGTCACATGTGATCAAAATAGATCCGTGATTCGAGAAGAAACAAGGCGTTAAATGAGGCCTTCACGTTTTCTTATTGCGGAAGTTAGTGTCAAGAGTTTCGCGCTCTTAGTTTCCGTAATGAAAATGTTGTCAGACACTCCACAAACTTGTACATTACTTGTCAATGGATACGTAAAATGTCCATATAAATGAGAGCATATTCACGTGTAAGTAATGACACTGCCCCAAATAGGAATTAGGATTAGGGCAGGGAAATGATAATGATGATAATTCACGTCTAAGTAACTATTCATTTATTTCTCCTTTGAGGAAGTAAAAATAGCAATATTTACGCCAATAAAGTCATTGCGATCACGTTATACACATATTAAACACACAAAGTAATCAAGATATCTCAGAAAATAAATCAAGTATATTTCATTTACTGCTCAAATGCTCGCCACAAGTTATTTGAAAAAATATCTCAAGCATTTCAAATTAACTGTGATTACAAACGTGTTTTGTTTAAACCGATATTTCCGCGCAATTAAATCTCACTGTTACTACGCGTGTCGTATGTATTAGATTAAAACTTGAGTACATTCATAAATAAAAAACTATGATATGATCATAAGTAGTTGTGGTTTACAGACCTACTCATAAAGTAAATTAATACAAATATAGATTAAACTGTAATTCTACTATATTTTATAAGGGATGAGCAATTCATTCTCACATATAGGACTTATGCTTATCGCCGCAAAGACTTACCAACCCTTGAGTCGTATTCACAATGCATATCTTAGAATTCCTAATTCAAAGTTCTTCAAAGTTGTTTGCATCGCACAATATTTAGTGCTATAAGACAGTACAATATTTAAGAACTTATTTATTTCACAGACATTAGAAAATCATCAGCGACGGAAGGACATAAACCAAGGCCTAACCCTCAACATGTCCGAGATCTTCGCGTTCTTCATGCGCCTCATAGAGCAGCATGTGCAAGAGTTCCGGGAGAAGACGGCCGCAGGGGATTACGCTGTAGCCGCTAGCCACGTACAAGTTGTCCAGGTAAATTATTGTGACAGTTAATGGTTGGGAGTAAAAATAGTTAATGTATATTTAGGCAATTAAAAAAATATATGTATAGATTTTTTTTAAAGAAAACGATCCAGCACTAAGGAATTTAATCCTTGTATCGCAGGAGGGTTTCACAGACATACAATTCACATGCACAGAGACACCCAGACTCAGAACGACCATTTGTGGAACGCACAAATTCTTGTCCTACGTGGGGATCGAACCCGCGACACTTTTTCCATCAAATTATTTATTAAGTAGATTTTACAACAATTTTTTATGATGGATAATGCGATTTCACCCCAAAAACAATTAGTAAAGTCGTAACTTTTTTTTATAACAGTTATGAAAGTTAAAAAACTATTGTCCCATTATTTAAGAAAGCTAGCTTAATTTTTTAACCAAAACTAAAACTACTCCTTTATGTTCCAGGTTGTGTTATTAACTTTAACTGGGTACGTAGAGTGGGTGTCCGTTAACCACGTAGTCATGAACAACGGTCGCCTCCTACAAATCCTATGCATACTCCTCCAAGATGATGTCTTCCAACTACCCGCCGCCGAGTGTTTACTGCAAATAGTTAATAGAAAGGGTTCCGTAAGTTACCTATTTAATTTAATTTAGTTTTTTTTTTACTACGAATTAAACCCAATGTGCTGTGGATGTATTTCATTTACGACTCTATCATACTCGTATCTAAACTCGCAGGTTCGAGTACTGCGTGAGATTTAAAAAAATCGTGTAATATATGATGTACAAAAAATAAGCAAGCAATAAGTGTAAAAAAAATAAGCTAATAGTTTGCTAAATGTATGCTTATTAATTTTCCAAATCGCCATTGTTATGTTTTCTTATTTAAAACAAACAAATACAAGAAGTTATTACTTAATATACCTTTATTATGTTTCAGACGAAAGAAAGGAAACCCCTTGTGATATTGTTCAGTAAAGACGCTATAAACTGCATTCACCGTGCAGCCGTAGATTGTATCAATAAGTTTGACGAAGTACATTATTTGTTCCTAAAGAAGTTTTCGCAGGTAAGCTACACTCTTAATATTTATTGCCAAAAAAAGGGATAATCTGAGGCTTTGGATGACGAAATGTTGGACGTCTTCAGTGGCAAAAATGCCTGTAATAGAGTGCGAGTTTTGTCCTTGATCAATTTGTCTATAATCTGCAAAACGTCTAAATTCACAGGGGTCTATATTACTTAATTTTAATCTAGTAAATAATAGTGCATATTTTCCTAGGAGTAAAGATAGTAGTAAGAGGAATTAGGGGACATAGGCTATTATTATTACCAGCCTGAGATGTCCCACTGCTGGGCGAAGGCCTCCCTACTCTTCTTCCACTTGTATATCTCAAGAGCCACATAGGCTGAAAAATATTAGTATAATAATAATTATATATTCCATATTTCAGGTTCTAGTAGGCATATCTCAACAGCTAACATCTATATGGAGCTACCTCAATGAACCAGACACCTGGCTGCCAATACTCCTGGAGACCATGTTACTGCTGACGTCACACCCCTCGCTCACGCTAGCGCACACGGTCAACTCTGTGTGGTTAGCGTTCCTGAAACACGACCAGATATCTAAGCTGCCGTATGTTGTGGCTATAGTGCCGAGGTGGCTACAGGCCTCTGCCCCTAAAGTACTTAAGGTAAGCTTAAAAAATATCAAATGTAACCTTAAAAAAAATTGAACACTTGTGCAGTGAGAGACGAGAGAATTGAATAGAAATAGTAGATTAGATTTTTTTACGAGTCTGCTTTTGATTAGATCGGTGTTGTTAATTGCAAGATGTTGCGTACGTCCATCGTATTACGTGAGACAGGTGTTACGAGAGAATTGGAACTCTCTATCATCTCGTTGAGAGACCTCGACATCTTAGCTATCATAGCGACTGATGCGTCTGTCCACAAGTCGCAGTTTTAAGTTTAATAACGGAGCATGAAATTCCAATATACTGTTTTTTTTTATACACAAATCTTAACGAATTCACTTGCAGTTACATGATATAGTAATAAATGTTTGCATGTTACAGGTGACATACCCGACGTCTCGTGTGAGCAGCACGAATGACGCAGTCGCGTACGCTTGTATGGACTACGACAGTGAACAGGAATTCGCCATATTTTTCTCTCGATGTCGCACGGAGATACTAGAAACTTTTAAGTGAGTAAATAGATAAATTATGTAGCTTATATAACCCCCTTTTCTTTAAGTAATTATTTATTTCAATGCTTCGTTAGTTAAAATTTTATCGAAATTTTATAAAAGTAATTTATTTTAAGCATGAAAAATTGCAAATTGTACAATTTTTTATAGTAACTTTCGTGAGCATGATTTATACTTAAACGATACAACGGTTTACTCACGCGTATTTATCGGGATAGCCCGACTAGTATCGGCCCGGCGGGGTCGCGAGTCGAACTAACCACCGCCGCATTAGCTCATGATTAAGGACTCCGGTTGAGTCCGAAACTAGTCGGGCTATCCCAATAAATCCGCGTGAGTAAACCGTTGTATCATTTAAGTTACATTATTCTATCGACATGGAATATATTTTACCTAACCCGTTGTTTCCATTACAGATATTGCATGAACGCAACACCTTTAGTCACATGGGGCTACGTTGAGCAGTGGACGCGAGCAGCGCTAGACAAAGTGGACACATGTCCACAACAAATGGATACTCAGCATCCCATGTTTATTGAATGGGAAGCCTTATCTCAAGTAAATAAGCACACATATGACAAATAATCATTCCCTCGCATGTTTTATTTGGTTTTATTGCCGAGTAGTATTAGCTTACATGCTTATTATTTCGATCCCCGCATTGTGTGATCTTAGAATGCCTGACCTGAGTCTAGGCGTCTGTTTGATTTGAGGGATGTTTGTAAGGGTTACCGTGACCCTGGCAATTAAAAAGCGCCAGGTGGAACATAGTGGGTTTCAGTCAGTAAAAGACAGACACTCCCTCTCGTTGCGCGCACAGCAGCAGGTTCATTTGATCAGAGTGGGGATCGAACCCACGACCTTCAGTACAGCAGTTAGGGTCACTAACCAGTTAGTATATTGCATGTTTATATCTACAATATTAAAGTGTGTGTGTGTGCACAGGTGCTGGACATGGTGCTGTCGCGGCTGCTGCAGGCGGAGCCGCGGCCGCGCGTGGTGGAGGGCCTGCAGCTGCTGCAGCGCTGCGTGCTGTGCGAGCCGCGCGCGCCGCTCATACTGTCGCTGCTGCTCTCCTTCATCTCCGCACTCTTCGTCTTCCTCAGCTGCGCTTATAGTCAGCTAGCTGGTGAGCGCTTGATTTTAAAGTAGTGTAGCGTACTAAGGAGTTTCTTCTGTATTCACCTTCTAAGGTTATTGATTATTGACATCGGGGCTACGAATAAAACAATATTATCAAGTTACCTACTGTGATTAAAAAATATGTGACGTCACTCTTTGCTACTTTTTATACCACGCAATTTCGTCACTAGTCTAGACTGTTAAACTTGAAATAACTTTATATTTATTTCTTAACTGTTCAGTTTGAAGATAAAAATACATGTTTTTAAAATGTTTTTTATTCGATGAAGAGAATGGAAAAAAATATGCCTTGTATAGTAATAGTGACAAGACAACATTAATATTTATTTATTATTGTTCAAACACTATATAGTAAGCTTTATAACGTACATAATGTCCAACAAAACTAAAAAATTGTACCAGCTATTGACTAATATCCTCTAATGTCAGCGACTAGTTTAACACAAAAACATTCCTACCTCTACCAGGTCCGGGCGTGGTAGGCGCAGGCGCGGAACTGTTGCCCCGCGTGTTGGACAAGATCTTCGCAGCGCTAGTGTACGAGGGCACGCCGCCCGACGACCGCCGCTCTCGCTCCGTTAAGAACGTGCGGAGACATGCCGCGGGACTGCTGGTTAAACTCGGCTCTAAGGTATGTAGATGGTGATACATAATATATAGGAAATTTGTAATTACTGATTGTTTTTATAGAGGTTTTATAGAGTTTAGGCAGTGCTAATCATGTGATTTTGTTCTTTCGAAAAATACTAGGTTTCGTTTCATATACTATAATGTCATCCGTTGAAATTTGTGTGGAAGGGTCTATTTTCTTAATATAATTTGATATAAAATTTGTATTTAAAATATGGCCGCTATCATAACCACAATTTAATTGCGATCATTTGGTATGTAATGTTATACAGGTAACTGATAACTCATTCCACTACACTGGGACTATCTCTTAACCAAGTTACAAAATGCTTAGGTTTTTTAGAGTTTATTAAATTTAATTCATATTATTATTTTCGTAGTACCCCCTGCTGCTTCTCCCCGTATTCGGAAGGCTACACGACTTGTGTCGCGCGGCGCTGGCCCGGCCCGACCTCAGCGCAGTCGAGAGTGTGACGTTACAAGAAGCATTGCTACTTGTCTCCAATCACTTCTGCTGCTACGAGAGACAGAGTGCTCTTGTTGCTCAGGTGAGTCAACTATTTTGAATATTGATAAAAATTGGAACTAAAATTTGACAGAAAAAAGATAGTTTTAAAAGTAAGGCTTGGCGCAAACGGGCCACCGACCACGACCACCGTCAGCTGTCGCGCGCTTCCGCCACTTTTGTAACAGTGTCAGAAGCGAGCGACAGCCACTGGTGTTCGGAAGCCGCCACATTTTATAACCCGCTCTCTGCTGCGCAGTCTTAACGGAGCAATGCGACAGTGGTGAGTGTCGGCGTCTTGTGTGGCCCGTAGCGAGTCGCGGACACTTCAGTAGCGAGTGGCCGCCACCGGCTACACGTGTGCGGCGTGTCTATACAAAATATATGAAAAAGCGTGTTAAGTGGCTGTCGCTGGCCACCGGTGGCGGTGGTTGGTGGCCTGTTTGCGCCTAGCCTATGACTGCGCTAGAAGCGTCATTTTTGCTAGCATAGATACGTTTGAAGTATTATTTAAGTTGTGTGACTCATTTAGTACATAATATGCACACGGTAGGTCCTGGGCGACTGCAGCGAGCGCTGGGCCAGCCTGAGCCCGCACCTGACGAGCGCGGAGGGTCTGGCGCGGCTGGTGGGGCTGGACGCGCCGCCCAGCGAAGATGAAGACGAACGAGGCCGCGCGAGACGCACGTTACTCCACGCGCTCACGCTACTGCTGGGCGTGGTGAAGCGCACGTGCGTGCCCGCGGACCCGGACAAGGCCGCGCGCGGGGGCTTCGGCAGCGGCCTCACCGCCGCCGGCAACCCCGTGTGGCGCAACCCGTGCGCGGCGCACGTGCTGCCGCTGTTCCCCGCCGGCCATGGCCCTCGCGCGCGCGCTGCACGCGCTGCACGCGCCCGCCGCCCTCGCGCTGCGGCATGCGGCGCACGCGCGCGCGCTGGCCCCGCCCGCCTCCGAGCGCCGCAACCTGCTCGGCGCGCGAGACCACGACCCGCCAGCACTCACCAGGCCACAGGTATTTTAAATCCTGATTGCTGAACACATCTCACATAGCTGCAAGTATACGGTTAATGTTACGTACACGCAACAAGCTAATTCCTACTTATTCTTTACGTCCAAAATATTAATAGTGAACACAAAGTAAACGATTTATGTAACACATTGTGATCAAGAAATAACAGAACAAAAGTCTTGACTCAAATATGTGTGTAAATCACATTTACTTCAGCATCAGCGTCTTTGCCACATGATCATAGTTGTACGGTTGCTCAAAGCGAAATATTGTTTCCACGACTCTATAAGGTATAGATCGATCTTTTGATACTTTTTTCATAAAATCATGCATTCCCACACGCCCACTACATATCAAAACTAAAGCAACCCATTCAAGTATACTATAATTTCGAATTTCGATATTCAGATCCAATTTATTTTATCCAGGACCGCATGCAAAGCTTTCTGCACACTCTCCACGAGAATGTGTGCCACCTAGTGGGCGCGGCGGCTACTACCCTGGGCCGGGAACTATACGCGGTCCCCGGACTGGCGAGTTTCCTGGCCGACTCGCTGTTCCACGGGCTGGAGTACTTGCCGGACCACTGGCTGCGGCCCATCGTCCGCAACGCGCTCAAACCCCTCATACACCACTGCCCACCCGCGCATTACTCTGATGTTGCGTTACCACTGCTTGAACATTTTGCTCCCTTCAGTAAGTATTTTAATATAAGCTAGCTTTTTACCGCGGTTTCGCTTGCGAGGATGTCGATTTTAGCTGCAATCCTTTTTTGCAGTCGGGTAAAAAGTAGCCTATGTTAATCCAAGTTATCGGTTAATCCAAATTTAATTAAAGGTTAATCGAGAGCAACAAAGATCCATCCATACTTACGAACTTTCGCGTTTATTATATTAGACTGATGACGGCGAACTATTGGTTTGTCCTCAAAAAAAGTATTAAATAGAGCTACTATTTTAGATTTTTATATTGCAAAGACCAGAACAAGCATACAAATGGACCCAAGTTCTGGAAATGTCATTGTAATGTCAAAGGCCTACGGAATGTCATTTTTGAACAATAGAAATTAAACGCGTGTTTTTTTACACCTTTTTATAGTATAACATTATTGGACCCTTTCATTTTTACACGCTCCATTAACTTTTTTCTCTTATCAGCTATGTATTCGTAAATGTATTTTTAAACGATTATTTCTTTCTAGTGTTGACCCACCTGTCAGTGCGTTGGGACTACATCTCGTCTCTCTACGAATCTGGTAAACTTGAAGAGGAAGGAGGAAGTGAATCACAGGAAGTACTCGAAGATATACTCGTCAGGAATCTCACTAGGGAGCATCTTGAAGTTTTAAAGGTCGTTATATTGTGATATTCTGACTTAGCTTGACATACCTTTAGTTACATTGTTTTTCCTTAGTCTTATAATAGGAATTGATTTAGATAAAGTGGTCCAAAGTTCAGGGTAGGTGGTTTAAAGATCACGCGAATTCCATTCATTATCATCATCATTCCTTTGCCTTCATCCCAATTTTTTTGTAGGGGTCGGCGCAGCAAGTCTTCTTCTTTCATACATTCCTATTATATTCCATTATTCACGAAAATTTTATTTTCGCGTGAAAAAAAAAAATATTGCATTAAATTACCTGACCTTAGTAATCAAATTTGCAGTTTTTATTCATTTTTAACTGTTTTTTTCATAGATCTCGCTAGTAGACGGTGGGTTGAGCGTGGAAAGCAACGTGGACGATATGGACGAGGATAACACGGGAGGCGGCAATGGCGGCGGGGGAGGGGGTGCTGCGCGGGCCCCCGACCACGTGTCCGAGCTGGGCGCGCTCGTGCTGGCTCAGCCCAACGCTGGGCCATCCGCGCTATACACTGTGAGTAGTTACTTTGTTGTAACACTGCTGCTAGTTTTAAAAGAGTAACTTATGGAGTTTCTTGCCGGTTCTTCTCCATAAGAATGACATTTGGAACCGCGCAACTAGAGTCACTAACGTTTTGAAAGTGCCTGAAAAGGCCTACTCGAAATAAAAACCTTTTGATTTTGTAAAGTACGTCTACTGTTTGATGATACAGGAGATCAGGAACAGCGTTAAACTTCCTGGGAGTTTATCCTAAGTGCACACACGGCGCAGCGTCATCATGGCGTCGCTATTTCGTCTATCATACCAAGGCATCTGTGACAGGTCACACCATACTTGATACTATAGTTTGATCAAAACCGCTGTACCACGCCTTAGGAATGCGCGGTGAGGTGGGGGCCGGGAAGAAAAGTGCATAAGTTCACATGAGATCGATATTGTCGGATAGATCTGACGATATCAGGTTACAGTTCTACAGGCACGACAAAATTAAATTATTTGATTGAGGTTAATTAGTTAGTTCGAAATTAATTAAACAAGAATACCTAAATATTTCATTTCTTTTAATTTTATATTGTGTACTAGCTGACCTGACAGACTTCGTTCTGCCCCAATCGATAAATAAAAGACCTAAACTTTTGTATACGAAAAGGGCTGTTTTAGGGTTTTCCTAGCAATCATTCGATTTTTTCTCACCTTTTAAACATTCCCTAGGCCTCCACGAACAATTCAAGACCACGATGAGATAAATCCGTTTAGCCGTTCTCGAGTTTTAGCGAGACTAACGAACAGCAATAGATTTTTATATATAAGAGATTTTACTAGAAATAAATAATATAAATGCAATATAGTCATATTTTACTAAGCTTACTTCAAATCAGGCCTTGGTTTATTGAAAGTTTGAATTATATGGAATACGGAAAACAATTTATTCCATAAGTCTTAACATTATGAGATATCGCATGAGCCATCTTTAAAAACTAATCTTATGTGCTGCTGACATAGACAGTTCAGTCCGAATTCGAATATGAATTTGAATTTGACACTACCGCCCGCCATGAGTGTTGACGGCAAACTGGCCAATCGCATCGGCCGATGCTTCCGCCGTCTCGCCCCGCGCCTTCTTAAGGCGCGGTACAGCGGTAATGGTCAAACTGCACTGGTTATAGTTGCAACACATTACCCCTCTCTTGGTTGATCCAGGGTGTCACGGGCTCCCGTGGCCCCCAACAATAGGGAACGGAGAAGCACTCCGGTGGTTTTAGCCGGTAAGAGTCCGGCAAACCTCATCGCCTTCCCCAGGGCGATGAAAGTCCATGAGGATTTCCACCGGGTAACAAAAAAAAAGGGTGTCACGGGCGGGACCTCTCGCTCCCCTGCGTTATCATCAGCTCTATGTTGCGGAGCGAGGAGGAGAATGTCGCGCAAGGAGGCGGCGGAGCGTGCGCGAGAGGTCAGTGGAGGCGGGGGTACGACCGCCTCCAGCCTCCCAACGGCGGGCTAGGGGCGCACTGATGTACCCCAAATCTTCCCCCGACCTAGGGGGAGGCGGGGGCGCAAACGCCCAATAAGCGGAACTCGCTGAAGAGGGTCTGGAAGTGAAGGTTCAACCACTTTTCCAGGCCCTCTTCACAAAGGCGAAGCGGCCGTAACGCTGGGTGTTTTTAGTTGGTATACCGGGAGCCTCCTAGCTCCCGGGGAGCCATACATATCCCTCCGACTTAGAGGGGGGTGTGTAATGCATTTTCCCCTAGCGGACCCAACCGGAGGCCTTAATCATGAGCTGACGCGGCGGCGGGGTTGCTAGTCGAACTGAACGAAATGTGTGTTGTTGCAGGTGTTACGCGCGCTAACATGGAACGACTCGGCATCGTCCCTGCGCGCGTGTTCGCTAGCTTTACCAGCCCTGCGCGGCGCGCTGGCGGCGGGGCGCGTGTGCGCGGGCGAGGCGGCGGGCGCGCTGTCGGCCGTGCTGCACGCGCTGCGGCTGCACGGACAGCACGACGCCAACCAGGCCGCGCTGCTGCAGCTCGCCGTGCAGGTACACACCACATGACATAACTTAGCACTACCAGCCCTGCGCGGCGCGCTGGCGGCGGGGCGCGTGTGCGCGGGCGAGGCGGCGGGCGCGCTGTCGGCCGTGCTGCACGCGCTGCGGCTGCACGGACAGCACGACGCCAACCAGGCCGCGCTGCTGCAGCTCGCCGTGCAGGTACACACCACATGACATAACTTAGCACTACCAGCCCTGCGCGGCGCGCTGGCGGCGGGGCGCGTGTGCGCGGGCGAGGCGGCGGGCGCGCTGTCGGCCGTGCTGCACGCGCTGCGGCTGCACGGACAGCACGACGCCAACCAGGCCGCGCTGCTGCAGCTCGCCGTGCAGGTACACACCACATGACATAACTTAGCACTACCAGCCCTGCGCGGCGCGCTGGCGGCGGGGCGCGTGTGCGCGGGCGAGGCGGCGGGCGCGCTGTCGGCCGTGCTGCACGCGCTGCGGCTGCACGGACAGCACGACGCCAACCAGGCCGCGCTGCTGCAGCTCGCCGTGCAGGTACACACCACATGACATAACTTAGCACTACCAGCCCTGCGCGGCGCGCTGGCGGCTGCACGGACAGCACGACGCCAACCAGGCCGCGCTGCTGCAGCTCGCCGTGCAGGTACACACCACATGACATAACTTAGCACTACCAGCCCTGCGCGGCGCGCTGGCGGCGGGGCGCGTGTGCGCGGGCGAGGCGGCGGGCGCGCTGTCGGCCGTGCTGCACGCGCTGCGGCTGCACGGACAGCACGACGCCAACCAGGCCGCGCTGCTGCAGCTCGCCGTGCAGGTACACACCACATGACATAACTTAGCACTACCAGCCCTGCGCGGCGCGCTGGCGGCGGGGCGCGTGTGCGCGGGCGAGGCGGCGGGCGCGCTGTCGGCCGTGCTGCACGCGCTGCGGCTGCACGGACAGCACGACGCCAACCAGGCCGCGCTGCTGCAGCTCGCCGTGCAGGTACACACCACATGACATAACTTAGCACTACCAGCCCTGCGCGGCGCGCTGGCGGCGGGGCGCGTGTGCGCGGGCGAGGCGGCGGGCGCGCTGTCGGCCGTGCTGCACGCGCTGCGGCTGCACGGACAGCACGACGCCAACCAGGCCGCGCTGCTGCAGCTCGCCGTGCAGGTACACACCACATGACATAACTTAGCACTACCAGCCCTGCGCGGCGCGCTGGCGGCGGGGCGCGTGTGCGCGGGCGAGGCGGCGGGCGCGCTGTCGGCCGTGCTGCACGCGCTGCGGCTGCACGGACAGCACGACGCCAACCAGGCCGCGCTGCTGCAGCTCGCCGTGCAGGTACACACCACATGACATAACTTAGCACTACCAGCCCTGCGCGGCGCGCTGGCGGCGGGGCGCGTGTGCGCGGGCGAGGCGGCGGGCGCGCTGTCGGCCGTGCTGCACGCGCTGCGGCTGCACGGACAGCACGACGCCAACCAGGCCGCGCTGCTGCAGCTCGCCGTGCAGGTACACACCACATGACATAACTTAGCACTACCAGCCCTGCGCGGCGCGCTGGCGGCGGGGCGCGTGTGCGCGGGCGAGGCGGCGGGCGCGCTGTCGGCCGTGCTGCACGCGCTGCGGCTGCACGGACAGCACGACGCCAACCAGGCCGCGCTGCTGCAGCTCGCCGTGCAGGTACACACCACATGACATAACTTAGCACTACCAGCCCTGCGCGGCGCGCTGGCGGCGGGGCGCGTGTGCGCGGGCGAGGCGGCGGGCGCGCTGTCGGCCGTGCTGCACGCGCTGCGGCTGCACGGACAGCACGACGCCAACCAGGCCGCGCTGCTGCAGCTCGCCGTGCAGGTACACACCACATGACATAACTTAGCACTACCAGCCCTGCGCGGCGCGCTGGCGGCGGGGCGCGTGTGCGCGGGCGAGGCGGCGGGCGCACTGTCGGCCGTGCTGCACGCGCTGCGGCTGCACGGACAGCACGACGCCAACCAGGCCGCGCTGCTGCAGCTCGCCGTGCAGGTACACACCACATGACATAACTTAGCACTACCAGCCCTGCGCGGCGCGCTGGCGGCGGGGCGCGTGTGCGCGGGCGAGGCGGCGGGCGCGCTGTCGGCCGTGCTGCACGCGCTGCGGCTGCACGGACAGCACGACGCCAACCAGGCCGCGCTGCTGCAGCTCGCCGTGCAGGTACACACCACATGACATAACTTAGCACTACCAGCCCTGCGCGGCGCGCTGGCGGCGGGGCGCGTGTGCGCGGGCGAGGCGGCGGGCGCGCTGTCGGCCGTGCTGCACGCGCTGCGGCTGCACGGACAGCACGACGCCAACCAGGCCGCGCTGCTGCAGCTCGCCGTGCAGGTACACACCACATGACATAACTTAGCACTACCAGCCCTGCGCGGCGCGCTGGCGGCGGGGCGCGTGTGCGCGGGCGAGGCGGCGGGCGCGCTGTCGGCCGTGCTGCACGCGCTGCGGCTGCACGGACAGCACGACGCCAACCAGGCCGCGCTGCTGCAGCTCGCCGTGCAGGTACACACCACATGACATAACTTAGCACTACCAGCCCTGCGCGGCGCGCTGGCGGCGGGGCGCGTGTGCGCGGGCGAGGCGGCGGGCGCGCTGTCGGCCGTGCTGCACGCGCTGCGGCTGCACGGACAGCACGACGCCAACCAGGCCGCGCTGCTGCAGCTCGCCGTGCAGGTACACACCACATGACATAACTTAGCACTACCAGCCCTGCGCGGCGCGCTGGCGGCGGGGCGCGTGTGCGCGGGCGAGGCGGCGGGCGCGCTGTCGGCCGTGCTGCACGCGCTGCGGCTGCACGGACAGCACGACGCCAACCAGGCCGCGCTGCTGCAGCTCGCCGTGCAGGTACACACCACATGACATAACTTAGCACTACCAGCCCTGCGCGGCGCGCTGGCGGCGGGGCGCGTGTGCGCGGGCGAGGCGGCGGGCGCGCTGTCGGCCGTGCTGCACGCGCTGCGGCTGCACGGACAGCACGACGCCAACCAGGCCGCGCTGCTGCAGCTCGCCGTGCAGGTACACACCACATGACATAACTTAGCACTACCAGCCCTGCGCGGCGCGCTGGCGGCGGGGCGCGTGTGCGCGGGCGAGGCGGCGGGCGCGCTGTCGGCCGTGCTGCACGCGCTGCGGCTGCACGGACAGCACGACGCCAACCAGGCCGCGCTGCTGCAGCTCGCCGTGCAGGTACACACCACATGACATAACTTAGCACTACCAGCCCTGCGCGGCGCGCTGGCGGCGGGGCGCGTGTGCGCGGGCGAGGCGGCGGGCGCGCTGTCGGCCGTGCTGCACGCGCTGCGGCTGCACGGACAGCACGACGCCAACCAGGCCGCGCTGCTGCAGCTCGCCGTGCAGGTACACACCACATGACATAACTTAGCACTACCAGCCCTGCGCGGCGCGCTGGCGGCTGCACGGACAGCACGACGCCAACCAGGCCGCGCTGCTGCAGCTCGCCGTGCAGGTACACACCACATGACATAACTTAGCACTACCAGCCCTGCGCGGCGCGCTGGCGGCGGGGCGCGTGTGCGCGGGCGAGGCGGCGGGCGCGCTGTCGGCCGTGCTGCACGCGCTGCGGCTGCACGGACAGCACGACGCCAACCAGGCCGCGCTGCTGCAGCTCGCCGTGCAGGTACACACCACATGACATAACTTAGCACTACCAGCCCTGCGCGGCGCGCTGGCGGCGGGGCGCGTGTGCGCGGGCGAGGCGGCGGGCGCGCTGTCGGCCGTGCTGCACGCGCTGCGGCTGCACGGACAGCACGACGCCAACCAGGCCGCGCTGCTGCAGCTCGCCGTGCAGGTACACACCACATGACATAACTTAGCACTACCAGCCCTGCGCGGCGCGCTGGCGGCGGGGCGCGTGTGCGCGGGCGAGGCGGCGGGCGCGCTGTCGGCCGTGCTGCACGCGCTGCGGCTGCACGGACAGCACGACGCCAACCAGGCCGCGCTGCTGCAGCTCGCCGTGCAGGTACACACCACATGACATAACTTATACCACCACGAAACGGCACTGGTTGTAGAGATAGACCGTTGCTACACCGACTAACGCTATTCATCAAGTGTCCTTAAAAGTACAAAAAATCCACCTGTGACCACGGTCGGTGAAACTCGGCCGAAACGTCGAAAAAAAATATTGAATTATATAGGGGATAGGACCCGTTTGTCGTCTAAAATATGTGTACAATTCGCGAAAGTTTAAATACATTAAGTTCAAAAATTGTTCTGCTGTTCGATTAGTAATAATTGAACAACCTAATCCGATTTCATTTAATTTTAGATACATTTTACCATCTGTTAGTACATTTTGGTTGTTTTCAAAGACTAGTAAAATATATTTGTATTATTTCTATAACAGCTTAAGATTTCGCGTAAGAAATCTACTGCAACTGTTTGGTCATGTAAACATGTTTTTGCTCGTGACTGTACCTTCTCCATACTAATTGATTTAATAAATGATATCTTCCATACAGACATACGAGATCCTCCGGCCACTATTCCCGGGCATCGTGTCGGTCCTGCGCGCGATCCCCGACGTGGACGCGCACGACCTGCACCGCCTCGACGAGAAGCTCGCCGCGCAGCCCGCCAAGCCCAGCAAGATCGACAAGAGCAAACGTGACTTGTTCAAGAAGATCACTTCTAGGGTATGTATTTATGTATTTATCATCGTTGCTGAAGCTGTGATAGCTTTGTGGCAAGACCGTAGGACTGCTAAGTCAGAGGTCTTGAGATCGATCCGCACGGCGCGCACCGACTTTTCGAATGTTGTGTGCGTTTAAGAAATAAATATCACTGCTTCCGTGTTTCGGAACACTAAATAACATGTTCTAGTTTATTTAACATATCTATGCAGTTAGTCTAAGTAGCATGTTTGGTTGTCGCGGTAGTTTGTGAAAGCGTTCCCGCTTGGCCCCTGACAGTAGGGAATGAAGAAGCACTCCGGTGTTTTTAGCTGGTTGGAGTCCGGCACACCTCTCCATCTCCTTCCCACGGCGGAGGAAGTCTCTGAAGCAATTCCACCGGACACAAAAAAAAAACAAAAGTATTATGCTTGGTTGCTTCACTGAACCATAAAATATAGGTTCTTTTGTTTTTCGAGTACACTGTTTACTGAAAAAGTTTACCTGTTTAATACTCATCACCAAGTAAAATTTAATTTTCAGTTTAACTACTTACCAAATTTCGACATAAATAGCATCCGTTCCGCTCTGTTAACCTTCTTACTCAAAATTTACATTATTGTAACATCATTTTTCATTATTTTGCATTACATAAGTCTTGTTTTTTATTCCAGTTAATTGGACGCAACGTAGGCCAGCTATTCAAGAAGGAGGTTTACATCCTGGACTTGCCGACCATGCACATCATCAAGGACAAGCCCCGCAGTGCCATCGACGCTCCCGAGGGCGCCGGCCTAGAACGACTGTTCGCCCCCAGCGCGCCTACTTAGCGCCATCGCTTGCAACTACTGTTGAACTTTATTATTATGTCATTATACATATTAAATAAATCTATTTATACGAAATTTAAACTTGGTGTGTTTATTTAACCTTTTAAGTTTTATTTTGACAAGTGGAAGATGCGCCTTTTGAAATCTTGAATGTATGAATTATCTAAATTAACGCAACGTAAGCTGCTATCCCAAATAATAAAGAACGAGCAGACAATAAGTTGTCCACGATCGTAAATCTCCCATCACTATGGGAGATTGAGAATAAATGAAAAAATCCGGTCAAGTACAAGTCTGACTCGAGACACTAACGTATTAAATAGGCTTAAGAAAAACAGACTGACAACAAATTGGTCCCATAAGGTTATCGCTTTTTTCCTTTCAAGGTACGTAACCGTAAAAAAACAAGCTTGAGTTCGCGACCATCAAGTAAAACGTAGTCAATTTTTTCTATGGATAAATGGTTTATGCTCGATGCGTACAACTACTAGCACGGGGGACTCAAGTAGCAACAAAATAATAAAACGCCACAATAAAACTTCAATAAATAATTTATTTCTATTTAGAAACTTATTATTTTTCATACGTGTAAACCAATTGCTTGCCTAATGGAAGGTTTTTGCCATTAGCGACTAGCTCCACTGTAGTCGAGGCTACGTTCACCTTTAATACCGATGCATTGTCCAACACCACGCATTTGTTTTCATGGTCTCCGGGAACCGGGATAGACCTGGGTCCAAGAATAGGGTCGTTGTATCGCCATAACTTCAGGCTGCTCAAGTCTGAAAGGCAAAAGAAAAAAAAACAATAGCATACTCACATTCCTTGCAACTATTAAAACAAAAACTATTATTTTGAAAGGCTTCTTTTTTATAATAAATTTAGGAGCTTTTGGTCACAACACAACCATGCCAGCCCCGTCATAACCTAATACAATATAAGCTTTACACTATTCAAACTTTAAAAGCTCATATACTATTAAACTAGGTCTAATAAGCATTCTAATATGAATGGTCCACCGATTCTTATGACAATTACTAACTTACTTTATAACGCCAAAGAATTCGGACTATCACACAGTCTAATCTAAAAGAAGTCCTGACGAATCCATCAAGTTCTCTTAGAAAAAAAAAGCTAGATCAAAAACAAGTACAATAACCTTCAAATCTTACCTTTAAGCGCTTTAACTTCTTTCGCAATCTTGGCCTTAACTTTTTCGATAGTATCGCCATCTGCTAGCGTGGCCGTGACAGTGAATAGTCCGTTCATGGCTACAGGATTGATGAAGCTGACGTCCACACCGCTTTCAGCGCTGAATGTCACGTGAGGTTGTCCCGGTGCGCAATCCTCTCTGGTCTTCTCTGGCGCTTCTGAGTCGTCCGTGAACTTCACTTCTATTGTGTCCAACTGTTAATAAATGGGAATTAGGTATTAATGAATTTTAGGGAAAAATTGCCCTAAAATTAGATGGAGTGGTTTATGAACTTTTTCTCAGTTGTAATAAAGTTACTCAGTACCTTATTTGCTCTTCACAATGTATAAGGTCTTATGTTAGGTAACAATTGCGAACCCTGTCGGGTACGGCAAAAGTAGGACAAGAGAGGGCAAGTATTACTAAGTTAGTAGACTTAAAAAATAATATAGAATTGGAATACTAAAATACAGCAACGAAAAAAATACTTGCACGTAAACGTCCAAGTAAACGCACCGAAGTATAGTAAAATGTACATTTGGTCAACAAAACTATCGCTTTTAAAATTTACGCAATCAATTTCAAATTCACTTACATCTAAAGTGTTGAGAAGGTATATCTTATTCTCGAGTAGTACAGCGGCCTCGTCGAAAGGTAATCCTACGGAGAGGGCCTCAATACCAACTCGCTCCATATTCTCTCTGGTGGCTTGCACGAACGGCATCACTCGCTTCATGTACTTTTTAAGATCTGGGATCGCGCCTAACTTGCTTGAAATTGTCTTGTTGTCTGGTAGACCTGTTGGCTGCAACAAAAAAAATGAGAACTAATATTAAAGATTTTAAATTAGGAAGTTTTGTTACACTGTTTCTTCATTGCAATAAGAACATTTTCTGAAACCTGCATATCTAGAAAAAAAAAATCAGGTCAGCAGATTTCATAGGGAATGTGCTGGTTTGGCAACCTATTGTGAAAACTAAATTATCATTGAACTTATATTGGATAGAAGAGACTGAAGACGTATGAAAAAAACATTAATTTCATATACTTAATTAAATAAAATTCAAAATAAAAAATGACTCCAATAATAATGTAAAACAAGATATCAATAACTGCTGTACTTACTCCATTCAGTTCTTTCAAAGTAGTCAGAATTATATGTTGCCATTTAGGGTACTCCTTTGCAACCCAAATGACGGCTTTAGTTGGTTTCTTCTCTGGCTTAGGTGTTTCTCCCTTCTTCGGTTTCTTGACCGCGGTGTGATTCTTCAGGTAGATACGGAAGGAATGCGCTGCATCCATTAAGTAGTTACTGGCTTTGATTGAGACCTCGTCGATGTCGCCCGCGACCGGCCAGCGCTCGTGAAGGATGCTCTTTTTCTGATTGAAAAACAAGGAAACAGTAGGTATAACTTCTATAGTCTTTTAAATCATCAACGATTTTGTCCGCAAAGGCGGATGGATGTTATTGATGTCAGATTTAATAAACTGCAGTTTAATTTTATGCCTGTTTGCCATTTACATGTCGAAAAAACAGCAAAAGTAGTCAGTACTAATAAATTCTCACACAAAAAACTTACTAGTTGTAAGAAACTGAAAATAAACTCGCATAAAACCTAACACTCCAATAATCTTTCCGTGAATGACAAAAAAATTACTTAAAATCAAAATAAGCATACAAATGTTACTCACATTGCCTAACAACTCCCAAACATGTTCAGCTACGTGCGGACAGATCGGCGACATCAGTTTCGCTTGGGTCTCAATGTACCGCAGCACGAGATCCGCATGCATGCCCGCTTCGGAACACAGCTCCCTGTACTTATCACGGGCAGCTTGCAACTCGAAGAAACCAGTCTTCAAAGCCTCTTTGAACAGCATCTTGTTGTAGTTGTCATCGGTCTGATTGATTTTTGTGTTCATTTCGCTTACGAATACCTTGTCGTGGAAATTGTGTTCTCCTGTAAGTTTAAAACGTAATACTTTGGATGAAGCAAGGTTTTGATTTTAGTTCCTCAACATTATGAGTAGGTGGAGCTACGAGTGTCAAAAAAAAACTGCTAAACTTTAAATTATCAAATGTAAATTGATGTAGTTACCTGTTCTTAGGGTCGATTTCGTAGCAATGATCTCCTTAACCCATTCAATGAAGGTGTACAGCCTCAATATAGCGGCATCAGCAGTGTTCTCAACAAAGTTGGCATCTTCTACTGAATCACCAGCGTCTGCCAACGTCAGTCTCATACCATCAGCACTGAACTTATCAATAGATTCCGTTAACGTCAAGAAGTTTCCATCAGACTTCGACATTTTGGCAGAGTTCAACATAAGGTGACCGTTTGCCCTGATTCCTTTGGGCCACTTATCCTCCTCTTTGGGCCACATCGCGCAGTGGTTGTAGATGTAGAACGTTAAATGGTTTTGGATCAAGTCCTTTCCAGATACTCTGAGGTCGACTGGGTACCTACATCAAGACAATAAAAAATACCTTTAATATACAGGAAGTTCAAAATTACCTAAGATAATTTAAAATTATGCTTACCAAAACTGGAAGGCTTTCCTCATCTTTTCTAAAGACGCTTTAGGAATACTGGTAGATTTGGGGAATGGAGCATCTTTGAAGAATATGTAATCCCAAACTGCCATAGTCATGTCCTCTGGTTTAATTTTGAGAGAATTTTCTTTATTACCTCTAAATGTATCGCCTTGGAGGAAGTGTGCGATCGTGTAGTACGCATTGTAAATGGTTGAGTCTGACAGAGATTCAATCAGCCATTGTTGATCCCAAGGTAATTTTGTACCTGGAGAAAAATACGATGATATTTATTTTGATCTAAAAATTATAATAGGTAACAGCAGTTGCCAGTTACTGACATTTTAGTAAACTTACCAAGTCCATAAGTTCTAGAGCACGCATATTCGTGCAGCCACTTCAGAGTCGCTTGGAAATTCTTCCTGACCTCGTCGTGGTAAGTATTCATAGCATCTAAAGCCTTTTGTACCTGACTCTTCCACTCTTCATTGCCATAGTCGAGATACCACTGGTTACAAAGAGCCACAACACACTCGTCACCAGACCTCGAAATGATCGTCTTTTCTGGCTCGTAGTATACAACCGCACTCTTCTCTTGAATAAGCTTGTTTTGCAGATTCTTCTTCACATCCTGGATCTTGGAGCCCTTATATTCTCCTACTAATAACACGCCATCATAGAATCCTTTCAGGTAAACCATCTCTTTGGCTTGTGTTAACTTGTCTTTGTCATTTTGGCTTTGAATTTTAAGCTTATCATATACAAAGACAGCAGATAAGTTGCCGAATTCGGGAATTTCCAGGATGGGAACCGGTTTAAATGGGAGTACCATGTCGTCATGGATGCCATACTTTTCTCTGAAAGCTGGCTTCTTTTCTAAGTCCACAAGTGCCGCATAATCATCAGGTGAGTCAGAGGGAACACTGGTGACTATTCCAGTGCCCTTATCTTCCTTAATAGTCAACATAGGAAGAGCGTAGATTTTAGGATAGCAAGTGAAAGGAGATTTTAATACTGTTCCTAAAAGATCTTGTCCTACAATTTCAGCAAGAACTTCAAATTCACCATCCTTTTTGGTGAAACCTTGGTAAGACATATTTCTGGCTGCTCTCCTTGTGCATACAAATATTCCATCATTTACGGTTTCAAAAGCAATATATTTGATATCAGGATGAACCCAACAATTTGTCTGGCCATACATAGTTTCTGGTCTTAGAGTTGCCGCTACTAAACTCACTGGTTTGGACTTGAAAGACCTACAACATAATTTGAATTTGTTTCAAAATGTTAAGCAATTGTGATCAGCAAAACATCCCAATACCTCAACCTGGTCTCAGAAATACCAAGAGCCTAACAGCTCTTAAAGATTATTTTTAAATCATGTAGATACAATCACACATACAATTATTTTTGCCTCTACCTCTACAAATTTATAGTAGTTTGCAAACATGATTTTGTTTAACATTTTATTGAACAAAAATGGATAAAAATACTTACTTGAGAACTTCAGGGAATGGTTCCTGCACTACCATCTTCACCAGGGTATACTCCTGAGGACCAGCTCCCTCTCCTGTACTCCTGTCATGGTCCATACAAGGTTGCTTGTCTAATGGTGAGAATATGGTGTACCGCTTACCATACATGATCTTATTACGCTCTTTCAGATGGTAGAACTGCCACCTTATGAATGAATCATAGAATGGATTTGCGTCAGTTGTGATGAACTTACGACGCCAGTCTACCTGTAAGAGAAGACCAAAAACACCTATAAAGATAGTAAATCAACCAATTGAAAATAAAATCAATTGGTTTAGAATTTAAAAACTACTTTGTATGCTTTTATCTAAACTTGAAAAAATCACAAGTTGGACTATATGATTTTCTTTAGGCAATCAGTTAATCAAACTTCTTTATTAGTGAACATAGGTAATAGTCATAGGCAATTATGATGTTCATCATTAAAAACAACTTACATGAATACCCATTCTCTTCAAATCAGCTACAGCCAGAGGAGGGAAGTACTCAAGCCAGTGACTCTCATCAGCAAACAACTTTATGTCCTCTTCTGGTACCCCAATACTTTGCATGATCTGCCACTGGTACTTAGCACCCCCAGTTTTAGCCACAGCTTTACTCTTCTTCCCTTTACTTTTGTCTTTAGGGACAATGTCTCCCTCTTCCTTGGCTATGACCTCTTCTTCTTCAGGGAATACTGGCGGACAACCATAGAGTGCCATCTCTCTTTTTAACTTGTCAGCACATGCCTTTATAGGCATGCCAGTACAATGAAATCCAAAAGGAAAGAGTACCATTCTACCTTTTAATCTGTAGTATCTTGATGCAAACTAAAAACAAAAGTTAGCACTCATTCAACAGTTGTTTACAATCTTTATCAGAATACTTATGATTAAAAAAGTTAATTACCAGATGTATAAAAGTAATAAAATGTTAAACAACAACTTTTGTGGAGTCTGAGATTAAAATTGCATCATTCTTGTAGGTATACCTCAATAATATGTGTTAAAAAGTAATGTTTTGATTATACCTCGCATTTTGACAGTGAAAACGTGTGTCCAAGATGTAAGCGCCCATTCATGTATGGGTAGGGAAACGTACACATGAACTTTTCATAGGATTTCCCGTCTTCCGGTGCCTCCATTTCAAATATCTTCTCGCTATCCCATTTCGCTTGCACCTTCTTCTCTATTTCCTGTAGGTATTCGACCTTAAAGGTGCCTTTCCGATCCAACGTAGCCTGCAAGTTAAATATAATGTTTATTCTGAATCATATGCCGTATTCTTCGCGGAATACTTCTCCGGCTGGAGCAATATTCAAAGCGATTTACCATGAAAGTACTAATAATAGAACACTTTAGATACTCTTTCCTTGACATGTTCTTTAAATTGTCTTACCATTATGCTAATGTTTTATTCAGCAATCCCAATCATGCACACAATTTCCCTGTGTAGGAAACCCAAAAGAATTTGCACGTTGCCACGACACTGACATATACTGTCAAGTGTCAACAGGTAAAATGTCATTCTCATTGTGACATTTATGACAAATATCACAGAAATTCATAATCATAATCATAATTCTTTATTATAATTTTCACCCAGTGATGCGACTAATTTCAGTTTTTATGAATAGCATTACTTTACTAAAATAGGTAAAGTAATTTACATTTTGTGAGCTGACTTACAAAATACGTACATTACTAGTGATTTTTACATACACCAAGGTATCATTATTTTGATTTTAAAAATTAAAGTCTACAACATTTATAAATCCAAGATAAGAGGTAAGCATCTCTTTAATATTTCTAAAAGAAAACGTGGATTGGCCCAAAACAGGAAACAAGACATTCGATCTAGTCCATCTAAAAATATAAAATTGAGAATTTTATTCAGATAAATAAGTTTCTGTAAGCCAATTCCGAATGAATATCCTCCAATCTAACAAATGGAAATAGAAACGAGAAAACGCCAAATTAACTGGCCATTTGGCATTTTCTCAGGCTATTAAGTGATTTAACACAATATCACACAATTATATTATGTTTCATGTCCTTTTCGTTAGACCCATTCTGTTTTAGATCAACACTCCATAGACAATATCTAATTTTAATGTACCTAATACTTAGGTTACCCGCCATATAAAAAAGTACGTTTAAAAAAAATACTTGGCAAAAAATTGGCGGCAGTGGCGGTACACGAGATCTGTCATTTTGCCGGAAACTTCGCCCGCTACCCCTGCTCTCAACAACGCGCTTATTTGTTGGGAGAAGCAAAATTTGCTTGTAATTATTGTGAAATCTGTGATATTTGCAGAAACAATTGCCTCGTGATAATGGCGCCAAGGACCGCGAAAGCAAAGGTATAGTAAATACGGATTATACGACGCGATATCTCAAGAATTTGCATCGAATTTACAAACGGGTTTTAGCATTGTTATCGATGGGCACTTAACAGTAATAATGTCAGTCCTTTTCATATATAAATTGAGTTGTTTGTTCGCATACTTTCAGTTGATTTTCGTTTAAGATGTGTAAGGACAACGAACTTGTTTCCTGTTAAATACTACGTCGTCGTTTTAGGAACACATGTTTTGAGTACTGCACAAGCCTTTGGCGGCAATTGGCGCCACTTATTGTTGTATGTGTAGTGAATACACCGTAGTGTGCCGTTATTTCATGATAATAAGTTGTAATACTTAACTAGTTTTGGCTTTGATATCATTTGTTTGAAGCTATGGAAGTTTCACCTGTTCTAAATATAGCTATTGTAATCTTGTTGTTGATATAGTTGTTAATTGAAACTCGCCATAAGTTAGCCCGATTTTGTTGAACATCGGTTTTCCTAGGGAACCTAACCTATGTTCCGATTGTTGTGATAGGCTAGAAAAGTGAGAAAGCTACATATATAGCGATATTTTTCAGAAACCGGTTGAAAAAGTAACAGACAGTGAAGCACCTAAAAGAGGGCGAGGAAAGGGAAAAAATGTGTTGGAACCTGAAGTTGACACAGCAGACTTAGAACTTAGTGAAAAAATTGCTCCAGTGACTGATAAAAAGCCAAAGCGAGGGAAAAAGGCGGCCAATGATTCAGGTGAACCACAAGAGGAGGTAGGTCCACCAGCCAAGAAAGGCCGCAAGAAGGCTGATGAAGTACCAGCTACAAATGGTGACCAATCAGGTGAGGAGGACTCATCTGTCCAAGCTGAGGAAAATGAACAGAGTGATGATAACTTAGAAACCAATGGCCACACAGAAGAAGCTCCTAGTGCAGGTAAAGGTAGAAAGAAGCCTGCAAAAAAGGAACCAGCTCCTAAGAAAGAAACAAAAGGCCGAGGTAGGAAAGCTAAGCAAGAAGTGACTGAAGATGATGACACACCAAAGGATGAGGTTGAAGAGAAACCGAAGCCTGCACCTAAGGGCAGGGGAAGGAAACCAGCGGCGAAGGTTGAGGCAGAGCCTGAAGATGACAAATCTGAAGAAGAGGAGGTTAAAGAAAAGCCTGCACCTAAAGGTAGGAAAAAGGCTGCAGCCAAGGTCCCAGAGAAGGTAGAAGATGATGACGAAGCTGATGAGGAGGATGAGAAGCCTGAACCTAAGAAGGGAGGAAGGGGCAGGAAACCCCAGGGAAAGAAGGCACCGCCCAAAGAGGATGATGATGATGCAGATGAAGAAGAAACATCCTCCAAAAAGAAAAAAGTAACCAAAAAAGGTAATATTACTTTTATTCATATTTTGTTATCTATTTTTAATTGTCATAATTGTTTTTAAATTGCTCAAATTTTAATTTTGTCATACATTCTGATTAATTAGTAAATTTCAGTATTAGTTGCAGCTTGGCTATGTTTGTGTAGGCTCTTATTTCATTCACCAGTTAAAAAAGGAATAGGAATTTAAAAATTCAGTGGTTTAGAAGTCTAGGTTGATAATAAAACTCATGCATCCCTTTTCAGCTGATAAAAATGATGATGATGAAGATGCAAAGCCTGCCAAAGGTAAGAGGGCTCAGAAGAAGGCCATCGTAGAAGCCTCCACAGAGACTGATGATGAACAAGCAGAGAGTGAGCCAACTACAAAACGCCGGCGCAAGGGTGCTGACGACAAGGGTAACTAGTACTATGATTATAATTTAAACATTTGACAAATATTGTTTCGTGTTACTATGATTAAGTGTGTTTTATCATTAATTATTCATAATAAAACTTTTTCCAAATATATATGTTGAATGCTTTATTATTTTTTCTACCTTACTATACGCAAATTAAACACAATTGGACATAAATTGCTGCATAGATATGCTTCATATGTACAGATAGGATAAAAATGCGTAAAATATTGGGATAACTGAAACTTGGTACACATTTGTAGCATTATAATATTAGTACTAATTTACAATGGGTTTCCAACAAGGTGACTAATTTGATCAGTTTTAAAACAGGTGTATAAACAGTATTTTAAGAAAATATCTTCGCATGCTAATTCTTAAGTTATAGTACATATTATATGGCTATTAGTGGTTTATTAATATTGTAAGAATTGTGGTATTTAGATGGCTTTCCTTTGTCTTAAATAGTATTACTGATTTTAAAGGGCTAGAAGCAAATATTTACCATATGAAACTTTCTTTTGCATGCATATACATGGTTCTTGCATTGATGCAGGATAAAAGTGGAAAGAGTACAAATTCATAAAACACCAAATAGTTTTGAAAGATTTAATATTTCACTGTAACATTACACATTGTCTTCACCACCAATGACATGAAATATGGGCAATATCGGTAAGCCGTGTAAGTATTCATTTGCAGACACGGCTAATTGTAGCTGACACAAGTTGATTTCATGTTAGTTATGTATTTCAGCGCCAGCCGAAGATTCCAAAAAGAAAGCACCTCCTAAAAATAAATCCGTAACAGATTATACTTCTATTGACTTCACAAATTCTTCTAACAACAGTCAAGGTAAAGACTGGAACTTTAAAATAGCGAGTTGGAACGTCGACGGTATAAGAGCATGGTCTTCTAAAGGCTGCCTCGACTACTTGAAATATGAAAAGCCTGACATTTTGTGTGTGCAAGAGGTAAAATGTTCTCAAGAAAAACTACCAAGTGAAATAGCAAACCCTCCGGGCTATCACGCGTACTGGCTGGCAGGCGACAAAGATGGCTACGCGGGCGTAGGCATCTACACAACTAAACTTGCGATAAGCGTCGTGTACGGGTTACAGAACGAAGAGTTAGACAGCGAAGGTCGCATAATAACAGCGGAGTACGAACAGTTTTATTTAATATGTACATATGTGCCAAACTCAGGAAGAAAACTAGTCACACTTCCGAAAAGACTGCAATGGAACGAAGAGTTTCGTAGACACGTTAAGGAATTAGATAAGAAGAAGCCTGTGATAATATGTGGGGATATGAATGTTTCACACAAAGAAATAGGTACAATACAATTTTATTAATTCTATAAATTTTAATTCCTAGCATTTAACAACAGGTCATGACCATTTGCTGCGGATGGGTCATTTATTTTCCCTACACCTCTCTTAGCCGAATCAGTACCACACTGTGTGCAACCTGTAAGCTTCCAGGTTTCCATACACAGTGGGTTAAAACGGCTAAGAATTGGGTCACATTCAAAATTTAATTCGAAATCCGACAATGTGAGCAAATTGATACATGACCCTTTGAATTAGTTTGATAATGTTCACTAATTCATTTCTTCACTTTTCATGAATTTAGAAACAGTTTAAGATCTCATAAATCAATTTCAGATTTAGCTAACCCTAAAACAAACAGAAAGAACGCTGGTTTCACTGACGAGGAACGAGCGGGGATGACTGACCTGCTGGGAGATGGTTTCGTCGATACATTCCGACACTTGTATCCAGAGAAGGTGGGCGCGTATACGTTCTGGACGTACATGTCCAATAGTCGTTCGAGGAACGTCGGGTGGTAAGTTTTCACGTAAATTAATAGCATAGTCTTTTGTGTTTATGTATAGGGGACCTTTCACCTCTTTATAAGAAAATATAGTTACTATTGTGTATAATACTTCTGTATAATCTAACCATTACCAATAAAATTATTTGAAGCATCTAAATATGACAAAAAGCAGCTTTTTGAGTAGCGAAAAAAACAAAAATGTCTATAAATATAGATAAGAATCATTTATCTTAACATTTGATAGCAAAATGTTGATATATCATTAGTAAGTCTTAGATAAGCGTGAAAAATATAACATAATACAAATACCTACTACCTACTTAAATTTTTGATAGTGCGTTTTATCTAAAAAGCTTATTAAAAATGTCTTTCTTACTAAATTACTTTGTTTCAGGCGTTTGGACTACTTCATAATGTCAGAAAGACTGTTGCCGGCTCTTTGCGACAATGTTATAAGAGAAAAGGTCTATGGCAGTGACCATTGTCCTTTAACACTATTCCTACACTTGAGGAGTGCTGACAAACCTAAGGAATAACGAACTGACTTAATTAATATTATAAAACAATAGACGACTGACTACCTATGAGGTGTAGAATTCGAAAACGCCTGAATACTTAGTTTGAAAACAAAACTTCGGCAATTTTCGACCTACGGCCTACCACTAGAGTGAATCGTATAATGTCTTATAATAGTTTATTTTTCGACTTATGATTTATTATGATATGATTTATAAAACATTTTCAGAATCAGCATTTGTTTGTGTAATATTTTTGTATTGTTTGTGAAGGTCACTGAAAAATAAAGACGTTACAATAAATGCAGCTTTTTTACATACCTGTTATTACCCGTCTACTTATCTGATTGTTAGTGATATAAATGTAATCGCCATGCGAATTAACGAAATGAGTATGTACTCGAAAAAAACACGTACCTACTTATCTCTAACAAGTTTATTCCGTGGCTGCGCTCGCGCGATTGTAAAATGTGTGATAGCCGTAAAGAGCCTAGATAGATAAAAATATCATAAAGTAGGCCTTTCAAACACTCTAAATGTAGGACGAAAACAGTGATTTTCTTACATTTATGGAGATTTTTTCTACACATTTCATGTTTATGTAGTTAAAACAGTTATGTCAAAAAAAGGCATTTGGATATCTTTATTTGGACTAAAAATAACATTCATCTACTACATACAATATAGAAACTCACAACAATTGCTCAATTCGATTATTGACATGTTTTTTGTAAGGGAGTGGCATCAAAATGTTTATTCTTCTCGACTGTTTACTTGCGCCGGCTGGTTTTGAATATTTATAGTGGACAAAGACGTGTTCTTCGGGCGAGCTAGCATTAGTCGGCAATGACCGTAGCCCCATCGGCGGGCTTTGTCGTTCCTTTTTCTTTGACTTGCGATGATGGTTCGCTGCATTCAAATGAAGTCGTACAGGAAAAAATAACTCGTCGGAATCTTGGGTATTTATTTCACCAATAATCAATAATATCAGTATAATGAATAGCTTTTCCATTACAATATACTTGAAGTGAAGGATCTAAGCTTTTGGAACAGAAACACGTACCTATAGTGATTAACACACGTTGACAGTTTGAATCAATTTAAAGTTAATTTTTAACTTCGACTTATCAGTTTCCACGCTTAATTATCCAGTATTGCACATAGCCATTAATGTATTTTTTCTTAACATACTATTACAAGACACTACATAATTAAGAACGTAGTAAGCTAACTATGTTTGAACGTTTCGTCGCGTAAATTGTTAATTTCTGGTTGTAGGAAGACTGTGTCTGACGACGCAATGTAAGTAAACAATAGACAAAAAATTATAACCGATAAGTATAAACAGGTATCCTACTAAAGTTATAAATGTGAAGCTTTGTAAGTATGGATCAATGTTTGTTACTTTTTCACGCTTAAACCATTTTGCATGAAATTTGCACACCACCCTGGCACCCTGGATTAACAAAAAGTCTACTTTTTACCCGACTACGAAAAATAAGATTAATGTTTTGCAGCTTTAACGGTCACGTTCAAACCGCTAGACTAATTTGGATGAAATTTGATATGGAGATAGCCGATAGTGATATAACACTGGTTACTTTTTTCTTGGCTGCGTAAAAGGACGTTAAGTTTTGAAAGCTATAACCGCCATCCACGAGCGCAAAAACGTGGGAAAAAGCTAGTTAAGAATAAGGAGTTCTTCGACTGAATGAAGCCAGTTTATTTTTAAGCAAACCATCCTTCCAGACTATTTGCAATGAATGATTAAACTGACTTACATTGGTTTAATATTAGCTATGAATTTACTGTTAACCTTATCAAAATATCTCTATATCTGTAGTACCGTAGGTACGTGAAAAGGAAATGTAGGTACATTGTACATATATTTCTATGGTTCATTTATAACAGGAAAATATTTAAGGCATACAATACATAAGTTATTTAGCGCTTGATTTTTTTTGTAAATGAAACTAATATTGTAGTAAAAATTAAAAAGTTTATTACCACTAGAAAACATCAATTATACATGTAGCAAAATATCACATGACTTATTTTACATCGATTACAGTTTTACAAATGATAATATTGAATTGCCATTACTTATTAATTGACCAGCAATGAGGGATTGCAATTTATGCATAGAATAATTAGATTTAAAATATTATGCAAGTTATAGTCAATTTACCAAAGAATAAAAATTTGAAGGCAAGATGATAGCGAGCCATTCATAAGCGTATATTTTTTTTTATAAAAAGTTATTTTTTTTTTTAACGAGTGTCAAGCTTTAGAGCCAAAATTCATATTTCGAAAATTTTCGAAATATGAATTAGATCAAGACCATTACCGCTGTACCGCGACTTAGGAAAGCGCGGGGCGAGACGGGGGAAGCATCGGCCGATGCGATTTGTCCTTTCGCTAGTGTCAAATTCGAATTCAAATTCAGATCGAACTGTCTATGTCAGAAACGCATGAGATTAACATTCAAAGATGGTTCATGCGATATCTCGTGATGTTAAGGCATATTGAATAATTTGTTTACGGTATTCGATAAATTAATTTTTTTTGTAAACCAAGTATTAATTTGAAATAAACTTAGTTAAATCTGACTATATTTCATTAATATTTAATTAAATAAGTAAAATACATAATTGTATAGTTAAACGAAGTGAAATATTTAGGTATTCTTATTTATTTCATTTCAAATTAACTAATTAACCTTAATTAAATAATTAAATATTGCCGTGCCTGTAGAACAGTAAACTGATATCGTAAGATTTATCCGACAATATCGATCTCATGTGAACTCGTGCACTTTTTTTCTCGGCCCCCACCTCACCGCACATACCTAAGGCGCGGTACAGCGGTAATGGTCAAACTATAGTCCCAAAACTTATTACTTACGAATTATCTGTTGTTGTTGGGAAGAGAATACTTACTTGGCAGAAAACTCTTATTAGGTATACTATTTTTTTATACACCATATACTAGAAAGAACTGGTTTACTTCTTAAAACTTAATATGGACATATCTGGTCCCTTACGTCGATACTTCAAATGTGCCTGAAAATCCGAAAAGTTACAACAAATTAAATACGACAAAAAAAAATGTTTTTACAAGCCTAATTTTAGTATCCAGGTAAAAGCCTTATCATACAATAAGGGTGCCTGGTATCAAGGCCTACTACATACAAATGAAAAAACAAAATGATAAATACCTTAAATATTTCAGCAAATGCGCCTCTGTTTAACACTGAGTATGCAGCAGTGAGACTACTCAAGGCGCTAGGTTCGAGTTCCTTAAGTCCTGAACAGAATAACGCTATCCCCACTTCGACTCCCGTACCAAAGTCACTTTCGTCGACAGCTATACTCGCGTAAGTTATAACAGGCTGAAGTTCTGACAAGATTTTGTCTTTCTCATTTTGGTTTGATGCTTTCTCTAGATTCGCGAAGAGCTTTTTCAGGTTTGCTGTAAGGAGAAACGTAAGTATGTTATAAAGTTACGTGATTGCACATAAACCTTAGACCAATTTTAAACAGGTACTAATATGTTGAAATCAAAATTTCTAATTTAGTTTTGTATGTATTTTTTTTGTACTTGACCTGTAATTTTCGGAAATATTGCCTTTAAAACATTCAGACACTTATTAAGCACCCCCTACAGAAGTTAAAATGTGTGGTCTACCATGTTATATCAATAAACTTATAGACACAACATTCTTTTTTCTTTCCTAGTCTGAAGTGTCCCCAGTGAACTGCTGGGCAAACATATGAGGTATAAATATAATAGACAAGTTTTCTAAGCCTTACCATCAGTTTCCACTAAATGTCTGTAACCTAGTTGAGTCTTCTTATTATAAGGCACTACAATCCCTGCCCCATGGAATGATCTGGTCACCATATGTGGAGATCTTTTCTTCATTGTGTACTCTTCTAAAGATATTTTATTTTCATCAGCAAATGCTTTAATTTTGTCCATCAGTTTCTGACATACCGCTACAGTAAAAGGTGATTGTTTCTTTTCATTTTGTAAGTACTGACTGTGGAATGAAAAAAAGATTCTAATTATAGGTATAACACTAATTATGTAAATTAAAATATTTTTCCTATTGTTTGGCATACAAAACTTAGACATTAGTCTGTAAAACGAAGAATAAAGTTGGTTAAAATATTCTCTTATCAAATGACATTTTTCGCTTGATGTAGCGATTTTCAGTCAAGACCGCCATGGTTGCGGGCCTGCAACTTCTAGTGTGTAACCATCAGCGATTTATTATTATTAATCGCAATTCTTGTGATCACTCTGCTACGGTGTGCTACGGTCTCATGGGTTTAGAAATAATACAAGCTCCAAAACTGTGGCTAGTGTTGGTAAAAATTGCTCCGTTAGTTCTAAGCATTATAAATCTAGGTAATATATTTTTTAAGCTCTTACTAAACAGCTCCAAAAATGTTTTCAGCCATAGGGACAATGCGGCAATCCTTTTTACTGTCATTACTGGCCACAAACACTGGTTTTTCTTCAGGATCATCAAGGAAGTAACCTATGTGGTACTCACTGTTCTTACTCTTCTTAAGTACAGCCTGTAAATAAAAAATATAATCACATTTTCTAATTTTTTATCATTGTAAGTAATAACATATACACCGTGACTTTTAGGTCGTTTTAAAAAAGCAGCCCAGTTCATGTATCCAATGACTAGTAAACGTTTATATACCTTGTAAAATATAGCTTGATACCTGTGACATTACCGAACGTTTTATGAAGACAGCTACAACCCAAATTTTATTGTCAAAAGTTCAAATTTTTTAACATAAAAACGACGTTTGTGTATAAAAATAAAACGCATTTTTAAAAACAATCATGTAATTATAAAGATACCAGGAAAAATATGAGTAATTTAAATAATATTTAATATTTCTTAAATAATTTTTGGTTCTTAGCTTACTTTATAAATGCACTCTAGGGACGTGCAAGTGACTGACAGATGATTATCGATAAAATAATACTATGAAAATTTCACTAGTATAAAATGTAGTTATTTAGTTTAGCAATAATGGTTTCGCGTGCTAGAAACAAGCGGGCGCCATCGTTTTTGAGTCAGTACGAGTGCTGACGCGATGCAGACGCCTTGTATACGCTACCATTGTTTTGTTGATATTTGTGTTACTTTGTGTTACTATGGTGTTATTTGTGTTATTTTGTTTGGTGTTACCTTTTTTTGGTTTGCCAAAATGCCGAAAAGACAAAAAAAGACTGTTTTGAATAGTGAGTGTCGCGAATTTGTGATCCGGTTGCGCGATTATTTTGAATTATTTTTGTTTTATTTCATTTAAATCAACTACAAATACATTTATTTTTAATTTACATCTTTACAATGACAATGACTACAATGTCACTTTTAATAAAACTCATGACGTCACAGACATCGATAAGCTACGAAACACACCTCCATCCCTAGTAATGTCATTCCGACAAACGTCACAGGTATCAAGCTATATTTTACAAGGTATAATAAAAAAATATGTTTTTTTTAAGATTTGAATGAATAAAAATATTATTCATTATTATGACACAAGGCAGTTTTACGAACACTCTGTAGTGAGCGCGGTCCGAACCTTGTGCCAAAGGGGCCGCGCGGGCGGCGCGGCGGCGTCTTATCACAGGTCATTCACCTTAGCGTAAAACAGCTGTCTTACTATTGCAATCATAATGTTCGCAGTAAGTATGTAGCATGTATCTTCAACAGTTTGATACGTAAACATTTTTAACAGGTTGTTTCATATTTCCAATGTATTATTTATTTTTTTCATGCATATTATTTTAATTAATGATAAAAAAATTATATTCGCGCCTAGAGGTATTTTATGACGAATACATTGTGTGGACGACTTTTTTAAAACGACCTAAAAATCACAGTGTATATTAAAAATACTGGGATAAAAAGATAAGTGTAGACCTAAGGGCTGCTCTATGAAATATTTAGAAAAAAAAAAACTTTTAACATACCTGAAATTCAGGAGGATCATAAAAGAATCTCCAGTGAGCTAAATACAATTCTTTGTCCTCCAATTTTGGTAGCTTCCCAATTAGTAGCTCATAAGGGCCAATGGGCACCAAATTGACGCTTGCTAATGTGGCTTCAAATGATTTGTCACCATCACTGATACATTCATAGAATTTATAAAAATCTTCAGGCATTTCTAATAAAAACAGTTCTTTTAGCATATCACGATCTGTTTCTTTATCATAGAATGTAATATCTTCGGGAATGTCGGGAACCAGTTGATCCTGTTGCGCACTTTCCACGGACACTGATGTTTCATTCTTTTCTTCACATTCATCATTTGCCGCCTGTTTTGAAGTATCATCTTTGCTGGAAGTGTTTGGGGAAGCTCTTGGGCTATCCCTCGTGTAGGGCGAAAACCGTCGCTTATTTCTATTATCTTTCCTCTTGTTTAGAGGCGGGTGCTTGAAGTTTTTGTGATGTTCTGGGTTCTTTTGATAGCATTTGGAGGCATATTTGCATACCTTTCTTGGGTCATTTACGTATTCTGCCCATTCGTCTGCCATTGTTTCGTGGCCGCAATAATATTTTTTTACGTAACTACAATAAATTATGTATATTTCACTATTGTTTTGGTTTTCGTATGGGGTTTTTGTAAGATTTAGGTTATGCAGGTCTACAACAGGCTTAAACCCGCTACAACAGCCGGTTAACTGTCAAATGTCAGTGTCAAATCGGTTAGGTCATGTCCTGCGACTGTCAAATCTCAAAAAATGTGGTGGTAACCTGCCACTTCTATTATTATTATCACAGCACAAAAATGTTTTGAATTTTGTTTTTTTGGTTGCTGTGTTTGAAATCACAAAATAAAACTATCAATCTCATATAATCGAATTAACTGCAACCTGAGCCTCACAAATACTATTATTTGGTTATTTTGCCTTTAATTTACCCATTCATTTCTCCTTTATCTTTTCTACGTTGATTAAAGATATTGATTTAGAATAGTGTTGAAGTAGGTTCTAGGCGTAGAACCAATATTTTTTATTGATTGAAGTCGAGATTCAATGAAGTGTGTAAAATATGCACTGCGCTGTGCAGTCTGTTTTGTCGTAGATTTCGTTTATACTCACTGGCGACACTAACGTTGTGAACCGTAAAATGAACAGGGCTCTGAAAAAGTCATGATTTTTTAAACATTTTTCTTAAATTTTTTGTGTCACTCATATGATCGAAAGAGAAGTTACAGTGGTTAATTATTTTTATAAAAATACGACTGAATACAAAGGATACACTTCGTATCCTTTGTTAACAATCAGGAATATGACAATTAGTGTTTTATTTACTCAAATTAAATAATGCCAGTATCGTGATTTAGTGCAGTAATATTTGTTAAATTCGTTCACTTGTGCGATATATTTCAATTAAGTTACGTTAAATCGGTGCACAATGTAGTTAATACTAGTATAAGTGTTTTTAATGAATGGGTGTCTGGAATTTTACAATAATTTACCAAGGACATGTACATAATAAATCATCGTAACTCACGACGATCTTCAATTTCTGCGGGCGACGAATCATGCTATTCTGGTAATTAAATTTTATGATATTTATTTTCTAGACTGACCTGTGGAATGTTTCATTCTTATGAGAATTTTAGTTATTGTGACAAGGTGTGGAAAATAGCTAAAAAAAAACAATTTATTTTTAAATATATCATGACCATGTTACAAGATTTTAATTTGGATTAGATTCATTTCGATAATTGACAAATACATTTTTCTTGTGAATCTCTAAATAAAAATATCAATTTATCTTATTGAGTTGATAGGTCCATTCAGTAAATTAAGTATCTTCAATATTTTTTATTTTAATTAAATATTCTTTAACAATTTCCATCATAGTAAATACAGATGATTAAACTACAGTAAAAATGTAATAATGTGATACCTAAGATTTATGAGTGATATCACCCAATGTCCAATTCAGGATGAAAATTCTACTAAATATTATAATTCACAACAGAGAGCCAGTTTAATTATTAACTAAGTAGCTGAGCCCTTAATTGGGTCCAAATGCTATGGATGGTATTTGTTCCCCCTTAACCCAAGGACACATACTTCATTAAGGTTTAACAGTGCTATATAAAGCTTTTGGTTTATTTGTGTGGAATTCCTTTCAAGTAAAAATAAGAGTAGTAAAGCTTACTCATTCACTTATGGTTCTTTATTCCTTAAGTTTCTGATATTTTTTTTTACTTGTCATCATTACATATTATGTGACAAGAGTTTTAATAAGGCTATAACTTGTCATCAAGTATCAATTAGAATATATTCATTTTCAAACTATCTACTTGTTTATTAATTTTATTTTTTTTGCATAAATTAGTCTATGATTATAATTCACAATGGCTTTCGGATCTTAATTTTTGTTGTCAGTCAATTACAGCAAGTTAACAACAATAGATGTGTAAATATCACTACATAGTATAAAACAAAGTCGCTTTTTCTGTCATGTGTGTTGTATGTCCCTATGAACGCTCAAATCTTTAAAACTACGCAACGGATTTTGATGCGGTTTTTTTTAATAGATAGAGTAACTCATGAGGAAGGTTTTTATGTATAATATCATCCATTAAATAGGAGACAAATACTGTTATTTTTGAGGTTTCTAATGTGATGTCGCAAATAATTACATTTTTTCCGCTTACATTGCAAACGCAGGCTGAATCCTACGAGATTTATCAAAATAATGTACTAAGTATTGTACACAATGAAAAGGTCTACAGAAAACTCCGCGATGGTATATGTCTATCTCTTATGGATATCCCACAATAACATTTTTTTGTCATTTACTTTTTACGACAAATAATGACTAATATTCGAAGCGATTTTAACCAATACAGCATTAATCCTTATCCAATTAAATACCTTAAATACATTGTTGATTTAATATAGATCTATTTGGCCTTTTACAGCATCTGATTTAAATCAATATTTTTGAAGATGTACAGATTTAAAAATTGCGGAACGTAGCGTTTACGGCGACGCGGCGCGGCGGCAGCGTGCCTATAAATAGCGCGTCGGAGGTAAATGTAAAAAAAGTAAATGTAAAAAAAAGTAAAAATGTAAAAAAAAGTAAAAATGTTAAAAAATTGTAAAAAAAAAGTAAAAATGTAAAAAAAAGTGAAAATATTGTGTATAAAAGATATTCCAAAGATAAGGAAAGGGGAATTGTTTTAAGTACTCCAAAAACGCGTGCGGGCTACGGGCAGTAAATGAATAAATCAAATCTACTGGATTGATTTTATCATTTTTTCAGTGAGTTACATATTTTAAACCCGTGCAAAGCCGGAGCGGGCCGCTATGTTTTTTATAAACAACGTTCACAGTTTTTCTGTAGCGTATTTAGCATATCAGCATTGCACCCGTGCGAAGCCGGGGCGGGTCGCTAGTAAATACTAATTCAACAATTATAAATGTATAGTTTAACATTTATAATTGTTGAATAGATACTATCACTTTCCATAGTCATTCAAAGCTGTATGAAATGTCCTAAATAAATCCTAAGATTTTCTCTATTCAAAAGTAAATAAATTTCCAATCAAGTAATCATTGAGTTGTCCAAGATTTTGTAAGGTTGATTCAAAAATATCAATCATATTGTGATTGGCATCAGATTAACCAGTTTGGTTGTTTGATCAACTACAAACATCTAGCAAGCTTGTCTATTGTTGAAATAATTGATCTGCCACATGCTTGGCAGTACCACATGGTGGATCAATTGGGACAAGAAGTCTGCTTGTGACTAACTAGGTTCAAAGCAATATGTTTTGCGATTATTATGCATTTTAATACTTTAAAATAATAAATTTTTAACTGACTTCTAATCTGATTCTGATTGAGGTATTTTTCTCCAAACATCATTATGCTATCTCCATTTACAAATACCTAAATGACTGAAGTATAATAAATTGTCCATTTACTTTACTGATTTGCATTACTGTCTTTTATTTATTGTTTTAGCGAGATCATAGTCATTATCACAATGTTAAAATACATTATGCAGCAATATGCACTGTGGTTTATAGTAGTTGTAATGTTAGAAACAGATAGGGTAACAAATAATGTTATTTACATCATCAAGGTAGTCAAAGAGGTAGCATACCATAAAACACATTTATAATCTTATAGCTACAGGTTGAGAAATAGACTGCTACATCGAACATCCTTATTTTGTGACAGATGTTCTAGTATGTCCAAGAATCTAACAAAAATAACCTTTAGCAAAGTATTTGTATGTTGATAGACTGTAAATATTTATTGGTACTTTGAAGCTGAGTAACAGTTATAGCAAACTATCTACCTAGGTACACCTGAACCAAAAAATTATTGAACCTAATACCTAATATCGGGTTTTTTTAATCACGGTGTAAAATTGTTTTACTATTTTTTTCCCTATCTCTTACCATGCCGATCGATGGCAGTGAGAATCATATTTTTTCAGATCAATACAAATCAGAAACCACATTGACTGAATTGTCGAAATTAAAGCCCCATCAGGGCAGGGACAGTTTGGTCTAGAGATTAAAGTAGGTTTACCCTTTAGACAGAGCGCATTTAATTTGAGCTTGAAATACCATTGTCCATTCTATATCAGGCCTTACAGTAATGTAGATGTAAAGTAAGACGTCTGAATTCTTGTAATTCATTGACGCAGATACAATTGAATCCATTATTTCCGATCATTAACAGTTTGTAGTAAACACTGTAATTTATTTACTTGCGAAGTCCCGCGATTTCATCCCGGTAGTATAATCTTATCCCAATAGTTCCATCGTCTGTTCGCAGAATTTACTAGTTAACGGGAGTACCGAGGCACTATTTGTCGTATATTGATTTTACTTAATGTTGACCTAATTCTAACAGAGGTATCTAAAGTTAACATTAACAGTGTTTAGTCAGAAAATTAGATTTCTGGATATCCATAAAACTAAAATTGGCAGTGATGAGTTGAAAAAGTGATTGCTATGCCAACGTCAAGTCAGTAATATTTTATAGTAAAATTTTGCAAGCGGCCCTGTTCGCATAAAAGTTTCGAAAGCACATTAATGTTGTATTCAGGTACAGAATCACATCACAGTCACATTGCGGGAATCTACATACCTACTCTGTTGAAATGTTGGAGCCGTAAGTTTAATTACTCTTCTTTACTTCCTGGATAATTTTAACTAGGTCTAAGACCTTATTACTCATGCATATATATTTCTTCTCTATGCGCACGGTATGCACCACGTTAATATTTTCTTGTACACTTGCCAAGTCTTACTAAACTTTACTATTGTACGGGCACCGCCTAAATTACTATAGTATTACAGAAACTCAAGTATGTAACTCATAATTTGATAAATTGATCCTACAGAATGTTACATTTCTCACCTCTGTGACTAGGCGTGTCGCATTATCGTTTTTAAGGGAACGTAAACCTATCTGATCTGGATATAAGTTGTTGGCTGCAAAAGTTCATCACCTAATTCCCCGATCAAAATTTTCCGATAAAGATGTCTAATTCAAATTGTAGGTTAATAATCTTGTACAGCATAGCTTCTAAATCATCTGAAATGCCTGCCGGTACTGACGTTACGGCCAATTTCTGTTTTATTCATCTGCTCGAGATTAACCGCTTAGTTTATTAGGTGTTTCACAGGTGTATAAGTTCAACGTAACGATGCCAAAAGTCGTAACATTAACTGACCCTTAAAAATAACAGCTTAATATCGATTGTTGTTGGTAATTGAACATAACTGAATGTCCGAGAACAATTGTCTAAAATGATTACTAAATAATCTATGTAATTCTTACCTATTTAATATAGTTCCTGCGACAGGAATATCCTAAAAGGTCTAATATAAAATCATAAAGTCATAGCCATCGAGCATTCTAATAACAATTCTTGATTACTTCTTTTTGCAAACATTCAAATACGAGAGTTGGGCTTTATTAAATTGGACACTTCCTTTGTTACGTACTGCGTATTAAGCTCCAATCTTAACGAAACAAACATCGCCCATATTGTAGGTAATGATTTGAGCTGTTACTCCTTCGTGAGTGACCGAGTGCTCCACCTGCGTCGCTATATTTAGTTTCATTGTGTGTTGGGTGTAATACATCGATCTACCGTGCAATTTAGAACTGTGTTCTTCTACGTTAAAAACGTATAATAGGCACTCAAGATAACTTCCAGTTCAACACGATACTTGATCAATATTCGAGTATAAATAAACTACTTACGTAATCGAATAACAAATTGCTGTTATTTTGTATTAGGACATTAGATAAAATGATAAAGGATATCTTACCTATTACTACATTACCAAATATGTTAAAAATTAACAAATAATATACGAAGTAAATATAAAATCTCAATGAACACAAAAAAGGATTCTCGTATAAAAGGTGTTGCTAAAATTGAATAGGCGCGGTATTGTGTAGTTTACGAGTTAATAAATATTAACTTGATTAGGCTGTAGCCGACTTGTTGAAGTTAATGTTTGTTCTTGTAAGTAATGGGTAATGCTTGTTTGTTACCTGTATAAGTAATCGCTAGCTTTGGGCGCTATTCGTTTATCTTATTATTTTTGCTATTACCTTTCTCTTGCAAAGCACAAAGCCTCAGGCTTTTATTTTGGTTTTGTCATGCGGTTTCGTTATTCTTTTATCTTTCCATTAGCAAATTTCCTAGCCCTTTTAGTCAAACAAGCCTTTAATTGGCTGAATACGTCTAATTAATTGGCTTTGTAGAGCTATCTAGTCAAACTGAAGAGCACTTCAAAGTATCAACTCTCGGATCGAAACCGGACAACACAGACGGCTGCGACTCCTTTGTTTTACGTAGAGATGAAAAATAAAATATTTTGATATAATTTTGATCTTGTTTTATCCATGCTTTAATATTATTATTTTTAGTGTTCTGACTAAGCCATTGGTTAATTAGGCCATTTATCAAATAGCAGTATTTACAAATAAAAGAAATATTTTAGAGTAGCTACATATTGGAAAGGGTACATATTGATTGGTGTAGCGTAGTCTCTATGAATAATATTTTATTGATTCACACAGCGGTTATTTACAGAGCGTAATATTTATCCTACAATACATTGAATAATTATGTTTATGACGTTGTCTACGTAAATAATAATAGATTTAATAAATGTCATTTCGTTTATTAATGACTACAAAATTATTTGTCTCCGCGCATGCTCGCGCTTTTGTTACTAGCCAGTAATAAAGATTTAACACTTTAGTTGTCGCATAAATTGTTTAGCTGATGTAAGTGGCACTACGTCGCCGCTATTAATATTGAGTGTAAGTAGAGTCGAGGCGCGAGGCAGCCACCAGACTCCTTGATGTAAGTTGTCTTGTTCCTTTATGATTATTCTTAATGCAGCCTGGCTCATAGCCAAGCTACATTAAGAACGATTACCTCAAAAGACAACAGCAATATAAGCCTTTGAATAAATACACCAGGCGCAACAGATTTTCATGACGCAAAGTCAAAAATTAATAAAATTAGTTAGCGACTAAATTTTCATACATTACTAATGTATTTCCTTTAAAAATATTTAAAACATCGTAACTTTATGAGTTATAATTATTTTTATGTTACATACTACCAAATGATCTGTAAACCAAAGATATGAGTGAAAATTTGAAATGTAGGAACTATACCACAATATGAAAGCCGTGTCCCAGATATGTCGGGAGTGTAGTCCGATGCAACTGGCGAACGGAAATCGGCTAGCGACAACATTGTTGTGCGGTCTCTCTTGTTCGACTTATGAAGTGCCGATACCTATAGCTACACCTATATAGGTACCTATACCTTGATCAAATCTACAGGGATTTACTCGAACAATTTAAATATTATTATTTCGAAAATCATAGACTTAAATCAGGTGTCAAAAAAAGAGTTTGGCTTATCAAAATAGAAAAAGTTATTCGGTCAATATGATTATTTGTATACGTTTTCCGTATCCGCTCTTGTCAATTATGCAAACTTGATATATAATTCTGATAAGCTTGTATCCATTTACTTTAGTTCGTGTAGGTAGTGATAAATCCTAAATGGGAAAGGATTTTTAGATTTTATATTATAGAAATGTCCACTCTCGGTTTTAGTAAGCGGATTATCGAGATTATTGCAAAAAGGATCCATATTACTACTGAAAATATACGCAAGGTTAATGTTGTAATTGACATAGGTTAAATTTATTGTTTTCTGCAGATAACTGACGCCATGGTAATCTTATTAAATAAGTATAATATTTGCTTTGTCCGCAGGCGATGAACGTTTGACCGCGCGATGGATAATCGTGATGGATGGAGTGGTGGAGAGCCGGTTGCGACCGAGAACTCAACTGATAGTTCCCGTGCCGCAGAACGCGACCGGGTGCGAATTGAGTTCTACGCTACCTATGACGTCATGACGGGCGTACGCATAGCTGCCACTCTTGGCGGCTTTTTTGCATTAATGGTATTCCTGATCGTTTACAAAAGCCGAAGCAAATCTGTGAAAGCCCTGAATGATCCTAAATTAGTAGAATTGGCTGAAGCAGTTGTTGCCGAGGAACAAGCAGTTGAAGAAGAAAGACAACTTACGGCAGCAATCGAAGAAGCATTGTCAGAACGTGCTCGATCTCGACCTTCAATAGGCGAAGAGCCTCCCTGGCCTCGGACAGCACGATTTGCTTCTTATGGAGGAGGCTACGGAAGCTTGTTAACGCCACCTCGTCGATTATCGACCGTTCGCGGCGATTCCCTTCCTGGTTCTGCCTTGCGTTTTGTAGAACGAAGGGTATCAGCCGGCCCTAGAGATCGGCGGCTCAGTTCCGCGACCTGTTCGAGCTCAGGGAGCTCATATTTAGAGAGACGTGGTTCTTCAGTGGTGTGTGCTTTGCAAGAACGCCGTTTGTCGCCATGTCCCAGTGAGCGACTCGCCCCTTTGGCATCTGTGGGCAGTGTAGGCCCGTCCTACGCTGTAGAGTGTGAATTAGCGTCAGTGGGTGCCGATTCAGTATTCGCGGAGGACGATGCAGATTCCACAGATGATGAAGTGGAACAATTTTCGACGGATAGTGGTGGTGGAGATGCTACATTGGTAGGCGAGTGCACCGAGCTTTCGAGCCGTCCCAACACAGCACTGCCACTGCAGCTAGACCGTGCTTCACATTCACGGGAAACGTTGTTCTAGTCTTTGCCAACGGTTATGTAACCGAAGGTTAAATTAATGTTAGTAAACATATTAAAATATCGGCATTTTATCATTTCCATAACGAATTTCTTTGTATTTTTACATATCATAAAATTTGACATATCGTTTAAACTTACCAAATTTAAATTATATTCAAATCATAATATATTTAAATAAAGCTCTATAATTTTATAGTACTACTGTTAGGAATACCTATTATTATTATTATCTGTAGTACTACTGTAGCTTTTCAGCAACAATTTTTTCTCTATTATGAGTAATGCTTGTAATTATGCTTTTTATTTCACTTAAAAGTGAAATGAATTAAAACGTCGATATTTTAAAATGTAATATTTGTATGTACATAGATTGTTTTTGTTGATAAATAATTATTAATTGATGTTTCATAATGTTGATGTTCCCAGACCACGCCAAATATTAAATTGTAAACGATTAATTATATATGTTGCGTATATACATAAGTAGCGAATTAGTTAAATTATGCTAATATGTGTATTTAATTTGCTAACGGCTGATCCATACAATAATCATAAATTCACGCGTTATAACATCAAGTTCCGCTGGTATTCACCATAGTGTTCGATTCGATGTAAAAGTAAATGTAAAGATTTGCCGAATTAGTCATTTGTAGTTACAATAAATTAATGTAATTATGTAATAGTTTTCGACGAATTTTAAACTTCTGTAAATTGCCACTCTATTTACAAAGTTTTCAACTCTACCGGGCTAACAGCCAACCCCACTGTAAGTGCGGTTGAGTAACAAACCAAAGCATTGCCGACTCACATGGTGTTTGTACAATGTAGATATAAACTTGTTAGGGTAGATAGTCGTCAGTGAAGTCAATTGCGAATGTGTATTTGTATTATTAATAGTATTGTAACTACAGTTTTACTTAGAAATCAAGGGCACAGAAGACCAATACGTCCTTTGAACAATAAAATATGAAGTTGGAAGCGGCCTAAGATGTTGCTCGTACCAATGTCATTTTCCAAGTAAACTGCCACTGTTCTTGTTAGTAACAATGTAACGCGGACACCGGGGTTTTATTGATTCTGGGTGTTTCGATCCCGCCACAGCCACACGCGGGCCCAGTAGATTGATTACGCATAAGTCGTTTTTATTACGATTTAGATTTACGTGTTAGTTTATGTAATGTTCGTTGCTCGAATTAAAAAGAGCTCCCTGTAGTCTGTAAAATGTTGAAATGTATGTAAAAAATTGTAAATATAAAACACAACTCATTTATTGTTTCATTTTTGTTTGTGTTGGTGCAGTATCTGACAAAACGTTTTTCTGAATTAACGATAATGAGTTCCTGATTTAAAAATCATACACTACTTATTTTCGTATCATAGAATAAATTTTCTATAATTATGGGGAGGTATTCAGCTAATACGCTATGTATGTGGATTTACAGAGGATCAATTGCAACCTAATAATCTCTATCTTTGCAAACCATTTTCGAGAAATTCAATTTTAAAACTTTTTTTAGTGTTCTTATTTTAAGTATTATGAAGAACTCATGTTAAGAACTCTATATGTGATTTCTACGTCAGTGGATAAGAAACGAAAGAGAGAATATTTTCCATATACTTACTTCGGAATATTTTCTAAACCACTAATGTTGAAGGATAAAAAGGTGCTAAGGTCAACCTGTTGTGCAATACAAACTCCGTACCCACCGGACTGTGCTGAGTATAAAAATCATAGAATCGATTTTGAACCCAGCGCAGAATACCGACCTACGTATTTCTTTTCAGGTAAGATAGAAAATGTGATAGGTAGGTAAACTTGTAGGCAAAATATGTTTGCACGTAGTAGGTAAGCAACAAGTAAATGCGGTAATTAATTACATACCTTGAAACAACTGTAGAATGTGAATAATTAAACACTTGGGAATTTAATTTAATTGTACGCAATAGACTGCAGAGTGTAAATAAAAACGTTTAAAGTTGCCGCGGAAACTTGACAGCTGTCAATATAATTATCTATGGTCTAGCTGCTTAGCGCTCTTATCTAGGATCAATAAACTGGTTGGTCGGTTCAGCTAAAGGATAGGTCTCTGTAAGTCTTTGTATACTAGGTCTGTGGTGTAACTATCCTGTTAACCTTTTAATTTATAACTATACAATCTACAGTACTCAACAAATAGAGACTGAGGTCATGATTTCTAGATGTTCCAAAGCAAAACTTAAATCAATGGAAGGCGCAAACAACAGTATTTATTCGCATATTAATTTTATCATGGTTTTATCGGTCATAGAATCAACTGCCTGAACTCTTTCAAGTGTGATGTTTAATATTTGGTTCCAAAAGTATTGTAAATCATGCATAAACGCGCCAAACATTTTTGCTTTAGTAACAATTACTTGAAATGCGGATACCAAATAATGTACCAAGATTGAGTTCTAACGATTTAGTATAGACCCAAATCTAGATGCACACGTGTTGATTGCGAAAAAGCTTTGGTGTCGAAACCTGTATTATCGACCCTGAACAGTTGATTCGTTTGGCTGAGACAGAACACTGTCAAAAAGACAAGACAGATAGTGTCAAAGTGTCAAGAAGTAGATTTGGTGGAGTGAGATCAGTCAATTTTGTAATTGTTAATTTCATAAGTTTACATTTTTGTGAATAGAAAATAAGCAGGAATCATGGACGACGATTTACCGACCGACTTCCAGGTCATCGTCGTGGGGACAGGTACGCTATATTTTCCTTATAAATGTGCACCGGTCATGATGGCGATAGCAGCCTACTTATCGATCCTTTTTTTACATAGCTGTCTAGTCATCAATTTTACATTTGAAAATGCTCTGATTTCATTCTTATTAGATTTGAGATGATCTTGTACTATACTTTGCCGTATTTTTTGGTACTAGAGACAATATCTAAGCATAGAAACCGCCCATTTTCAGGACTTAGTCACTAATTAAATATTTGCGAAGTGGAGCTGCTGTCATTGTCTGTCTGCATCGATGAAAACGTTTCAAAATGTTTGCTGTAAAATAATACCAAGCAGATATTTTACCCCAATTGAATGAATTACTTTTGTAGAAATGAATTACACATTTTTGTCCATTATGAACATAATAAATTGTTGTAATGTACATTTATAATTAGGGAAGAGTTATGAAAAAAGGAAACTTACATTCCAAATATCAAATTTGTTTTTTTTTTCATGTTCTCCTATAATTTTGTAATCAATTCAAGGTATAAAAAAAAACAAAAATGTATTTATTTTATTTTGATAAATATTAATTTTCTATTAAAAAGAAAATCCTGCCAACTAAACATTATTCCAGTCATTCAAGAAATTGTTAATTAAAGATGTCCTCCTTTCAACATAGTAGTCTTACATATTAGGTAACATAGTTAACCAACAGTCTAGCTTCGTAAAAAAAGACTAAGCCTTTTTAAAAACATTACTATGCCATAAAATATGCACAAAGCTTCCATTCATCCATCACCATCAGAGCTTTAACAGAAATGTCAAGGTGAATCTTATTGTGGGTTCATTGACCTTTTGCGTACCAAATCAGTTTGACATTTACCTCTTACATTTACCTTAGGTATGGTGGAGTCCATTGTGGCCGCTGCCTGCAGCAGGATAGGGAAAAATGTATTACATCTTGACTCAAGTGACCACTATGGAGGTCTCTGGGCCTCCTACAACTTTGATGGACTCCAGAAATTCATCAAGGAAGTCAATTCAGACCCTAAAAGACAGCTCCAGGTCTACAATTTAGCTGAAAAATGGTACATTGAGAAGTAAGTAATGTTCTAAAGATCTATTATCTAATAAAAACAATCAAAACTACTATTCATCAGTTTATTAATATTCTCTAAGAAAACATTTCCTATTAATAAATCTTACATGATTTAGTAATGAACTGATAATCCTTTCTCGGCAATCTTTTCTAATTACAGTAAATTAAAATTCAATGTATATTTGTTTTTAAACACATGAATTAAATGAAAACTGTGGTACTAGGGCATCAGCAGAAGAGAGCAAGGCTGAAGGTGAGGAAAAGCCAGAGGATGGTAAAGGGGATCCCGCCAAGAAAGTGTGGACCCAAGACAGCTTTGCTGCTGAATATAGGAAGTTTAATATTGACATGACACCTAAAGTAAGTTTGATTATGGATTGTACTTGATCTTAGGATGTTGTGTAATAACATCATGCTGTACCGTAATAGGAAGAAATGTAGTGGTTTTCTGGTGATAATTGTGGCAATATAAAATTGTTGTATAGTCAATATCAACAATGAATGTAAATTACATAAATGTTAAGCGTAATAACAACATTTGATTATACAAATGAGATACTGATCATAAAAATTTACATGTTACATGGCATGTAATAACACCGGTCTCTCAATAATTCTTACTTCGGTTAATTTCTTTAACTAGGTTCTTTAGCTTTTAACTAGGTTTTAGCTTAAGCTTTACCTTTTTTTTCTTTGTTTCTTTCTGATAAATCTTCTATACATATAGAAGAGTAAGTGAGTAACAAGGTTCTAGAGAGTAAAACAACTCGAGGAAAAGTCTTCTATTAACTAATTCCCATGATATAGTTGCTGTTCTCCCGCGGACCCCTCGTCGAGCTCCTGATTTCATCGAACATCGCTCGTTACGCGGAGTTCCGTTGCGTCACCCGTGTACTAACATGGCTTAGCGACAAACTGATGCCGGTACCATGCTCCCGAGCTGATGTCTTCGCGACTGAAGCTGTCGGCATCGTTGAGAAGCGACAGCTCATGAAGATGTTGACCTCCATCGTTGGATACAATGAGGAGGAGATGAATAATGAGTTTAAAGGTAGGTTGGAAGGTCTGGCTGCTGATAAATCTATATTGGTGTTTTATTTTGCTGTAGATTGTTTCAAATGGTAGGTTGGTAGTAGGTTAGCTCTTAAATTGCCTAAATACTCCTGACATGTTAAAATGTACAAGTTTTCAAAAGAGGTGTATTATGCATTTATTTCTAAATCCTGTATTTAATGTGCCACATCATTCATGTGAATGTGCAATGACTAGGGATCGTAAGTTTCAAAGGACAAACCAAACCTTTACTTCGGATCAAATCTCTCTAGCTTCTTTATATCATGGTTAAAATCATTCGTTTTACCATTTAGATTGGAACGACAAGACTTTCAAAGAATACCTAACCCACAAGGGTTTGACTCCGAACCTCATCCACTACGTACTCTCTGCGATCGCCGGCGGTACCAACAGCATGCCTTGCCTCGAGGGAGTCAAGGAGTGCAAGAAGTTCCTCATGAGTCTCGGCCGCTACGGGAACACGCCCTTCCTGTGGCCCATGTACGGCAGCGGGGAACTACCTCAGTGCTTCTGCAGGTGAGACAACATGAATTAATGATCATTGTGCCTTTCTTTGTATTCGCCTACTTCAAAATTAATAATAATAATCCTCCACACCGATTTCGGTAAAGGCGACCGCTTCGACTCTCTACTGGCGTGCGTGTGCCCGTACATGACTGATATACCCTATTTTGAGCGTAAAAGTCAAAAGGTACTTGTTCAAAATTAAGGACAAGTACCTATATTAAACTGTTACGGTTGCATTGCTGAATTAGATGGTATGTTCTTTTTATCGATCTTTATATGCAGTCGGCTTAATATTTTGTACGAAAATTATATTTGAGTTCCAGCTCTAATCAGTGCCATGGATAAGAACGATCGATCATCACAGTGTTATTTAGTGCCGAACAGGTTTGTTCAGCAATATAACCGTAACATACAAGTTTATGTTGATACATAATTCGCAGACAACATAACCACTAGTTACTACCGAAACGATGACTCATACTTTTATTATAAGATAATTTTTCGGTAATTTGATAGGAATGTGAACCAAACCGGTGTACAGTGGCCAAGAGATATAAAAATATCAATTGTTGTTGCAAAAAAAGTCCACCATGAAAGTGGCGACTCAACGGTTGCCGGTACAATGACCCAAATGTGCACAACTCGACTACGCAAACAAAAATGAAGCAACTTTCTAATGTTGCATGCCGCACGATTTAAGATATCGTAACTTAAAAACCAAGAATTAACTGATAGATTTGTTACCTAATTAGTAGGATAGTATCCTTCAGGTTCAATTAACAATAAACACATATAAACATATACTCAATACTATTCAATACTCTACGGACTCTCTAAATCGAAATTATATTAGTCGATAATTACATGACGCTGTCTATTTGGTGATTCATCCATTCTCACTAACCTTAAATCCGTAGCAACCAGAAAACATGTTTAGCATGTTGGCATTCCCGTTTTCATATTAAAACCACTATCCAAAAACACGTCGTAAAATATGAGCAAACATTTCATAGAATGAGACTTTCCAGACATGGAAAATATTTTATAATTTTAGGGTTAACGTTCCACGTTTTTAATAGCCCCTTTAAAATTCTCTTGTCATCTTTCTGCTTAAAACGTTAATGTTCGACCGATTAGTTTGTTTCCTGTTATTTCAGAAGTTTAGGTCTAAGGTAATAAAGACGACAAAACATATGCGCCGGGTCAAAAATAAACAAACGTTTATTGGTACGCTGAGTTTTTAATGTTCATAAAACTATTGAACCGGTTTATTTGTGTTTTTTGCAAGGTTATTCGCCGGGAAGTTTATAATTAAAATTCGGCAATTGAGATTTAGCTTACTTTAAATCGATCTGATCATTACAATAAAATAAAATACTACAAATTGGTGTTCTTTGAAACCGCATATTCTAATCGTTTTGTTTGCCATAAACATTTTTGAATAGCGGAAGCTTATGAACGTTCTCCGAAATAACGAATATCATTTTTTTATTAGGACTATCTAAACCAAATGATCAAAAAATTTCCACTATAGTTTTCCATAAATAAATAAAAAAGAAAAATGTTTAAATTTTAGATTGTGCGCGGTATTCGGCGGCGTATACTGTCTGAACCGGCCGATCGATAAGGTGCAAACGAAAACAGCTGACGACGGGAAGACGGTGGTGACCATCGACAGCAAGTCGAAGACTCTGAACTGCGACCACTTGGTGATCGGGATCAACGAGTGCCCTAAGGACTTGATATCTCCGGAGCCGGCGGAGAGCTGCGACATATCGAAGGCAGTATTTATTACTAATGGGTCTATCATGAAGAGTGATAAGGAGCCGCTGACGTTGCTGCGTTTCCCTCCCCTGTCTGACGAAGACAACGCAGTGACCGTGCTCGAGGTCGGCCCGGCCACCGGCTCCTGTCCCAAAGGCCTATGTAAGTATTGCACATTACTTAGCACATCGTTAACGCCAACAGTTAGCATTTTTTGAACATTCTCTCGTGACCTTAATGTGTACTTTCTAATAAATCTTGTCTAGACATTCATGAAACTAATTAGGATGTGAAGTATTACACATTTGTAATAAAAAATATTTCTTCACGAAAATTTGTTCGCTTATATGCAACTAACGACCCTAGCTTCGCACGAGTGCATTACTGTTGTACTATACATTTAAATCTTCCTCTTTAAACATTCTACCTATTAACAAAAACCGGAACTAAATTCATTGTGAAGTTAAAGATCTAAGCATACAGGGACATAGAGACAGCTGGTAGACAAATAATGTAAAGGTAAAAATTTATTAACTCATTCAAATTACTATTAAACTAGGAAACAGTAATCCAGAAAATAACTGTCAAATTAGCTAAAATTGCGCTTGTTACCGTATCAGTAACGGTATATTTAGGCACTATGATTCATTGTCTGAATCACTCTTGACCTAGAGACATGCAAAATGCAATGAGGAATTAAAAGAAAAACACCGACGCGACGCTGATAAACAAAAAACCAGTAATTATTTGTTTTCGAAGAAGAAACAAACTAATAACGAGAATTCAATAGTACTTCTCTTTGTGATCAAATAAATCTTAGTTACACAGCCTACATAAACTGATTTTATTTGAACGTGAATTAAGACTTAGTAGTTAAAACTTCAACCAGCCGCCGAAGTACATCGGTAAGAATTCGTCCAGGGTCACAATCACATTTAACTTTTTACAGCTGTTTTTGTGAACGTTTCGCCGGTAGCACGTACTAGCACGTACTAGCACGTACTTCAATCTCTTTGTTGTGTGTGAGTCATACGAAAACACTCCGTCCAGATGTTTTAATGGGTTTTTAATTAGCATAAGGTATCCCCGAATGTATCATGAAACTAATTTTATAAGTAACACTTGGCTGATACATTCGACCTATTTTTCGTTCGACCTCGATGTTCCGTTATAATAGGCAGTAAACTCGATTGGTATAATATTAAATTTGATTGATTTATTTATTGTTTAATGAAATACCTTACGCTTGTATTAAATTAGAAAGGACTTGGGTAATAAACCAAATAACACATCCGTTCTTGCTGAAAAAATATACTGCAAGAACCTTAATTTCAAGTATTTTAAGGTCATATTTAGCCTAATGCTAATCAAAAACAAAAACTGTTTATCGTTGATTGCTGTAGTCAAATCTTTCACAAATGAGGTGAGAGAGGCTTAAATGCATTCCAGAAACAACTGTTAAAAAAAACTTTACTTGGAAATGGCGAACCACACAACTTAATTCATTTTATATTAAACTGAAATAAATTAAAACTAAATTATACAAATACTTATTTATTTATTATAATAATTATTATAATAATCTCATTTTTCAAAAACCTCCCACCGTTGTAGTTGGAGTTTACTTCTTAACAGTCTTTCCTTACTAGCTCTCTGAAAAAGTAACTATAATATCTCATCATTCCCCTGCTCTTATCCCAATTACTATTTGTGGTCAGTACAGCATGTCTTCTTCTTCCACACGATCCTATCTGTCATCTCGCAAGTCATAATATATCTAACCACTATATTAAACGTTGCAGTTGTGGTCTACTTCATCACCAATAAAGTGAAGGATGCGGAGAGCGACCTGATGCCCATTGCAGAAAAGATCTTCGACATGTCCGGCGGTGATCAGACTGCTGACACTGAGAAGCCCAAGGTAAATATATTCAGTCTAGTACACTAACTAAAATATGATGATCAAATAGGAAGACCTAGAAAAAGGTCTTGGTTTAAAGTAAAGGTTCATATTCAATCTACTCCACACTAACTGAAATATGATGGTCAAACACAAATGGAACTAGAACAAGGTCTAGGCTTAAAGTAAAGGTTCATATTCAATCTACTCAACACTAACCGAAATATGATGGTCAAAGACAAATGGGAAGATCTAGAATAAGGTCTTGGCTTATAGTAAAGATTCGACTGGCCTGGTAGGTGCAATGTACGGCAATGAACATTGTGCGGCAAGATTCCCATGTCCGCGAGACGTGCTTAGGGTTCTATTTTCCATCCCCGCATGTGATAAGTAGGTATTTATGTGATCCAAAATTGCTTATTCTAAATTTCCACACTTAAAACAATTTTCGTTGTAAATGATTGTAAAAACCCCTGCAACTCAAAGATTCATTACAGATACCCATTGTTAAAAGTGGGGTGGAAAAGTCGGTGCGCGCCGTGGGGATCGAACTCAAAACCTCTGACTTAGCAGTCCTACGGTCTTACCACTAGGCTATCTCAGCTTCAGTATAGCGTTTATGAGTATACGAAATAATCAACTTCCTGAATCAAAGTCCGATCGTTATGTATATTATATTAGTATTACCAGGAAAAAGATCTCATAGAAAGATCCTCTAAGAAAACAATAGCCCAGTGACAAAACACCCGCTTTATTTTATTGGCTAATATCAGTCTTGCACCCCAATGTGTTTTTCGATAAACTGCTAAAAAAAGTGTTGTTAAATTGAATACACTAAAGCATGTGATATGTCTTTGGAGACAGTAAAAAACCTTCTATAAGTTTTTGCGTAGCGTTTGCGCTGTAAGCCTCAAATGTAATTTGAGAACACATGTTTTATAATTATCTAGTAATGACCTTAACAGATGCTTGTAATGTACTTGGATTATTGTAGTGCACATGTTACTTTAGTTATAGTATTCGTAATATTGGGACCATATGCCAGTCGCAATCATATGGAATAGTGTTAGTGATTAAGCCGAGAAAATCATAATTAAAGCTAAGTCTATGCTGTGGATCACACAGGATTAAAGATGGTTTATTTACCCTGTAACGAAATTAATACATTCAACGCGTGTTGTACTCAAAAGACCCAGACACAAAAAAAAATGCACAATCATTGGTGCATTACAAACATACTTATCCTATGCAAATGGAGGCAACGGAAGGCGAGGAGGTTTTGAGTGCTCCAACCTCGATCATGGCGCAGTGGTTACAGACGCGGTCCCCTAAACAATTCGGCCACGAGTGCAGACATACACATTTTTTCCGTTTTTTTAGACTATGTAGTCAATATATTAACCGTGTGCTATTGTTGCAGTGCTTGTGGTCGTTGTTCTACAACGTGAAGGACACGAGCGCCCCCGTGGCCAGCACTGCGGACAGCGTGCACGTCTGCTCCGGACCTGACGCCGGACTGGACTTCGATCGCGCCGTCGAACAGGTAAACTTACAGATTTTTTTTTATTGGATAAGATCTGTGTATACATATTATGATAATACAAGATACACCCAGTAGCATTTGTAATTGAAAATGTTGAAAGGAAGTAATATCGTAACGAATATAAAGAAAAAAGTACATAACAAGGTGGAGTCCCTCTAGTTTTCAGTCAATCTTTACCTAACTGTTAAAAGCCTATTTTAAGCAATAATCCGGGATAGACAAACAATCTGGAAAGATATAAATGTCTTAAATCACCCAGTAGGGCTAGTTGATACCTAGCCAGAATCGTGCAGACCATGCGCGAGCGATCAGTGACTCTGGTTTTGACAGTAAAAAGGGGCCCAGGGTGTGACCAGTCATTAGAGTTTCACCCCCAAAACAAAAAAAAAGGCTATTTGTTACTCTATTATAGTTGTAGTAATTTTAAGCTACTTTAGGTGTGGTGAAGGTCTGTAAAATTCGAAATTTTAAAACAGTGGAACTGGAACCTTCAAGTCTTGGGGTCTGGTTTGGTCTGTCTAAAAGGAAAAAGTTGACTTCATAACATTTCATGGGTTTCGAACAGCTCTGTTCAGATATTGTCATATAATGCTAGAAAGATCTTCATGTGGGTGACATTAACTAGAGGGCGTTGGTGTGCATATTCGCACCAAGAATTAACTCAACTGTCTATCAAAAGTAATGGTTTACTATACATATCTACATTGGTTCTGATTTCGGACACGTGCCAAAAGCGCTATAGGAATTAATAAAGACACAAAATAACCTTGAACTTGACGTACGGTCTCTGCGGACAAATGTGCAAAAAAACATAAATAACTCTTTTCCTTGTTTCCAAAAAGATATAATATTACAAAAAAAAGGAATGTAGGCAATGTAGGCATGAACATAATAATATAAACCAGTCCGACGACTGTCGTGATAATAATTATAAAACATTTTCATTTTAAACTACTACGTCTTTGGTATATTGTATTTAGGAATGCACGAGTAATTGTTATGTGCAAGGTCTAGACTTAAACAGATGTCATGGCAATATCTACAATAAGCTAATAACAACGGTTGGGTAACGAAGCATTAGTTTGGTTAATATTGAGTTGAATAGCTCTTTGCTCCATTGAAGCTAACTATTGAAGTTTTACACTGGACTTCGCTTTTGAACTAACGTATAAACGAATATTCACCGCATGGAGACAAAATACTAGTTACAGTAGTTAACGCAAAATATTTAAGGAGACGTTTAATATTACTTAATAATCATTATAAACGATGTGTACAAGAAAACGTATTAGATACAGTAACATAATATCTAAACTTGAGTAGTATTTAATAAAATCTGGTATCTCATGACGCGAAATATATTTCCGTAGTACTAACAATGAATACTAAAGTCTCCTCTCTTAACTAATATAATATAACTGCTTTGCAAAATCATTCCCGAAATATGGAGACGCTGTTTTTTAGCAACAACGTTAAATTCACCTATAAGCTTGGATCATGCATTATTGCAACAGCTGAGCAAACATCATATAAATGTTTGTATTTTAGCATGTGTGGATCGCAGACAACACATCGTCACTGAGTTATCTATCTATCCGTACAGTCAACATAAACATATGCCTTTGTTGCAGAAAAATAAGTAATAAAACTTTGTTACTTAAATTTGGTACATATTAAGTTATTAACATTATTCAAGTTCAATACAGGAATGATTGACTCTTATATTTGATAATATAAGAATGTTTTGTATTTCACACCTAGTTACTATCCGAACTTTAAACACGATAATAATTAATTCTAGACGGTTATCTATTTAATGTTATACATTCCAGAAGCATGTTATTATATTAAAACACACTGCTATCGTAAAATAATATTTATAGATTAATGTCCAGCTAATCAAAGACAAAGACTACTTAATTATTGTTATTTCCAATGAAAACACGGCATTCTCACCCATAATTAGTCATAAACTATAAGCTAGTACTTCATTCTTAGTAACCTATATAAACTCCATGCTACAGACTTCTTTAGAATATTACAGACAGTTAGATATAAACATTGTTTACTGCCTATGATCACGAAACAATTCAATTAGTCGATGGAATCGTGACCTCTCACTTTCAAGACACCAGTGTCACATCCTAGTCACGTTGTGCAACATGTTTTTAGCGATAACTTATTATTTTTAAATGGGACCGGAATAAAAAAAATATTCGGCAAACTAGTTTACCTACCTATGTGACTTCTATTGATAATATATCAGTTAAACGAGTATGTTTTTTTAATTCGCTAATGTTTAATGTTTTTAATTATTTGATTTCGATTGTAAGGTATGACAATTTTAGGGTCCTGTGGAACGATATATTTTGATTTAGTAGTAGAAGAGTTTGCATAAGTACAAAATTATTGATCATGGATTTAATAATAATAGATAAGATATCACACACTCTTTAATTGTTATTAAATTCGCCTTATCGCAGTATGCTTTTAATTTTATTCACTGTATGATGTGCCGACTTCTAATTGCTTTTTGCGCATCTGAATCGTTATCATAAGAAAAATAGCAAATCTACATTTTAATATTTAAGAGTCACAGCTCGATTGTATTATGTGGCATATAAGAAATAATACAAAGTGAAAAAAAAATCTTATTGATGTAGTATTTTCAAACGACTTCTAAAAGAAAGAGGTTCTCAATTCGTCGTATTTTTTTTATCTTTTAGATTTAGTGCAACTACGGGCCCTTGTGTACGAAATGCGTCATGACTTGTCTGTTTTTTTGTTCGTATTATCTTATTAAATTATCTCGATGAGTATTTCTAATATACATTATGTTTATGAGTAACGATTACATTTAATGTAAACATAACATTTGAAGTGAACTTAGGTAACGTTTTTAATAAAATTGTTGTGCAACTTTTAATTAAAGATTGAAATAATTAATTACACTATTAATAACTACCAAATTTATAAATTGGAGTTGTGGCAATTTGACAATAGTACTCAACTATTGTATAATTTATTATAGGTTAAAAACAGAACTGTTAATAGTCCTAAAATGTTAAAACCACGCAACGTTTTTCTCTGCTAAGTGTAAAGTCTGTATGAGAGATACCAATAATAATCATTTGATAGTTGATCTCCAATGTAGAGGTATCAGCCAATTACACGGTACCTTTTCATCTAGAAATTGTCAAAGTGCCGATATTGTATACCAGTAATGTGAAACTTCCTGCTTCTTTAATATTTATGATAAGTTATCATAAGTACCTAAGGCAAATTTTAAAAAATGTTGAGGTAGTCCTCTTGTTATGCGAGCGAAGCTTATACCGCGACTCGATTCGAAAATTTTGACAACTTATAATGGGCGTGACTATCTCTCGAACGATGCGATTTTTCGATCGGTCCTAAAGACTGGCCATAGGGAAAATAGCTATCGCTATTTGAAAATATGAAATAAAATAAAGTTTACTTATTAATAAATTTATTAAGCACGTATATTGGCAAAGGCTGTCAAAGATGTGATCTCTGCCTACCCCCAAGGGAAAGAGGCGTGACGTTTATGTATGTATGTAGGCTGTCTAAGACTATATATAATAAAGTTTCGAATAAATCTGATCGCGCAATGCGAATTTATAGAACAATTATGTATGCTGATTTCTAGAAACCCACTTCTATTGTTATTATAATTCTTCGTGGCATCAACTCGCTTGCTTAATCAGGTTCATCAGCCTACTATAATTACCGGAGCTAAAAGAAATTATTCTGTTTTGATAAATATTTTAGTTTTTATAATTATACGACGTAGATAAATAAATTAATTGGTTATACTAAGATATTTTGTGTGCACTACCAATAATTGTCTTTGTGTACGTACTGCGTACGTTAGTGACCCAATTCGTAATGCTCATTAAGGAACAAACATTAGCACTGATAAAAATATGGGTAAAGACTGAGAGTAGCTTATAAATTTAGCACAATGATTTCTTGTATACCTAATGTGAATAATAATTTGATTTGAACAGGCTGAGCAGATCTTTAAGAAGATCTGTCCAGGCCAGGAGTTCCTGCCGCGCGCCCCCGACCCAGAGGAGATCGTGTTCGAGGATGACGTGACGCACGGGCCGGAGTTCCAGCGCGAGGACGAGGACGCGGAGGGCGACGCGCCCAAGGAGTAGGCGCCACGCCCGCGCCGCGACACCAACCTCCTCAGCACGTTTGAGCGAGTGCCGCATGGCCCTAGAAACTGTGGATGGACCCAATTTATACCGACACACATTCGCCTCAGCAGACACAGAACAAATCGCTAATTGCATATCGCACCAAAAACAAAGCTTTGTATCAACTGTCATATCCACTCCTTCCTAGGTCCACGAGTTTATTGCTCTAGAATAAGTGATTATCACAATTTCGATATCGATTGTTTTAAGAATTTTTAAACACGCTTAAACGTGCTGAATGAATTCAGCTAAGATGTAATCTCAGTAAGAGTTATACGCTTTGGTCGCTTGACTTCGTGCATTCCGACTGGTGCGTTAGGTTCGAGTAAGATGATATGGATGTCGTTACAACATGAGCACCGTCTTAACGAGTGTGTTTATCGAAATTTGAGACCTGCTAAGCTTAAAGACTTACATTCATTCCAAACTAATGAATGAGACGAAGTTCCATTACTAGTTTCAACTTTTTATATAAAAAGGAGTACATAATTCGAATAGTTTATAATTTAGCGTTGTACTTAGCAGGTCGTTACCAACATCTATCTATGGTCTGTCAGGGTAGATAATTATCAGCTGGGTTGTCTTGATATAGTCGGCAAGATCAACTTAAAGCATTTGAGGCTAACAATGTAGCAAACGATATGGTTGGCTGAATAACTATTCTAAACAGGCAACAGTTAATCAGCCAATATCACGCCAAGATCTTATTGAAACCGGTGTAGTACTGACTTGATATCAATTTTAGGTATTTAAAGAAATATTTGTAATACCACACGGTTGCTATGCTCTCTAGATCTCATTTATTTGGCAGTATTGAGGATTAATGTGGTTTGCTTTACGACATAGAAGTATTACGATACAAGACGAAAATGTTACGCGTAATCACAGTAATGCAGATAGCTAGGATGCAGTTTTAAAATGTTAAGCATAACATTTTTGGACGCACCAGTCTAAATCATAGATTGTAGCACATATAATTTTTATTAAGTTATTTAGCACTTTTATGATATTTATTGTCAAATAATAAAAATAAATAATCATGCCTGCGCAGCTTGTGCATTTATAATTCCATTAAATTGTGATTATTAGAATATTTGTTGTTTTCTTGTCATTTATTAACACCTACACCTTTAACACGACATTAAGTGCTAGCATGTTCTTATCAATTAATTTTACATAAAGATTCTATTAAAATGAAGCATTGTCTCAGACAGGGTAAGGAAAACCAGTTATTTTAATTCACACTTTATTATTAAAAGTTTGTTTCTTATCACAAAGCAACATTAAATTGCTTAATTCATAAACACCAAGAAAAACATGATAAAATATTAAATGGAATACTCTGTTGCAATGGATAACATATACTTATATATTTAAATTTTAACACTAATTACATTCAGAAACTTACAATATAAAATGATTACTTCCTCAAAAATTAACTAGATTTTCTCTTATAGTCAGATATACATATATTGGTTTTAATTTCATGCCTGTGACATTATGGCACATTTAGAATAATCGTTTTTCATATGAGAATAAACTGTGAACATTGCCTTCCAACTGTGCAGAGTATGTCCTCTTCATAAATCGCAGCTCTCCAGAGTAGCTCATAGCACGTAAAATACCAACTGATCGAGCTCCAATGTCTTGGCAACTGTGTTGCATACCTGCTTGCAAGTATGGGAGGTATCGCAGGACAGAGCCCTTGTCAACAATGCTTCCACTAACTCCCTGCGCCACTCTGTGCTTGTCAGACTCCTTGTGGTAGTACCTGCTCATTGCAGAGCCCTTTCCATCCTTGTTCTCCATGGCTTCTAAGCTGCCCATTCCCCTGTACTTCTTCAACCTGACTCCATCAGAGAAGAAGTATTCTCCTGGGGCTTCTGATGTTCCAGCAAGAAGAGAGCCCATCATGACAGTGGAGGCTCCCAGTGCTAATGACTTGACAATGTGTCCCACTGACTGTATTCCTCCGTCAGCAATAACTGGTACATTAAACTGCCGGGCGTAAGAAGCCACTTGGTAGACTGCAGTAGCTTGAGGACATCCACAGGCCATGACTTCTTGTGTGATACAGATGGAGCCACTGCCCATACCAACTCTCAAGGCATCAGCACCCGCATCAATCAGATTCTTAGCTTGAATTCTTGTCACAACATTACCTCCTATAACTTGAATATCAGGATAAGTAGTTTTGATAAACTTAATCATTTCAATTTGATATATTGAATTTCCTTGTGATGAATCAAGAATAATAACATCAACTCCATTACTGACTAGTAACTTAAGGCGGTCCCTGTCTGACTCACGGGTTCCAATAGCGGCACCAACTAATAGCTGCTTGTTGGAGTCTTTAGAAGCATTGGGGTAGCTGCGAGCTTTCTTTAAGTCAGTCCTAGCAATAAGGGCTACCAACTCTCCGGATCCATTTATTATTGGTAATTTTCCTTTCTTGCTTTTTTCTAGGATGTAATTGGCATCCTGTAAGGTGACACCAGACTGTGCAGTAATCATATCATCTATGGGTGTCATCACTTCTTTAAGACTTAATTGTGGGTCTCCCTCCCTGAAGTCAATGTCTCTGGAAGTCACAATACCAATAAGGCGTCCTCCCAGTTTACCATTTTCAGTGATGGGGTATCCAGTAAAACCATTTTTCTTCTTGGCTTCAATAACGTCAGCAACAGTATTTTCGGGGCCCATGCATACTGGGTCCCTAATGAAACCATGTTTGTACTTCTTTACTTTGTGTACTTCATTGGCCTGGTACTCTGGAGTACAGTTGTGATGGATGATGCCGATGCCGCCGCAGAGAGCCATCGCTATCGCCATGTCGGCTTCGGTCACGGTGTCCATAGGAGCGGATACTAGCGGCGATTTCAGGTTAATTTTTTTCGTAAGCGGGGATGTTAGGTCGACTTCTTCAGCGGTGAAATCTATGTATCCCGGCAGCAGGAGGAAGTCATTGTAGGTGAGTCCCTCTCTGTTGGCGAAGATATCCGACGCGGACAGTCCGTCGCGGAGATCTCCTTCGGCCTTGGTGGACATGTTTGCGGGCACGTGGACTGGACGGTGCGATCTGTAGCGTCCGTACGGATACCACAACCGTACACAGATATATACACTTGCAGTATATTCTTCACATTCAATACACTAAATCTGATATATGATCAGTATAGTACAGAACAAAATCGCACACGTGGTGTTTCTGTTTTAACTCTTGAAACTGGTTTTGTACATTAACCTCAATGTTACTGAAGCTATAGTTGCTTAGTTAAATAAACTTGGCGTGGTAAATGGTATATACTCTAAAATAGATTTTCAAAAAAATAAGTACAATATCTACAAAAAGAGTTATACCGGCTACTCCACGTTCTATTGAAATGACACTGACAATTGACAAATTCAATTCAGTGTTACTATATTTGTACTGTTTTTTGGGATGCCAGCTCATATTTTAAAATTGACATTGTTTATCTGAAATTCAGGGAGATCATAAAAATAGGGTAAAATAAAATACCTTCTATGAAATGTTTCATAAATTTTGGTTAATGCATATAAAATTTACGTTTTGTTTTATTCATAAGTTAAGTGAAAAGTAGCAGGCAAAATTATGAAATATTTCTAACTATGTATTGAATAAAATAGTACCTAATAAATCGTGTTTACGGATTTGTAGTTTTATTGTTATTTTTTGCAGTCTTTCTAATCTTAAAATACTTTATCAGCATAAATTACTTTAGCCATGACCATAAAAGTACAGAGGAAGTGCATATTTTTGGGTAGATTCAAGAATTGGCAAGTCTTTCAGATATGGTTATTTTCATTTTTTACCAATCAATCAATTATTATTAACTACCTTAGTAAATACTATAATCGGTTATAGCACAGCTAATCACAAATCACAATAGAATTAATGCAAGTAGTTAATTCGAAGTAATTTCTTTGCTTCATTTAAAAATATCTAGGACTTAATGTACTGTGTTACAAAAATAACAAAATTAATCAAATGGTAAAAGCAATTGCTATTTCACAAAATTATTACATGTTCTTATATCGTGCGCCACCTAGAACCATTTGATCACGGTCCTCCTTAGAAACAGAATTTAAAATACTAGGCTGTTCGCCTAAACACAGTCTACTTTCATAACGTACGTTCCTGAGTAAGCTCATACTGGTAATAGTGAAACGTAGTCATTGCGGCCCGTATAAATAATACTAGAACTTATTATCACTTAGGTATATGTGCCTTTCTCATCTACCTACTGATGTAATAAGCGATACTAAAGGCATTCATAATGATTACCGAACTCAATTGTTGGGAGATTAGTACGGTTATTCTTAACTTAGATATGTATATTGCTCTTTATAAATTCCAAGGCGCTTACATAGAATCTGAAACGAAAAAGTCTGTTAAATTAAAGATATATGATGAATCTTTCCAGCTTCCTTCTTTCTTAAAAAGGCCAAACTAAACGAGATTACAACTTATAGTTCTTTCTTAAAAGGGCCTATCCAAACGAGCTTACAACTTATAGTTTACTCGGAGATATTTACTTACTGACCTACTCAGTGGGAAAGTAGACATTGTGATATGACAGATATTTGAGTCAACTGTTGTTCTCGTATTACTGCGTTTCTCTTGGGGTTCCATACCCCAAGGGTAACTAAGTATTACCTCCCCCCTACCATCTTCACTGTCAGTCTGATTATCTGGTAGCAGACCTACCGATTTATTCGCATAGGCGCTGAGAGCATCTTCATTGCATCGTTGTGTAAGAAGTTATGACTTCAGTCAGCCAATTACTATGGAAGTCAGAGTGTTCAACTTCAATAAAAACTGACACATCGCAGCCCTTCTGGGTTCTGCATGCAAAGGGTAAACCGTGACCCTACTACAAAGACTTCCTTGCCAGACTGTCAATCACCAGGCTGTGAATCAGATCAGTTTTACTGTTGACTTTTTCAGAGACTTTTTTTGCTTAAAAATAGATTAAGGATATAACTATTTAATGGTAAAAACAGTAAAAAATCATGTTTGTTGTATAGTAGCAAACATGTGTTTTTGCTTTTTTTGTGGATAATGGTAAGGTACTCTTCCTGCGTAAGGTAAGCTGATGAATTCTACTCGGTCGGTTCGACATCGACAGACCTTCGTCGTCGAACGAGGGCCAAAAATATTCCGGTCCCTCTCTATTAGTATCTATACTACCTACATAACAGTATCTACTGGACTGGAAGAGAAATGGGAATGCTAGAAAAATCTATTGATATTTTAATGATACTGAACCTTTTACTAGTGAATCCAATTCGTACCTATCTGGTTTACTTGAGGTTTATTTTCTCCTACACGATCTTGTATCTTGTAAAACAAGTTGGGTTAGGCGTATGGTTATAGACCACAAGTCACAGTTAACAAAGAATTACGAAAGTAGATCTTATTTCCTTATAAATTAAGGTGCTGTTTACGTCAGCCATATCGCCGATGAACGAACTTCTTTGAAGTAACCTGATTCCGCAGAATTTATTAAATCTATATTTAGCTTGTCAGCCCTACATTCTGATGTGGTTAAAGTGCGTCACACTTAATAGTTATGAATACAATATTCCGCTGGGTATTTTTTGCCAAACTGAATAAATTGATTTGCATAAATAAATAAAAAGAAATGAGATAACTTTCTAGGTAGGTAACTATTACGCTCTTTAACTTTCCTTTCTAATAAGAAGTCTGTTAAAGAACGTAACAATTTAGTACAAGTATGTTTTAGCAGAATATGTTATGATAGATGGATTGAGGGAAAAACATATTTGTTTTTACCCGACTGCATCAGAAGGGTAATTTTTTAAATTAATTGTGACCTCAGTGGGTTTTCAAGAAAACACTTAAAACTGCTAGAACAATAAATGCTTAATTATAATATAACTATAAAAACTAAGCTTATAAGATTCCGTGCGGTTTAAAGCAGTTAAAAACATAATTAACAAGTAGTTATTTAGATACACAGGTAAATAACAAAACATTGTGTTCTCATACAAGGAAATTTAATCACATAACATGACATGTTGTTTATTTCTAACTGATAATTTATTCTCGAACCTTGGTTTACGATAACCGACCGACTACATGGGTTCGCTGTACCACATAAGACCATAAGACATTACGTTGGTATCTGTAAGCCAATTAACGGTGCACTTCTAGGAATTCCTTTTTCCACCACTCTTGGCCACTAGCGAGTTAAGTCCTTTCATTAAATTAGGCTCATGTCACTAGTCCGCTTTCACACACTGGCCCTGCACTTTTACATAACCTTTAGGGCACTCGTCTCCGACGAACGACGATCGTGGAGGCACTTCTATCTCATTTTCACTTATCAGTGCTGTTTTCATTGTATTACTATTGGCCATTTCACTATCCACACTCACTTTTGCTGGCTTAGAAGTAAATATATTGTCATTTGTTTCGAAGGTCTTGTTGTAGTTTAAGTCTTCACTGTTTTTTTGTTCGAAGGTGTCGTTAACAGTATTGTCCAAAGGTCGATTCATGTTGACGTAAAGCTTCCGTTTCTGTTGTTTCTCTGTCACGGTTAGCTGCGGAAGGTTGAGGTTGACACTTCCGTCGTATATTTGCGGATGTTGGCGAGTAGGCGGCCTGGGGGCGTTGGTATAGAGGCGTGGTGGCTGCGGAGTCCGGGGTTCACTGTACTCTCGATGAGGAATTCTTTGGTCCGTCACAGGGACGGAAGGACGAAAATTTGACACTTGAGAGACGTCTATCCCTCGGCAGTGGATTTTTCCTACTGCTAATAAAGCGAACACAATAGGCAATGCAGTCATGATAGCCGATAAGGTTATTGACAAATATTTGGTACTTTAAATTGACTTAGTGGTTAGCTTCTCTAGTTAATAAAATAATTTGGTAAACTTATAGCAATACGACGTCAAATGATGTGTTTGTCAAGAAACAGCTGAGGCCGGAATAAGAAATCTGTTTGTTGTTCATTCAGCGTCACGCTTTTTGCACTTAAGGCGAAGACTCTTGGCTATGTGGTTTTGTTTGTCCAGTAACGGCAAATAAAGACTTTGTAGACCATCACCACACTTAAATACAAGAATTACTAGAAATATTTTCTACATGTTACTAGACCAACATATTTTTTTCCCAATGACTCAGTCAAGGGAAAACCTTGTTTTGGTTTTGATGTTGCTAACTTAATTAGCATTTTAGCGTAAACATTTTGTAATATTTTGAAACATCATTTATAATCTAAAACCTTTTTATTATTCATCCTTGGTATTAGTGGCATTAAACTCAACATTTGCCAAGGTCAGGGAAGTCAAGGTGCATTTTTATAATTATGTCAGTACTAAAGGAAAACTTAAACACTAATTAATCATTCAAAGTAAGCAATATTTTTAATTATTAGTTACTTTATTCTTACTTTTAGAGATTACTTAACACGACTAAAAAATGGGAGATCACAAGCCATCCAGTTTTTAATTAAGTTTCTTTTAAATTTCTAAGCGAGTAAAGCACTTAATTGAATTAAGGAATAAGGTACCTAAAACCTTCGTTTCCGAATTTTAATATAAATAAACTCACAATATTACTAGATTGTGTATTTTTATTAACCGTCTAATTATATTTTATAGATGAAGCTATGATCTGGCGATTGTCTATACAATAATAGGTACTTAGTTGAAGCAAAGATTAATAGTTGAAGGTAAAATACAATGTGATATTTTTTCTTGGAATAATGATATCAAGCTACAAAAAATACGTCATGATTTGTAATTCATATGAAGTGTAGGTATGTAACTTAAGTTGTAGAGTAAATAACGCCCTAAAAAATAAAAACAGACTCATTAAATAATATTAATTTATTAGGTTATTTTTAAACACGGACATTTGACGTCATTGAGCATTTATTATGGGTTAAAACACTATAGCTATTCGATTAGGCATTCGTGAATGAGTTTGACAGTAAGTAACTGGTTTATCTACGAGTTGTCTATCCTGACATCGAGTGCCAAGTCTTCGTCTTTGTCCTCTGCCGGTATTGGTTTACTGTTACTAGTTTCTCTCTTGGGGGCATTGACTTCAATTTTGTCACCACTATAGATGTACTCGTTACCGCCAAGTGGTACGAAAAGAGGATACACTTCTTCTTCAGGCCGTAGCGTTGTTGTTGTTTTTTCTTTTTTCGGTCTCTGAGTTGTTGCAATAGATGTTGTGGATTCGGTGGTTTGTACAAACGTAGGTGGATTATTAAAACCATTGTTGTTTTCATTAGGGTTCCCAAATTGGTTGTTCGGGTTTCCGAATTCGTTATTGGGGTTATTAAACTGATTATTGGGATTGCCGTTCTGGTTGTTTCCATATTGATTGTTGGGTTTGCCAAATTGATTATTCGGGTTTCCAAACTGGTTGTTGGGGTTACCGTTCTGGTTATTCGGGTTTCCAAACTGGTTATTGGGGTTACCGTTCTGGTTATTCGGTTTTCCATATTGATTGTTGGGATTCCCAAATTGGTTGTTGGGATTTCCAAATTGATTGTTGCCGTTTTGGTTGTCTTGATTCCCGTATTGGTTGTTGGGTTTGCCGTTTTGGTTGTTAGGCTTTCCATATTGGTTATTGGGATTTCCAAACTGATTGTTGTTGTTGCCGTTTTGGTTGTCCGGTCTCCCATATTGATTATTGGGGTTACCAAACTGGTTATTGGGGTTGCCGTTGCCGTTCGGGTTTCCGTACTGGTTGTTGTTATTGCCATACTGATTGTTGGGATTACCATAGTTGGGCCTGTTGTAGTTGTTCCCTTGTTGATTATTCGGTTTGTTTTGGTTCCAGGGTCCTTGTTGGTTGTTGCCGTTTCCATACTGATTGTTGGGGTTCCAGTTACCGTTGCCATTCTGATAGTTGTTATTCGGGTGTTTGTTTCCGTGTCCGTGATGGTAAGGGTTGTGGTTATGTTGCGGACGGTTGTTGTTATTGCCGGGAGGACCGTATCCGTTCTGTCCAGGTGGTCCGTCTCCGTTACCAGGACCACCGTAGGGAGGTCCGGGAGGACCGGGAGGTCCCGAATCTGAGTCTTCTACAACGACTACAACAGTTTCAGTCGGATTACCTGGTTTCTGTCCTCCATACGGTGGCCGGCGATTCAATACTTGCGAAACACCTCCCAAAAAAGCACCAGCCACATCGTGAGCACCATGCAATATTCCTTCTATGATACTTCCATTGCACTCATAACTCACTAGTACTACACACAATGTCAAGTATAATGTCTTCATTTTAATTACTGCAAGTTATTTTCATAAAAAATATAACGTGCGAGGAGATGCGTCCGTCCGCGTCAGACTAAGTGCGTTGCTCGTTTACGTATGTACAGCTAAGGAATCATCCTCATAATAAAACTGCTAATAACAAAACCTGTTCAGTCTAAGATACGAGTTTATACAAAAAATTATTTAAATAAAGCTAGACAACAACACAAATTAGTGGTTTTCAAAACTTGACCGATTATTATTATAAGTAGGTACCTATTACTTTACTTGATACTGTATAATTTGAGATGGAGGTACTTAATTTATAAAAAATCGTTTAATGAATGTTGCGAGAGTGAGATTTAATTTTTCAATTGTTTACATAAAATGTTAATGAATTCAGGTTAACGGTTGATATTGCCAATTAACCAATTTACATTCCGGTTCAATCAATATTAGATCAGCATGTCTATCAAATCATCGCCTTCGCCTTCGGTGCTATCTTTTCTAACGTCAAAGTCGTAATCGTAGTTGTCATTTTTATGATGTTTTTCCTGTTTCGGTGTTCGCTTTGTTGTCGACGCTAGCGGCTGTGAACCGCCGATATGTAACACAGGTTTGTTTGAGGTTAAACTTGTTTCTCCATTTGCAGTCTGTTCACCTTGATTTTGAACTGGAGGTCGTCCGATTGGCCATCCACCGAGGGGTGGAAAAGGTCGCGGCCCGAAGCCTGGTGCCACGAAATTATTCGTTACGTTAATGTTAAATATTGACGTCAAAGTTTGTGTAATTTTGTTCATAATGTTCTGTATCATCTCGTTTGTATATTCACTAACGTTGTGAAAGTTGTTGGATGGATTGAAGATGTTTACACCGCCTGGTCTTGTCGGGTCACTGCCAGGTGTTTTTATAGGTTCGTTGGGACCAGGAGGGTGTTGAAGTCTTTTCTGTATTACATCCCATAATACGTCATCTATGGCGCCAAGGTCCGGGTTTATCACTTTGCCAGCAAGAGAAAATTTTAAAACGACACAAAACAGACTCACATGCACTATTAACATTTTTCTGGAATTGGAATTGCGCCCAACTCTTATGAATTTTAAATTACAACTGATTTAAAATTAAATAGAGTTCTGTGATAATGCTTTGCTAATTATTTTTCGATTAATCTTAATGATAGCCTAATGACAAGTTAAAGTGTAATTAATATAATAGCAAAAATAATTTACGTGGAGACAGATTCGTGAAATTTAAGTACCTACGATCCACAGAAATCGTTGTAGTTGGACAGTTAGTGCGATTTTTTCTTTAACTAAGAATATCTGTTTTATAAAGAGAATAAATGGTTCGAAGTTACGGGACAGTTGCCAGTCTGTCAAGACGCTTAGTAATTAATATTGTGGTCAGGTAAACCTATTCAGATTAGTAGACATTATATTCTCTTCACACATTCTATTACAAGTAAATCTCTAATTTACAAGTAGGATATAGTGCTAGATACAAACAGACTTGCGCTGCCTATACTTTGGTTAACATTAGAACATCTACCTTAGATAGCTACATGGTTTTTTATACCCATAAGTAGCTCAGACCTGGACATGACCTGGTAACAAAAAATCGTGTTATTTTAACCCCACAAAGCCATGCCATTATAATTTTAAACAATAAGTTGCAGGTCGTAAGTTGCGGCTTAGCGTATAAAATGAGGAGCCAACTAAGTTGAATGTGTTTTTAAAATTAATAATATTATATGCTTATTATTATAAGTGTATACCGGTTTTTTAACTTATACTGTATGTTTTTCCTTATACTAATTTACACGTAGACATTACGAGAAAAGCAAAACCAGAAACCGCAAGCCTTCATGTTTTTCTGCTATTGACCACAAGCCGGCGTCTCACGGGTGATATGTGTATTATAATAATTTGGTCGTGCCATATATACAATAAATATGAGTAATTAACATGTACCTATTTATATTTTACAGCCGCATCACACATGGTATTCGTTTAATCGGATTAGTGTGTAGTCCAATGGCAGTACAGAATGTCATGTATGAAGTCGCAAAGTTACTCTTTTAACCGAATCAATGAAGAAAGCATTTTTAATAAAACGAAACGTACAAACGAACGTTATGTGTGAATTTACTCTTTACATAATTTTCATTTACCTATAGGTAGCCCTATCGCGGCTCAACCTCTCAAAATCAAAAGGTTTTTATTTCGAGTAGGCCTTCTCAGGCACTTTCAAAACGTTACTGACTCTAGTTGCTCTCCCATTGATCGCGCAACGAATAGGTATCTTCAATAAGTTAATTATGACTTTGGCGAACAATAACACCCTTATATCGTTTTTTTGGTTGTTTCTTACCAGGTCGTGCAAGATTCCCACGATGCACACGTACAAGTGCGGCTTAAATAGATAGGTAGGTACTAAATACCTCTAAAATAAAGTTTTACGACTTATTATGTCAATGTTACACCAACAGCAATTCTTTAGTAAATATAGCTCTGTAGTGTGAAATAGGAAATATTATTCTCATATAAGGATGCATTCGATAGGTACGAGATATAAGTACATACTTAAGTATTATTTCGTAAAACATACGGTAGAATATGTCGTGGTAAACTAGAGACAATTGTGGCTATTATCGATTTATAAATTAGCTAAGAAACGTTTAAATCCAAAACAGTGCAATTTTAGGATAAGTATCAAGGAACTCGTTCTAAGTAGGTATTTGATTTGTCCAGAATATCCGTTCTGGTAGATGTATAATAAAATTCCCACAACGCCATCTAGTCTCAAATTAAGTACCTACACGAGAGTAACTCTGTGTGTGAGTACTAGAGTCTAGACGACTGATAAACATACATACATACATATTTCTAAATACCTACCTGTCACAGATAAATTACACCCAGACGCAGAACAATGTTAAACGGTCGTGTTTATCACATAAACATTTGTCCCGGGTGGGAATCGAACTCACGACCTCTGGTATAGCAGTCATGGCCACTAGACTAACAGGCCCGTCTAATGTGTATTATCAGGTATTAGCCTGTTTTCTTATCTCGTCGATCAATTTAATTTTTTACCCTTTCTTTTGCAAAACAATCGATTTCATAGAATAGCATGTTTTTGGTTCAGATATCCAATTTTATTTTTGCAAATATCGTTACTTTTTTATTGCTATTTCTTTTTTTTTACAAATAAACTTTTAGGTAATAGTTTCGCGGTAGGATGTTTGGGTATTTTTTATTGTTTCTCGTTTATATTGTCTTATTAGTTGTTCAGATTTCCGTTTGTTCAAGTTTTACTCGTTTTATTCGAGATTTCGATGTTAGGTAAAGATCGGTCATTATTTTGTTAGTTGGTCCCCTTAACGCCAAGCGATGGGGATTTGTAAGACTGTATACCTTTGCGAATTTTAAGAAAGTTTGTTACGCCGTTTTATCACACCTGCGTAACAATTAGATTTTTTTAAGGTTACTACATAATACATATCTCCTCATTTCTTAACTCTTCTACATGGGCCAGGACCAGTCATTAATGCATAGAGTCAATAATTCTCCGGGGATCCCCCTATCACTTCTTTACTACAAAAAAATGGATTCACAAAAATATGTTTAGGTATTCAAAGGAAACGTATTTGATTGACAGTCTCGAAGTTTGATAAATTACCAGTATGAGGTTATAAAAATGTGATCAGGATTAAGTAATCAAGTATTAGGTACTTACTATTGGCCGTTTTCAATATTCTATCTTTCTATGGATTTGTGAACTAGAGTTAAATCGAGGCATATTTTGTCGATTTTTGTACTGAGTAAACTGTCTACGTATTTTATTTAGATTAAACGTCGAAATTCTATTGTATCTATATTTTATCTATTATAGATACTCTGTATCCACAAATAGATAAAATATTAAAAGAAACAACGGCCGTAAAACAAGGTGGGTAACTCAAGAATATACCGCATCGGTACACGTAGTTTTCGAGTACTTTTATGATATAAGTTCTAACTTTAATAATCGGTAAATTAATGCCAAATACTGAACTCTGAATCCATTTGTCCAAATTGTCCTTAGGTTTTTAAACATTAATGTAGTTGATAGGTATCGTAAATGGATAAAAAATAAAACAAAATACACCTTTAGCTGAACTGTATTAATTAACAAGAATTTTAAAATGTGGAGACAAAGTTGATAAGTGCGCTTACTGTGAATGATAAAACTGGAAAAAATTGTCTGAATTGATGATGATTCAATCGTCAAATTCCTTTGGGTGTATAATTCTTGTTTTACCAATACAAATTAAATCCTTTTCAATAAAATTCTGATTCAAAACAGATACTCGCCTGCTTGTCTAATGCACTAGAATATAATGGAAATTAAAATCTTCTCTTACAAGAGTACTTCTTACCAAAAAAATTGCCATTCAATTAGCTTTATGCTTTATATTTACTTGGAAGTAAATAGGGCTTAATTCATTTTTAAATAATTTTAATATTAGGGATGCATACCAATCCAATATTATGAGAGTTCGATACATATCAATCACAGTAAACGCACATACAAATGTTAACAGAATAATAAAATACAATACTCCAGTGTTAGTAAATGAAGTTGGAAACATTCTACAGACATTAACAGTAATTAAGTACCCGTACAAAAACAATGACTTATATTAACATTTGGCTTTAAATATTTCATCTAGATATAACCACAGACCAACGAAAAATAGAGTGTATAACAAAATAATGGGTTTTATGGAGTGTGTGTGGTACTTAGAACTATTTAAATAGAATACTTGGAAAACCAAACAGAGTCGAAATTTTAAACCTTGCCCACAATTTAACTAAGCATTAAGTAGTGTTCAGACAGATATTGTTGTCAGTATTTACAGAGTAAATATATGCAGGTTTAAGTAGAAAAAGTAAGTAGACTTGGGGTATTATGATAAAATTTGAAGACTATTAAAAATTGCTTAATTTTAGTAAAATGATTTAGGGCCTTTAGTTTTTCGGATTCAGTTTAAGAGCGTAAGGTTCTACTTTCTTTGGTCTGTGGAATAAAAATAAACGCCAACACAGCGGCTATAAATAAAATAATTTTGATTATAATACTTTGGACTAATTTTCGTAACTCAATCGACTGAATAATTTATTATTAGTTGAACCGTTTTAAATTACATTCATTATATTATGTTATATACAATCTTAGGTGGTAGTAAGGCACATATTTCCACTTAAAAGTAACGGATTATACGGCTGGCTCTAAATACACTGTAACATGTAACTACACACATTAATCTTGACTGATCGTAGTTAGCAATATTATTTCTTATGGGGATCAACAACTTTCGTCCTAACGAACACTGGATCATTACATGACACTTTTTAAGGAAGTTTTTAATGATTAATTTCATTTTATTGTAATATCTATCGTGAGGAGGATTCATGATTATATGTTAACGGTTTACTCACGCGTATTTATCGGGATAACCGGACTAGTTTCGTTCAATCAGTTCGACTTGCTCGCCCGCCGTATCAGCTCATGATTAAGGACTCCGGTTGGGTCCGAAACTAGTCGGTCTATCCCAATAAATATGCGTGAGTAAACCGTTAACATACAATTATTCAAATGATTATTTATATTGGAAATAATAGATTTGCGGGAAACTTTTATACCGTCCTGCAGTTCCAAAATATTTAAATAATTTATCATAATATTGTGTGAATAATGTATTAAGTATCCTAACATGCAATATTTTTTCTTGTATTTGGTTTAACAATGTACCAACGTACATTAATCTTGTAATAAAATGACTAGGTATCCACTTGCAATGCAACTCACGAGTCGTTGTAAGTACCAACTACAAGATTGTTATTTTATATCCTCTTATTCAGAGAAGGAATTTGTAAATTGCATCATTTATTGCATGTACTGAGATTGTGCATTGAATTGCTAATTAAATTGTGAAGGTAATAAATCTGTTTTTTACGGTACTGGTACCGCGTAAAAATGTATGCAGTGGTAGGACAAAAGTAACAAATCGTGATAATCAAATTACGTGAATCACGTTCCTTTAATTTGTGCATAAGGTGTTTGTAATAATTTTAGGAAAATGGTATTAGAATTTAAAAAAATGCTTGATGATTTGATAGACTTAATTATACGACTACTAAATATATTTGCAATTCCAAATGGCTTACTTAACGAAATAATAAAATATTCCCTCCTTAACATTGGATGCGCTATCTACCCGCGACGTAACAAAATATTATAGCACCATCTTACAGTTCGTCACTGGCGATCGCCGAGACACTCTGATATAAATTCGGTCACAGTTTCTACACTATAATTAGACACGAACATTAACTCTGTATAATAGTTTAAGTGATGAACACATATCATGATGTAAGTCTATACTGCCGTCACTGTTGTAACACTTCAGTTTATATGCTGACGTTGTCGCTGATGGTGGAGATGTTCCTGGCGGCGAGGGCGGGGGTGCACGGGGCAGGGCGCGGGGGGCGCGGGGTCGGGGGCGCGCGGCGGGGGCGCGGGGGCGCGCGGGGCGGCGGGGGCGCGGCGCGGGCGCGGCTGGGGGCGCGGCCCGGGCTTGTCGTGCACCTTGCGGGTGTTGGCCGCGGCGCGCCGTCAGTCGATCACGTGCTTGATCTTCACATACAGCACGCACGAGAACAGGAAGCCAAAGATTGGGATCACCGCCATGCCCACGCCTACCGCCGCCAGGATTATCAGGTGGTCTCGTATGTGGTTAGTGAACTGTCGTATGCAACCCTGCAATGTTAGAAAGGAACATTAAATTGTGACACCGATATAGTCTTGTCTGTAAATGAAGCAGAAATTAAATCCTTTTTTATCTCCCACAGTTAGCCTAGTTAACTAAAGCAAAAAGTAATAGAACTGCTTTACAAAACTTTCTCCCAAAAACAGGAATGTTCATATACCTATTTTTAACAATATTTTTGATGGTCAACTCACATGATAGTATATATTGGAAGGATGGTCTCTCTGTCCGCAGCGATTGGTGACAGTCTTGCAGCAGGAGTCCGGTACTAACAGCCGCGGGTCGTGCTCGTGCCACGGGCTGTGACGCCAGTCCGAGTAGCGAACTGCACCACAGCATTTAAACTGGAAATGGAAAATAATTAATTATTATTTACTTTATCTATTTACGGCTACAAGTTGCCTAAAGTAAAATAACCGAACAATCTCTTTTAGTGGAAGTTGCTTAACGCGCAACTAGAGTCAGTAACGTTTTATAAGTGCCTGAGAAGGCCTACTCGAAATAAAAACTTTTTGATTTTGACTAAGTGGCCACTTTAGTCGAATAGCGTTACAGAGCTACAAAGGCTAAAGGAAATACAACCCAGCAAGATATTGAACTAGCGAAATATTTAGATAAAAACAACGCCAAGACAATAGCGTGTTTTTTAAATGTTAATTGACTGTCATTGAAGCTAATATAACTGACTAAATTTGTTTATTGCGTCACCAATTCCTGCGATCGACTGAACAATTGACTTTACGAGCCGCTCACCAAGAGTTAGTAACAATGGACCTTATAAGAAAAGCGTAAGGTCTATTTTCGATTGAATAAAACTTCGGAATCAGGGCTACTATAAGTGATATTCATACTCATGTTCGGATGTGATGAGAGAATTGTTTACTACACAGATTCTATAGTAAACGATTGAGCACGAGGTAGCAAGCATTTTGTACTCGGGCGTAAGGCCAAGATTATATCACTTGCTATGGCCAAATATAGACAATTTTTGTTATAGTTGTAGATAAAATGGCTATAACGAATTTGTTTCTTATTAAAAATATCGTTTGCCGCTTAAGAGGCATAAATTCAGCAGTAAACTTAAACGTTAATAGGATATTACCTATAGATATTTTTTAGGCTATATATGTTTATCCCACTAGGGCAAATGGCTTCTTTTAATCTTTCTACGTCACTCTCCCGCGTTACATCGAACCAGAGCTCGAGGTAAGCTTCATTACATCCCACCCACCCGTTTTCCGAGCCACCGATCGGCGCCGTCTATCCGCTGGTTTCCGTAGACTGATTAGATACGTATAACCTCATCACCATACGCCCATCGCAGACCAGAGCTGGACATAGGCCTCTTATTATAATCAAAATGAAGGTTCTGAACAGAAAGTATGGATACAATATGAGAGACATATACCTCAGTCTGCATCTGATCCACGGCATCAGTGACGGTGGTGTCGAGCGCGTAGTTGGACAGGAAGGTGTTGTTCATCTCCGCTCGGAGTTCATCCTCCACAGCCACCTCGTAGTAGTAAGCCAGCCCGCCCGCACCCACCTCCAGGATGAAGGTTATTAGCAGGAAGTATGTGTACTGGAAATATAAGGAACGTACTGATAAATTTTGGAAAAAAAAGCGACTGGGAAAAACACCTTTTTTCCGTGGTGAAACTTGCCGAGGGCACGGCGTGGGTATATGTCGGACATCCACAGACTAAAACCACCCCGGGCCCCTTATATTACCTAAGCCAGCGTCACGGGATCGCTCAAGAATGCTCTGCGTGACCCTGGCTGGTGGCAAAAACACCTAAGGAATTGAATCCTTTTCTCGAGGATTTAATTAAAGTGAAGAAATTTGGATAAAGTTATACGCTATCGGGATCGTAAAGATTTGAATGAAAATGTACTAAATAAATACAAACAGGCTATGATCGTTATTACCAAGGTTGGTTCGTAATTTTTTTTTGAGTTAGATTTCAATAGGTCTTTATTCATCATAAAAAAAAGACTAAAGAATAAATCGTTGTCATTTTTGCAAGTACAAAAAACGCGATAGTTTATCTATAAATAGTAAAGTTACAGAATGAAAAGAGGAAAGAATAACAATACCGTTGAGATTATTAGTAATCTAAGATTAGAGACTCCCTAATCTCAATACTCTGACACCGTAGTACTAGGATTGTCATTCATACAAGATTGCGTTTTTGGGCAATTGAGTAAAACACCTGTTTTTGGTCTATGTGAATTATAGAAGAAACAAATTATAGAAATAACTACTATGAAAAGTTGATGTAAGTTTATTTATAGATATTACAATGTGTGATAGAAACTATGAAACTATATTTATAACCTAAACTTGTATGCCTAAAAATCATATATTTATGTTTAATTAAAAAATTTGAATTTAATTAAAATTAGATAATGATACCAATGGAAAAAATTCTAAACACACTATTGCTTTCACGCAACCATTGCCTATGTATTGAAAAAGAAGTAGTTCCCAATATTTCCCACAGCTGAATTTTCCAAAAGTCTATTTCCACCCATTTTTGTTTTTTTCTAAATACAATACTCAAATAATAATAATTGGGGTAAGGGCAGGGGAATGATGAAATACAATACTCACGCATAACAAGCTGGTTCTATTCTCAGTCTTGAGGCCGCAGCACCCGAGAGCGCAGAGCGGGACTCCCATGGCGCCGGCTATGATCAGCAGGTACGCTATCGCCGGGTACGTCGGCGTCGGCAGGAGGGACACGAAGCGGTGCCGGTAGGACACCGTCCAAGCCCCCACACCCAGCACTCCGGCACCCGCAAACTGATACATTGAAAATATTTGTTACATACATACATAAACGTCTACCTCTTTCCCTTGGGGGTAGGCAGAGATCACATCTTTCCATTTGCTACGATCCTGGCATACCACTTTAGCTTCTAGCGCGTTTCTTCTCCCGTAGCGAAAGCACAGGAAGCGGTGAAGGGTGGGCGATGGGGTGCTGTCTATTGTTTTTTTTTTGACGTTCGAAAAGTGCTACATTGCAGCCTAATTTGAATAAACGAATTTTGATTTGATTTGACATCCATACTCAACTTAGTCTTCATCCATATAACTGAGAGGATATATTCTTTTTTAGAAAACTAGACAATTTTAGGGATTGTGACCGTTAGCGCTTGTCACGTCCTGAGCGACAGGGAGGGGAGGGGAGTGAGGACTCCACTTACAAAATGCACTCGAGGTCTTTTGATTAAACAGATTGTCATTTGTTTAAGCATGACTGAACAATGTTCTTAAACGTATACCTGTCGCTAGTGCTTTAATAGATAGCACTAGACATTAAAGGAGTTTCATATAAGAGGCAACAAGAGATACATGCCAACATTAACGTCCAAGCGACTGCCGCGATACAAACTCTGAGCTTCGTTTAATCCACGATGTTGACCACGAAAGTCGGCAACTATTTATGAATATGACACTTATGTTGCCTTCTATACAAAGGGCCTTAGGTAATTTGTATAATAATTTCGGGCGTAGGTCACTTACGACATTTACAGCGGTGAGTCATGCCTTGTTTATATTATAGTCTTATGCAAGAGTGACGAGCGGTTGTTATCTATAAAAGTAAGATTATAACGTTGTTTGCTTAGTTCTTTCTTATGAAGATAATTATGTGCGATTTGTAACACTTCGAGAATGAATTATGTATTTTAATATATTAAAAAAAAATCTCGCGTGGGGATTGCGTATCGAGGCAAAAAGTAGCTAATTAATGTCTTTTTCCTGGTGTGTTTACTATCCCCACACAACATATCATCCAAATTGGCTTAATTGATTCATTAAATTACTAATCGAAGAATACCTAACAGAAAGAGTGACATTCACTATAATTATATTAAGCATTTACATTTTACAGTGTTAGAATAACACACCGTTTATAGTATTTAGTTTTACATTCTCAGAATACCTAACAGTCTATCTGGAACAAAATCTAGGCAATTAATTAAACTGTATGGTTTAAACTAATAGAAAAACCCCACGCGGTAATGCCAGTGCCACTATCAATTTGTACAACGTGTAGAGGAAGTTCAATTAACTTCAAGTACTCTGCCATTTTGTATTTAAATAAATATGACTTAAAATACTGAATAATTCGGAGTGTTTTGGTATGGAAAACACGTGGAATGTTTTCCATTTTAGGCAATTTAATATGTTTTGTGATTCACTATAAACTCACAGGTTTGGCAAATAATGTTTATTTTACTTGAAAAACTTCATTGTGTCAGGTTATGGTGGTTTACTAGTGACAGATTTTTATCAACTGTTAATTAAAGCTATCTGACTCGAATGCAAATATGAAATTTGCCGTCCGGTAAAACAGCGAGATATATGAAACACTTATATCTACTGTAACATCTTGTACTTATACTATGTTTCTAGTAAAGAAAATTGTATTTTTTGTCTTTTCGTTGATTATTACACATAATAAGCCTCCAGACCTTCAAATTTTTGATGCAAAAAGGTTCTATCATCATACGGACAGTTACTACTGTTAATACCAACTCTGTATCAAAATTACAATGTCTTTGTCGCTGCATAACATGGCTCAGATGTTATTCTATACGCTCTATAAACACCTTAGAAATCCAATTATATACGACATACGTACAGAATGTTTCGTGGGTTAACCGAGACCGTTATGTGGCCATGAAAAGATTATGACGATGGGGTACTAAGGCGTTTTAATCCCACGTTTTAATCCATTTAAGTAGCGTTTTGAAACTTTACTACTGAATCGATAGGCATTCTGAATTTTCATTGGTTGGATGAAGTTAGTGCAAAAAAGAACTTAGACAGAAACTGAGACATTAGTCACTATAACTTATATTTTTTATCTCGGCTAGCACGTTTGGCTGAGTACTGGTCTAACAAAATATAATTGTCATTGGTCGACACGCTATGAACAAAACGTTTATTCCGTAACTCATATTAAATTAGTTATTGCCTTTTTTTATTTACGGGAAAAATTCAAGGGAAGAAGCGGTCCTTTTTAAAGGTTTATACGGGGACACAGGTGCAACATGCAAAAGCCTTGTTGAGAATCATTGTGTAGCTTGTTTTGAGCTTGAAATAGCATTCGAGTCCATTCCCGGACCAAGGCATTTCCTCTTTTCAATTGCCCTCTGCAGCTACATATTTCTAAACTAACAAGTTAAAATTGTTGTTTCCAGTCCCACACAATATACGAACAAAACTACACCTTGTTAGATCAAGATAAAGCCTACTCATTTAAAACATACATTTTAATAACTGTTGTAGAAAATAATTCATACTGTGCAGTCGTGATAGACGTAATAGCTCGATAAGAATCAATGCGCATGTCATTTGCTTAACAATGGAGTTCCACGGTAGGTTTGTGGACCGTAAGGGTGAAACTGTACCTCGGTATCAAAAGCATACATAGCGAAGCGGAAAAGTGAAACTAGGTACTATTTTTATTCATGAAGGGAAATATTGTAACTTTTTTACCGATATAGAGTAAGTCCGTAACTCTGAATGAAGGTTTTATATAGAGGATTCTAGGAACTATAGATTGTGGTACCCTATCTATCGCCATTTAGGCATATTTAAAAGGTTTTTCCTGTTGAGAGTTAGATTACATTTTAAGCGTTCTGGAGCCGTAAAACATCAGTATTAAATTCATGAAAGATAAAAGCAAAGAGTATTTGAAATTGCCTGATTTTGAGAAATAAGTTAAAAGCTATTTTATTTAAGGCCTCCATACTCTTCTTCCACGACTTTCACTTGTCTCTTTTAAGAGCCACAAGTGACCAGTTCGGTAAAAATGAAATCAGGTCCTTTCGCCATCTCCAGAGACCGTTCGGTGGTATATTTCTTCATAATAATAATGTTATACATACCAAGAACACGACATTGAAGATGTGCAGAACACATTTCAAGAAGTTCACACTACAGCAGTCTGCGTCTCTCGATTTGCGCGGTTTAACTTTTTTCTTTTTGGCCAGTAGTGCGTTGCCATCTTTTTTCTTTTCTTCCGCCATTTTTCTTTTATAAGTATCAGTTATTCAGTGGTCACCGTTCTTTTGTTTCACCTGATTTCTCTTCTGTACATGATCAATTTCAGTTCTGTAAAAAAATAAAAGAATTTTAGTTTTTGTAAGATGTTATAATAGGAGCAAAGAAGATATTAAAATACTTACAGGTCAAAGTCACTAGTAAACTATAAATTATTTAGGTGGTACATTAAAAGACAAAAAAACGAATTACATTGTTTATTAATTATATTTCTAAAATAGCTTATAAAAGTGGAATATAGTACAACACTTAATCTAAATAATTATACAACAAAATGTCTCAAAATAATTGATCCATAGTTAGTACATGTAATAAAATAAAAATATGTATACATAATAAAAAAATTGTATTATGAAGACCTTGTAAGAGTGCGAAAAATATATACAGACAATTTGAGTTTATCAAAATTAAAAAAATAATGATGTACATTATTTATCATTATCATACTTTACATTCAGTCCTTAATTTCATCACAATGTAAATTCACTCTATGCAACCTTATTTCAATACTGCCTTTTAATCCTTTGGATTACATTAATCATACATTTTATTATGAGAAATAAATATGGTCCTAATAAATTTACACAATAAGAAATCCAAGTACTTGTTAAAATACAATTTTGATAATTATCCAATATTTCATGATTATTTATTAGTTTTATCAGAACTCATAAATAAATGCGCCTAAATCCATACTAATTGGGTCTCGATAGATGCACTAGTCATACATATTCTAGACAATTTGTATAAATATCAATGAGAAGTAGTTATCACAACCCACCCATTGTCAAATTATAAAAAGCATACCCTGGCACTAGTTAGCACTAAATAGATAAAAGTATAGCTCGTAATAAAGAGTTCTGTGATGGATCTATTATACAGCTATTAGTTCGTTATCAAATCCTTGGCAAAATTGTGTCTTATTCGTCGTCGTAGTATTTCAAAGTAGTCTCTAATTTATCAACGATTTTTTTGTAGAAGTGTATTTGCTGTCTCAAAAATTTTTGCATTGTAGCGTTCAGGTCTTTAGTTCTCTCGGCTTTAAAGTGATTGATTTCGGCAACAAGGGCATAAGATACGACGTCGGTCCGCCGGAGTACTTCATTCAGTTGGGCTATTTCCATTTTGTTTTCGGCAGTCAGTCTCTCGCATTCCCGCTTTTTCTGTACTGCACTTTTGTGGGTGCCTAGCACGTCGGGAAAACCTCCCACCACACCTTTGTACAGATGGAATTTATCACCGAGGGGTTCCCAATCGTACTTGGGATGCTCGTCGTACATACGACCCATGTCGATGTATGCGCTGCCAGTCATTTTGATAGCAGTTGTTAATTTTGACGTCGACGCTAAGGACCCCTCATCCAGGCTTAGTGAAGCAGCTAAACTACAAAACGCCTCTCCAACTTTCTGGCAATCAGCTTTGTAGGGGCCCTGGAGTTTCTTTGTGTGTGCTATACACATGCTAGACACAGACTTGACAGATGTGTCCATACTCGTTATGAACATATGGCATTGTTCTGTTATATGATCAACTTGAGACTGTAATAAAGCTTTTTCAGGTACTACAATTGATATGCAATAATTTAGACCTATTAAGGGATCCCTTTCAGCTTGTCTCTTGCCTGCTTTCCACCTCTTCTCATCAGTACAGGTGAGGAAGTGTTGCCACACTTCACACTTTGATAGTACTGGGTGCCTGCACATCCAGTCTACAAATTCTTGAAGTTGGACCCTTCTGCGCTCAATCAATTGCTCATCATATCTACCAGATATTTGTTTATCAGGCAATGGTGGTATAGGAATGAGTGTAAATTTTTCCTGCAATCTCTCGTGTAGCCAATCAAAATGCTTGTATCTTCTCGATACTTGAATGTTGTTGAATGATGGGGTCAACTGGTAAGCAATGAAACTTTTGATACCTTTAAACTTGGATTCCTTTTTTGGAGAGGCTACGGTGACAGTGTAAGGCTGCGTGATTGGCCACCATTCATATCTGTCCTCTTCTTGAACAATGTACACTTTTTCAGAATCTCGCACTTCAACATTTAATGTGGCAAGTAAATAGCTTTCCCCACTGACTTTCGATGATGGTGCAAACTTATTCTTTCGCACTGTTCCTACTGAGGATCCATAGTTGGAGGCTGTTTCTTCTACATGGTGGTTATAGTCACTTATAGGCATTCCTGGTAGAGGTGTGAGTTGCTGGTTGTATTGTTGCTGTTGTTGAGCATTGCTTTTCTGTGGTACGGGGCCGATTTCAGAGTATGTGTCGTCATCCCAATCATCATCCCAGCCATCTTCATGAGAAGTACCTCTTTGAAAATTACTATCACCAGCACTGAACTGTTGGTCTCCCCAGTCATCTGTGGCTTGGTCATACCTGGGTGCTGCTGGTGCTGCTTTAGTCTGGATAGATTCATCTGGTGCTAGTTTACGAACATATGCAGCAGGAAATAGTCCTGTTTCTCCTTTAGCATTCTTGCCCTCCCACCATCCCTCACCAATTTCTGTGTTAACTAATGTCAGTATTTCCCCACAGGTGATTGACATCTCCGTGGTGTTGGGCTCACCCGTGAAGTCGTACAGAGCTTGTACTTGGGTCGTCATTTTGGGACCCCTCACCTAAAACAATTCAAAGATTATTTAATATAACCAGCGCATTTAAGAATGGATTGAAACACAAAGTACTAACACACTATCTTATCACTGTTATCTACAGAAGTAGGGAGTATGCACATAGTGTGATAAATTTCAATGTACCAGCACATTCTGTTCTATATTATTATTAGAACTGGCTTGTGCGATTTAGGGCGTCGCACACTGTAAGGCGCTGAGTCGCTGACACATATTCCTAATAGCCCCTAATTAAACATAGTTGAAACCTAATTGCCGAATGTGCGTTGGTTATACGCCGAGCTTTATGGTTGATGTTAAAGAAAACTAGACAAATAATATTGTAAATGGGTTTCCATTGTGTTAAAACACAATAACATTACAATAGTAAAGTAATATTTAACATGTAGGAATACCTGTTATTATCACAAGGCTGACTATGGAATGCGACATTTACAAGTTTGATTTCTAAGGAAGGTGTTCTGAATCATAGCTGAGTAAATAATTTATAATATAGAAGAGAATAATCGCTCAATACAGTAAATTCATTTAGTTTTGTGATGGAAATCAAACGAATGACGTCAATTTTGGAGAGCGTGTATCGAGTATTGTTCACAATGAATACTAAGTTATTCTGAGACAACTATATAAAAATACTTTAATTAGATTCACAAACCACTTGTTATAGGAATATAAAAGGTTTTTTACTTACTTGTATCACTATTAAATTATTACTCAAGGCGGATACACCGATTGAACAGTCATCTGTTTGACAGATTACAAAGAATTTGTTTTCGCTTCACCTTGTTCTCGTTTACGTGGCATTACAGTAGAAAATCAGCTGAGTTTATTGGTTAGGTTTACATGCGCTTTGTAAAGTCCAATACGTCTTAGGTAACGAACGTTATCTGTTGCGTTAGCCAATAATGGCTGCCGCAAGGTTGTAATTTGACCAATGGTAAAACAGGCTTACAAAGAGAATGAACTCAATGTGTATAGTTGTACGCGGCTGATGAAAGATGGCGCTGTTAATAACTTTCTAGCACGGTTTGAGGTTTAACTTTGCCTGAGGTTTTCAGTAACGTGATGCACAATGATTTTCAGTGTAAAGTGGGGATAACAATACATTTTGTTTAAAGCTTGTTACGTTGCATAGTATACATTTTGCTTAAAGCTTGTTATGTTGTAGGTGTAACTACTTTTATACATAATTTCGTTTTAAGAAAGAAGGTCAGTATTGTTGCAAGAGAGATTTTCTTCCTATTTCCTACTTTTGCCTAAAAATATGTGAGTAAATGCCTTACGAATAAAAGATTAATAGAATGTTTATAGAATAGACTTAATAACGTGCAGTATATCCTACTTAGTAAAATTTACGATGCGTCCATAATTGCAACCCCTCGTAGGGTTGAATAAGTAAGCAGGACGTCCAGTGTTCTGTGGTGATGGTAATTAAATCAGTTCGCAGAGAACTGACATGCTGTCCCTACTGTTTAATAAAAGTTGCGGATAGAACCCAATAAGCAGGAACTACAAGACAAGCACACATACTTTTTATTAAATGTACCCATTTATTATTATCGCTGTAAAATTCTATATTCAAATATTCGGCTGTTTTAATTCCTATTTTAAAAGCAGACGACACGGGCTTAGGTTTTAGGAACCTAATCCTGTTGGTCCTCCGCTAAAGATCTTTAGTTCATTTGTGTGATAAATTTATACATAAAGGTGTACGACTTAATGAACAAGTACTTCATAGATACATAATCATAATCATTGTCAACATTGAGTCATTGTTTTATGATTCATATTGGAATGACTAATGAAATGATTAATGATAATCAGATAATTACATACATTTTGACGAATTTTATTATAGAGGGAGGTATATGTAATCTCCTTTTCCGCAAGTCCACAACTTATACATTCAAAGGCTTCGAAACTTAAAAAGTTATGCTACAACTCAATTAAAATCAAAAGTAGGTACGACAAGTACTGGGCTTTTTGCATCTGGACGCCAGTTTCTTTAGCATTGCGATGTTTAAGGAGTTGGCCGTCGAGAATAATTGTTTTCCTTTGTCAAATGCATTAAGTACGCCTTTATAACTTGCGCTTTTCCTTTCATTGTATTTTGTTTTCTCAGAATTAAGACCAGCGTTTAAAGCAAAGTCTTTTTATAACAATCTCTATTGTGTTCGCAGGTACTTTATTTAAAGATCTTATTCATCTATTTTCTTCATTAGGAAATGTTTTAGATTAAGTTATTAGGTAAAAAAGATTCCGACAAAAACCGATTTTAATATTGAACAAGAAAAGAAAGACTTGGGGGAGGCCTTTGCTCAGCAGTGGGACACAATAGGCTAGGAAAAAAAAAAAAATATTGAACAATACAAAGCTATATAAATGAGTAACATAGAGTATGTTTCATCTGCATATTCTAACGATTGGCATAAACACTTCGCACGGCTATTAAAAAAATAAAAGGGACAAAAATAGAGCAAAAAATTTAATCTCAAAAATTGAATTCTAAGCAAGATTTTTCCCAACTTATTTTAACAAAGTTAAAAGTTCGGTATCAGTCCCTGAAGAGCGTTACATGGTTCAGTTTGCTCGCTTGCCAAATGCGGGTAATTTGCCACCAAATGGTCCATTAAGCTAGCCCACTTTTGAGCCAAAACTCAGCTTTCATCGAAAAAATTCACACGCCTTCAAATATTTATGGCTATTATTTAAGCAATTGTTGAAAATACGATGGAAATTGCTGATTTCAAGCAAATGAAACGGATTCTGACACATCGTTGGTGAACACTTTAAAATGGAAACAAGTGCGATTAACCAACGATTTCTTGATAGTGAGAAATTTGGAATATTGTCTTGTCACTTTTTAAGAATAAGGAATATTCACCATAAACTTATTTTGTGTTTAGGTAAATACAGAATAAGAAAAAAGGGTAAATAAGTTACTCCACTTATCCCTTTTCCAAGTGCTTTTGTAAATGAGAAGGCGCAGTAGGCACAGACAATAAATATTAAGGTAGCCGAGAGCTTCAGTGGTATTTATTTTATAAAGGGAAACTAATTAAAGTTCGGACCTTTGTGTGAATTTTAAATGAGTCCAGCTACAAGGAGGTTTTGCTGTTAGCGGCTCGTAAATCTTCGCGGGAATTCTATTCGCCGGCTAGGCACTTGGGATAAAATTCTGTGGCCGTGGGCAATACGATGCCACTACGCTTTGCCCTGGTTTTCCTCTATACTTTGAGATTTAAGTCGGTGCGGTCACCAGATTTACGAGATTTTCCGATAGTCGTTGTAAATAAGTTTTCGAATATAAATTTGTTCAGTTGTGATATATTTGTAGAGTTTTTATCACGGATGGTGTAAATTTTTACCTGTAAGATTTAATTAAACTTTAGATTTTCTATTTACTAAGTAGCTGTGCATTTACAATGTAAAAGTGTGTTTGTTCATGACTAATATCATCATCTTTTACCAAGAAACAATTAGTAAATAAATGATTATTTTTTAATTAATGAATTCTGCATTTTATACACCTATTAGCGACACGGATTGTCTTTAACTGTCTGATTACCAATTAACTAATATACAATTCAACTGTAGATCTGAAATATGTCTTATTTATGATTTAGTGTTTACTTTTAAATAAACTTAGGTATAACAACGTAGTTACTTGTAAAAACCCACTTACACGAATAAAACCGTTCAAAGAAAAATATTGGAAACTTAAAAGAAATAGAAGTGAACTTGCACCAGATTTATTGCTTTTCGTTTTATAACATTTTAGACTTATATTCTGTCTAAACTTGTGAGGCTTCTTTTATTTAAAGTTATTGAAGGAGGAAAACCGAAATGCGAGAATGTATAACCTCTTTTGTTTTGCTATGTTAGAATGCATTATGGACTGATGGTAGGTTAAGATTTGAATTCAAGGTTAGGCCGGATAGACAATAAAGTAATAAATAATGAATACTTAGGTATTTCTCTAATATCTTTTCTTTAGCTCCAATTAATTTGGACAATCATTAGACTCGATTAATCCGATTCTATTGTATGACCGATAGTAATACATTTATCAGTAGATAATAATGTTTTGACGATATTTAGGTTTATGACATGTTGTTTACATTACAGACTATTTTTCCTGATATACATATTATATCAATTTATTTGATAACGAATATTGATTGCAATACAAAATGTAATCTAACCTCCAGGACAAAATTCACCACGTATCCTTAATTTATTGCAAACAGTTGTCCCGCCTTATGAAACAAAAGACGAATATCGAAAAGTTCAGTTTTTTTTTGTTTAGGTGGGGTATCCTTATGGGCAGGATAGTATCAGACTCTTACTGACCTGAACCGTTGTAGCAAATTTCTGCATTATCTTTGTAGGATCTACGAAACGCTACGTGCTACGACGGACGGTACGATTAGAGAAACGTTGCCTTTACTTTAAATCATGCATAGTATCGTTGATTTGCAACTCATCAAAGTCGAGACCTTTGACTTGGCAGTCCTGCGCTCTTGACATTAGGCTATCACATTTTTAATATACAACCTCCAGACACTTATTTTGATAAATTATATTACAATAGATCAAGAAAATTTGATCTAAAGTTGGTTTTAGAAATATTCCCCTATTATTGTGTCGAATCTTTTAGAAAGAAACGTTGGTCCCCACCTGCTTCTTTGCCTCGACTAGGAAATGTAGAGAACAATTTAGGTATAACTATAAATAAATGTAATACGATATAACATCTTATCTTACAGATAAATTAATCATCTTTGTGATTATGATTACAATAATTTGTGTTACCTTAATTAAGGCTATTTGGGGACCATATCTCTGTCTATCGATCTAAATTAATTCAACAATTTTCTGCCCATGAAGCCTAATTACGTAAAAAATTGCAATTGACAACAAAATTTGTACAACATTTTGTACCATCGATTACGCCAATAGAAAACGCGTAAATGTGAGGAAATTACATTTCCATTCCATAAATCACGTGAATTTCACCTGTCATCTCCATACGTTTGAGGTGACTGACCTGTTGGTCTAGTGGTTAGTGACCCCGACTGCTATACCAAAGGTCGTGGGTTCGATTCCCACCCAGGACAAATGTTTGTGTGATGAGCACGATCATTTGTGCTGTGTCTGGGTGTAATTTATTCATAATAATAATATTTAACAGTATGTATATCAGTTGTCTAGTACTCGTTATACAAGCTGTGCTTAGTTTGAGACTAGATGGCGTTGTGTAAAAGTGGAATAGTATTATTATAATACATTTGAGCATCTTATATTAAAGTTAACGATCGCTAACGATTGAAGAAATGTCAGAGATAGAGGGTCGGATTATCGTAGTATTAATAGAATTTATTAATTTCACAACAAAATCTTGCTCGGTTATTGCTTTTATAAGAAACTTAATACTGCCACGGATCACATGTTTCTTCTAAAAGTTAGAGCTTTGCTTTAAAAGACGGCAGTACTTGGTACAACGTCGCGTGTGATTAGGGTTGGCTCTTATTACTTGCGAAGTCTCAAGTCAGGGAGACTTGTGTTTGTCAATGTACTTATTGTAAAGTTCCCGTGTTTGTTTCGTCGAGTTTAAAGATGTTATTGTCTCCTGTTTTGTACTGCTAGTCCGGTCAAATTAGACCAAAAAATCAGTAAACCCACGACAAATTCAGGGGAAGCTGAAAATTCTTACAATTGTTTAAATTATAATTATAAACATTGTCTTAAAAGTCCTAATCTATCCCATGTAAGGAAAAAAAATTAGCGGGGTAATAAGGTCCAAAAAATGAGTTTTTCGCGATTTTCTTGAAAACGGTAAGTTTTATCGCAAAATTACCCCAGACATAATTTGTAGATCAGGGAATTTCCTATAAAAAAGGTATCAATATTTTTTTCCCTAAAAGCCACCGCTTCTGAGATATAACGATGCAAAAAATTGCGAGCGTCATGATATGCCTAAGTACCTCACCCATATACTTTCTGTAGCTGTAATGTAAGTAAGAATATGTTTCTGTCGGTGATTTTAAGTTACTGTTTTAAGTGAAACTGTTACTGTTGAACGTGGTCTAAAGACATTAATCGATGCAAGTATCGAACGAGCTGATGAATTTTCCGAATATCTTAAAAAACAGAAATCTGTGACAATACACGTAAGTTGTCGTAAAAATTATACTCGGAAGCATTCTATTGGGTCAGCTAAAAAAAGGCAACGTGATGAACAAGAAGCCAGTACATCGGCAGCAATCCCTCCTCGTACTAGATCACGTGTAAGTGCATCAGATTTTTGTTTTAAAGAATTATGCTTATTTTGCGGTGAGGCAGCAAATAAAGAGAGCGATAGGAGAAAATCTCCGGGGATATCGCCGTAAAATTCTCCATGCAAGCACACTTAACTTGAAAGATTCAATTCTGGCAGCAGCTCGGACTCGTTCCGATGCTACAGCAGAAACTGCGTTTACGCGAGTCAACTTTGTACATGATCTAGTTGCTGCTGAAGCGAAGTATCATGATGATTGTTATAAGTCATTCATGCAACCTTCCACTGGTGGTAAAGTCGGTCATCCTAAAGACGAAACTACAAATTTGGCAATGGAAGAGATATTTACTTACATGGAAAATAGTAATGACTGCCAGTTCACTTTAAATGAGCTAAGAAATGTTTGTAAAATTACAACTTTAGATTACAAGACGATTAAGATGCGATTAAAAGTAAAGTATGGTTTATGACGCTTGCAATTTTTTGCATCGTTATATCTCAGAAGCGGTGGCTTTTAGGGAAAAAAATATTGATACCTTTTTTATAGGAAATTCCCTGATCTACAAATTATGTCTGGGGTAATTTTGCGATAAAACTTACCGTTTTCAAGAAAATTGCGAAAAACTCATTTTTTGGACCTTATTACCCCGCTAAAATTTTTTCCTTACATGGGATCGATTGGGACTTTTAAGACAATGTTTATAATTATAATTTAAACAATTTTAAGAATTTTCAGCTTCCCCTGAATTTGTCGTGGGTCAAATGTCTAAATTGACCGGACTATGCTTTTGATGTAGTAAATGTTTTTTAGTTACCTTGTCAAGTTGTGTTACTTTAGAACGTTTTAAAATGTTAGTAATATTTGTTAGCGCTTACTAGAAGCGGTTCATTCTGCATGAGTTTATTTTTATTTAGAATGTGGTTTTGTTTTTTTTTACTTTTACAAAACAATTGCTGTCTATCCTCTTGCCCTTTAGAAACTTATCTAGATAATAGTCATACCTACCTATTCTTTTATTTAATAGTTTAAGACAGTGTCAACCCTAACCGGTTTAACGAGAGAACATCTGTCGGTTGCAGCGACAGATTGCGTCCTACTGCCGCGCGACGGACGACTGCAACGTTCTATGTGTATCGAGATTCACGTCCAACTCGAGCAGTTGCACAGAGCTATTATAAAAAAATATTTATTGCAGAGTAAAAGATATCACTACATAGTATGAAACAAAGTTGCTGTCTGTCTGTCTATTCGCTTAAACCCTTAAAGCTACCCAACGGATTTTGAAGCGGTTTTTTTTAGAGGATGATTTATATGCATAATACATCAGTATTTCACCCGTGCGAAGCAGGGGCAGGTCGCTAGTCGTTTATAAAATAGATATAATACATTCATGATTCTCCTTTTACTTAAAAGTTTCAGACAGTGTCAACCCTAAACCCAGTTTAACTACGTAGCATCTGTCGGTTGCAGCGACAGATTGTGTCCTACTGCCGCGCGACGGACGACTGCAGCGTCCTATGTGTATCGAAAATCACGTCCGACTCGAGTAGTTATTGCAGTTTTATTGTGTACTAGCTGTGCCCGCGACTTCGTTCGCGTGGTTGTCGAAACAAAACAACGTCGTTTAGATAAGAGTAGGCTTTATACATATACCTTGGTGTGAAAATAGATGACGAACTAAGAATATTATTAAGTAAAAAATGTACTACCTAAGCTTCAAAGTTCCTATTAATATTTTAAGAGTTTTTTTTTTATGTCACAGCTATGGGTTAACATTCAAAACTCACTGAGATAAACTGGAAGCTCTTCAAAATAGATTTTTAAAACTACTTATTATTACTAAAATACAAAAGCACATGTAAAGGAGATTATAGTACCTAAATTATTTGAAATAGAAATAGCTGTTGCCCTCGACTTTGTCTGCATGGTATTGAAGATTAGGTAAATTGAAGATGTGTAGTGCTGTACACAAAGTAAAGCTAAATAAAGTTTAATGCAAGCTCCTTAATCCAGTTCTGTTCCAAAATTTCTTAACTTTCTACTCATAACCTTTAGTCTTACAAACATATTACTTGACTGATAACACTGCTAGTTTTAAAGGTTAGTCCAACATTCATAGGTTGAAAGGTCGTATTATATTGTTGCTGTGGCCACTATCTTACACTGATTTGACAACTTGGATTGAAGGACTTGAAAACGGGTGATGGGGAAGAAGTGTGCCGGATTCTGACTGGCTAAAACCACCTGAGTGCATCTCCGTTCCCTATTGTCGGGAACCACGGGAACACTTTCGCAAACTACCACGAACCCTGACGGGAGAGATCTTTTTAACGGGAGCTTCTTAATAGACGTGGAGTCAGTTTTCCCCAGCGCTCATTAAGAGGCGCGCCAAAGCACCGTGCATGCCGTCTTTGCCTTTATACAGTACAGTAGACTTCCCCTAGACTACTGGCGTAGGCTATTTATGGTGGTTTGAGGAGGGTAAATTTGTTCTTTCTTCTATTTGTTTCTCGCTAGGCACGAATCAAATGGTCAGATGAGGCTTCCCGTGTTCTTTCTGCGGTTTATTGTTGAGCTTCATCACTTCTTTGCAGAACTCGATGACAACACACCAACTATCCTTGGTTACGGCAAACTAATACCCTCTGGAAACACTAAAAGTAATAATGAATTGAATTATGTTGTGGAGTTTGTTACGCCGTTTCTTCTCTATTTTTAAGTTTAATTAGAAAAACCTTCTTTTTCTTTTCGTGTCAATTGTACGTAGTATTTGGTGAATATTAGATCCTCTGAATTGCAAGTGTGCAGACATTTTCGTCACTGTAGGTGGTGTGACATCGTCTGTACGAAGATGACGCATTCTTACTGGATGTTAAAGAGGTCTGTATACCTTAGTTTGCCAAATTTTGTTTGCAGCGACCAACTTGGATTCTCAGACGGTTGAATGCTTTCCAAATAGGCCACTGCAAAGAATTCCGGGCGGCAGACGTTTCTGAGGTAGGACATAAGTGGCAGGTGGTAGATGCTGATCTGCCCAGATCTTGCACCGAGTTCGAGTTGGAGTTTCGTTTGTAGCCTGTGTACATCGGAGGAAGCTCTTTTGGCTCTTAAGTCTAATCAGGTGCGAGCTTTGGTATTACATAGGGGATGTCCGATGTCGTGTGTCTGATTCCTCGACGTCTTTTTCGAGCGCACATGCGACTTTTCTTCTAACGTCAGCTAGAGCAATGCTAACCAAAGGGAGAACTTATTGAGCAGGGTTGGTTTTAAACAGCCAGATATTATTCGACACGTTTTGTTGAGCGCTATGCACTGTGGTTTTCTATTTCGTTCTCTTTCTACTCCTTGACGGACGAATTTTCAAAAATCCCTTCTTAGTGTTTATGGTTATCAATGTTTCAAGTTTCTAATTATGGTAGTTTGAGCTGAGCCAACTGAGCCTGAAGAAAGGTAATGTTACTCACACGTAACAAAACATTTGCGGGAGAACGTGAACGGGGCATACTCGTACGCGAGATTAATGATATTAATAACAGTCTATCAACATACCAATACACATACAAATTACCAATGCAACTACCCTATACCATCGCAATTGGTGCACAATTGTAGTAGTGTATAAGTACTATCAAATCTACAAAACCACGCGTAACACACAACAAAATTGCAGTCAACAGCTAGTTAATAAAATATAGTAAATCATTTACCGTCCAAACTATTGTTTTTGTTTATTTTGAAAAACAATTTTATGTTAAAAAAGCCAGGTACTTCATACAATACTTTTGCACTACCAAAAACGATGAAAGAAAAGTAAATGTTTGTTTAGTAAAATTTGTATTAAAAAATTTTGAAAAATAAATTCAAAAAGTGTATGTCGAAATGAAATTTGAACTTGAAGTGAAAAAATACGAAGCTCGTATTTCCCCAATCCGGCTATTTTAATTGCTATGCTGTAAGCCAAATAACATGTTAATACAAATTAATGTAAAGATATAAAACCATAGCAACAGTATTTTGGTCGCTATGGTGACTCGTACACAGCTATAGTGACAGTAGAAAAGTTACGAAAATTCGTGATTGATCACCCCCCGTATAGGATATCACAAAAATATATAGTATTTATGTTAGCCCGACCTTAAGCAATAATATAATAGTGTCAAATCTTAACACTGCGATTCAGAAAACGACGAAATTTGCACAACGCCATCTATCGGATTTGAAATTTAGCTGTCAAAATTAGTTTTATTTTTTGTCATAAGATGTCGTTGCATGTACTACACTGAATTGCGTAACGTAATTATTTTACTTCTTGAATTCACTAAATTAATCATATCTTTTGGTAGAGTGAACCGATTTTGATCAAACAAAGACTAAGATATACCTCAAGTTGCGTATAATTTTTGTGTATAAACATTGTCTGCATTGATTTCGTAGATTTTACGTAATGCGCGCACATACAAACAGACAAACAGACAAAAAATTCAAAAATGATGGAAATGGGTTCTGTTAGTTATATTTTCACACCCTGGCTATTTTTTTTTCCAATTTCTTCAATGTACAAAAATGACTTTTCTACAGATTTATTATATGTATAGATTAAATGTATTATTGCCATTTGATGTAGGAATTATTATAAGTGGAATCATTATCGTCATCATTCCGCTATCCTTACCTCAATTAGTATTTGGGTGCAGCATGCCTTTTTCTTCCACACACAGGTGAAATGTTAAATAATAATGTAAGATCAATTTTGATTGACTCTTGTTGTGGCCTATTGGTAACCAATATTACTTACTATGAGTAATTTATTATTTAATCAGGTCAAAAAGAATTGTCTTTATCAAGATTTTACAATCCACCTGTTACATAGTAGATGACGAGAAATGGTTTTAGAACCAATTCGTGCCCTGAAGTTTCATAAAATGCCTCTAATATTACAAGTTTTCGTAAAAATACAACCTCATATTTTCCAAAGTTATTAGTAAAAATTTATCGATTAATAATTTACGTAGGTAGCACTGCAGAGGAATCAAATTTAATTAAACCGGCCCAGAGGCACATAGGTCTCATAACTTTCACCGCAAATTGGCTCCATCAATTTACAATTTCATTTTCATGTTTTAATAACGGAGATTTAAATACCCCTAATAGTCTAGTGTTTAACGGCTTATCGATTTTAAACCAATATTTAAAACTTGGTTGGTTTTAAATGTATGCTCAATTTTCATCACAATAATATTACAGCATTATTGAGATGATTTATTCCAATCAATCAACGGTCTATCGATGTCCAACGTTGGGCTTAGGATTTTCTCAAGTCACCCCACGATACACGGTCCGAGCCATAAATAAAAAAGGTAGATGGTTTATTTAATTCGATATAATTATCAAGAACATTATTGCGTAGAAACTTGAGTTCAAAACTCTCTACAACACCCTGGAGCTATGTGGTAAGTACGCAGGAAAATTTAATAAGTAATTAAGAGAGAGTAATATAGCTACAAGAATTTCGATTTATATTTTTGTCAAACTGGCAAGCCACAAAACTTGCAATTTAAGTACCTTTTTCTGTTATCAACGTACGTTAAAAAAATAATTTTATTCGAAACAATTTATTCAACTTAAGCCAGCCATAATGATAGGAAATGAAAATAGAATTGATTCGAAATGGTTTCCGCGAATTCTTGTACCTTATATCTTAAATAGAAAAAAGTATTTTGCCCGTTTGATCACATCGAAGCTATGATTACGCCTGATAAATAGACATGGTGAATATGGTGATGCTCCTCAATTTTGAAGTTAAGAGATTTTGTCAGAACGGTAAAAGTATAAATATTATTTAGTACCTACCTTAGTTGGATAAAATAAATATAAGACACATATTCGCTTTAAAGTTTAGAAACGACGGCTGCTGACGTAACAGTGTAGCATAAATTGTAACAAAGAGTGACGTTACGTGAAATTTTCACCAGCGTATTGACAATGACGATGTGCAGGTTTTACAGATGCGATAAAGGAAAAACTGCGTTTCGTTTATTTTTCATGCATCTACCTTTTGGAATTTAAATGAAAGCAATATAAACCTACATCGACTTTACTCCTCTACAATGCCTATCATTCTACAAGGACTTTTCTATAGGAAAGTTAAAATTTATTCAGTTAAAGATTGTTTGACTCTGTTAAAAATTGAAAGTTCTATTATAGACGAGTGGTTGCGCACTGAATCAAATCGTTAAAGCGATTTCTATTTCCATCGATACGCTAGTTTTGTTTGTGGAAGCAGCATCAATGCATGAACCACTTTCTATTTGTTTGCTAAACCATTCGAAACGTAATACCTGGAGCTGAAAAGAGTTAGAAAGTACAAAACAGCAAAATACTGTGACTGTAGAGTTTAGAAAGAAAAAGTAATTCAGTTAATCTCCTTTTCGCTAAGATTTTTCTGTACTTTAAAGGTTTTTCAGCAGTTAGGTTTTCCTTCAAAGTCTTATTTATTTCTCTCGTTTGTTTCCACCAGGGTCTTATTGAATTTAGGAGTATTAAAGACTTTGAATTTAAAGTTATTTCAGCGCAAAGACAGACGATAAATATTTGCATTTAGTGTAAGAAGCTGAAATGTTTCAAGCGCAGTTGTCTGGTATTAAAGTAAGTTAGGATTACTGACGAGACGTTTTTTTGCATAAAAGTATTAATTAATTTAGTCACGTTCTTTTATCTAGCTGTGACTTTTAAGTAGTTGAAGCGCTCTAGCACTGACTAGATGCGAATTAGGTTTTTTATTAGGATTAGTGTTTTTATTTGAACATCGCATAAAACATTTTCATAGTCCGAACCTATTGGTGCTTTCTTTCTTTAGTATGTTTGATGTAGATACAACTTGGTGTGAGAGGTTAAACCACTAGTAGTCCTTTGACGTGGCTTTACATATCCTTGTGACATTCTCAAGAGTGTCGGTTTCATCACGATATTTTTCTTTACCAATTGTTTCTGGCAATTATAACTTTGTAATACGCATAAATTCGAAAAGACATTTGTCCTTTGAGAGTAGTTCTCGTACAATTTGAGATTGTTCTACGATCGCTTGTGAGTTGCACAGCACGGATTCCCGCGGGTGATTTATACAATTTGGCTAGATCGATAGCGCTGCACGGAATACTAGCGGATAGACGATCCACTATACGTTTTGTTTGTTTTCCAAATAAGCGACAAAAGCGCTTTGTTGTGCAAGTGTCGATACGTAACAGACACCAAATTTATTTGAACAGTTTTTGTTGCTAAATGTTTGGTTATTTGGAATAGAGATTTCGTGATAGTGTGGTTAACTACTTTAAGCCAAATATAATATGTACGATTAGGTACTGATATTTACAACAATAATTATATGGATACAACTTGAAATTAGACTGCAGTTAGTCCAAACTACACCACTACAGATATTCTACTTATGTGGTCAAGTCTAAAACTTACTTTTAGCGTATGATAAGTTCGATAATAATCAACAGCCTTAGTGTTACTCACTAATATATTGGTCTAAAGCTGTTAAGTATCGATTAACACAACTTGCGATGTCCTTATAATTTGTTCTAGAAGTTGTACGGTTTCCGCTGAAAAGTGTATCGGGGACAGTTTGAAGTTTCTCCACGGGCGTAACATTTGCCACGAAGAGCACTTTAAACTTGGTTACGAGGAGACGTCTGAGGTCGATTAGAGGGCGATGTATCTGTAAGCGTTGAGGTGGAGAAAAACTGCTGTCTTTGTCTGGCAGACTAGCACGTGCTGACCGCGGTAATGTGTTGTTTTTGTAGTACTTTTCCATACGTTAAGATGAGTACTATTATTTTTAAGACTCTTAGGAATTAAATCCTTGTACCACGGGGGGTTCCTCAGACATTCAATTCACATGCATAGGGACACAAAAACCGAAACCGTGACATGTCGCGCGCGGTGGTAATTGGCGTGGTGACCTTTACCACTCGGCTATCCGTGCAGTCAAATTTTTGACCGGTTGTCAGTCTTTTGACATGAACAAAAGACAAGCGTCCCTCTCTTTCTCCAACCTGTAATTACATTTCTGCGAGCACTAATGAATAACTGAAATACACTGAACGGACAAGTGAGCTATGTCACTTATCGAAAAGGAATGTTATTCCTGCACACTGCGCACTTCCTTTTATTTTAGCTCTCTGGTGTATCTATACATATTATGCTACATCTTCAGGAGGTAAGGTTTTTAGAGCAGTCCTTTTAGAGATACTAGACAAACGTTGTCGTTGAGTTTAGAGACACGACCCTCTGAGTATAGAGTAAGTGGCTATGCAGCTAGAATATATTAAGGAAATGTACAGTGTACAACTTTATCGATGAAGTTAGTAATTGAGAAATACAAACGAATTTGTTTTGTTGAATTGAATGACGAGTTTTTAAACCGACTTCCAAAAAGGAGGAGGTTCCTTAAATACAGTATAATTTTGACACGGATTTCGTTTACTTTTGAGTACCTAATACTGATATAGTACCTACGCACTTCGCAGTACGTAAGTGTTTAACTACTGACAAAAACGTTGATATAATTGAATCATGTCAAAATCTTAACTGGTGAACAAGCAAAATATTGATCCCTGTGTATTACACTTACATAACAGAAATCATATCAATAAAAAATGACTCTGCTATCATTTTTTATACTCTTAAAATAGGTAGAAACATGACTGAAGCGTTACAAGATAATGTAAGCGACAGCTTAACATTCAGCTCTTACAGAAAGAGTTAACGGCGAGGATGGGGTTACATTCGTAATATTCTTCGGAATGGAATTATTTTATGCAAATTATTCATAACTTATGGGTGATATGTGACTACTATTATGCAGCGCGTTTGAAAAGAATGTTGTAGTAGATTACGCTTCGTTTTCAAACTTCTTTTTTAATATTTATTAAATTTCTTGAAAAATGTAGTGTTACCAGACGAAAAAAAACTCATGAAATAATCCTATTGTTCGGGATAGAGTCTTGTTGTCCTAAATATTTTTTTTGGAAATCTTTTTGACGTCGGCCGTCATTAGTTCTTTTTAATACCTCATAGTATTTAAAACATTTTTTTTGTTGTTTTAAACACTCGTTGTATTAAGGTTTTATATAGACTTGTCTGGTTGAAACGTAGCTCATGGTTTATTAACATAATGTACTCTGTAATTATGAACTGTTAATGCATTTCAATGTGGGAAGTAAATAATGCAATGCTCGAAGCGAAACAGTAATTTATAATGAGGAAGGCTTTTTGATATTAATTAACAGATTTAATAATTGAATTTAGTTGGTAATGTTGTTGTTTCGATCTGTTAAATAAAGTCCACATGTTCAATTGAAATTAAATAAATAATAGTAATAAATATTCCACGATTTTCACACGACGCCATATTAATATAGTCTCAAACTAAGCAGAGCTTGTATTATGAGTATTAGACAACTTATAAACATACTTTTATATTATTAAATACATACATAATAATATGATAGATATATTACGCCATGACACAGAACAATTGATCGTGCTCATCACACAAACATTTGTCCTGGGTGGGGATCGAACCCACGACTTTTGGTATAGCAGTAGGGGCCACTAACCATTAAACCAACAGGCCTGTCCTAAAATTCATTTTCAAATGAAATCTGTAGACTTTAATCATTAGAACGTATTGAAAATGTAGACTTCATTTTATTATGTGCACTTGATTACTAAATGTTAGTTATGCCTCGCGGATTTACCCGCATAAGTCGTCCTGTTCTGTTAAAAAGGAAGAAACTATCTTATTTTTTCTTTTCTTAAGCACCTTTTGTATATTAGGGGTATAGATGTGCTATCTATACATAGGTATAGAAGGTATTAGGAAGTATATAACAAAACTAAAAAAAAGTTAGTAAAAAGTAGTAGAAGCTGCGCGCAGCTTCTACTACTTTTTACTAACTTTTTTTGCAACGTAAACTAGTTAAAACGCAGCTGCGTTTTAACTAGTTTACGTTGCAAATGCATTCATGCGGAACGATTCGTGTCAGCTGATATTTTATTTCAGTCAGGTCATGTAGAGGTGCGTGATGAACTGAAACGCATTGCCGAGCACTGACTAAACGCGGGAGACGCTGCATGGCGAAAAAAATGGTCAGGTAGAAGTACTTGGGGATGGGTTTTTTTAAAGCTTTTACTTGTTTTTAAGTATGATGTACCTACATACTTGTAGTCTATGGATTCATATTAAGCCATTGCTCATCTACACCGCCATATATCAGGCCTTTGGGTGAGATTGTGGTTACGTGTCAGAGGGATCACATCAGTAAAATTTTTATAGTAATTACAGTAGTTGTACAGTAAGATTAATACAGAATTACTAGACCTAAATTATAATCAGCAACGTGATGCAGCGTTGAGCGTGGGCAGGTCTCTAAATGTTTCTGGCTTAGGTATTAGATGTGGCCCGGGGTGTTTTTAGTCGGTGGGAATCCAACATATCCCCACACCCCCCACCATGCCCTCGGTGTGGGGTGAAGTCATTAGCGCTTCACCCCGGAAAAAAAATAATATAAAGATCTCTAAATTTAGAAAAAATAGAAGTTCTTTAGTTGTATAGAATAGAGGTATTACGATAAGATGAAGGCGGCTTTTCGGTTAGTAACAAAAAGTAATTACAACAAGTACAAAAATTCGATTAAACAAGTTAGTTGTGTAGGTAATTGTTGTACTGGCTGGAAACTACGGGAACAATGAAAATCCAAGCAGTAATTACATCCGTGACTTTGCTACTCATGATTAATGTACTAAGTTCTCAACTAGCTCAAGGGATTAAGTTTCACTTACACATATTACTGTTAGAACCTTTAAGGAATAATTAATCTTATTCCCATTAGATTAAGATCTATTTTCTATTACTTGCAACGGAACCTTCAAGATTGGATCTTCAGTTTTTCTTTAAAAATTCCGATGAATATAATTTCAACGAAAAATAAACAGTCATTGTTCTTTTCAATTTGTTAAAAAAGAAAAGTCGTATCGGCCTTAAAAGATTAAGTTTGAAAGACTGGAAAAGGAGGATATCGATAATTTATTATAGGTGACAAGCTTTCAAAATTGATGAGGGCAGATAATGAAAAACACGATACGGTCATGCCTGAAAACAAAGCGGCTTCTGTCGCACACTAATTGATTTTTTAATTACCGACGTGTACAAAACATTGATGTTATAAATCATATTAATTACTGCAGTAGTATAAATCATTATCTATGTGTTTGGCATTGAGTGCATCGTAAAGTGATCGGTGTATGTAAGTATAGATATCAACATTATGCTTATTAATTTACCAAAATGCTACGATCACCCAAACTGCTTTCATTAAATTTACTCATCTTTAAATCCAATCTTTTACTTTAAACTCAAACAAAAGCGAACCTCAAAGCGTAACTTTCAAGTCCTAGTTGAAAATATAGTAGAAAGCGCAACAAAGGGTTACTTGACTTGAATAACAGGGAAAACATTCGGCACGGCGCGTCTGAAAGGCTTATCCGGATAAAGCGTATTCATCTCATTAAAAGCACGACCTTTTGAGAGAGTTTCCATGTACCAAAGCTGTACTAAGGAGCGTTTTAGCTTACATTTTTGAGAAACCCCTGAATATATCAAAAAGGGTTTGTAGGATGTTCAAGGGTTTGGCAAAGCCAGGTCCCTTCCGGGGTTAGCTGTCTACTGACCTCTGTCTGGCGCGCTATCTGTAACAAAATAAGGAAAAAATATTAGATGCAATAGTTCACATGAAACTACTAAAACTTTAGACTATACAGTGAAGAATTGTTGGTTATTTTTATTATTTTATACTATAAGAATAGAGGAAAGAAGAAGTACTAATTATGAAGTGACTGCAGTTTGTGCTTTATTCAAAGGCATTTAAATACCAGTAATTTCAGTTACTATGACTAACATAACAATGTTTTACGTATAATAACCAATTATTGAGAATACCTTGAACATTCAACTTTCAGTCTAGCTACCAATGTAAATAAAGCATAGTTTAGACAATCCTTCTACAAGTAAAGGCATTAGTATAAAGACGGCAGGAGTCTTGATCCCTACACTTGCTCACGGCTTGTTCGCTTTTTCAGACCATTAAGTTCAGGTTTAACGACGTTTTCCTTCGCCGTAAGTCAGCGGTGCTCAGGATTAACTAAGACAATATACGTGACGATGGTACAGATCGATGCACGGCAGTCTTAAATCTACTGGAAAGAACGAAGATGTTGCGACTGTATCGGGATACTCGTAGCTAACCAAAAGAAAAAATACTATAAACTATACTATTTTTACAGTCTTCTATCTGGAAGACCTGGCTCTGGGCGACAATATTCCACGACTTTGAAACAGCGCCATCTAGTATCAAACTAAGCAGAGCTTGTGTTATGAGTACTGGTCTGATAAACATACTATTTCTAAACACGTAGGCAGGTACATATGGTAGAAAAATTACACCCAGACACAGAACAAATGATAGTGCTCATCACACAAACATTTTTCCTGAGTGGGAATCCAACTCACGACCTCCGGTGTAGCAGTCAAGACAACTAACCAACAGGCCTGTCAACATACTACAAAAACTTCATTTTCCTGAGAATTAAAAACAAATGATAGAATATTGATTTAAAAGAACCTGTTTTTGATTAATCTCAAAATCTTTACAGCTAGTCGGCTAGTAGTAGGATAAAATCCAATAAATTCAGTCGTATCTAGACAACCTATTAGAGAATTAAAGGTGGATAACTCCAGTGAATGCACCTCACAGACATTAAGTAGGAGGTAAGGTAACCTGCTCTGAATTAACTGGTGGTTAGACTTGGTCTCACTAACTTTCGGTTTGCTTTACCGATGGCGAAGCTAAGTAACGTTAAGTCTCGTAACTTTACTACGTAAACCGATTTCTGGGTTTTAGGCGATTACTGTTGTCAGAACTATCTCGCTCTTTCCGTGGATAGTTTATATTATGTTCTTTATGGATGTTAGAGCTGTCAAATTAAACTGAAAATCCCGAGTATCAGCTGTCGAAATTTAACATATAAGGTTGTTCTTTTATCAGCTGTACTGTACCCGATTGCGATAATATCAACAATCTCTTGAAATTTAAGACTGGTCGCTGACTGGTTTACCAAACTAAAAAGAATATTGAAAATACAGTTCAACGTTCTTTAAACAAATGTTGAACCCAGACAAACAGATGCTACATTGTTGACTTTACATTATAATGTGTAGTGATTTACAACGTATTCGAGTCTAGAATTTTCTAAGCCAATGAGCATGTAATATGAAAAATGTGGTTCGGATGAACAAAGTAAATGTTTCTCCCACACATTTATTCAAACCACATTTAGGTCATAATACTCAGAGCAATTAGGACCCTAAACTTTTGTTATCTTTCCAAAACTAGACAAATGCGTGTCGGAATTATGGAATTACAAACTCTATTTTCATATAGCATAGAGTAGTTTTTCAAATTGTCACCTAGTTAATAGGTAATTAGATTTCGATCATTGACAATGCAATCGTGAACAATTTGTGTACGAATTGTTTAGATGGACGTCCGATGGCCGTGCTCTACATAGTTAGGGTTCCGGACCAATGAATGAGATCTCTGTCGCATTCAGAATCCACGGCTTGTGGTTATTGGATTTCGCCCGATGACCGGTTTGTTAGCTGTTTCGTAGAGACTGTATTAAAGGACTATATTGTAAATGAATATTTGATTTTGAGGAGACTATTTGTGGTGGAAGGAGACCTGACAGTGTAAAACTACGTAGGTAATAATTACCTAAAATAATGTTCAAAACGTGGTAATCCTAATACCCCACTGTACAATTAATATACCTATCTTTGTGTTGTATTTTTTTGCTTATTGTACGTTTTGTTTTTTGAGATAAATTACTATTAAAAAAATACATTATTTGTTTATTAATCGTGCTAGCAAAGCAAGCGAAGCTTATACAGTCCACTTTCATTGTTCGCGAACTCCTTCTAGACGGAGACCATCGAAACATTTTTTTTTTGAAAAAATATTAGCAATATTTTTTTTTGCTATTTAAGTTCTTCATGACCTCAACTCGCTCGCTTAACCAGGTTAGCGGTGGCGAAAATACGCCTCGGTAACAAACCTAATAATAGTAGTCAAAACGAAATCTCGAACTACAAAAGCTAAACCCTTTAAAATACAACACCACAAAGGTCCAAATAAAATCGGTCTTTGATATGTGCATGGATAACCGTAGACTGAAAACGCACACCGAGGCCACCAAAGCCGGTCCGGTCTAAAAATTGGACTACCTACGTACCTAGATGCAGCGAACCGTACGCCAAGATCAAAGGCACCAGAATTTAATCCCCGTCGACCTTTCAATTGGAAATCTGTGTCCGTGCTCAATGGATATTGTCTCGTTTTGCTGGACATTTCGCCCTCCGCTGCTGTTTAATGGTTGCCAATTGTTTTATGCTCCAAGCCTTCAATTGTAGACCATTTTAGTCTCAGAAAAGGCAAAAATACTGTCTTAAATTAAGTCAAAAGGTAGCGTTTTTTTCTCTGAAATGTTCCATAATTTTAAAATAACCCTACCTCTTATCTGCATTGAGCGTGTCAACTCTTTAGCGATACAATCCGATGTTTCCATAACAGTTGCGATAAGAAAAACCTATTTACAGCTTCTCACTGAGTATTACGGAATGAAGGTATATTTTTTTATCTCCTTTGAGAAAATGGCGTTGGAGTGATATCATCATAGCTAAAGGGAACGTGTTTATCTTACTTTGATTGTTTACCTGTATCTCGGCGTACTTTGAAACGATCCGTCGATATTTTATCCACCGGAATTTTGATCAAGAACCGATTAATGTTCACTGAGGGTGTTGAAGCGATAAATATTTTCGGAGGTGAGCCAGGGGTTACATTTAGCATAAAAAGGTAGGAACCTAAAATGTTTTATGCATATATTTCAGCGAAATGCCTGGTTTATACTGACTTTACAAAGGAATAATGGCTTCAACCAAATATGGCAGCCATTTGGGGTAGTGAATGCCGTGCGGTCGGAAACTCTAAATATTCCAATCACTGTCCTTGGCAAATGTGTTGTGTCGAAGCACAATCGGAAATTTTCTGTTCGGTCATAAATTTTATTCACAGAACAAAAAGTAGGTACAGGTTATTCAGTATAGCTAATCCCGGTATTGTTATTAAACGATTTCATCTGATCCCGTTCAAACATTCGATATGAATGACAAAGGGAGGTATCGCGTGTCCCAAGCTTACTTTTATACTTGCAAAATGAAATATCTTAGCAAACAGACCGTAGAAAGAAATCTCGCCTATTTTTACCCACAACAAGCACATGCATGTAACTGCAGGCGAGTAAGGACAACATTTTGGATCAACTTAGGCACGCGCGGCCTTCCTACTACTTCCTTTGATGTACCTACTCGTATGTTTTTATTTTTCTTGTTAGGAAGCACTAAAGTCACACCAGTAATAATGCGGTTTTAGCATGTCGGATGTCATGCTTTCTACAGGAGTGTAGTACCCGCAGTTTCTAAAAGGCAAATTGTATCAAATAAGGCGTGTTGGTAAGAGAAACGACGAAATTATATTTATTGAACTTTTAGGAATCGGTTCAAGATTAATTTATTCGGTATCATTTTGTCAACATCACTTTGAAACTAAGTACCAACTAAGAATTCGTGAACTTTTTTGGTCTCGTTTAAAACTTTTTGATATTCCGAATGGGTTCCGTCCCAATTCCGATTGCGAGTAATCGAATAGCACCTGCTGTTTTTGGAATTTGTTTCGGAATATTACAAGCAGTATTATATGATAATTTATTGAGGCCCAACAATACTGTGACAGCGATAAGGCGGGAATTCGGGGGATGAAGTTTGACAGCACCGGCTTACTTTATCCCGGGCCTACTGTTAAATTCTCTCAGCAAAATGTTCATTAAGGCTTGTAAGACATATTGTTTCAATAATACAAATACAAACTCGTTCTCGCTATGTGAGGGGATTACATCAGAGGTTTGTTCATCTAATATTCCCCAAAGGCGGCACTAAATATTTAATTGCTGGAGAGGCAGCGACAGTGAATGTATGTGGCGTATGTGCATGGGGTATATTATGAACGTTATTAATATATCATTAAGCTTTGTGTGAGTAGCTAATATCAACACCAAGAACAAGAAACTTATGAGTAAGTTTGTCAGTCAATATGACATGGTTGTTAGTGTTTAATGTGCCTAATTATGTATTCAATATGACGTTATAATATTCGATGATATTTCGGTACTATAATATTGGGTATAATAATATCCGGGCCGATTTCGGCCAAGGCGGCTAGTATTACTATGTCACCAGCCCGCTACGCGGGTCATATTATAGTGCACAAGCGTGTGCGTAAGCACAGATGCACTCTCTATACTTTAACTCTCATAGTCTGATGGGATGACAATGCGATACGACTGAAGAGAGATCAGGCGCAGGACCCACATTTTCGGAACACGGAAGCTGTGATATTTATTTCTAAAACGCCTGCTATTCTCAACTCGAGACCTTTGACTTGGCAGTCCTAAAGTATACCAGGCTATTACAGGGTATTGATTGGGTATCTAATGTAGCTACAGCTCGAGTCTCTGAAACAAAATCCTTGAGTTTCGCATAAGCGAAAATTAAGCTCAAGCCTTAATAAACAATTAATCATTATGAGACAAAATACGGTGAAATATAACTAAACGAAGAGACGTGTAATTACTTAGGCAAATTGAAATATAATTTGCCCTTTTTGAGGAAATTATAATAATTATTTATCTCGGTATGTTCAACAAAATAATAATTATGGAGGTCGTGTTACATGGCTGTTTGTCCGTGGGGATACGTAGAAAGTCGCGGGTTGCGATTAAATTAAGAAAATATATCAAGTTTAAATGTGTAGGAGTCATTGTTGGATTTTAGTAATTATGAAATAAGGTAAATAGGTTTCATTTACTTTCTGACGTGTAAATAAATTAGGTCATTAAAAACAAAAAGTCTAGTATAAGTTAATTGGAAATATAAGAGTATGTGGGTGTGATTATTTATTTATTAGCAATTTGTACTATAGTTTTTGTGTTGGCTATGTGTGACTAAATGTATTTTCTTTCTGTATTTTTATTTAACTATTTTTTCCATCTGAAATGAAAATAATATATTCGGATTTTGTGCCTAGTTTCAACGTACTAGGTACTAGGTTACAATATAATGGGTATTGGAGGTGAGATAGGTAGTATACCAATTCGAATGTGGTATTCACTTGAATTAGATAAGACTGAAAGTCACAGAAAAGCTACTCAGAAGAAACTGTATTACTATTGCATGTGATTTGTATATAAAAATACAGAAACCAATTATGCCGTGCGTGACTGAGGTTTTTTAGTTTGCGGACTTTTAGAAGCCCAGTTTTTGTTTCCTTACAATGCAATTTTTTTACTTTCCTTCAACATTTCTGTACGGGATTACTCCAACACTTTTATCAGTCGTACTTACATAGGATAACGGTAAGTAGCAATGTATTTGTGTACGGTAATTTACTCGCCTCACAATCTTGTTAGGGTCATCGTGAGTCGCATTACTTGGAGTTATACCAGCAATTATGCTGAGGTCAAGACCCTTGGATGCTGATATCGAATTGGTCTTAGTTAGGCTATATCTAAGATCTTATCCTAAGAAATTACCGGAGATTTAGAGAGAGAGGATTTAAGAAATCGTTATCTTGGGAGCGACTGAGAAGATGCTCTATGCCGTCTTATGTGGCGTCTCTTTTTCACAACTACAACAGTATTTTAAAAGGTTGTAGGTTTTTGATTGAATGGATTAAGGTGATGAATGTCGCAGATGAAGTTTTTTGAAGAATTTTCTTTAAGTGGATCGTGTTTAGGTGTTATAATACCAAAATATATATTGGAAGATTACGGCATTTCGTTTTGTCTTAAAACTTTCCGCCTCCACTCTCTTTTATTTATTCTCCTACAAGTAAATTGAATTTAAGTCATATTTAAAGCTTGCTCTTTGATAATATAACAACACTTCCAACCTACACGCTTTGTTCTCCTCTCCACCTATAACAACATCTTAGAAAATAGGTAAACTTAATTCTTCAGAATACACTAATGAAAGCGATGTAATCGCAGCCTATAAGTAATATATTATGCTCTATTATCTTAACTCGATAACAAGATCGCATGTTTTACGTGCTCACATTATTTCTAAGAATAGGGGGAGGGGTGGGGGGTCCGCCATTGTTATTTCACTTGGCTACACTTACTAGGTTCTGTATGAATTGTGAATAGGTAATAGTGGCCAATAATGATATCGGAAACACATTAGTTCTGAGTTTTCATGTGTGAAGATGTAGGTGAAGTTGTTTTTTAGGAACTTAAGTCTACCTAATTCCCGTCAGTAGAGAAAAGAAAGAGCATCAAGAGGAAAGAACGAATTCAGTTTATTAAATTTATTATTTTACTTTTTAATTCCTTTTAAGTAATAAAGAGTAATAATTATTTATTAAACAGAAACAATACTAAATAAGTAATATCGACATTTATAACTAAACTTATGTAACCAATTATAATAATAGCTTTATAATTTAAGTTTTTAAGAAATATACTAAGAAGGAAGTAAAGTCTTATTCACCACGTTACGATCCCCATTCTACATAGGTATATAAATATATCCGATAGTTTATAGCCCGAAGGCGGAGTCTTCAAAGTTAAGTAACGTGTCTTAAGCTCGGGAAATGCGGTCTTACTCGAAAGTCCGGAGTTATAGCTAACAGCTTAGATTTAACAAGCTGGGCTTACAGGCTTCCTTTTAGGTACTGTAACCACTTTTACTAAAATTTAAGTATGTATTTTTACAGGAGTATAAGACAGGTTGCTTTTGAAATATTTATAAACAGTAAAGTACTAGCAAAGTGTAACAGTTTATTCTAATTGCGTTGAGTTTTAATATTTAATTTGTATTAAAATTACCCGAACTGACTACTTAAAAGCCAACTAACTAGTGAATATTATATCTATATTGAGGGAAAAAACGTTAAAATCATATCCTGTTGCTGTTTTGTGGAAAACACGATTACACCCGTCAGCATAAGCTTTTTACATCTCAATCTACATAAAACATAAATTCCAATCAACGTTTATACATCGCCCAGTTAATACAAAATGTTGTTCTTACCCCAAACTGATAAGACAATATAAAAGTATTTCCATTTTCAATTAAACTGTTATTATTCTATTCACAAAGTTTTATGGATACTAACATTTTCGGTATGAAGCATTTCATCCGGGCAAGGGGATACTTCCAATCCCCGGAGAAAATTGTAAAGCAAACGTTTATTACCGGGATTATGGAAATGAAATCTCCATTTTATAGATTGCCGATTAGATTATGCTTTCCATTTTTATGTCTTGTCCGGGAATGATGACGTAATTATAAATATTTTTATCACACAACGCCATCTAGTCTTAAGCTAAGCACAGCTTGTATTATGAGTACTAGACAGCTGATAAACTTATTTATTCTTCTAAATACATACTATAGATAAATTACTCCGCGACATAGGACAAAATATGATGTTGCCCATCACACAATCATTTGTCCTGGGTGGGGATCGAATCCACGAGCTCTGGTATAGCAGTCAGAGCCACTAACCACTAGGCCAACAGGCCTGTCTAATTATTTTAAATGTTGGTATTTATATTTCATGCCCGGATCCCTTCACGCTACACTGCATGGACAGTCGATAGTACTATTGACAGTGTCGTATAAATTAATATTATGACTCTTTGATACGAATACTTTTTCGATTAGTCTATTGTTATCTCAGATTGATGGTCTATTTTGAATCGTTAGTGAGTCCAAACTTTCCGGGCAAATGACTATTGTTAACGATTATAACGCGGAATGTATGGAAATGACATCTCAATACGATCTCTGGATATATTTTCAAACATTTTAGCGTTTTTTTAACAAAAAAATAAGAGCGTATGTTCACTTGGAATTCATTTGTATTTTAATTCCAGAGTATTATTTTTGTTATTATTTACGAATGTTTGATTTGAATATGAATATTGTAATACGTAATGTTTGGTTTAATAATAGGCTGATCATAGCGCATTTCACTTTAGCCATGACCAACCACTGCACCTTCACAAATAAATATTTCTATCTTTCATGGCTGGCTTATTCAAAACAGCATGCCCTTCCGCGTTACGACACTAATACATAATTTAAACGCGTTACGAAAGCATCTTATTACGCTACTCTTAACGCAGTGAGAATTAATATTCATACCTCGCCCACACGGCCATTTCTGCGGACTGAAAATGTCCCATTTTATTCCTAATTACTATGCTATATATCACATTATAAGGACCCTCGACTTTATGACTCTTCGGAGGCTTTCAATGTAATTAAATGTTATGCGAATTTTATCGAAGTATGGGCAACGTCGCTCACATAATTAAATTTATTGTCAATAAATATTTGCTGAGTACGACACGCTTCAGTTAAATTACTTTGGCAAACTTCTTAACTTTTTTTTTGATAACTTTGTCTGCGTTCGGATCGCTGGAGCGGAACGAGATCAATATACAGTAGATTTTATTTACTGACAAGACCGAAAAACCATACTCCTAACTCCAACTTGAATTTCATAAATTCCAAGCATGTCTACGTATTATAAAGTTAGTCGATAGCGAACGTCAAACGCATGCACGAAAATGATATATTTTCCAATACATAGTGGAAAAGCCGGGTGGAAAATGGCAATGCGTCATTCTTATAAAACACGGTTACGAAGACAGAACGAATTAAAGTAGTCGATTTGTTTGGAGTCGATATCAAACGAGACGTGTCGGTGCGGTTGACAGCTCCCTTTGACTTATGAGACAGTACGTCGCGGGCTACGGCTCACGCCGCGCGTGCCACGCCGGCGTATTAATCAAATCCCGCTCTTATCTTTTGTTATGTAGACGAGTGGATAATTCGTTTTAAGTCTTGTAAGTCTTTTCCGATAATCGCATGAAGATGAATAACTTACTTGCTTCCTTTGCTTGCTTGCTTTGTATTTCATTATTTATTTATAACATTTTGAATTTGCGTCTTTGGTAGTGTCTCAATGTAAGGTGTTATCAAACCACTCGCTTTTGCTAATTAAGTTTCATTAAAGTATACATCATGTAAATAATTACTTAACGATTAACTGTGACAACTTTTCGATATCACAATTCTATAAAGATTTATGAATGTCGCTAATTTTGAATGTAGTAAAACTAAGGAAATGCAGTAGGTATCATATATAGCTGTGATAGATCAAGTTATCCACTATTTCGTACTAAGCACCAGAGTAATTAACTGAGTGTCATGGACACTGGATCGCGATAACGGACAGGGCCGTATTGTGTGGACATCGGACATACATACATACATATATGTATGTAGGGGGTGTCATTTGTACATTAGGGTAATCTAGCAGTTTTGACGATTGTTGAAAGCAACACATACTAGACGGGTAGGTGATATAGTTAATAGAGAGATGAAACAATTATAGCTGACTGCAATTATAGCATTTACCTAACTGAAAAAATATGGTATATTAAGTCTAGTGTAGCTGTTCAGTCCAGTCTAGTCAGGCTTACCGCAAAATTCAGTTAAAAAAAATAAACAAACCGTTTGTCAGCCTCAAAAAAAGTAATTATATAACAGCTATCAATTAACTACTAAGTATTACCATAAAGGGCAGTTCCTCCAACTAATATAAAAGAAGCGGATTCATCTATTTGGTATTTAATTTGCGGCGAACTCTCATTTGGCGCGTGTCCAACTAGAACTAAGGGAATTTCAACCGCAATACCAATGAACTTTCGCAGAAACTAAAAAGTTTCTATTCTTTCTTTTTCCATTGTATTTTTTCACGATTTGTTAGGGAGCGGGTCAAGGTTCACACTTCTAAAGCGATCCGAAAATATTCCGAACGGTACTCGCATAAGTAGCAATATAATATCACGTTTTATTATAACCCTCCTTGTTCCACTATAAAAATCATATTATTATTCTCAGACCACGTACAGCCGGCACTTTAATTGCACACCACAAATAAACTCGCAAAATATGACGTCCTTTGTTACTTTAGACACTTTAATCAAATTAAAAAAGTTTGTCTTCGCAAATGGGCGAGCAAAAAGTGAATTACTGAGGCGAAATTTATCCGAGAAAAAGTAACCCTGGAGCTAGGTGTTGTCGAGTCATGTTTAATACAATGAAGGCTGCTAGGACGGCGGCTTAATCGAAAAATTCCTTCAGACATTCCGCAAATACTTGCATGATTGAAGAGCCCACGGGACATACGACCTTCTTACCTGCGCTTTCTCAACTATACGTAGTAATCCGAATTAGAGGTAAACAAACTTTACGTTTATGTAGCATTTACTCAACATAAAAAGTAAAATGTATCCAACCTCTTTTTAAAATTACCAACAGACGATCAAAGATATGAATCTGTTATCGCGTGTGCGCCCTGTCCATCGCACACCGGCCGTGTACGCTTATTTAACCTCAAATAGTTACAGGTTGTGTTAAGTAAGGCCAGTTAATTGAGTCTGTAACGTAAATACAAACCACATGGCCCTGCTTGTTTAAGAACCCTTTCAGACCTTCTTACGATGTAATTTTAAAAGGATTTATAGTGGTGTAATTAAGTTCGCGTTTGAATCGGCGGACGTTGAGTGATGATTTCAAGTGCTTCTTATTTATTTAGGGAATCTTTAGGTATTAAGTGGGATACTTTAAATTTAACCGCTTTGTTTTTTTTGTATCGCCAATGTATAGTCGAAACCGGTACTTATTCGGGATAAATGGTCGGAGTCGGATAGGATAAGGGACTTCGGTCTTCGGACTTGTTCAAGTTGATAGTAATCACTAATTACACACTATATTTTAAATTCTAGGAAGAAACGATCGTGCTTTTAAGAAATTTAGACTGACCCAGAAATGTACACAAAAAGCGGGAGCATACTTTGAGAAATATTTAATTCTTATAACCGCGTAGTCATTAGTACGCGCGTTGTGGCGTAAACGGCAAATGCATTATAACTGCCTCCACAGCTCCGCAGTTAGAGGAACAATAAAACAATTCGTACTGAAATATAGTTTACTCAGACATTAATTTTGGTTGTTAAAATATAAACCATTAAAATGTTATTCAAATTCTCCGCAAGATTTTTTCAAACGCTTTGTTTTCGTAAGTATTGGCTATTGTCAAAGGACGAAACAAGATAGGCAACTACAAAATGATCTCGGGAACGTGTGCTATTACGTGAGCAACGTCAAACATAATAGTTTTCGTTGTTTATTATGTAGAGGGGAGGAAAAAATGTGTCTGTTGAGACGCCACGTCGCCGTCGAGACCGCGACTGTTCTGTCTCATATTCCTTAAGGGCCTACCATCGAAACTTTAAGTCAGACTGTGGAAATTGTGCAAGCGAGATGGCGCGCTACACATTATAGAGTGGCGTCTCGCTTATATAACTCTAAGTTTTATATTAAGAGATCTCGGTAGGTTTGAGACCTCTTTTGATCCACGTTTTATAATATAAGGTTTTATTATAATCTTACAACATACTCACATGTTCTACGTGAAAGGATTTTACTGCCTCTCTGCGTGCGCACAATAAAATATTGAAATTAGTGTAGCGTTCAGATTGTGTGCTTGTGCACAAGCTGAGAATATTAAAGTCGTGTTTTGTTTTTTAATTTTGTAAAATACCGAGAACTTTACGGTTACGGGATAGTCTGGAATCTTTAGCTTTATTTATTTTCTTCTTCTTCTTTGTATACTCAATGAAGCTGAAAATTAAATGTATATTTTTACATGGACAAGAATAGCTAATTGATTTTACTATCTTGAGAGAATTTAAAAATACTTACTATTCCAGAAAATATGAAAGGTTAAAGCTAAATGCAATATTCCGTTCTAACAACTTATGCATCGTTAAGTCAATTACGACCCTTGCTTAAAGAAACCGTAGGTAGTTTATTCTTAGCATTATTTTTTATACGTAAACCGTTGTTTTAGCATTTGTAAGAAAACCAAGAACTGTTCTTTAAATTCAAAAAGGTTTTACATTTAAGGTGAAGCCGAGTTTGTGGCAGAAGTTGAACTGTCGAGAGCCCTAATTAGGAACTATTGCTGGGAAAGTTCCTCAGGAAAATCTGTTTTATTTAAACAAAAGAAAGTAGTATTCAAGTACGCCTATTGTTTAAGAAGGCTGTTTGTTGGGTTTCTTCGAGAGCGGATTGTTTTAGTGACTTGTTAACTCAGTTTTTCTAGTTTTGTTTTGGTTTCGTTATATTGGAGATTTAATGTAGAAATACGAAGTTGGTCTAGATTTTGTGTATTCGGTTTGTGTTGAATGAAAGTCGATTGGTTGAATATACATACATTATTCTGGCATCAGAAACATAATTATAATAAACAAATTATACATTATTGCGACCTAACTGAGTGGTTGTGGGGAGGTAACTGCGCCGCGCTAATGCCAACGTGCGCCTTAAATGAACAGACTACTTAAATGAACAGACTGCGTCAGCAGTGTGTCCCTACACTCAGGAAACTGTCATAAATCCAACAATTGCACTATGTATTAGCCAACTCGCACTTGAGAATGCATGGTGATCAAGGCTCGTTTTTCTTCTATGTTAGTAAAAGTTTTCGACCATCGGTGGAACAACTAAATGCCGATATAAATATGATTACAATTTTTTACAACTTTCGTAAAGTCTATCACTTTTGTTCTACCTTAAATAAACTGGTATCCAATACCGAAATTACGGTTTTTTGTTCTTAAGAACAAAGAGAACTTTGCTCTCGAGACATAACTTTACAAATTGAAATGGAGCGACCATGACTTTCTAATGCAATCAAGGACATCGGATGAAATATTGAAATTGTTCAACTTCAGACAGCGCCAGGTGAGGAACATAATCTTATTAAAACTTTTAGAGAAATAAGAACAATATTTTTAAGTTCGTTGCCCTCAGCCCCCATTATGGAGACAAATGCGACAATATGTAGATTATGTTTCCTTCATGACAACACATACAATCCATCTTCATACATATTTTCATCGTAAACATTTATTTAATAAAAGCGCTTTTTAAAACAACATCATGCATCTCTGAGAAAATTCTTACGTCACAGTTTGCTTAGCAGGAGCGCTGGTAAAGACGCGATCTTTTACAGTTTAAGTCGCAACACGCCATTCTTCACAATCATGAAATTTTACTTCAGTAAACTAGACAACAAAACTTGAAGAGTTGTTACGACATTTAAGCCATTTATAGTTGAAGTAACAAGTTGGGAAAAGTCAATTTATTTGTTAAAGCTTTAAGAGCAAACCAAGTGCTCAGTTTGTTATTAGACGAATTTATTTAGAAGTACTTTTTATTTTCTCAATACTTCATTGTTCCAGATAATATAAGAAAGGGATTTTTCAATGGTGATCGAGAATTTCCCAGCTTTATATTATTTTGGTTCAAGTGGAATATATGAAGTGCGCAACACTTACTCGCCTACTCTGATACTTTCAAGAAACTGCGGGGATTTCGGTGAATTATTTAGAAATTTGTATGAAGGAGTAATCAAGGATTGGCTAATACGTATGGTAATGTGGGAGGAATGGCAAGCGACGGCAAAAAGTTTATTCAATGTGAAAGTTATTCGCGGTGGGCGCGTCTGAGGGAACTGTGCGCCGCATGAACTGAGCCTACGCCTCGCGACGTTGACAAATTGCCCAAAACGGAAGGGAAATAATTTTAAATACTTACAATTTTCCTGCCTACAATATCTGCCACTGGCTGTCAAGGAAATGTTTAGAGGTAATAATACACATGACGAAAGGAGATACGGGAGCTACAATTGCTGTAAATGTTTGATGTATGACAGAATGTACAAGAGATTATTCAAGGGAATGAAGCTATCAAGCGTGACGTCTCATGACGTCATACATATGTTTGCTAGAATGTTAAATACAGGAAGAAGCGCAGATATATCTCATGTAAACCACGTTAATTGCTACCAATTAATAAATAAACTACGAGCTCACTTACTTTCCTTAACAATTAGTGTAAAGGAATAATGAAATCACAATTTCAACGGTATTTATTATCATGGCATACCATAACTTGAATCATTTAAATTTTCCTCTCAAATGAGCGTTTGGTATGCGTTCAATTTATTTAATTTCGTTCAGTTGTTCGTACTCGTAGCTGTAGTACTGTAGTCGTCAGACAGTCTTTTAGGTATTTCGAAAGCTTAGAATTTTGTCTCAGTATTTTCATTGAAACTAAATAAGAGCTTTGATACAAAGACTGCTTAAGTGTCTTATTGTTTATACTTTACAAAATTAGAACATTTTATACTCTTAGTTTCGCAATTTACTTTCTATTTTGTAAGTACCTACTTCTATTCTATAATTATTTTGTCTTGCCCCTTACTATAGACGAAATACTTAAGGACAAAAGCGAGTACCTGAACTTAAAGGTTATTGACATTCATAAATTTCATTCATTCAGTTCTTAAATCAGTTCAGTACATTAATAGTAATGTAACCACAGTACGCGGTCATGTAATAGGTACCTACATGTAACACCTGTATAACCACTGTAGGCCGGGCAGTTGGTTAACGAAGCCATTTGCCTGTAATGTGCGTCATTTGCGAGCTGCACAAACTCTAGAGAGAGATAAATCCGTGTGAACACCTCGATAAAGGGTATGGAGGTAAGTACGTACGTAGGTATCGAAGGATACCGTGTTATCTCATCTCGCAGGCTCACTTTATCGCCCCGGGTTGGATCAAAGTGCCGCTTAACGCCGATTGTCGAAATATAAAAGGCAGTAATTCCAAACGACAAGAAAAAGTTTTCGCATATTTTATTGGAAATTGAATTGGATTCAAATGAATAATAACCTCTTTCGGATCGAGTGTGACGCGTGACAGACCCGGCTAAACGATGTAAGAGAATCCGATACTTACGCCCGCGTCCCGGGAATCTTATTCCCTACCTTAATGCGTTACGGGCCATTTAATTTTTATAATGACATCGCAAATGACAAAGTTTGTTTATCTTCCAGAAAACGCGGGTATTTTCACTCAATCAAAGAAATAAAAAAGTAAATTTGACCAAAAAATTCTTCGGAGGTTTCCGAAAGTAATTTCGACGTGTAAATGTTTTAATCCCTGAGTGACACAAGTTTAGGGAAAACGTCGTTACATCTAAAAGGTCAAGTGATTAATGAGAAGTGTCACGTAAAGAAACATGGAATATGAAATGAACAAAATATATTTTTGTGCAACAGTATTCTGGAATAGAAGTTTCATTATTAAATTGTACGTTCGTCGGCGGCTTCGCGTAACTTGCTGAGAAAGACGTCTTGACAATTTAGATCCGTGCAACTGAGAAAAGTAAGTCTTGTTTGGCTCGCTGAGTATGTCTGTTTCTGATAGTGGTTGTGGTTATTACGGAGTGAAATATATAGAGTAAAGTTGGTATCGTAGGATAGGATCGAAGCATCGATCAGTAACAATGATAAATTCCTATAATTTTAAGAGCCTGTACTACTTATTCGTTGTGTGGGCGTTGCTAACGCCCTTCGAAAGACTGCATTGAATACTTTACATCATAACAAATGGGGAAGTTGACGATGTTTGTCATTCATTTTCATTTCCTATGAATGTACAATGAACTATCATTCCTACTTCCTGACTATGAACAATTTACATTGAATCTAGCCCGTAGCACTGTTATCATGGTTCCATTACATTATTCATATAAATATTAGTCTTGTAGCCAAACCAAGCATTGAAGGCACTTAGCTAATACTTCCTGAATATCGAAACTGCAATTTCATAGGAACTGAGATGTAAGTTCAATATTATTTTATATCACGAAGCAGATCGTGTCTTAAAGTTTTATACTTCATATAAAGTATTATACTATTTCTATACGTTAAATTTATAGCTCGTAACTTCTTCGCTATAGTTGAAAGCGAGTTCGTATATTTGATTCCTTATTTCAATCTCGGTAATAAAACTTACGCTAACATATGAATATACCACAAAGGAATACGTAACATTATGTCTTACTTTCCTTTTGCATAACTTTAGAATAGATTCAATCATAAAACATTAAGTGAACCTATGAATTCAATGGGATTTGATTACATTAATAGATTTAATCACGAAAAAGAATGACAGGCGAATAAAATATATGCAGCAGTTAAGCGTAAATATATATTTTGCAAAGTTTACAATTTACATCTTAAACAATTTAGAATAAAGGAGTTATTTATAGTTAATTAGCGATGCCGCTCACATAGCTAATCTCTGTTTTATAACTTACTCAAGTGCCGTTAGCGAAGTCAATGAAAACAAAACTTTGGAAACAATTATCAGTGCCTTTACTCTGAACTCTTATGCCAATACTTTTGCCGTTGTTAGAGCGAGACAGCGAGACATTGTGCGTAGCGGCATCCCGCATCCACAATTGCAATAATATTGGTATAAAGTCTCATGGTAACGGCCTAGGGTGTAGTAGTTGAGAAACTAATGGGCCTTTTGTGAAGTGGTGAAGGTAGGTGGAAATTAATCACATTGCCTTGTGTGAGCCTTTGTAAGCTTCCTAATTTACATGACAGGGAGCCGGCGTGGGTCAGTCCGATAGACTACACGTACGTCACATAAACTGGACGCTTTGTGGACTTTTTAAATTGGACTTAGTTTTTGTAGCTTACGCAGGGTGTTGCGGGGCATGTTTTGAACCAACTTCAAAAAGAAGGAGGTTTCTCAATTTTGACCGTATATAAGAGTTTGTATGTTTGTTCGTGGATAACTTTGTCGTTTATTAACTTGAAGGGAAACAAAAATACTTCATGGTTTCCTTTTTAATAAATTGCGTATGACAATTCAAATTTTATCAAATGAAACACAAAAACTTTTTATACCACTAAAGAGCCGGTGTATAAAATTAAATCACTATACAGTACAAAATAAATCGCTCAAATCTTTTTAAACGACGCATGCGATTTTGAAGCGGACTTTTTAATAGACATTGTGATTCAAGAGGAAGGTTTAGAGAAGGGGCGGGTTGCTATTATTAATTAAATAAAATCATAACTTACACACTCAACTTTTAGGTACAATTTTCTCACTAAAACAACAACTGAGAGTAAAAGCAATAATTAACGGGCAATATCACATATAAAACGACGACAAATAGAAAAATAAATCTCTAAAACGATTCACCTCACTCGCAAGGTGAGGCCGGCTTGCACGGAGACCTAACTTTTTGTAGAACTTTCATAATGTAACTGTGAAAGCTTTCTCATCGTCTGTTTTCATTTCTGAACACGTTCATATGTTTAAAAGCTCGCGGGGCCTTTCTTTCACATCGCATTTAACGTTGTTCTGAGTACCAATTGAAGTTATCTGTCACTAGTGTTTTAGTTTTTTGTTCGCTGTTGTTTTTATATGGTTTGTGTGTGCTTTTTGGCTTGGGTTGTTATTTTGGCGTAGCTAGAGCTGGAAGGAAAAAAATCTTTAGATAATAATGTTGAATGATGATGTGTTTTTATATTGATAACAATAACGTTTATCTTATTGTAATAAATATCGTGCCTAGTTGAATTAGTTCGACTTGCTTGCCCACCGCGTCAGCTCATGATTCAGGACTCCGGTTGGGTCCAAAACTAGTCGGGCTATCCCGATAAATGTACGTGAGTAAACCGTTAACAACTTAACATACATCTAAATCTAATAACTTTCATGTTTCTTCCTTTGATCCAAGTGTCTTAGAGTAAGTTTTTACTGGAACGAAGGAATGTCCATGTCAATACTGTAACAGCTGATATTGTTACATGTGAGTCGTCAATAAGCCATTTTTTTTTCAATTGATTCTTTTCACAAATCTACCTTCGTACAAAAAAACGATCTAAAATTCCATACACAAAGAAAATCAGCAATACTACAAACGATTGTCCTAAAGCTAGTGCCACATAAATTCACGTCGACGCTAAAATTAATTACAAGCATTTGTGTATCGGCTCCCCAGCGTGCGGAGTAGCCTCATTAGCGGCAAGGGGGGTTGTATCAGAACAGATTTGTAACTGTACCTGGCTATCAATTAACATAATAGATACTCGGGCGATATAGCGGTGATATTTAAATTTGTACGTAATGCACGGTGTTACAGGAGTAAATGTTATTGTACTACAGTCACGAGCAAAAACGCATGTTTTTGCTAGTATGTACAATAACTTAATCTTCAATTGTTTGGTCGTGTATACAGTATACATATACACGACAAAACAATTGAAGATTAAGTCCTAGTCAAATGATTTATGAAATTGTTAATTTTTATTTTAAATTAAACATTTTGTGTTTAGTTTACAATATCAGGAATATTTCCTTGAATAACAGCTTCATAAATGTCGCATAAGAAATTTACTGCAACTGTTTGGTCGTGTATATGTTATAGGCAATGTGTATAATCCGGCATTGTATAGAATGCTGGCCAAGTGCAAAATAGATTGAACATTCAATGTCATTTCACACATTGCCTAAACGACCCCGGCATTCTATACAATGCGTAGGCATTGTATAGAATGCCTGCATTATACACATTGCCTATAACATATAAAGGTTTTTGCTCGTGACTGTACATACGTAACTACGTAATATTGTACGGTGTTACACGAGTAATATGTTAATTTTTGGCTTCTGTTTTAATACCGTAATCGCTTAAGTAGGTATGAGTTTATCCGTGAATGCAATAAGTACAAATTACTCGATAAGCTTATTTTAATGTAAACATAAAACTTTTGCTGTGTGTTCGAAAAACAGAAAATATATTTAAGTGTACATTACTTATTATACTAATAAAATAGGATTTTGAAAGAGGTTTAACAATTTATTTATTGATAGAAGAGAAACAAAAGAATGGCTAGTCGAAAAAATGGTCGGCCTGAAAGGCATTTTTTCTAAAATTGAAAATATGTAGGTATATGTGATTTTAAGGTTCGTTTTAAAGGTGCCCATCCTGTAAATCATCGCCAGCACATAGATCATTATCTACAAATTCATATTTACTTATAAAAAGACGTACAAAGCATCACACCCATCAATTTCCAATAGTACCACCGAGAGAGATATAGTGCGTGCTCTATTAATACTGAATCCAGTGTAGGGGATATTTTAAACGTATTATCTACCACTAGGGGAGTCATGGCGCGTCATCGTAATGGACCATCACTGAGCGCATAGTTCAAAGGGTTTGCCGCCTCTGCGTTTTTGATGCACCCTGTATTAATGGTTGCTGTAATTTACTATGGTCTGTGTTGCAGGATATAGGTGTAGACTTACGTAACTATGTAGTGTTTTGTTGATTGTCTGGTGGATTTTACCTGTAAAGAATAATTGTTTGTATTAGTAAGGGTTGAAGTACTCGGCAGATTTTGATACTACTCTTTATAAGCTTGCTGTCACATATTTTTTGTAATGAGCAACAATGATTTGCTTAATAAGTAACCACAAATTGTGCATCAGGTATTAACCTTCTATTTGTTGCACTGATAAATGAAATCTCAAATGTAAACGTAAACGTAGGTACTGTGTGAGTAATTGTTGGTTAACCAAATAAATAAATACAAAACATAAAGAACCAAAATACATTGGTCGAAATGCTTAAATAAATAATTACGTTTCTGTGAAATTTTAAAATTATTGTGTACAGTAGGTACACAATAACAAAATATAATAAAATTCCAAACAAAAATCATTTTGCGAACAAAAAAATAAAAAAGAAGATACTCAGCTATTACGTCATTTAAATACCAGCAATAAAATCACACATTCCAATTTACGAAACTATTATACAAAATCGTCTGAATTGTCATCGAGTTTTACTGGTGCGAATTTTGTCCGTTGATTTTATTGAAAATGGGATTCGTTTACGATGGTAGCCGGTCACGTGGGGTATGTAGCTGAACCAATTGTCACCGAAAGCCAATCAGCGAGTGATTACGATTCCTGAATAATGAACCAATATGGTTACCGTGTTATACGCCGTCACGCGTTCAATGCTGGACGGGATTTTTTGAATTTTTTGGCTTGTGGTCTGTATTGTAAGCTAAATCATTATGAGTGCTTCACTTGCTTGTTGTGCACTTATTGTTATCTTTTAAAGACTCAGTTTTTCTATCACTCTAAGGTTTGCTGGTAGAAAATTCCATCTGTGTACATCAAATTTAATTTTCGAAAAAATATTAAAAATTTTGGTGTACAATAAAGTGTGAGTTAATATTTTTAAGTCTTTGGTCGCCGTGGAGGTCACCGGTGACCGAAAAACAATACACTTTTTCTTGCTCGGCAGTCAAAGTGTTAATTAATAAAATTTGCAATATTAAAATGTAATTTAAGTACCTATGTTTTTACAATCGACAGATAGCTTAACTTAACGGAATAAGTTTATCATAATGCTTCTTATCTTTGAAAACCTCTATAAGCTTAAAATTGATTCCCTTGCGGCCTTTTATGCTATTAAAAAAAAAAATAAGTTACTTACATGTTTCACAAGCGAGATTCATGTAATTTCATAAAGACATCGTAAATACCTATAAGACTATAGAAATATGTGTAAAAAGTCTACATTATTAACAAATCCATTTAATGCGAAGCCGACACGCGTTTAACACTTTAAGTAACAAATTGCGCGTTACTTTGGGAACTAACTTGCAAGCGATGCGCCGACAATTACTTTAATGTAGTCGCAATGTTCATTCGTTTACCGTTTAAAAACAAATTATTCTGTCCAGTACTTTTATTATTTCAAGTCTTAAAATAAAAATACTTTAGAATATATAGTTACTGTGCTATAGAACACAAGTAAACGTTTAAATACTCGCGTAAAATTAAATTGTACAAAGAGAATGTCGCTTGCAATTTTAAAGCTTTTGAAAACTCACTTTGATTAAAATGATTTAATTATGTTTCTGTAAATGTATGGACAATTTTGATCTGATACAATGTTAATAATATTCGATATTAAAATAATGTTATGGGTTGGACGGTGTGAGCTTAATGCATGCATGCTTGCTTAATATGACTTGAACAGCAAAATAGTTTACTCAATACCAGATGTACCTAGAAAGACATGTTTCAGTAGCTCTCTTGTAGCCTTAGTATGTAGCAAAAATAGTAGGTATATGACTGACACGAATACGGCAAGTATCTAACATGAAAAAAGTACTTAACAAATTAAGTTTGAAGAATCTACTGCAATAAAAATCACTGGCTGCAATAAACAACGACAAAGTTCATTTAAAAACAAGAACTCAGTTCAAATAATTTTCCAACAAAATAAATTTTATTTTCGTAAAAGAATATTCATTTTTGGTCCACTCGAAGGTTTGTAGGAACGTTAAATTAAACTGGGCTAATTTTAGTTAGTCCGTTCATTTAAACGAGGTAAATGGTGGGGAAACGTGAAAACGAGGGTTCTAATCGAAATTTTGAAGTTAAAGTGCCCTGGAGACGGTTTTGAGGATTACCGGACTGTCACAGAACCTACAAGCTTCAGTTATTGGCAGGACGAAGGACAGTTGGCCAGCGTCGATCAAATTATGTTCATTGCATACGGACAGCGCAAATTGAGATTGTCGTTCCATTCGATCTTTGAATTTCATTGTCAATGGAGATAGGATTGTGTATTGATTTCCATGTTACCTCTTGTCCGGATCGACTATACTGGCCAGCAAGAGTGTCAGCTCACCCGCTACTTTGGTTAATTGTAAGTAATTGATGATTGATAGTTGTAAATTTAATACTTTTTAAGAAAATTGAATGAGAGTAACAAAGCAGCAGGTGGCTCAATATTTTTGCTGGCCTGTGTATTTTTTTCCTTGCAGTCTTAACCGTATATTGTATGAAATAGAAATAAGGACGCACTCGAACTTACAGCGTGCTTTAATGCGAAAAAGGTATGTTTTATATCCTTTTTTCATTTGATTCATTTCTCGTTTACACAGAAACCGTAACCAAGTGATACAAAAATAATAAGTTTTAATGTTTTTTTTATTTGCTAATTTGCGCATTTAAACAGAAATCGTAACCAAACTCATACCTGTACAAAAATACTTTTAAAACCGGGCATTGCTCGCATAAAAGCATTACATCGAAATCAGGAACAGTTTGAGAGTGTTACGAGTATAATTTTAGTTCGTTTCCCGGTAAAGGCGTACCAAAGATGACCATTCCCAGGCGACTTGGATCCCGCCCAACTGCAAGCAATTAGTGACGGTTCGACAGTCATGATAATGGTTGGCGCTCAATACAGAATACCCTTTTATCGAGGAAAGGACGATTTTATCTCATATGGATAAGTTGTGAGCTCTAATGATAGGGATATGTATTATTTTCGAAAGGGAAATATTATTGTTCGATATGGGACTTGAATACTTGGGACTTGAATATTGAAATATTTGATGGTTGAGTTGAATTCATCATCATCATCATGCCCCTGCCCTTATCCCAATTTTTACTTGAGGTCGGCGCAATACGTCCTCTAGACATGTTGCTTAAAGTTTTGGCTATGGTTTTATAGTCGACCGCCTACCTGACACTAACCCTCTTTGGGAATGCGATTGTTGGTTGTTTACCCGCCACCATTCGGGTGACCCAAGGTGCTTGGCACAGGGCACTGGGTCTTAAGGTCCATTAGTCGCCTTTTACGACACCCAGTGGAGGATATGGGGTGGTGCTATTCTTTATATCCGGACACCACACGGAAGAGTTGAATTGTGGAGTAAATATGTTTTCTTTTTTTTAAATTAAGTAGTAATAAACTGTACAGGAGTAAGGGCTAGAGTAAGGTGTCGCGGGACAAGAAATTGTAGAATAATTTGGTGTAGCCCAGGTGTGAGATATCATAGGCTAGAAAAAAATACGAAGTACGAATAATCTTACAATGTAAACTAAACCTACTACTACTTGTGGCTTTGTGAACACGACTATGCCGCCATATATTTACATTTTAATGTTACTTTGATGCAGTTCGGTTTATTTATGGGCTAACAGGAAGTCTTGCGAATATAGTTCACCATTAAAATTACTCCTAGCGGATCCAAATGGCTTTCTGAATGTAAATTTCTCTCGATATTGTTGAATAACCATATTTATTCGAAGTTTGTCCTTGTTTGTATTTCTTTTTGATATATTTCCGATTCAGAAAAATCGAGCAGCTACTGTTTTCAGTTATCAAAATTTAATTAATAAGAATGTTAAGTTTGTACATTATTTTAGTAAAGAAATCAAAACAATGAGTCTCAAACCTATAAAAACTTGACTTCCGTAAAAACGAATTTGGTAATTGTGTTGCAGGAGGCTTACAAACATTACTAGCCTATTGACTGTCTTAAAAACATAGGAAAGGTGGAACTAAATAGACATACAGAAATAGTATAACTAAAGCAAAATCTATGCTCTGCAATTGGTTACAAGGTTGAAGACGATGACGGCACCAATTTAAATATAATATTCATTAAGCTCTGAAATTCGTTAGCAATTTTAATATTAATTTATTTACACGAAATATATCATGTTTGCGGTAATTTCTCTGAAAGTAATCAGTGTCAAAACTATCATTAGTCTTGTCTGAGGCTGCGACAACCCTTACTTTGGCACTAGATCAGGGCCTGGCACTAATTTGTAACGACTCTTGTTACGCCCTCACACTAATTGCTTTCTTGTCTTCTATAGAATAAATTAAAATACATTTACAACTTAAGGTTCCGTTAATTTATGATACTAAATAGTCACGTATTTCATTTAATTTTGATTATGATCATAATTATAGAGGAGAACATGTAATAATGCTTAGAGTTTCAACTAAAATTAAAGCAGTGACGAAAATCCTCTAGTTCATTTTTACAAAGTTTAATCTAGGTGTAGTGCTTTTGTACATTAGACAGACATTTTATACAATTTTGTATGCAGATATACAAGTCTTGTTTCAACAATACAGAACCATAAATAACATGTCAGGTCGATGTTACTTAGCTGTAGGCTCCTACAGGCGTCCGACTGAGTTATGTCGGATAGGTTACAATAGAAGTGACTTTTACCCCTGAAAGTACGGAACTAGGCCAAAAGAAATGTTATCGGCAAATTTCGGTAACAATAGGATTCCAGACAAACAACAATATTTAGAAGACTTCTATTATAAGCGCTCTCGTTCCATAAATGTTGACAAGAACAAAAGTTTCATTTTGAAATAAGTTTCAATGTTACTGTCCATTCCCAATATTTGCAGCAAGCAATGCTCAAAAATTGTATTGCTTTAAGTTCTAATTGGAACTCGTATAATTCTCGTCTGTTTCTGGCAGCTTGCTTTTATTTCGTCCGTTTTCTTTTACTTAGCCAACAAGTCAAGCGAGAAGACAAATTTCACTAATTAAAACACAAATTTCTTGTTCTAGCAATGGGGCTGACGTAAAACTGTTTTAGTTGACTCTGTGGCTTGGCTCATGCATCTGCGTCGCAAGTTTGCGTCTTACTGGGAACTTAGCGCTATCTATTGCGGGTTCCAGGCCGTTACACATGTTTTAAATTTATTGTTTAAGTAGCTGTTACTGCGACACTATCTGTATAAGTTGCGAATATTCAGTTAACCCAACATTCTTATGAGAATTCGTTGTGTCAAGCTTACGTTTTGGAAAAAAACTTACGTAAAGTAACAGTTTTGTCAGCGTTTTCCCAACATTTTATATGAAAACTGTCTACAAAGTGAATCCAGTCCAATTTTTCTTAACTTGAATAGATCCATTACCAGGAAATGCGCTCAAGGGGCAGAAAATGCTGAAAAAGCTTTTAGGATTAACGAATTGAAGGGATATAGACTGGTCACATTGAGGGTGGACCTCGCATCTGCGATAGCTTGAGAGATTCTAAAGGGGACTTAGCATTGTAAGGAGACCACATAGTACAGAGAGAGAGAGCCTCTATAAGACGTGAGCAGCATGAAAACGTTAATGATTTTCCCGTGGGAATTAATCCCGTCCGTCCATCGAACCGGTTCATTACTGTTTTCAGTTATCAAAATCATTTTAATTAAACTTCAAAATTATATTTGTCGAAATCGCTTTTAATATAATTAAATTACTCATTCATTTTGGGAATTAGAACCGCGAGTAAAATTACAGTTCTCGTTACATTTCCGGGAAGGCTGCTACAATATTCGGTCCTTTATATTACTATTTAAATAGGTATGGAAGGGTTAACCAACGTGTCCCTTCTCTGTTTGAAAAAGGTAATGTTTTTTAATTAACTTGATGTTAATTCAATTCTACTCACGTAGGGATCCTTTATCCTCATTTTTTGCTTTAATTTTACCCGACACGTGTATGTGGATTTTTTGCTCTATGTAAGTAGGTGTTATATTAATTCGGTTTGTATCGAAGGCTGGAAGTCTCGGCCCCCGTCCCTAGATGACATTGATCATTAGACACGACAGATCCGATTTCGTATTCAGATATAAGGAGGCGAGGATTTCGCAAACGACGTTCGGAATCTCGTTCCATTCAAAATTAGCTTTCAGATGTATGTACTTTTCTCATTGAATTTTTGCCTTCAAACGAGTGACAGGACAGATTTACTTTTGGATAACGACGAGATACAATAAAGGGGAATTCTGAACAATGACATTAATCGAGTTCTTTTCTTTGAATGGCATACGATTTAATTGATAGATTAATGTTCTTCGAGATGATTTTTAATTATAAATGCCTACGCGTTATTGTAATGTATGGACAGTTTGTCAGAAGGACGACTACCAACATCTAGATGGGCAATGCCGCGGTAAAAGGCTAGTTTGTTAAACTTTAATGTAATTCAACCTTCGTGCAAAAATACACTAAAAGTACTAAAAGGCTAGGTGCGACAGTAATTCCATCACGTTAATGTAAGATCAGGCAAACATTTTACAACGATGACTAATTAGCGAGGTTCGCATGTCGTCCGACCTTCATTACAGAAGGGTGAGGCTTAGGCCTTGAGAGCTGTGTTTGTTACAGCTGACGATTTGATGGTGTCAGTGAATCTGGGTGTAATTACCATGTGTCACATGAAAATGGTATTTGCGCAAAAGAGGACTGTTAGCGTTGTGGAAGCTACACGCAATTTGGTGCTTCGTCTCGCTATGCAACGGCAACAAAGAATTATTATTAAGGATGGTTTGCTTAGTGCAGGCATTGGATAGTGTTTCAAAATTGGGGTTCGTGGATTAAAGAAACAGTATGAAATATAATTCTAACCTATTCTTAAAGTAGGTGTCATAGTAATTACCTAAAGGTATATTCTTTGCCATGCTGAATTTCAGAAAAAGCTAATAAAGTCATGTTCTATTCCTATAAAATATATTTACAAATCTACCAGTCACGGAATACACTCGAGAGACTTTTCTTCTTGTTCTATTGGTGCCACTCCTCAACTGGAGGTTGGCTGTCAGCTCTGCATACCACTGTCTGTCTCTGGCGAGACCAAAGAGTTTTCCACGTTGGTGATACCGGACCATTGTCTGATATTAAGAGACTTTTAAAACTTTCTAAATCCCTGTCCAGATGAATGTGACTGATTTTGATAAATCGCATATCATCGTATCGTGACCGTGTCGTCTCCTATAAACAAAAGTCGGTGAATTCATCTAATAGTGTCATGTTACCATGCCATTACTCACTGCAAACATTTTCACTGAAAATATGAAGCGAGTAATTTATTTCATGTTATTTACGCGACAGGAGACAACGAAATTGTTGTGTAAAATTATTTTATTATTAAAGTAAATAAAGTTTTTGGCTTACTTTTGTTTTAACCGTGTTTGCAAAAGTCCATAAAGTTGTACCGAAAATTTTGGGGAAATTTTCATATTTTTCACTCAGGGGAAAATAAGTTGTGTAATACGCGATGGGTACAAACAAAATTAATTTGAGTATATTATACACAGATAAATTTTGTTTGTAAAAAAAGTAAATGATCGCTGATTGATGATTGAATGATCGATTAAAATTTTAAACTAGCTTTGTGACCTTTTTTTTCGTGAGAAATGACCCCACCAATGTCAGACTTTTACTGACTAAAACCCACTATGTTCCTCCTGGAGCTCTTTGAGTGCCAGGGTCGTGGTACTCTTAGATGAATAGCATTGTGACCTTCTCGAATAAATATTTTTATAGTGCCTTGCAGTTTTCTCAAAAGTTCTTCTTTGTCCTATCTACTCCTAACTGTTGTCTTAACAGGAGTTTGTGAACACTTGAGGTTGACGTAAGTTTTATTGTGACAAGCGTTTGCTTTCCCCAAGTTTTATACAGTCGAGATCAAGTTTATAGACAAAACTATCTATCTAGGTTAGATTTAAAAGGAAAACTTAGGACGAGAGAGAAGTGCACTGAAAAGTGGGTTAAAAGTATGATAAACACACAAAAAAAAACAAAATAATAATTATACATCTTACAAAAATGTAACATTTATCAGTATTTAACGCTATCGACTTTAAGGCAAGTTCATCACACATCGAAAAAAATAAAATAACAAAACCTAACCAAAACAAAACTACTGTCTAAATAAATAACAAAAGCAAGCCTATTTATATACTCGTACACGCTCAACCCTATAATGTAACCCAGTTTATTCCACCAAAGCCAACATTTATAAAAACTAATCTAAGTTGCGGCCTTTTCGAGTAGTTCTTAAACAAAAGAAGTTTGTAACAAGTGTAGGGTTAGTACTAACACGGGAACTCTTGTAGCTTCGGGGTCGTCCATAAAACATGAGTGCAAGTACAGGGAGGGTAGTGCAGTATAGAATCAGATTATCTGATTCAAATAGGTTGGTAATGCGGTGACTACTGCCTTACATACATCCTAAGTTTGAGATTATACGACACGCTTGCAAAAGGAGTAGTTTGTGGTTTTCAAGTTTTAGCAAAATACCGTTGCATTAGTATAACAGTGCGACGCTCTACGTTGCGTAGAGGGCTCGCTTGCGCAATTGCAAAAAAAATATTTTTAGACGAAAGCTGTAGTATTAGGCTGTTGCGCCATTAAATTGCATTTACAATAAAACATTGCTTATAATCTACAGATATCATTTATTAGTTATGGTATTCGAAATGATTAAGAGGGTTGAACCGTACCTGATTCTATCACAAACATAATACTCATAATCGTGAAAGTTAGTGCTAAGATTAAAAAAATTACAATTCGTATTGAGCACATACATAGAAAATAAAGCTGAAGACATACTGTGTTGTGGCGTGACGTGATGCGCCAAAGGCTAATCTGTTACATACATTTAATATAGTATGAGAAATATTTGTAGGTCGTGTCGTATCGACAATGTTGCGAAGCCTATGTCACGATATAGTTGTATGTATCCCGCTTTAGTCTGACTTTTTGTCAAGTTAGATTGAACAGATTTCTCCGTAAAGTAGATTCTACAATTTCTATAGATTCGCACCGAGATCTCTGACGTGTTAGTTCCGACTTATAGAATGGTAGACGTTTGCGATCAGAATGCAAACGAGAGTCCATGAATAATTCAATAATCCTGCGAGCTTTTTGCAAGTCATCGATATTCATTCGATGTTGAGCGTACTCTTAAATATAGTTTTGTAAGCAATCGCCAATGATCGCTAGATCTTCGAGTTAATTGAGGCAGACGGAAAGAACCCTAATCTGTAGAAAAAGTAAGTCAATTAGCCGCTTTACGAAGATTTAAGAAGGATAATTAAGTTGGATACTCCAAAACTTTTTCATACAAAGTGAATTCAAATTCTGACAATGCATAGAAAATGAAAGAGCTTCTGTCTTAGCGCATACATTCTTTCTACGATCTTGACAACTGCGAGTTAATACCTACTTCGCTCGTTCCGAAGAATATTTGAATTCAAATTTAAATCGCGTCTCCGCAGTAAAATTCTTCTATTCTAGTTGAGCGATGACAGATTTGGTTCGTCGTCAATTTGTCCTGAATCTCACATGCGGTGGATCGTACAGTCAGCATTGCAATTTAAGCTGGATTTGTAAAACCGTTTTTTGAATATTTAAAGTATTTTTCTAGTTTTACCTTTGAACGCTTGACGCAGGACTGTAACCATTACAGTAGTCTTGGGGAAGTCTACTGTACTGGATAAAGGCAAAGAAGGCACGGGCGGTGCTTCTGCGCGACTCTTAAAACGCGATGGGGAAAACTGAAAGTGGGTGAACTTAGCAGATCAATGTCCAGCAGATCAAAAAAAAAGAGAGTTCTATTCGCATGCAGCTGAAATCTATAGTTCCTGATAGTTTTTAGAAATAGTTCTGCTGTTTTTACCCCAAAAAATTAAATTGATGAAATGCTCTGCTAACTTCTCGTAGCAGATCAATTTGCAGCAGATCAAAAAAAAAGTGTGTTCCTTTCGCATGCAGGTAAGTTCTATTATAGTTCCTGATAGTTTTAAAAAATAGATCTGACGTTTTTGTCACAAAAAAAGACAATTTAAAAAATGGTCTGCTAACTTCCAGTAGCAGATCGAAAACTCGAAAATATCATTTTCATTGCCTTATAATATATTCCCACAGCCTAGAACTCTTTTGTTTTAGACAGAACTATAGCAGAACTGCAATGCACAATTCGATTCGAGTCCAGAACTCACGTCCCAGTGCCAGCAGAGCATGTGAGAATGTTTAAAAACTAAAAAAATATCATTTTTATCACTTGTAAAACTGCTCACAGGCTAGAACTCTTTTGTTTTAGACAGAACTATAGCAGAACTGCAATGCACAATTCGATTCGAGCCCAGAACTCACGTCCCAGTGCCAGCAGAGCATGTGAGAATGTTTAAAAACTCAAAAAATATAATTTTTATCACTTGTAAAATTGCTCACAGGCTAGAACTCTTTTGTTTTCGACAGAACTATAGCAGAACTGCAATGCACAATTCGATTCAAGTCCAGAACTCACGTCCCAGTGCCAGCAGAGCATGTGAGAATGTTTAAAAACTCAAAAAATATCATTTTTATCGCTTGTAAAATTGCTCGCAGGCTAGAAATCTTTCGTTGTAGACAGAACTATAGCAGAACTGCAATGCACAATTCGATTCGAGTCCAGAACTCACGACCCAGTGCCAGCAGAGCATGTAAGAATGTTTCAAAACTCAAAAAATATCAGGCTAGAACTCCCACATCTGCAACAGTGGGCGGAAAACTGACGTACCGCCTCACGCAGGTCTTGACCGGACACGGGGCATTCGGGCACTACTTGTGCCGGGTGGCCCGAAGTGAGGCCACCACAGTGTGTCACCAGTGTGGTGATCCTGACGACACCGCACTGCACACGCTGGCCCTGTGCCCGGCCTTCGATGGGCCTCGCGCCGTCCTTGTGTCTGCGCTGGGCGGAGTAGACGTCTCCGCGCTACCGGCTGTTGTCGCAGCCGCGCTCAGCAGCCGCGCAGCGTGGGACGCACTGGCCTCCTTCTGTGAGACCGTTATGTCACAGAAGGAGGCCGCGGAGCGCGTCCGGGAAAACGGGCCGCGCATGAGCGCTCCCTACCGCCCTAACCAGGGTCCGGACGGTGGCACGGGGGTGCCTCTACTACGGACGGTGGCACGGGGGTGCCACCGTCCGTAGTAGAGGACCCACGACGGGGGGCCACATTCGGTGCTATGGGTGTGGTCCCAGTATCAGGCGAGGAGGCCGACGCCCTTTACACGTCGGCCTCCAACAAAATGCGATAGAGCAACCCGCTGGCCGAAAAGCGAGGCCAGCGGAAGCCCGCGGTCGGTGCATGAAGTAATGCTATGCGCTGCCATGCACCGACACAAAAACGCGGATGACGTAGCACAGCGGTTCAGGTTTAGTCAGTAAGAGTCTGACACTACCCGGGGTCGCGGGTGTCCATAAGGGTTCCCCCGCTTTACCAATAAAAAAAGCTTTTTACTTAGGTTAGGTTAGGTTTGGTTTTTAGTTAGGTTAGGTTAGGTTCGGTTTTTAGTTGGGTTAGGTTAGGTTTGGTTTTTAGTTAGGTTAGGTTAGGTTCGGTTTTTAGTTAGGTTAGGTTAGGTTCGGTTTTTAGTTAGGTTAGGTTAGGTTAGGTTTGGTTTTTAGTTAGGTTAGGTTAGGTTTGGTTTTTAGTTAGGTTTGGTTTTTAGTTAGGTTAGGTTAGGTTTGGTTGTTAGGTTAGGTTAGGTTTTTAGTTAGGTTAGGTTAGGTTAGGTTTGGTTTTTAGTAAGGTTAGGTTAGGTTTGGTTTTTAGTTAGGTTAGGTTAGGTTCAGTTTTTAGTTAGGTTAGGTTAGGTTTGGTTTTTAGTTAGGTTAGGTTAGGTTTGGTTTTTAGTGAGGTTAGGTTATGTTTGGTTTTTAGTTAGGTTAGGTTAGGTTTGGTTTTTAGTTAGGTTAGGTTAGGTTTGGTTTTTAGTTAGGTTTGGTTTTTAGTTAGGTTAGGTTAGGTTTGGTTTTTAGTTAGGTTAGGTTAGGTTTTTAGTTAGGTTAGGTTAGGTTTGGTTTTTAGTTAGGTTAGGTTAGGTTTGGTTTTTAGTTAGGTTAGGTTAGGTTAGGTTTTTAGTTAGGTTAGGTTAGGTTCGGTTTTTAGTTAGGTTAGGTTAGGTTCGGTTTTAAGTAACGTTAGGTTAGGTTTGGCTTTTAGTTAGGTTAGGTTATTAGTTAGGTTAGGTTAGGTTTGGTTTTTAGTTAGGTTAGGTTAGGTTTGGTTTTTAGTAAGGTTAGGTTAGGTTTGGTTTTTAGTTAGGTTAGGTTAGGTTCAGTTTTTAGTTAGGTTACGTTAGGTTTGGTTTTTAGTTAGGTTAGGTTAGGTTTGGTTTTTAGTGAGGTTAGGTTATGTTTGGTTTTTAGTTAGGTTAGGTTAGGTTTGGTTTTTAGTTAGGTTAGGTTAGGTTTGGATTTTAGTTAGGTTTGGTTTTTAGTTAGGTTAGGTTAGGTTTGGTTTTTAGTTAGGTTAGGTTAGGTTAGGTTTTTAGTTAGGTTAGGTTAGGTTTGGTTTTTAGTTAGGTTAGGTTAGGTTTGGTTTTTAGTAAGGTTAGGTTAGGTTTGGTTTTTAGTTAGGTTAGGTTAGGTTCAGTTTTTAGTTAGGTTACGTTAGGTTTGGTTTTTAGTTAGGTTAGGTTAGGTTTGGTTTTTAGTGAGGTTAGGTTATGTTTGGTTTTTAGTTAGGTTAGGTTAGGTTTGGTTTTTAGTTAGGTTAGGTTAGGTTTGGATTTTAGTTAGGTTTGGTTTTTAGTTAGGTTAGGTTAGGTTTGGTTTTTAGTTAGGTTAGGTTAGGTTAGGTTTTTAGTTAGGTTAGGTTAGGTTTGGTTTTTAGTTAGGTTAGGTTAGGTTCAGTTTTTAGTTAGGTTAGGTTAGGTTCAGTTTTTAGTTAGGTTAGGTTAGGTTTGGTTTTTAGTTAGGTTAGGTTAGGTTTGGTTTTAAGTAACGTTAGGTTAGGTTTGGCTTTTAGTTAGGTTAGGTTATTAGTTAGGTTAGGTTAGGTTTGGTTTTTAGTTAGGTTAGGTTAGGTTTGGTTTTTAGTAAGGTTAGGTTAGGTTTGGTTTTTAGTTAGGTTAGGTTAGGTTTGGTTTTTAGTTAGGTTAGGTTAGGTTTGGTTTTTAGTGAGGTTAGGTTATGTTTGGTTTTTAGTTAGGTTAGGTTAGGTTTGGATTTTAGTTAGGTTTGGTTTTTAGTTAGGTTAGGTTAGGTTTGGATTTTAGTTAGGTTTGGTTTTTAGTTAGGTTAGGTTAGGTTTGGTTTTTAGTTAGGTTAGGTTAGGTTAGGTTTTTAGTTAGGTTAGGTTAGGTTTGGTTTTTAGTTAGGTTAGGTTAGGTTCAGTTTTTAGTTAGGTTAGGTTAGGTTCAGTTTTTAGTAAGGTTAGGTTAGGTTTGGTTTTTAGTTAGGTTAGGTTAGGTTTGGTTTTTAGTGAGGTTAGGTTATGTTTGGTTTTTAGTTAGGTTAGGTTAGGTTTGGTTTTTAGTTAGGTTAGGTTAGGTTTGGATTTTAGTTAGGTTTGGTTTTTAGTTAGGTTAGGTTAGGTTTGGTTTTTAGTTAGGTTAGGTTAGGTTAGGTTCGGTTTTTAGTTAGGTTAGGTTAGGTTTGGTTTTAAGTAACGTTAGGTTAGGTTTGGCTTTTAGTTAGGTTAGGTTAGGTTCGGTTTTTAGTTAGGTTAGGTTAGGTTTGGTTTTTAGTTAGGTTAGGTTAGGTTTTTAATTAGGTTAGGTTAGGTTTGGTTTTTAGTTAGGTTAGGTTAGGTTCAGTTTTTAGTTAGGTTAGGTTAGGTTCAGTTTTTAGTTAGGTTAGGTTAGGTTTGGTTTTTAGTTAGGTTAGGTTAGGTTTGGTTTTAAGTAACGTTAGGTTAGGTTTGGCTTTTAGTTAGGTTAGGTTATTAGTTAGGTTAGGTTAGGTTAGGTTTGGTTTTTAGTTAGGTTAGGTTAGGTTCGGTTTTTAGTTAGGTTAGGTTTGGTTTTTAGTTAGGTTAGGTTAGGTTTGGTTTTTAGTTAGGTTAGGTTAGGTTTGGTTTTTAGTTAGGTTAGGTTAGGTTTGGTTTTTAGTTAGGTTAGGTTAGGTTTGGTTTTTAGTTAGGTTAGGTTAGGTTTGGTTTTTAGTGAGGTTAGGTTATGTTTGGTTTTTAGTTAGGTTAGGTTTGGTTTTTAGTTAGGTTAGGTTAGGTTTGGTTTTTAGTTAGGTTAGGTTAGGTTTGGTTTTTAGTTAGGTTAGGTTAGGTTTGGTTTTTAGTTAGGTTAGGTTAGGTTAGGTTTTTAATTAGGTTAGGTTAGGTTTGGTTTTTAGTTAGGTTAGGTTAGGTTCGGTTTTTAGTTAGGTTAGGTTTGGTTTTTAGTTAGGTTAGGTTAGGTTTGGTTTTTAGTTAGGTTTGGTTTTTAGTTAGGTTAGGTTAGGTTTGGTTTTTAGTTAGGTTAGGTTAGGTTTGGTTTTTAGTTAGGTTAGGTTAGGTTCGGTTTTAAGTTAGGTTAGGTTAGGTTTTAAGTTAGGTTAGGTTAGGTTCGGTTTTTAGTTAGGTTAGGTTAGGTTCGGTTTTTAGTTAGGTTAGGTTAACTCTATCCTTAGGGAACTCTATCCCGGCTATCCCTCGGGAACTCTATCCCGGCTATCCCTCGGGAACTCTATCCCAGCTATCCCGGCTATCCCTAGGGAACTCTATCCCAGCTATCCCGGCTATCCCTCGGGAACTCTATACCAGCTATCCCGGCTATCCCTAGGGAACTCTATACCAGCTATCCCGGCTATCCCTAGGGAACTCTGTCCCGGCTATCCTAGTTATCCCTAGGGAACTCTATCCCAGCTATCCCGGCTATCCCTCGGGAACTCTATCCCAGTTATTCCTAGGGAACACTATCCCGGTTATCCTAGCTATCCCTAGGGAACTCTATCCCAGCTATCCCGGCTATCCCGGCTATCCCTCGGGAACTCTATACCAGCTATCCCTCGGGAACTCTATACCGGCTATCCTAGCTATCCCTAGGGAACTCTGTCCCGGCTATCCTAGTTATCCCTAGGGAACTCTATCCCAGCTATCCCGGCTATCCCTCGGGAACTCTATCCCAGTTATTCCTAGGGAACACTATCCCGGTTATCCTAGCTATCCCTAGGGAACTCTATCCCAGCTATCCCGGCTATCCCGGCTATCCCTCGGGAACTCTATACCAGCTATCCTGGCTATCCCTCAGGAACTCTATCCCGGCTATCCCTCGGGAACTCTATCCCAGCTATCCCTCGGGAATTCTATCCCAGCTATCCCTCGGGAACTCTATCCCAGCTATCCCTAGGGAACTCTATCCCAGCTATCCCTCGGGAACTCTATCCCGGTTATCCCTAGGGAACTCTATCCCAACTATCCCTCGGGAACTCTATCCCGGTTATCCCTAGGGAACTCTATCCCGGTTATCCCTAGGGAACTCTATCCCAGCTATCCCGGCTATCCCGGCTATCCCTAGGTAAGCCTAAAAACCAAACCTAACCTAACTAAAAACCAAACCTAACCTAACTAAAAACCAAACCTAACCTAACCTAACTAAAAACCAAACCTAACCTAACCTAACTAAAAACCAAACCTAACCTAACTAAAAACCAAACCTAACCTAACTAAAAACCAAACCTAACCTAACTAAAAACCAAACCTAACCAAACTAAAAACCAAACCTAACCAAACTAAAAACCAAACCTAACCTAACTAAAAACCAAACCTAACCTAACCTAACTAAAAACCAAACCTAACCTAACCTAACTAAAAACCAAACCTAACCTAACCTAACTAAAAACCAAACGTAACCTAACCTCACTAAAAACCGAACCTAACCTAACCTAACTAAAAACCGAACCTAACCTAAGCGGGGGAATCCTCATGGACACCCGCGACCCCGGGGGGAGCCGCGGGTAGTGTCAGACTCTTACTGACTAAACCTGAACCGCTGTGCTACGTCATCCGCGTTTTGGTGTCGGTGCATGGCAGCGCATAGCATTATTTCATGCACCGACCGCTTGCTTCCGCTGTTCTCGTTTTTCGGCCAGCGGGTTGCTCTTTCGCAAAATATGTTGGAGGTCGACGTGTAAAGGGCGTCGGCCTCCTCGCCAACAGCCGGCTGCGCGGAGACGTCTACTCCGCCCAGCGCAGCCACGAGGACGGCGCGAGGCCCATCGAAGGCCGGACACAGAGCCAGCGTGTGCAGTGCGGTGTCGTCAGGATCACCGCACTGGTGACTCGCTGTGGTGGCCTCTCTGCGGGCCACCCGGCACAAGTAGTGCCCCAAGGCCCCGTGTCCGGTCAACACCTGCGTGAGGCGGTACGTCAGTTTTCCGTACCACCTCTCCGCCCACTGTTGCAGATGTGGGCGGATCGCAAAAGAGTTCTAGCCTGTGAGCAATTTTACAAGTGATAAAAATGATATTTTTTGAGTTTTGAAACATTCTTACATGCTCTGCTGGCACTGGGTCGTGAGTTCTGGACTCGAATCGAATTGTGCATTGCAGTTCTGCTATAGTTCTGTCGAAAACAAAAGAGTTCTAGCCTGTGAGCAGTTTTACAAATGATAAAAATGATATTTTTCGAGTTTTCAAGTTTTGCACATGCTCTGCTGGCACTGGGACGTGAGTTCTGGACTCGAATCGAATTGTGCATTGCAGTTCTGCTATAGTTCTGTCTAAAACAAAAGAGTTCTAGCCTGTGAGCAATTTTACAAGTGATAAAAATGATATTTTTCGAGTTTTCAAGTTTTTGCACATGCTCTGCTGGCACTGGGACGTGAGTTCTGGACTCGAATCGAATTGTGCATTGCAGTTCTAATATAGTTCTGTCTAAAACGAAAGAGTTCTAGCCTGTGAGCAGTTTTACAAATGATAAAAATGATATTTTTCGAGTTTTCAAGTTTTTGCACATGCTCTGCTGGCACTGGGACGTGAGTTCTGGACTTGAATCGAATTGTGCATTGCAGTTCTGCTATAGTTCTGTCTAAAACAAAAGAGTTCTAGCCTGTGAGCAGTTTTACAAGTAATAAAAATGATATTTTTTTAGTTTTTAAACATTCTCACATGCTCTGCTGGCACTGGGACGTGAGTTCTGGACTCGAATCGAATTGTGCATTGCAGTTCTGCTATAGTTTTGTCTAAAACAAAAGAGTTCTAGGCTGTGGGAATATATTATAAGGCAATGAAAATGATATTTTCGAGTTTTCGATCTGCTACGGGAAGTTAGCAGACCATTTTTTAAATTGTCTTTTTTGGGACAAAAACGTCAGAACTATTTTTGAAAACTATCAGGAACTATAGAACTTACCTGCATGCGAAAGGAACACACTTTTTTTTTATTTGCTGCAAATTGATCTGCTACGGGAAGTTAGCAGAGCATTTCATTAATTTAAATTTTTGGGGTAAAAACAGCAGAACTATTTCTAAAAACTATCAGGAACTATAGAACTCAGCTGCATGCAAATAGAACTCTCTTTTTTTTGATCTGCTGGACGTTGATTTGCTAAGTTCACCCACATGAAAACTGATTCCACGTCAATGAAGAAGGTCCCGTTAAAAGACCTCCCCTGTAGGGGTTTGCAGTAGTTTGTGAAAGTGAACCCCCACAATAGGGAACAGTAAAGCACTGCGGTGGTTTTAGCTGGTAAGAGTCCGGCACACCTCTTCCCCAGGACTATGGAAATCCACGAGGATTTCCACTGGGTAACAAAAAAAAGGACTGTGACCAAGGTAGAATTGGAAAAGAGGTAAAGCTCCATTCCAGTGGCAGCGTTTCACTTCAACCACAATGCAATTCCTACTTTACACTCAAAGCTCGTTTTATCGTTTCACACCTTGTACGCAAGTTTATTATAAACGTAATTATGGAATAAATAAAATGTAGATTGAAGATCCTTAAATAAAAGGAGTCGATATGAATATATTGAAAAACAATCCCGAGTGATTGATTGACCGCTGAACGTACAGTACATTGTATAATCAATCACTTTCATTGTTTATTCTCTGTAGTGAATAAATAAAAATATATTATTTTTATGAAATTTACTTATTAACACCGTAAATTTACATTTTTACAGCTTCACACATCAGAATTTGGCACAAAATAAATTTGTTTTTATGATCGATTGACAATGCTGTCAAAATTCTACGTATTGTGAATCTTCTATTAACATTCAACGTTCATATTTGCGTTCTAACGCATTACTAACCATACCGCAATGTATGCGAATAGATAATAATTTAGGCACGGAAAGCTTTTAGCTTTACGAGTTGCAGATGGGGCGGTATTATTGAAAAGTATTGCTTCCATAACAATGCATTGTGGATATTTTGGGCTAGGACTATTTGTACTGGTGTATATAAATGTACTTACTGTAACTCTTATTAACCGGAATTTCGTGTTTCTGGTTGATCGCCGAGAATTTCCGTTAGAGGTTTTCGTGGAGATTAAGTCTTTTGCCAAGAAACGTCACAGGCGTGGAACAAGATAGTTGCCTTCTGTGTATATTAATATGATACGGAAGTTACTACGTCCTACTATTATGCGGGACTGCGGAAAGGGCTTGAATCTAGTTCGTATCAGTTTTATGACAATTTATCTTTCTTGCCATATGAGATTTCCACTACTGAAATGTATGTACGAGTAAGTATGTGGATTTTAATCATCGTCCTGATCCATGCAATATAGATTTTATCTAGTTAAAATTCTGTGTAGTCGTCTCAAAATATTAATTTTCAGAAAATGCTTCGAGCAGTAAATGCAGTCAGCATGATTGAAAATACTCGAATGCGAAACTGCTAATGGCATGTAATCATAAACTATGGGAGTCTGTGTGTTTTGCAAATGCGAGAAGAAATAGCATGAATGGAAAACAAAGGAAAATCCGTATCTAACAATAGGTAAAGCTATAAATATAAAAAATTGGGACATGACCGGGGGTATTCCGACAAAATTTCCCGAAGTTCGGGAGAAAAGTTAAAGGATATTTATCGATATTAGTATTTCGTCCTATTTCGTTGTACCAACTTGGAACAGGTGTCATCAGGGATTAACAGGCTTTACGTAGTCATAAAGGCCTTGGATTCAATCATACTGGTGCTGTTTGCACCGGGATGAGAGCCGAAACTAATCCACAATGAGATTAATATAAATCCTATACGAGTGGGGGTGGTGGACGTTATTTTAGCACATAATATGCCGAAATGGAGCTCGGGTTTAGCTCGCGTGGATGTTAAGACGTCGGCAGTTATGTGGCCGGGACAAACACGCCGCTGTATAAAGGAGTCCATTCATTCCGCCCGTAACTGTTGCGTGTTTTAAGCTCAGACTTTGTGGAATTAAGTTTTTGAAAGTTGTGATACAGTTTATGTAACTAAATATAAATGAGAAGTGCTTTTAAGTTAGATTAATTTACTACATTTCTAAAGGGGACCTGTATTTACATTTAGTTGGAGCCATTTCTGTTTGTTTCTGAGGATGTAATTAAATCTCTTTTGACAGGCCTGTTGGTCTTGTGGTTGGTGGCCCTGACTGCTATATCAGAGGTTGATCAAATCAATCAAAAATGGCGTTGTGTGAAAGTCGTGGAATATTTATTTTATTTTCTTTTATCATTTATCAAGATTATTATGTTAAAGTAAATAGGTTTAACCTTTAAGGTTGGTATAAACTGTCACATTTTGTAACGATAAGCTCAAATTGTTCGGGCTGATTCAGGGCCTATTTGTCAATGTATCTTTTGTCACATAGAAAAGGATATATTACCGTACGATTTTCCCTTGCCTCGCTTAAAAAAACGTGGTCAGCTGTTCGGGGACAAATTGTATCCTTTTTTAACTGTAGTCGTATTAGGGTTAAAAAAAGTCTCGTTTTCTTTTGATGTTGGTTAATGTCGATGTCGTCTAAACAATTTTATGAATGGAAGACTTAAAATGTACGAGAATAAGTCATTTTAGACTTGTGACCAAGACTTGTCAGTTTTAGACGTTTAAGCGATTTGATTAGCGTAAGAGCTCGGTGAATTGTATCTCATCCAAGACCTACTTCGATTCTGCCGGGGTTGCGAGATGTTCGAAAGAGTTACACGACCCTGTTACTCAAAGGGCTCCAGGAGGAACGTAGTGGGTTTTAGCCAGTAAAAGTCTGACACTCTCTTCTGCTGCAACCATGCGGGCGGGGTCATTTGAAAAAAGGCCTACTTCAATACATTTCAGCAATATTAATAGCTTTAGCGCTCGAAAACTCAACAATCAACTTGTCTATAAGTTTTGGTGTAAACTCAAAAAGTTTTCCATATGATTGATAAAATAAGTCTCACAGATGATGTAACATGAACTTCATTACTACAAATTGCGTTACTTTCCACGTGATCACAGAGAATTATTAATTACAATGAGCGTTAATTTAAAACGTCACTCTGTCACAATCTACTTGGTACAGGTGACGGGAATATAATGCAGGTTGAATGTTTGTGGAGCAATCAATACTGAAAGGTCAGCGCGGGAAGTTATTTTAAAGCTTTCGTTTTTGGTACGAGTGTAAAATTGATTCTATTTTTGTATAAGGTAGGTACGCCTTGTAAGGCCCATTTTTTGTAAAATTAGAATAAATAAAAACTTTAAAATAAAATAGAAAAACCAACTTAATCACAATATTACTCATTTATTTGTGAATAAATTCATACATACGAATCAACATATTTATTTGAAATTTCTTATAAAAACAATTGTTTTTAAAAACATCTAAAGTGGGCCTTTTTAGGAACATAGGTACTTAACAAGGCCCAATAACAATTACGTTATTTCTAAACATTATAAATACAAAGTCTACCTAAAATCGTAACGCTTAACCTAACATATGATATTCCTAGGTAAACAGTCTTTTACAATATTTTTTTGGTTGTAATTTGGACGGTGGGCCTTCTTAGGCGTAGCAAAACTAAATACTTCTACAAAATAAAAATCTCAAAAAATAAACAACTAAAAACACTTTTGTCGTGCTATTCTAACGATCACTTTTGGAGAGATCAACATTTACTTAACTTATTCTTAATCTTAATTACAATCTGGGTTTCGTAAAGTTCTTCTTGGGATTTTGAAGGTTGCTGCTGCCTGTCTTTGTGACATCTGCTTGCTTTTGACTGATTCAATAGCTGATTTAAGTTGTCTCTCAGTCCAATTACCACGTATTTTTTTATCGGTTGATTCCATTTTGTAAACCCTGAAATAATAGTTAAATATTTAGTTTTAAGATACGGCAAAACTGTTTCAGTTTAACAAAATGTATAACAACTTTAACATACTACCACCTCGACCACCGTACTATGTATATTGTTGTGAATGATGTGTGCCAAATACAATATTTTTCTTTCTTTCATAAGTTTACTAAAATTTAACAAATTTATGATCTGAACTAAGTTAAGTTAGGTAGATAGGTACTAGTAACTTCTTATTTATCTTAAATTGCAAAAAAAAAAAAAATATCTGTAAGATTCCAAAACAATTATGGTTTTCCATAGACCTATAAAGGCCCGGGCCTTATTAGACGCCCATGTAGTGGGCCTTGATAGGGACTTCAACTGATATATGTAATTACTTCTTTTAATTGAAAACTGTCTAAGAATTCAAACATTACTTACCTTGTCAGTCGTGCCCACAAGTTTAAGTAACGTTGTATGTGAACAGAATTACGAAAACGGCATGTTTTTCTTAGGAAATACTAAAAAGTTTGTGAGCATGAGGTTATAAACCGTACGCCATTTGCAACTCCACTGACAAACTGTTAAACACTGAAAACATGGCGTCACTTTCCTTTTGATATAAAGTTGCAGTTTTGCCTATGGTACTAACCGAACATTGGCGAGCAATTTGAACTTATTCGAACTTGCAACTTACGAAATATTGAACGTGGGCCTTTTTAGGCACTGGGCCTTTTTTGGCGCACCTACCATATTTAAGTTGCCAATAAACAGTCGGCTAGAATAAAAATGTTAGGTAATTTATATAAGTTGAAATAATTATTAATTATTTGATTTTACTTCCGTGAATATGAAATCTTTCAGTTTTATTTGTTCACTTATATGTTTTGTTTTGTGACGGAACATAGAACTGGAAATATATACGAAACTTTGAAATACTGTCATAGTTTTGAGTACTGTTTCTTCAAAAATCATCATTTCTCATCTCAGAGTATCTACATAGTCCATCTTTTCAATAAAAATGTAAATCACGTTTTACGATCCCATTGAATTGAAACTGAAAAGTTTTTGAAACAGGAGTTTTGTCATGAATTTTAAAACTCGCTTTTGTTAAAAAAAGTATTAATATTTGAAGTTACTTTTGAACGTGGCTATTTATTGTTACGAATATTAAACGTACTTAAAATAGCATTTAGGTGAAATGCTAGGTAGACTAATAGTTTTTTGATTATACACTACGAAGTCTTTTGGTGTGGCATTCTTTAAACATGGGACAGCTTAGGTCTTGGTTAGTCGTTAGTAATATAAAAGAGTACCGAAAGGCCTAAATCTGTTTTGAAGTAATACAATTGCAATTACAAAAGATGAATATCGCTCTAAGCCGTATGCTATTTCGCTTTCACAACTGCGACGTAAATACTGTCTACTATAAGACGTGGTCGCAGAATTCCAGATAAGACCCTTCTGACGTACCTATCTTCCTTTCGAATTACCATTTTTTTATATAAAAAAGCGACAGTTACAGCTACGTAATTCGGAACTCTTTCAAGCAAAATTGCAACTACGAGTATATATACGCTAAAGCACTCAATTATTTTCAGTACACTGAGTGTTAAGTTAGTGTAATATATTCGCTAAACATTTTATAGTCGCCAGGCAGTGTTTGTTGCGGCAAGTTGTGTAGTTCACTGTCGATTAACGCTGGTACTCTGTGCTGGGAAACTTTAATTATGTGAGCATTATTGCGTTTTGGTAGCAAACGTTAATATAAAACCGTTGCCTTAAGTTTTATTTACTGAGAAAATTGATTGCTACTAGGAATATAAGTGTTTTTAAGTTAACAATGATCAAATTTTCATGTCTAAGCTTCAGCTTTTTCTAATTCTTTATTGAAGTAATAGGGAATGTTCATTTTATTTGATTTAAAAGGATCATAGCTATTTGCAGCCAACTTTTCGGTGAGACAAGTAAACAATGGAAAGTAACGTAAAGTAAAAATATACTAACAAAACCATAAAGAAACAATTTTGAAACCGTATAAAATACTTTACTAATTACATTATCATTAAACTATTATCGTAAACAATGGAAAGTAAAGTAAACATATACTAATAAAGCAATTTCAACATTATAAAATACTTTAAAAATGTAATTATCATAAAACCATTATTGATCTTGTCATTACCAATAAAGAGCACATAATTAATCATAGATCCAACAAAACACCGCTAATTTGCTATCTACGCGGTGATTTGTAAAGTGCGGTTAACATACTACCTACTAGTACCTACATATATATTTTCAGTTCAGCGGCTGAAAAGCTGAATATAAAGCAAGCGGACAATATGGCTGAACAGATGCCAGACAGCACCGCAGACCGCCGACCAAAATCTGCTATATGTTAACAGTTTGAAAGCCTATTAATAAGCTCATGAGTAGCGGTCGAAACTGAATTTGAGGTTTTATATCAGCAACGTTAATGTATACTCGTTTATTTGATGAAGTAATTTTGGGTTAATTTTGTTGTGTGAATCTCTATGTACAGGTATAAAATTCTCGTGTCACAATGTTTGTTTCTGTACTCCTCCGAAACGGCTTGATCGATTCTCTTGAAATTTTGTGAGCATACTGAGTAGGTCTGAGAATCGGCCAAACTCTATTTATCATCCCTATTTTTTATTTTCGCGAAGGAAGTCGCGGGCAATAGCTAGTACATATTATTTTAAACTATTTCTAAATACATAGGTATATCTTTATATAAACTACTTTCATTAAGTAAGGATAGAAAGGAGGAAACTCTTTTGTAAAACTGAAAAAGATTGTTACCACTTAAAGTGACATTATGTAAGATTTATGTCACGTTTCTGCTACTGTAATAATCATTAGAATAAACAACAAAATCAAAGAAGGCTCTTAGGGTGTATTAAAAGACGGAACAATTCCATAATTACCTAAGTAAGAAGTTAAAAAACAAAACGTTTAGGAAATAAACATGGCAGGTACTTATAATAATACAATTCCGCGAAATTGTGATGACTCAGGGGAAATCAAAATAATGTAAGACGCGTCGCAAGCAATCGCTAATGTTTATCCGTCTCTATCTCATTTATCTTAGCTGAGCAATATAATATATCATTTGGACAAAGACATCTTCTGTTTTAAGAGATTAAATTTGGGTTACAAGGCGAAAAATGTTCATTTTATTATGAGCTATATGTAAAAGTATGTTGTGGACGGGAAATTGAAGTTATGGAATTGTAAATTAGGTTGAAATCGAGAGTTAAAGTAATGTAATGCTGAATATAGTTTGGTAATGGTTATTAGCTACGTATTGTGTGTTACCAATGTTATAATTATAATACTCATGTTATAATTATAACATTGGTAAAGGCGATAAATAAAGCCGCGTCCCGCAGTTTGTTTGCCCCTAAGTATGCTTAGATCTTTTAAACTACGCAATTGATTTTGTTTTTTAATACATTAATTTATAAATGGTATGATACATCAGTATTGCACCTGTAGTGTTACTTGCGAGATGACGTCAGATAGGAACGTGTGGAAGAAGAAGACATGCTGCACCGACACCAAATAATAATTGAGAAAATGGCAGGGGAATGATGACATGAGTATTGGTTTGCTAATATTGGAGTGAGTTAACGTATGCAAAAACTATACTTATTTTATTCTTGTTTCCTTAGTACAATATCAAACACGCGATAATATGAATGTATAAAACTAAATATACACCGTGATTTTTAGGTCGTTTTAAAAAAGTCGTCCACACAATGTATCCGTCATAAAATACCTCTAGGCGCGAATATAATTTTTTTATCATTAATTAAAATAATATGCATGAAAAAAATAAATAATACATTGGAAATATGAACCATCCTGTTAAAAATGTTTACGTATCAAACTGTTGAAGCCTACCCAGCGAACGAGTCGAGCAGATCTCTCCATCTCCATTTTTAACGAGACAAAATATCGCAAGCCAATCGCAGAGTGTTCGTAAGACTGCCTTGTGTCATAATAATGAATAATATTTTTATTCATTCAAATCTTAAAAAAACATATTTTTTTTATTATAATCGTTTACTAGTCATTGGATACATGAACTGGGCTGCTTTTTTAAAACGACCTAAAAGTCACGGTGTATTACGTTCTCTACTAAACCTGGCTGCAAATTCTTGAAAGCAACTTATGTCCAATTAATATCTTATATTGAACCAACTAACAATGAAATAAGTACGCTGCCAATGAATAGGTTCTCGATATTCTTACATTTGCACAATATTTCTGCCGATGCAAACTCAAGTGCTTTTTTTTAATTTCCCGCGAGAAACGTTGAATATTTTCCGTTGGTATTACTCACCGAGTCGTCGATTTTATAAACTGACACAACTTTGACGTTTAAATACATTTTAAACAAGTAGTAACTCTCGTCTTCAAATTATTAATTAAATGTTTTGTTTGAAAACATGGATGTAAATTATTAATTGGTTTGAATATTTTAATCATAATGTTACAATTTATTTTATGGTTTCGAATTTATCAACTCGTTCATTCGAAGAGATTTATCCGATGTGTTTAATTAAAGATTAACGTGATTACATTAATTTATCTGAGTATTTATATCATAATACGTTTAAATTACAGTTTTATTTTACTTATACGCCATTTATTTTTCCAGCAGTGGGACATATGCATGCATACACATGCTGATATTGTATTTGTGAGACAGTTTAGTAAGTAATAATACAACTGTCTCTAAATCTCTAAATCTAAAGGAAAGGAACTAGCTACATCACCACTTTATCTCACCTGGGGAGAAAGTAAATTTAAGTAACATTATAAAATACTGGCGACCCGACCCATCTTCCTCTTGGAACATACTTCCTATTAAAAGAAACGCATCGAAATCCATTGCGTAATTTCAAACATTTAACCAAACATTGGAATGTACAGGTACGGAGTGCGACTTTGTTTTATACTATGTAATGTTATATTAAAATGAACATACATAATATCGTTCTACGAGTATATTAACTACACGTTCGTAATAAAATGTAATATTACAGAAAGCGACTGAAGTTAAGCTCGTGCTCAGACAGGCATTAACTACTTCACGAGTTAGTATCTAATTGTAGAACTTGAAGGTAATGTTCAAATCTCATTTAGAGCTAATAAAACCTGGAAAGTTGTTAAGAATTGTTTATGAACTTTTCTAATAGGATATAAAAGGATCTACAGGGTCCACATTTTGATCTGTAAACTATGTATGTACCTACCTAGTTTTAAGCTAACACCTGTCTAACAATGTGGAATGCAATAAAGTATTGAGAAAATTGAAAACTTAATGGCCTGTCCTTTTTGTTTCACATATGCTTCATCAATCTCAATATAAATGGTAAGGGTAAACTATTTTAAAGTTTGATAGGCAAGCGATGTAATGGTGTCGCGAAAAAGTGTTTTATACAAAAAGTACTTTTCTAATATTATTACTATTCCGCTTTTATATGTAAGCTTTGGATCAGTTTGGGAAAAGAGTATTTTCTGTCATTCCACCCCTACCCAAGTTTGATAAATATAGAACAAAACAAGTTTATATAGTTAAGGACAAAAGATGTAAATACACAATTATGTATTTTCTAAGTCTGAAGGTTCTCTAAATACTTAAATGAGTTCACTGTTTAAGGACAAAATCTCAAATTAGTTAACTCAATAACGTGAAAACCGCTGTGAACACACGTAATTTTCGGAACCCGATGTGTTATCTCAAACACAAACAAACAGGACAAAACACAATTAAGTTTGGAGCAAACTTCATCAAACTTCGTGTGACAATAAAACCTCTTTAAATTGTTGTTTTTGGGAAATGCGCTATTCGAAGACTGACAGGAAATTAAATTTTGTTCACTCGGACAGTGTTATTCAATAACTGATTGAAAGTTATGATTTGTTTTTGTTTTTGAAATTATTGAGAACTCAAATTTTACAATGTAAATGAATATTGGAATAAAAAAATGAATAAAATATGTAAATTTAAACTAAACTTACATACCTATAAAAGAACATATTTAAAAAGCTTTAAAAACATGTCGCCAGTTCGTCGTTAGAGTCGAAAAAAAATCGAGAAATTATATTTCACATTCTATTTATTTATTTGGTTATGGGCCTTCGACAAGACACACATTCAAAACTAAAGATAGAAGAATATCTGTCCTTTGTTCTCCTCTAATTGTAGAGAAAAAAGCTTACAAAAATATGGTCTACCTTGGTAATGACTGAAAGTCTTTTTTACGAAGACTTTTAGTCATGTTTTTTATTGTGAAAATTTCTACTTTTACTTTTCTATATAATAAAGGCGCTGTTATGTAGAAAAATAACAATTGTAAACTAATACCATGAAAATTTCTTCTTTTTAAAACTTTTCTATAAAGGCGCTGTTCTGTAGGAAAATAACAATAATTGGAAACTAAAGTATTTTTTTTTACTAATAGTACTTTTTATGCTACAAATAGGTACCTACTTTGTCAAAAGGCTTCAGTTACCAAGACATGAAATCCAAGAAAGTGAAAGGTTTCGCTCATATAAGATCGTAGTGAAAAGGGTCGAAGTTATAAATTTTACACTGCAACGGTTCCACAAACTTTGTTTTGCCGGCGGCAAAGTGAACGACTCTAACTATCCCTGTTAAATTGTTAGCTAGTTATGATTCCGCAGTCGTCGGCAACTGTAAAATTAAGTTTGTAAGTTTAATATGACAAGCGAAGAGCTTACTAAAATCACTCCGTGGGTATATTGATAAAATATGACATGGAGCGTAATAAAATTGAGACATAAAAGATTTGGGTCTCTTGGTAACTTGATGACGACGTTATATAGAGGGAAGTTACTGGTATTAGACGAGGGTACGGTCAGTAGCTGCAGATTTACGGACTGACAAAATTGTTGAAAACATAATATTGGTGTTCAAAAAGTTGTCGGTACGATTTTAGTGTTTAAGCTTTCATTATTCCAATAATACGTTAAATATTATATTATTCAGGTAAATCAGATTCTGTTCAGAGAATTTCTATGCAAACTGTACCTATATCAACAGTTCATAAGGATATAAAGAGGAAATGGAAATAAAAATTAAGTTGGCAGTATCTCCATGATTTTAGAAGAAAATTAAACGTTTTTTGACGTAAATTAAGGCAATCGTATCATTCCCGTGGTGTTAGTGAATGAATTATTCAGATATTCATTATCGTATTCTGAAAAATTCATCTAACATTTCATCGGGAAATGAATACTTGAGAAGCGTCGAATTGGATTTATTGGTTGCTAGAATTTTAAAGCGTTTACAAATTGCCTAACTTTATTTTTGATACGGAATTTAGGTCATTTCGTTTTTAGTGCTTGAATGTATTTTAAAAGCTTTTATTTAACTTGCAATGTATGGATATTTGTGTGTTCGGGTGAAATCTTTGAACTCAATTTTGAAGTAGATATATTCAACCGTTTGTGCTGAAATTTTGTGGACGCATTTTGTTTGGATGACAATATATGATAAGATATGTGACGTTATTCTAAATTCAATATGGCGGATCATACAAGATGTCAGAACAGTTATATTTAATCCACTTATACAATATGGGTATCAAATGAAAGGGCTTGTTAAGAGTGACTAGAAAAAGAATATGACGTCATTCTGAATCCAATATGGCGGACCATGCAGGATGGCGGAATAGTTACCTTTAGTCTACTTCTACAATATGGGTATCAAATGAAAGGGCTTGTTAAGAGTGACTAGAAAAAGAATATGACGTCATTCTGAATCCAATATGGCGGAACTAAAAAGTAAAAAATAAAAAAAATTAAGTAAAAAAACTTTTTAAGAAAAAGCTTTTATTTAAACGCTCTAAAAAGAAGAAAATAAAATATTCCTTTTGGATTATACTAACAACTCCTCATTATACACAATTTATATATAATAATAAAAGCTTGTCGCTCGATTTACCACAAATTATTATGATATAAAGGAATGTTGATAGGTATGTAAACCTCGCGACAAGCTTTTATTATTATATATAAATTGTGTATAATGAGGAGTTGTTAGTATAATCCAAAGGAATATTTTATTTTCTTCTTTTTAGAGCGTTTAAATAAAAGCTTTTTCTTAAAAAGTTTTTTACTTATTTTTTTTTATTTATAGGTTAGGTTATGTAGGTTTTTGAAACCTTACCGTCCAAAGTAAAATTATTTCAGGAGTCAAAGAGAGACGCCTTTCTACGACGTGAAGTACGCTGTCACTCCCTTTCACCCGCAATATTACTTTAAACACTTTTAATAACTTAATTAAAGATTGTACTGAATGTAAAAACTAAAACTAAAGATTTACTGGTACATCGAACCATGCTCCAAAAAAGTTATCATGTCTATGAACATGACTGATCAAATTTTTCGAGCCACTAGCTTTCTATCCCCCATTTAGTAAAAGACCGACGGTAATCGATAGCCAATTACGGGAATAGTTAGTATATGTATTGGAATTCCGCGATCAGTACATCCCATGGCAATACTGTTAAAATGAACTCGGTTCCCTTGTTGACAGCCAGCTGCCATCGCCTCTTGTTTTACATAGCGTATAGTGGCGTCACTGTTTCACAACTGCAATATTTAAATATTCAAGTCATTTGACAAACTGGCGGTGACCTCTAAAATTCTGTTACAGTTGCGAGAGAAAGACGGTGTACTACGCGGCGTAGAGCGGCGTCTCGCTTCCACAACAGCGACATTCTTACTTTAAGATATTAGACAAACTGTCGTTTTGCCATCACCTCTAAAATTCCGTCCAAGTTGTGTGAGAAAGGGGCCGCACTACACGGCGTATATCGTTGTCTCTCTTCAACAACTGCAATAGTCTTACTTAAATGATACAACGGTTTACTCAAGCCTATTTATCGGGATAGTCCGACTAGTTTCGGACCCTTACTTTAAGTCATTCGACAAACTGGCATTTTGCTACCACCTCTAAAATTCTTACATGTTCGAGGGGTATGTCTCTTCCACAACTAACAGAACTAAATAAGGTTGTAGAAGATGCACGGGCTGTCACTACAATACTCTTTTTTTACTATTCTTTTACTTCATTTCGATATCTCAAATTGGTTCTTCAAAATTTATTACTTCAAAAGTTAAATAGATTATTATTAGATTTAGTTTTCCAGTGCTTGAGAACAATGGAGAAAGTTTAGATAGATCTTAGTATGGAACTCCAATTTATAATTTAGAGTAACTGATTAACTACTCAGAATACTGTAGCAAGTATTGTTCGTTAAATCTTATTCATTTAGTCTGAATATAGTTTTCACAGTATTTAATATGACCACACTAATATTATGAAGGTGAAAGCCTGAAATTGTTAGATGTCGTTAAAAGGAGATCACGTGGTAAGGAACGTGATGGACATGAATGTGGATGGATATAGGAGAAGAAGACAACCAGAAAAACGATAAATTGACTGTGTGAAAGATGGGTGCAATGTTACTTGCGAGATGACGTCAGTTAGGAACGTGTGGAAGAAGAAGAAATGCTATGTGAAGAGTCACGAGCAAAAGCTAGCAAGGTTAAACAAATCCGTTGAGACTACGCTAAAGTAATGATAAAATGATACATCAGCGTTTTGTGGCATGTACGATATATTTCATACTTGTAAAAGCTTGCATCATTTGTCTTGGTTAGCATAAAACATTTGGGCTCGGTACGAATATACTATTTTGTCTGTTATCTCAATAAATCTCATACCTAAATGGTACTTAAATGATTAATGTAATGTGTTAGTTAAGAAATTAAAATACATGTTACTCAATTGTTGGATTTATTCTACTTAATGAAAATCCAAATATTACGTATTGAAGTAAATATAATAATGTTCATAACAGTTTCACGTAGGTACGTATGCTTGATTACGTACTATAGTTAAGCAGGTATTTACCATTTATAAGAGTAGGTATTACACCTTTTTGAAAACACTGATAAAGTGGAAGTACCAGTTTTTCGTCCATAAAATGACATTTTGGAATCGCGCAATTAGAGTCAGTAGCGTTTTAAAAGTCAAGGAGAGGGCTACTCGAAATAAAACCCTCTAGATTTTGAATAAAAATAAATCAATAAATGCTTTTTAAAACTCTATGTATAAAGTTAACGTAAATAAAAAGAGCACCAGCTTCCATAACAAAAGAAATCATTGTTCATATTGTATTGTAACCTATTTATAGTTACTTTTGTACTTGACACGGTATCGGGGAAACTCAATACAAAAGAGGAAAAGCCGACAGCCCTAAGAAAATTCGGCGGGTTAAAAACTTATGTTGCGAGCTACGAACAAGCTTTTAAAATAGAACTGTAGCCAGTGTCAAAGCGAGATGGCGATATGTATTACGTGTAGCGGCGTCTCTCTCCCACGTTTGCTACAGTTTCGTTCTAAGATCTCGTGGTACAGGCACAGCTTAGCATCGAACGCGTTTAGCATTCTTCACACGACGCCTTCTACGATACAATAAACTTAATTGAGTTGACAAAGTTACTTGTGTCAAGTCTTGTTCTCATGTGAACCCGCTAAGGACCTTACACATTCCTGCGTCGTCGAAATTTCGAGAATTTCCCTGAGATGTGTTATAGATTTGGTTGTTGATGTACACGTTTTGGTTAATTCACTTTTGTTCTATTTAATTGTACAGTATTGTTTAGACGTCTCTTTAGACATCTAAAGAGACTTTTTTAAACTTTCGCGACTTGTACACTTATTTTAGACGACAAACAGGACTTATTCGCGATATGAAACGATATTTATTTTCTCCCGATGTTTCATTTGAGTTGCACCGACCATGGTCACGGGTGGACTGATGACCTGTTTGTCGTCTAAAATATCTAAAGAGACGTCCTAATTCCTACTTCACAATAATTTAACGAGATTTTTTGCAATGAGATTCCTTGTAACTACATCGATAGGTTATTGCATCCTCTTCCAGCTTCCTTTCAGCTTCTAAAGTAGCAAAAACTGAATGCACAATAGTGTAAATAGCACGGTTATAAGAAACAAAACACGGTCGGTCAAACCACATTTCCCCACGCTAAAAGTACAACCAAACGCTAACCGTATATTACCGGTAAAGCTCGGTTATTGGTAAAACTAGTTAAGCCCCGACTAACAAGTTTGACCGATCGATTAGTTCCCATCAACAATATCATTTTGTCTTTAAGACCCCTACTATGAACTCTTAAAATGAGACGGCTGCAGTTGTAGAAGCAAGACGGAGCACTACACGGTGTGGATGTGTGTCTTTCTTTCACTACTGATAAAATATTATTTTGTTATGTGATAGTTGCCGAACATTCTTATTTCAGACCAACTTGTGTAGGCTAGGATAATCGACTAACACTGTTATTGGGAATATGTTTTTGCGTGAATGTAGCTTTCATTCTATACGTGCGGTATTTACTGACGAATATTCCAACATTGCTTTATTGGTGGTCTAGGTTTGATTATATGACAGGTTGACAACAATGTAGCGTAGCAAACAATATTAATAAATTATTGTTCGTGCGTTCCGTGCGCTGAAACGAATTCAACGGTCGGTAATGATTTGACTGTAAATCAAATACAAATTACTCGTGTTGCAAATGTTATTCATTATAATGGGAAAACTAATAGCTGTTTAACATATCAAATATGTTCTTTAATTATTATATTAAATCAGTATAACTTGAGTTTTAGTGCCTTATATAGATCAACGCAACAAAGTTGTAAGATATTGAAAGAAATCGTATTACGAAACAGTTTCCATAAGGTTGTTAGCTTAACTAATTGGGACCGAGCATTCGCGAGTCGAACACGAGTAGTTTCAAATATCTCGTTGTAAATAAGTTTCCTTTCAAGGAAAGTGTAAAGACAGGAAAGGGAATGGACTCATACGTATAAATTCCGCGTACGTATAAATTTTTCCTCGTACCATTCATTTTAAAGCGGGTTTTCTGTGTTTAGTTGAAGAGTAATCGAATTTATGGCCTCACACCTACGCCTTTTCATACAATACCGAATTTCAGATGTGGTTTTATGCTTTTTCCGCGGATTTAAATTTCAATGAGTTACATGGTTCCTAAAATAAAGCTTTTGTTAATACCGTTTGCGAAAAATGTTAAATCACGTTGCAATGTTGTTGAGATCGTTTTATTGTTATAAAACACTTCTTAGAGTTTTACTTACGTGATAAGTTTTACGTATATTAGGTAATAGTAACAAACTTATTACATACATTAACAACGGTGTTCGCATCCAAACTTTATTTCACGAAACTTCAAATCCGGGTTACTTATTTGTTTCATCTATTAAGTAAATCCTTATAAACGTATTTTAAGAGAACACTGGCCGTAAACCATTGTGATACAAAGTTAAATATTCTAATACTTCCATAATTAAGTCTGTAAGTTCTAACTTCTGGCAATCCTTGCCTAACTCCCAGAGAATTGAGATCCATTGTAAAACAGGCCGCAACCAAGTTGTTTCTCAAATAACGCCAGCGAGTACTCAAGAATCTGTGTTTTAACAGCCGGCTGGGGCGGTAACTTGGCTTCAAACTAATAAAACAGCTCTGTTCGGATCTTTAAAATCCCAAAAACGGGACCTCTGAGGGTTTTTATTACAAACAATATATTTATATGGGCAGTTTACTACGGCAGTAAGGAGTTATCGTTTTAGACTTGCGTCCGAGGAACAAGTGATGTTCGGGATAGATAGTAGTTTGAGCAACTCGGGTTCAAGTAACGATTTCTTTTGAGGGTACTCACCGATTTCTGTACCTATAAGTGTACTTGTCGGTTATGTGATTTATTAGACATTTGTTTTATTTTACGTTCGATTAAAATGTGAATTCTAAAGAAAGTATTCTTGAATCAATTTGACCCTTATTAACCATTTTTCCAGAGCAAAAATTAAACGAGAAAAATAAAAACAGATATTTAAAAAAGTGCTAACACTGCATACAATAACAAAACTTAATGTTTAAATTGGTTTACGCTCACTGCTTCGTTTGTGAAGTGTAGAAATTTTCTTCATTTGCAATTTTATTTAGTTCAAGTGAATATTTTCTTTTCTATTTAGAGGATAAGCAAGCATTTTCTAAGTGAATTGAAAAACTAGAACTTAAATAAAGTAACTCTGAGAGCTCTCACTGAGCGCTGAGTAAATCGCTATTCTCTTTAACAGATCAGGCGAGCCGTGTTTCGGGAAATTGTGTTCAATACGCAATTTAATTTACTACAATATCGTGAACTTATATTGCGAGTTTTGAGAGAAATGAGAAAGATAAGAAATACTTTTTAAGATAATAAACACAACCATTCAATGAGTGTTAGTTTTTTTTTTATGAATATTGCATAGTTCAAATTATTAAAATATTGTATTAAAGGAGTTATGTTATGGTTAGTTAAAGTAAAATCAATTTATTGTCAAATAATAAAGAGTTACAGAAAATTGTTTACGATTTTTTTCATCCACGTTTGCTGCCTACATTTTATATAGCAGAACGATACATGCCCATTTGTATCCCCAATTTAATCTTCTCACTATATATTTTTCACTGTATACGTAAAAACAGAATACAGAGCGAAACATTTTATGAATATTTATTTGAATCTACCCAGAGCGGTGTTTTAACTTTTCACTCTAAAAGCAAACTAGGGGCTAACTTTCAAACTACAATTTTCTGCATGCAAAACTTATGATGGCTATTGGTGATTGGGTAGGCGGAACTAAACCAGGCTACTTCACAAACAAGCTTCTATATTACAATACTGAAGTCGTAGTAAGGAGGATTCATTTCTAAAACGATTTTTTTACCAACTATCAAATTTGGAGGGGACGTACCTCACTTTTGCATAACGACATTGAACATCGTAAGGAAACGCAGAATTTCGAGTACATTTTCGCAAAAGGGCACTTTTCCAAAATGTCACTATCGCAAAACGCCAATTTTCACAGAGCTGATTCAAGAAAAAAAATCATGTGTGGGACTATAGAGGATGAAACACTAGTTAGACAATTCCAAGAAATATGTCCAAGACTGATGGTTAATGGTATTGAGTAATGTCATTTTTTAATACTAGATAACGGTACACTTACTAATCTAGGGCTAACCTAGTATATAACGACCTATTGACCTTTCTCCCTTTCAGAACATTACAAAGGTACTTTTATCTTTTCAAGATTCCAAACTAAAATGTCCCTTTTATCATGAAAGGTAGCCCTTAACATAATTTGTATGTACCCGAAGTCTGTAACAAGTAACAACGCGATTGCCGTTTATCAGGCATATTTCTAGAACTTTCGAATGTTAAGAAAGTAAAAGAAATTATGCGGTAATTTCAGTTTTATGATTTTTGGGACTGGCCCGATAATAGCGAAGTGATATTTCTCAAGTGGGTGCTTATATACGTCATTTATAAATGTCATTGGGAACAAAGGACGATATTTAAAGAATTCTGACAATTTCGTCGACATTTTTTTGTTTTTTGATCATCTTGTATAAGTGCTAAATTCAGGTCATTTGAATGGTCAACATAGTAAAACAGTTTTCATATTCTTTACACACCTGACATTTTTGCAAAAAGTTTGAATGCTCATAAAACCTTTTCACTAGCCAGAACGTTTTCAGTTATTTTTTAAACCAACCTGCAGTGTTCTAAATAGGTTGCTGCAAATTGTTTTTCTGAACTAAATGGGAAATTTTCGCATCCAGTATTCGTTGCTATGATGGAATGAAAAGGGGTACTTGTTGGTACTTGTTATGCACGTTTTCCCTGATTACCTTGAAATGAAAGAGATCGTCTTCTTGCTTTTATTTCGTACGAGATTTCCCTTACAGGCGCATCGGGGAAGTGGCACACGGCTGGTACGCTTGGCTCGGTCTAATTACCGTCACGTTTTATGATACATTCGCATTTAGTTTTGATTTTATGATGTTTATTTAAAATTAACATGTCAAGTTGAAAATTTTTCTATTAAACTAATCACTGTGGGTTGGTATTTACTTTGTGGCATATTGGCGGATAATGACCCAAGAAAGAGATTTATCTATCTATGCATCTTCAATTACGCAATCAAATGTATTTTCTTTCTATAAATTTCTTTAAAATTACAAAGATAACTATAACAAAAGAAGCTAACTAGAACAATTAACTAGCTAATAAAACTACTATTCCGGTAGTTAATACTCATTTAAACGTTAAAGCTTCGCTAATAAACCTGAGATGGGCTGAGATGAGACGTTTAAGCTAAGAAACGATCTTCTTAGGACTTTCAGTTGGCCTGTATACTAAAATTCTACACCTGTTTCAGGTAGAATATGATGATTCTTTTTTTTTTTTTTGTCATCTTTTTTACCTACTCATGTTATGTGCAAATAAATGTCTATTTCTATTTCCTCAAAGGATTTCCGAAGCCGGTACCATGCTACCGTGCAACAATGTCGTAACTCCGTCAGCAGTAAACTCTATTCTACGCTACAACGCTAGCCGAGGAACGTGAGAACACTAACTAGTACTTGTAACTTCTTGGATAGTCAGCGTTTCTTCCGAAAACTGAGCCAAATAGTTTCTATGTTAATTAAACATACGGTACGCTAGACGGGTTTGATTAGTTTATTTTGCTGATGTGCTTGTTAGAGTGAAGTGGCGTGAGCAGAGAGGTGTTTGTCCTGAAGAAAAATAAAACAATAGTGGATTATAATGGATATAAAATCTTAACAAGGTCACTATGTGTTGGGTGTGTGTTCTCATGTAAGTTTTTGAAAAGGTTTCTTCTCATGAAATTGATGTGTGCATAAAAGGAAATAATATCATTGCTCAATATTATAACTATTTTCAATCAGAATAGGAGTATTATTAGCTTACGTGACATGGTGATGTCACAAGTCAAACTCATAATAAAATAACAAAATATCAAATACGCATTGCAATACTAACTATTACATATTGTCACTCAAATTGTTTGATAAAAAATAAATCAATATCAGTTTCCACTGTAAAGAACTTCGCTTTGATTTTATATTTACTGGCCACAGGTTACTACCACGTCGTAAATTATTTGACATTGACATTTAATAAGCGTTGTGTCAAGTATTTCAATAGGAAAATAAAATATTATAACTTGTTTTGCAACATCGAAATGATTGCATCAATACAAATGCCGATTTCCTATTTGTATAAACTCAATTTAAAAATAGTTTTTCCGTCTTCGTAATACATTTTAATGGAAGAATTGTTTGTATAGAACCCTTCGATACTTATCTCAAAAGTAACTAACCAGACAACCTTTTAAAACTTTCCTAAATCGTAAGTATTTAATAAGACAGAAATAGAATTCCACTAAAAGAATTTAAGGTAAAAAATAAAGAATCAAACTTGTCTAATAAAATCCTTCCATTACTGATTTATTTTTGGTATACGTAATATACTTAGGGAGTGAAAATAATCTTCAAGTATTTGAAAGACTACGTTTTATCGTTTTCTATTATGTCTAGAAGGGAATAAACGTCGCGTCAAGATGATTCTAGGCCATTTTACATCTTATTAGATACAATAGACAAGCACAAGACATTTATAAGACCTAATTAAAATAATTACCTCTATTTTTAGTGAGCGAATTTCAAAGTACCAGTGTGTAAATACGGTACAAATTATTTAACAATGTAAACGGCCTAAATTAAATTATTAAATACAAACTAAACATAACAATTTCTTAAACCCTTGTCCAAACAAAACTTGGCCCAATTGTCTCTACTTCTATTTCGTATTTAGTTCCAAGAACTCTGAAATTACACTTAAGAGGTCTGTTGACTTTCAAACACAAATACAGGAGGGACCCTTTATTATTAAGTACTAAGCACTATGCCTAGGTCTAATCTGCAAACAGAAGAAGCGTCGACTAGCAAAGACTTTACTGTTAAATTATATTGAGTGGTTTGTACAGTTGGCAAAAAAAAGTATTTTAGCAGTCCGATGACAGTATGATGATTTTAGTGTTTATATGTTTAAACTGTACAAGGTGTAAAGCGTAATTTGTACCTAATAGCACAACAACAAGTCATTGAATTTGATTGATTATCCGACTTCTGTTGCTGACTTTATAGTCTGCAAAATAAGCCCAAGGCGTTGAAATTAGGGTACAAAACCGGTTTGACACCTAAAATTTCCTTAAAGCTAACCGAACATCAAATTTTATAAATGTCACTGAACATTTCGTAATTCAACGCTCTTGATCTTAAAGCAGGCGACGACGCGAGGCGCCGCTAGAGCAATGTAGTGTGCTTTAAGAGCTTCTAACTACAGATTTGTTCACTGACTCTTGTTGCCAACTGTACGTACAACATCTGCGCCGAGCGCTGTAAATTAAACCGACGCGACTACGCTCTCAAACATTAATTACCGAAACATTGTCACGCTGATTTCAGCGCATGATAAATAAACCGCTTTAAAACCATCTACCTTAATACTGGATGCAATTAAATTATGTTAATTACACTTGAATGTTCTTTATAGGGCTATAAATTAATACGTTTTGATAGATACGGGTTAATGTAGTTAATGTTTGGTGTTAAGTAAACAAAGAAAGGGATTTATATTGTGGTTGGGAGCGGTTTTATAAATTGCATTTATGTATTATGTGTTCTTAAAATAAGACTGTTGCGTGTGTGGGAGTGAGACGACGCTATACACAATAGAGCGCTATCTCACTACCACAGTAACAAAAGTCATACTTTTAGAGTTCGTGGTACAGGTACTGGTATATTAACTGTGTTCAGTTTCATTGGTAATTCAAGTCTTGAATTTGAGAGATAAGATACAATGGCCTCTCCTATTGATTGCGCTTTGACGTTCCGGTGAGTGGGTTTGAATGAGAACTCAATGCGAATTACCTGGCCTAAATAGAGCTGTATAAAAGACAATGACTTTCAGACTATTTACAACACTTTAGAGTAAAAAGTAGTTAGGAAACACGATTTGTTTAGTACTATTTTGATCTAGTTTCACAAGGAAATTGTAAGATCTATTTTTAGTTCAATATTTTTTATCAATTCTTTTCAAGGAAAGATTTTGCTATTTTTAAAATGTGATGAGTTAAATTAAATAAGGATTTTTGTCAAGTGACGCAAAAAAAAACATCTTCATAAATCTTCGTCCTGTTAGATAAATGTGTTAAAAATTATATCTATAGCAGTATTAGTCTAGCACCTGCCAGTTTTAGTCTGAACGATATACCTACCAAAGTCTAAAGCATTATTTTTCAATCACCGTCGCTGCGTCGTCGCCACTGTGGCTACCGCTTATTAGGTAAATGGGGTAATATCGTGCAACTTACCCATGAGGGTAAACTTTCCCCATAAGAGGTTTACAAAAAAGTTTCGTAAGATAGTCACAAACATTCTTCCCCTCCATATCCGTTTAGTAAACAATATAAGAATAGCGTATTAAAATGTATTCATATTACTACTAATAACAGCAATTGTGATGTTCCTGTAGTTGATTTTTCACATAGCCACGAGTATTTTCGAAGTATATGTACATACATTTCAACATTTATCGCATTTTAAATCGACTATTCGTCGGGGTTTTTTTCTAATTACAAAAAAGTATGACACCCCCCGTGTTACTATTAACCTTTCATCTTTTTTTGTAAAACGTCATATCCATCGTATAAATACGAGTATGTAAGCATATCATGACATTCTATCTGTCTATAGTATCTAATAGCCCAGTTCACCACGTTTAATTTTTTACCTTGATATCTATCAAGTTTGTTCTATTTTTATCCTTACACATGTCAAACATGTTCTGTTTTCTCGCCCGGTTTCCCTCTATAGTAGGTACACGTTACCGTTTCTATCAATTATTGCACATCGAAGCGTTCACTACAGCTCGTTTAGTGATTACTCCGTCCATCGGTCCTTTTCTTTACGCTTCTTGTTATTTTTATAGATAGTAATGTTGGTTTTATTGTATCTTACGTTTGTAACTTGTAAGATGGCTTTTTAGAAAGGATTTTTTTCATGAAGATTTATGAATTTCCTTGTCCATTTATAAACGACGCAGGTGGATTTGTTAACAAATAAAGTACCTACTTATAAAGCAGAAGCCTCATAAATAAGGACTGTATAGTACTAACTGATATCTCTCTCCACAGTGTAGTTGTAATTACCTGAAACAAAAACAAATATTAATGAAGTAGAGTTGTTAATGCTAAAGACTTTCTTTAAAAACCTTATACAGCGTGTTGTGTTTTGTCAAACAAATTAAGTTCAACATGAAGTATACCAGTAATACATAAAGTAAGGTAGGTAAGTAAGTAAGGTACTCTTTTCAACACTGCAACAGTGTTGAAAAGAGATACCGTTCTACAGTTTGTAGAGCGCTGTCTCACTTCCACAGCTGCAAGAGTCTTGTTTTAAGAGATAGTAGGCCCACAGTATCGTTCATTAATTGAGTTGTCTGTTGTAATGTACTCTCACCACGTAAGTAAATAAATAAATAGGTGCCGCCATTTTTGTTCGTGTAATTAATGCTACGTGTGCTGAATAAGCAGTTTGTTGAGAGTTGAACAAGTTGTTTGTACGGGAATGTGAGGTAGGCCTGTTCTCGAGATATGGGTTGAGAATACCTATATCAGGGTTCTTCGTAGATACTACGTTTAAGTTGTAGACGTAGTTATGTTTTAAGTTTTATTAACGTCGAAATTTATTGTTAGATAATTTTTTATTAATATTATACTCCAATAGAAAATGTGTCTGTTGGTTTTTACGGTATGAATGAATAAGTAATTGTAATGAAATATAACACGAAACGGCGGGCAAAGCTGGTGACATTACACTTCTTTGAAACGATTGATGAAATATTTTCTCGAAATGAAAGTTCTCATTTCTTGAAACATATGCCCCGAAGCATATGTCTGTTATTCATCATCCATTGTATATAGGACCAGTTGAACCATCAATAAAATCTGCACGATATCCCCAACTTGATTTTATTACGAGATCAAATTGGTCGTCAACAAAAAACTTTTTACAAAGTAACCCTCTTTTATAGACGTTGTTTATTTTGAAAGGATGCCTCTCTATCCCAACGGTAATAAGATTTACAGGGAGTGGGGACTTTATTTAATTTCAAGTTCGACCTTCGCGAAGACGGCATGTGGAGACATTGACCCGTTTTTAACTACAAAAGAGTATTTACTTTGCTCTTTGTGCCCTGATTACGTCTAAACTGATAGATGTCGTCGGTAACATCAAGAAAACGTAGCTATAGTACTATAAGGATCATTTGGCACGTGGTCGAATCTGGAACTAATGCCGTCATACATGAAAACCATTACTTTTGAGTGACAGTTGAGTTGATTTTTGTTGCGAATCTGCACACCAACACCCTCACGTTAATGTCATCCACGTGCCAAAAGATCCTTGTAGCTCTTATATAATCCAGACGTGTATTTTGGGCATTTTATTTTCGGGCGAAGACTAATCTGATATAATTCAACCTCCTTAATATTATTAGTTCAGTAAAATGTCAAACTAAGCCACCGTCAGATTAACGACGTCTTTAACGAGAACTGTCTATTTTGAGATTGAAAGAGAATGCCAAAGTTTACCCGTAAAAGGTCAACACGTCAACTATTAAATCCAATCATTCTTTTAGCTCCAAACAATAACATTCTTGAATAAAATAATCACAATACAACAATAAATAATGCTTATTGCGTCTCGTTTAAGCTTACTGACTTCACAAATAAGGTACCTCAAAGCGACACACCCAAAATGGATTACAATTACGCTTTGATACGCTCAGATGTCGAGTCCAATAACAAGCCAGAAATATTCTAAATAAAAATAGATTTAACATTGTTAGAGACTTTATGGTACATAGAATATTTCAATTTATATCTTTGTTGAAAATATTTTTACAGATTTGGAAGAGTGGTTTGAGTCTCTACACTAATAACGCCTTGCATCATTTTTTTATTGATTGAATTTCTATTAAAAATGATGATGATGCTTGGAATCTTACGAATAGAATTATTTTTATTCAAGTGACAAGTTTCCTTGCGATAGTAACATTTAGATTTAATCTTAGGTTGTTACTGATACTGTAATGAGTTTCCAGGTAAATAAATCATTTTGGTTTTGATATTGGAATAATGAGAAATTCTTGCTGTGTTCTTTATCTGCTTATAATTAAGAATGTGGAAAAATGGTCTCTACTGCTTTGTATTAAATGTGTTATCATTTTCAGATGTTTATTATTAATTTATGTTCTACCCTAATTAACAAATCAACACATTATCGTGTTTGATAATTTCTGATCCTTTTGTAATAATGTTAACAGCACACGAAATTGCTCTGCTGAGTATTTGATTAATTAATGTTGTTTTGTTGACCGTACGAAGTTTAACAATTACGCTAGCATCACGATATTGATACAACATCAGCTAGTCAGATTGTATCAAAGGATCGTTCTAAATGAATGTTTATGTTATCTAAATTTGAAAAAGCTAAAATCGGGTGAAGAGAAAAACCATTTGATTGGGTTTAGGATTAAAACAAGACTTATAGATTTTCAACTGTTTAATAAATAAATTGTGTTCATGGAAGCAGCGTATCGACAACCCAGTAGTACCTTTTACATTTTATTTTGTTTTACTTCTGGAACCTCTATTCATCCCGATACTGATATTATACTACTACTTTAATATCGATAAGAAATAATCAATGTTTTATCAGAAGCCATATACAATTTGTCCATCTCAATCGAAATAACAAACAAAAAATACAGGAGGAATCAATTAAATTTTTAAACAGAGTGAACGTTAGTGTCTGCGCTAGTATCAAATGTAAGGAACGATAATTACGCGGATTAACCCTAAGAGAGTGCCAGTTACAAACAGTTTCCTTCAATAAAATAGAAAAGACAAGTAAATTAACGTTCACAAATATGAGGCTGCTTGTCAGTTGATTATTAGTAGTTTAGTTATTAATAGATTATTCACTGGTTCGAAAATACAGACGCGACGAGGCGACCAGCCGTGGCTAATTGTCTTTCCTTAAGATAAATTATTGGAACGAGAATATTGTAGTGTAGGTGTACGTTATCATTATAATCATTAATATGAGTAGGATTATTTAGCCTTGTTATTGTCGACACCTGTACCGATTTATGGAATAATATAGGTACGAATCTAGAACTAGAGATAAATAGGTTGGTGGGGCTTATTTTTTGACAAGACAAGTTTATGCCGTCAGTATTGTGTGCGGTTGTTATATTTTTGAGAATAAAAATACTTACGATATTAAAGTTGATTTTGAACCTGAAATGGCAGGATGAGCTCGATTCATTTGCGCAAAACTGGCCCCAGTTAGCCATAGACCGGGTTAGGTGGAAGGAGGGAAGAGAGGCCTTTGCCCTGCAGTGGGACACTAACGAATAGTAATAAATAATAAATTTGAACCTCCCAAAAATTACATTCCTGCATCCCCAATGCAGTCCCCAATGAGACAGTTTCACCTAAGAATTTTAAATGGCAAGGGGGTTTAACCACCGCCATAATTTTTATCTACCGATTAGGTGGACACAAAAATAAATCATTATAGTCCGACCTAGGATTCAGATTTCAGCAAACACCTACACCAAATTTGACTAGGCAGGAAAAAAAAAGTCATTTACGGTAAGTATTTATAAAAATAAAATAATCTAAATACAAAAGAAAAGAACTGCTACTAAGGAACAAGATCTCAATTGTTGAAATAAGCAGTGTTTGTAATCGAGCCGTTAATCAGTTGTTTAAACACAAGGGAGTTTGTGTTCACAATCCGTATCTTATCGTCGTTCCAATTGTTTGAGGAATCGAAGACTAAGGATATTATGCGTTTTATTTTAGTTAAAATGTTTGTACTGTGAAATAGTTGAAGTGCTCAAGAATGGGAATTACTACATGCAATACTTTATTTGCACTCCACTATGTATAGAGGCTCTATGGATTACAGTCCTTTTTTAGATGTTAGGGAAAATGTGGACAAAACTCATGTATAGGTTATTAACAAATGAAAGTTACGTACAGGACCCAGGTTGAGGGGTGAACTGTTAAAGTTTAAAAAACAAAGGGAAGAAAGGAAATCCATTGGTTACTCTGGAAAAGGCTCTATTTTATAGGTAACTATGGTGTTACAGCTGTTATGAATTGAATAGGTAGCCTATTTAATTAAGCATAATTAAGTTTTTTCTCTTTTTCTCCTGACATCTCTTTAGCCGCGACTGTAAGTTTTCTTTTTCGTCATACAATGATGAGAAACATCGATGTTTAATTCTTCTCTTTACGGGAATAGGTCTGCGCCAAGCAGTGGGACTTTTAAAGCCTTATATTAAAAATTATTAAAAATGCGTAGCAAATAAACATATTTATATTATTAGCTATTACAAGTAATTATCTTCAGGTACCAAAACTATTCTCTATTAGGTAATGGAATTCTAGTTAACGCCTACGTTACAAAATTACAAGCACTTGATTCTCAGTATTCATTAGTAATGAAGTAGGTAGGAATACTCGATCTGTTAAATATTTACCGCCTAGCGCCTCGTTGGGAAATGTTCGACCAAGCGTTATATGCCATTTTCATGATATTTGTGGTACCTATTGTTTGGTGTATTTCAGATCGACATTTAAAGCAAATTTACGTATATCTGTTTAATATATTTAAAGGTCAACATAATTGTGAGGGGTTGCACAAAACCGTCTGAGAGCCGAAACTTACCGTTTCAAACGGTTTATTGTTAAACTTGAAATGAACCAAATGCGTGAAAGTGACAAATTATTTGTCAAGAAAAAAAAACATACTGATGACCAATTGATTACAATAATCATCACTCCTTAGAAAAAAGTTACTTCTCTATGGTGGAAAGACTAATATCGCCAAGAACTTGGTAGGTGATTTCACCTCAATACAATAATAAAGTAAAATATTTGATTTACCTTAATTAAATAGTTTGTACTAACATCAGGTAAAATAAAATAGAATTTAAAACATTTTCGATTCTTAAATAGTTTAAACACAATCACTTGAAAATACAATAAACGTAGCTATATAAAGAACAAAGAGCTCATAGGTTCATACACTCTATTGTGCTAGCTCGACAGATGTGTTGTGCGATCAACCTGCCCAACAGTTGGCTACTATAACACTCAAGTCTTTTATTCGCCACATAAACGCGGGAAAGTCATTTGGCCAGTAACATGAGGCTTGTATTGTTTTATTAGGTGTGATAGCAGACTAGATGTGTCTAAGTTTAGTCTTTGTAAAAGTGTAGGCGGTTGTAGATTGTCTGATATTTGTTAGCGGTTTGTTTTCATTTTCTGGCGTATTTTTCTCAATGAAATACAAGTTTTAAACCAAACAAAAATATATACTTACCATAAACCTACTATGTCATTGGAAATGTGTGTCTGTTAACTTTAGTCTTGCACAAGTCGCTCAATCATTATCATCAGCACTATATAACCCATTTTTTCCTGCCTGCAAAGGCTTGCCTTTTTTCCTTTCCTTTGCAAAAATCACTATTAAAACTTCAAAATATAAATGAGGTCATATACGCGTACAATCTACTGTAATATGAACGCAGTTTTTTTCCTTACAAAAGCGATAACAACTAAAGCTGAACAAAAAGGTTCTGTTTCAATATTATTTATAGGTTTGTTTCTTGTTGGAAACAATTTGCCGCTCAGTTACGCGGCCCCGTATAATTTGTCAGCTGAATGCACTTTTACACTGAAGCCAAATTACTAAAGCTAGCTTAAAACGTAGACAAAACTGTTACGTAGTAAAATATTGTTTAATAAAATTTTCATTTAATTTAACTCTACATTTTTATTGATATTTTTTTCAGTATTTGAAGAACGAAAAGTCCATGTAGGTAGATTTATTTATCTAAATAACTTCGAAAAAAGGGTACAATCACTTCGAGCCGTATGTATATGATTTCCTTAAAAAGCATATTTCTCGTAGGCAATTATTGATTTTATCTTTATAACTATCGTTTTGCTACAATAAGAATAAAAGTAAACTTTATTCTTCAAGTCACATCCACATCCACAAAACTTTGCACAAATATCTGGAATTCACTTCATTGTTCCGAACTGATATAAAAATTGAAATTCATCCGAACGCACAAAGTTAAACGAGCTGAAATTTAATTAAAGAAAATGTTTTATCGCTTTATGCAGTTCACAGAAGTTTCTAGCATCAAATATAATGGCTAATGCTTATAGCGAACCAGCAGCTGTCTTTGCAAAGTACAGTGTTATAAGCGCTAGCATTCAAGGAACCTACCAACACCTTCTAAACTAAAACCATCACAGTTGCAAAAACAAGATGGCGCGCTACAAAATGTAGAGTAATGTAGAGCGCCATCTCTTTTCTACAACTGCAACACTCTTGCTTTGAATAGTTCTAGTAGGTGCCTAGGATTCTATTGGCACTCGCTTCGCAATATTAGTATGACTTTGGGACGTGATTCTGTGTTGTTATCGGATTCAAATAGCAGTTAAGGCTGTTAAAAGGTGTAAACAGTATTGGCACTTAATGAAACTAAAATTGTAGGACTTGCACTTTTAGATTTTTTTATTTAAACGTGTTTAAACTACTTTTAGCCATTATTATTACTATTTTTAAATGGTTCTCATATTATATGCGTTAAAACTTTTAATAAATACCATCATTCTAAAATCATAGCTTCATATCATTCAACCATTTCCACAGATTTCTGTCAGTTATTTTAACGACGAACCTTTTTCAAAGCTGAATTGAAAGAACAATGGCAACGTTAACACTTGAGATAATTTTAAGCCCTTTCCAAGTATTTGTCTGCCCCACAGTCTTCGTCCCTTCCCCGGAGATACGTAAATCGGATTAAATATAAGAATTCGTTCTCCGGACTCTTCTCTCATTTTCAATTAAAAAGAAAATTAGCCCGATGGCTCCCGACTCTTTGAATAATAACCAAAAATTCTGTTGTTGATTGAAACGGAGATCATTTATATTCGTAATGCAATCAAGATGTTTTCTTTTCAAACTTTTGAAAGCATTCACCCTTTTCCTCGTACTTTCTTTGAAGAGCCAAAATGCGGATACGGTTTTCATAAACATAATTCTAAAATTCGAACGATTAATTTATGCCTATTCAAGATTAGAGTTGAGGTAATATGGAAATCAGTATAATTCTATGAATTAAATTCATCGGAAACTACGCGTGTTGGTGAATATTCATATCATGTAAACTCGAGCAAACATATCATATACAACCTCTATGCTCTACATTCTTATATCTGGTGATCTGCCAACTTTGCTCCTACTAATGCAATAATTTTTATCTTTGTTCGTTAAACTGTGGGAAAAGCGAGGTATTAGCGGGTTAACAATATTATCTATCTAATTGAATTCCGGAACGGTTGGATAACCGCGATTAATTAAGGCCCGACCATCATCCCAATTAGCAGGACTCATTGACCTTTATAGAAAATTGTATTGTTCGAGATAACTGTTATATTGGCCATTACTGTTCATATTGTTTACCTCGATCGTTTTAAGTATCAGGAAGCCGTTAAAAATCTTAAAATAAGAGCAGGCTGTTGTAACTTTTCTGAGGTATTTTTAAGAATTATTGATGTATTTGTTCGTGTAATTCTAGGGCAACAAGTATTCTAGGTTAATTATCTTTGATGTTTTTGACCAGAGAAAAAGTTAAGAAAACAAGCAACTGCTGACCATTTCGTCCTATTTCATCATACAATACTTCTGCACCTCGAATACTGAAGAAAACATCACACATGCTCGTAGTTATGCGTTCGAAAAATATGATGTTACAAGGAAAATATTAGCATAAGCGAGTTTGTTCTTAAACTATCTCCCAGATTAAGTCCATTGAGGAAGAAGCTGATAGGAATGCCTTCGTAAAGGAATATTATGTAAATGTGTAACGAAGATAGTACTCGTAGTAGTTGGTAAACATTGTGAATAGTTCTGTAGGTTATGAATAAGAGGCTTAATCAAGAGGAATTCTTCAAGGCTAAACAATAAGGAAAATTAGAAGAAAATGGAAGATGTGACAGGGTTATAGATAAATTAGATTGAATACGGAATCGAAAATAGTATAACAGTATTTAATAATATTTGAAGAGCTCAGATAGGTTATTTATTAATAAATATTTTATCAATAACAATAGCGTCGGATTTACGACCAGAATTTTTATTTCAAATACACTAGACCAATAAAACGGGTATCAAGAATAAATCCTTTGAGGTTTATACGATTTTCTTTATAAAGTTAGCATTGCTTACCTATATATTTATTGTGATTCTAACGTATGATTGATCTATGAATTGAAAAAGAAATTGATGTAACTCTCTGAGGTAAAACCTCGTATTTCCCGAAGCGAACAATGATATTTGATACAAGAAAGAACGTTATTTTTGTAACTTTGATCTAAATAAAAATACAGAATACAGGAAAATACTGCCAACATAAATTGTAATTATTTTAACCAAGGTTTATTATTATGGTAAGCAAATAAATCAAAAAGATGTCAGGAGAAAAAATACGAAGATACAATAAATATTGTAGTTATAGCTAATTAAAAACAAATAGATCATTGTTTGTTTTCCAAGTATCCGGCAAAACTTTTATAAGAACCCTCAAAATTTATTCAATTGCAGAAATAACAAGCAATTTTACACACGCCACAAAAGTACACTTGACAAAAAAGGGAACATTTTGACATTAATTTTATAAACCAACACTTGTCTAACTGTCGAGACTCGCACAAAAGTGTTGATGAAGACGAACGTCCCTCGAGTGGCTCACTGTACAATAAACCAATAAAGGACAAAAACACAACTGAGGGCCTTCCTACCACGAACACTCAAAGCAAGACAAATGTAATAAAGAAAGCGAGATGGCGCTCAATACAATGTAGAGCGGCGTCTCTCTCCCACAAATACAGCAGTCTTGTTACGTGGCTTGGTAGTAGGGCTCCTGTCTGGGATCCCGGCGACCGACAAAAATTGCGGTACACTTGTGTTTTTCACGAAAAAACTTGGAACAAGTAAGTCTATCTTATAAATCTCTACGAGATAACGATAAATGAATGGTGGTTGAGTCGTACAGAGTATTTGTATTATTGTAGTTTATGCCGTTAAATAAAATAAATTTTATTAAACTAAGTCGTGGTGGCCTTGCGGTTATATGTATGGATTTGTGTTCTCGAGCTGTAGGTTCGACCCCCAGCACAGGCAAGTACCAATAAGACTTTTTTATAGTTGTATGTACTTTTTTTTTCTAAGTCACTTCTGACTAACGGTGAAGAATAACATCGTGAGGAAACCTGATTTCTAAATATTGGAATCTAAATCGCCCGCAGTAACCTAGCGTGGTGATCAATGTTCCAACTTTCCCTATATGGGAAGAGGCTTGTGCCACGTAGTGGGATGGATATCGGCTGGTTTATTATAATGATTTATAATTTATTATTGTACAGAAATACTTTTGTGTAACAGGTTTTGTTTCCCTTTCCAGAATATTCGCATTTTGAATTACACAGATAAAACGGAATAAAACATAGTCACTGTTAATACGAAAGTAATGTCCACAATTTACTTTACGCTTATCAGTCTATTTTTATACTATTCTGTATAAGTAGTCAGATAAGCTGACCTAAGTGGACCAGACAGATTGAGTCGGAATTCCACGTATCAATAAGTTTTAGGTTACCTATTTGAATTTAGTATTAAAATTGAGGTTATAATTACAGACTACAATCTCACTAGGTAAAACATTAATCTTCGGTAACACATCTCCAAATTCTTTTGTTCTCCATTTTCCGTCTCTATCTTTGTTTTTTCACAGGACACAACTGAGTTACGTTGTTTTTCGTGTGTAGCACTAAAAACTAAAAAAGCTAGCTGCCTTATAAATCTCGCCGAGGAAGATAACGCAAAACAAATAGTTGGTTGTGTCGGGGAATTGTTTTACAGGCAGAAAATGGGCATGTTTATGTTTTGATACCACTGTAAATATTCCTACTGAGTTGGCTTTGAATGTAGATGAGATTCGTCACGAACACGCTATCGGTTTTGCGTTTTGGTATCGTCTGTAATAACATTATGATAGTGAGCGTGATATGACATAATACAATGTATCATTGTGGTTTCCTTTGTGAAGTATTTAAGCTGTAGAACAAGTATAAATTCAATAAAGCTCTTGAAATGTTATTAAGTTGCTCTCATCACCAAGTTTTCACAAACCCACTTCTTAATGTTAAAATATTATTCGAAACTTTAAACATCTTGGCGCTCTTTGTTAGTGAAGTCTCTTAAATTTGCGTTCTTTGCTCATAAATAATTTATAGAGATTCAGAGACTTGTAAAAGCCGCCTATAGAATGAGCCTTTTTATTGTCGAAGTATTAATAAACATTAGAATACTACAAGACAATACCATTACCAGGAAGTTGAATCTTTATGAGGATAAACAATAGAGTGGATGTTTAATAAAAATATTTAAAAAAATGATTAATTACTGACCTTATAATATTATAATAGAGTAGGTTACGGTTAAGATGTAGTACAAATTTTTATAAAACGATTCCGTAGATCACAACGCAACAATGACAAACGAAACGATAAAAGCAAAATGTAAGCACAAAAGTAAAACTGTCCATTGTAAAACCTTCATAATTTAAACATGAATTTGAGATGAGAAATAAAATTGGTAAAATTTTTCTAACAAGCGGATATGGATGGAAAGCGGGAGTATTCGAGTAAACAATAGCTTTGTAAGCCTTATGAATAGTCGCCGAGTGTTGAAAGAATAATTGGCTCTTTTGTTTTTTGGCCCCGACGTACCTATTCATCAATACATAGACGTGTTTCAATCTCTGTCCGCTTTGTTTTAATTTATCCCGGTGGAGTATTAATCTGAATCAACCGTAGAGGATTTTGAACGCATTGATTCGGTGTTAGCTTTGATGATTTTTTGTGATGTTTGTTTGTTTTGATGGAAAGTCGAATGTCACGATTACAGAAATAAAAAGAGTTAGGTACTTATGTCGGAGAGTATAGACGCCTAATGACTGTTACTGAATTTGGTTAGAATAATTTGATATGTATAGTAGACGTAGGACGTAATGCGCATAAAATTTTAGTATCAGCAGACGACATAAATACACATTACGTCTCGCAAGTGTTCGTGGCTTCGTCTGAGGAACCTTTAACCTTTGGTCCGTGAGGGACAATAGCGGGTCTCGCAGGTTGTAACACGTCGCCAAATTATACGACCCATTTTTTAATGTTGAAATGTGTTTGAACATCTTAACGCAGTTTATCTCAATTTATATTCATTCAAAGAAATTGAATTTCGCTGCCAATATATAAATCGCCTAATGTAAACATTTAATTTAAGACTAATTTAAATAAAAAATGCAAGAATTAATATTTATCTTTACAAGAAATAGTAGCTGATAGAAACTCTTAAGAATGGAGCGAAAAGGAATCTCTCTTTTCTCTCGTATAACAGGATTTAGGATCACAATAATAACACAAAAATACGAGACTATCCTTGCTAACCTTTAACCTTTAGCGGGTTCCCGCAGCCCGGCAGTGGTTCCCACAGGTTTGTAAGACGTCGTAAGCACGTCGCTAAGATGTCGCCGCGGTTGCTCCGGACCTCGGGTCTCGGGAGCTTGGTTACGGCCCGTCTCGATCTAACAAGATTCTCGACGCTCGTTACACCAATTTATTACGCCCTTAGGAGGGATTTATACTTTTTGTGGTAGTTTCCTTCTGTCCGCAGCAAGGTTCTAACGTATTATCTCTCCGAGTGGCTCATTTTGTATCTGTGATGTGGGCGGCATCTGCAGCTGATGTCTCTGTCCGACGGCTTTAGTTCAACCCATTTAGGGAACTACTAAAAACTGGTGCCGTCATTTGTAGTGGACGTTCGAGTTTAGTTTTTAGAGTTATAGATGAATTTTCGCTCTTTGTCAAAGTTATAGAATGACATTTTCGTCAAAGTTACAGAATATTTTTTTTAGAGTTCTTTTAAGCCGAAAAATAACAAAAAAAAAAAACGAATAATCTCATAAAAAAGGCGATTTCATCAAAAAAGTAAAGTTGATCTTAATTTTATTTCAACAGTAATTGAACTCTGATTTAATTATTCACGCACCGAATAAATTTAACTGTACTAAAACCACTGTTTGAATCTGGTTAACTGTGAATAACTATAAAGTACTGGCGAAAGTTTTTCAGTGGTTTTCAGGAAGTTGGCGTCGCGCCACATCGGGACTTGTCGCGCGCCGCTCCCAGCTAGGGCTGTCATCTTCCAAAAAAGGCAAAAAAATATACCGAGAATCCGAGAATTGTTATACAGACAAAAATGGAATGCAGAAACATCGACACGTACTGGTATTTCCCGATGTTAAAAATAGGCACTTTTCTTTAATGATTTTTTCGTTCTTTATCTAACATGAGAATGGCCAGGCTAGTTATTAAAATCACTGTTTTCTTTAAAAGACATTTTTTTTCTATCGAATGCCTAAATAAATTCATTTTAAAATTATTAAAACTGAACAAAAACACTATCAAAAGTATACCTAATCATGAAAATGTTTAATTAGCGCAAAATTAAATGTAGCAAAATTTTGTATGCAAAGCATGTTTCGCTGGCATCGGCTACTCGGCACAGATTGAGCAATTAGCATAATCCCGACGTTTTTGATACATTGCCTTGGCTTGCACTGGAAACTAGAGCGGGGAGCGTCGTGACACCCCTAGCGCGACGACGCGATATCTTGCTTAGTGACGTCACAGTTTTATGTCAGTCTCATGGAATACGAATAAGGATTTATTAAGTTGAAGATAAAACAAATTAATTATATCAGTAAGTGCTTTATAGGGTTATCAGAGTAAATGGTCTCGAAGTTAATGGGGATGCTTCATCATTTAAATAATAGCGTTGAATACTTGAATTATTTTCGTTGACTGCCCGATAAAATATGTTCACAGGGTCACACCGTATTTATTTGGATGCATTCGGTGAATGATTTCAGATTGCCATGATATATATTTTTGATTGCGAAAAATATAGAATATAAATGTTGTTTCGTTTCTTGGTCCCAAGTGACGATCTACGCGGAAAGACTCCACATGACGCCGCTTGCTTTTGTTTTCTTCCTTTACAACCATTTCGGTGCATTTTATTCCAAAGACTTTCATAGAAAATAATATAAGGAAATTCCCCTTTTTTCTTGCAAATAGTAAACTGATATCTCTGGGGCACGAGTGTTTTATTTATGCTTGTTGAAAGCATCGCAAAGCTGCGACAAGTTTCCTGCTTCCTTCTAAACACACGTTTAACATAATATTGGGAGCTGTTTACTGATAAATATTATCTAACATTGAAAGGAAATCAGGAAAAATAATAGATGGCTATTGAAAAATTTGAAAAAAAATAAAGATTTGTAAGGAACGATCATGCAAAGCCGGTTTTAGTTAAGTTCAAATTATTGTTTTGCGCCAGAACGATGTATGGAGTAGTAGCGAATAATAAATATTTATAAAAGAACCTTGTTTAAAATTTACAACATCGCATCATGAAATTTATATTACTAACATTTTATTTTACTTTTAATTCTATCAAAAGAATCCAAAAATATAATGCCATAAAATCTGTGATAAAAACGCTGACCAATGTATTTACCACAAAATAATAGCTACAATAGTCGGTACTTTGGTCGTGATTGTTCAATCTTATATAACATTACATTACGTATAATAATATAATGGAATATCTTGTGATAACGAGAAATTATTTCAGCGGTTTCAAGGATCCTAACTAGAACACGGATAGTTTGCCTCACTCCAAGTCCTTTTCGATATTAATTCAATTACCCACTGTCTAATAACAAGTAAAATATCGTTTGATAGGGCAAGATACTCGTAGCAAACGTAATATATATCTAAGAGCCATTATTGTTTTGAAGTGGAAACGCTTGAAAATTATTGACTTTCAGTCTGTGTTTACTTAGCAACGAATTCTGGGATTTGTGTTGAATTAGCTGTCTAAAATGTATTCTGAGAAAGGTTTACTGAATGTCTTTTTACGAAGAAAAGGACGTTGTTTTTTTCTTGATATTTGTGCACAAGTGAAACAAAGGTTTAAGCTCGACATCACCTAACAGTATTCTCAATTTCAATACTAATAGCAAAACGTAATTTTAATTACGAATACTTTATCCACAACGTTCGTGGCTTCGTGCTAGACTCAGGACAATACATATGTATACAGAAAGAGACAGGTATTAGATTCCTACAAAACTAATTACCGCGTGTAGTTGCCCCGTCACCCGGCGTGCGACGCGGCGAGACCCCAACAATTCACCTCGACACTACACCCCGAGGTCAAAGAATGTCGTCATTTGTCATCCCATCCATACGCGTGTGATAAAACGCTGAACGTGTAACCTACGTAACACCAAAGCCGACGTATTTCCTTCGCCGAAACGACTTTCAAAAAGGTAACTTTCGGCGAAAAAGACACCAAAGAATCTCCACTATGCGTCGTATACGTCGACTTTCGTTTTACCGGAAATTAGGGTCTCCTTACTGTAGATTGCTCAAAGCGATAACAAGCGAAAGGTTACTGCGAGTTGAATCGAATGAGGTTGGAAATAATTTACGTAGAAGGCGCTGGATGTTTTTGTTATTTTTTCTCTTAAAAAGAAGAAAAGAGAATTGCTTTTATCCTTTGTCGACTGGGCGGATCTTGTAACGCTTTCAAAAAGGTTTCAGGTTGGATCATCGCTATTAATATGTTATCCTGCTTTAATCGTATTTGTTTGTGTTAAAATTCTTGGCAGATTTTAATTTCCGTCTTAGAGATTTTTCCGTTTTAGAAAGTCTTAGGTATATTGCGGGTGCAGAGTAAAGCCTGCCAATGAACTGTTGCTTAGACAAGGTGTTTTAAATATTATTTTTTTCTAGTATCGTTATCGTGTGAATCCCGAATCACAGCAAATTAAAAAAGATTGCCATTGAATAATTATTGAAATAAAAAAAAAAAACCTCAATTACAACCGACACGCCCGAATCAAACAACAACAAAACAAACACATTTGTCCTAAAACAAAAATGGGAAATAAAAACCTCGTAATAAATCTAATCACGGTCAAAACTTTTCTTCATTGTTTAATGGGAAAGAAAAACATTGCGCTGAATCCTTCGCATTCATAATAATTAAACGTGTAATGTTCTGAGGGGGTAATAAATACCAGCTGTCGGCTGAACATGAGTTACTGGTGCCTCGTTAACGCATATAGCACGAAGCATTGAACATGATAATTGACACTCGCGCGAGGCCCAAGGGACTTCCCCTGGTGCAACATTTGTTAGGCTAACGCTTTGCGGTTATGAGTAGCTTTTAAGGGTAACGAAGTTGCTCTAGTTCTTTTGTGGGTAGTTGTATTCTCTGAGGAGATAGAGAAGTGATTCCTGTATTTGATGTTTTGTTAGTTAATAAATGTTACAAGGAAGTAAGACTACGTTCAGTGATTGTAAATCTTTTCCATTTAGTCGAAACGTAACTGTTAGGTCGTGGTAGTATTTTATCGTCAATCTTACGACAGTCAAATTAAGTGAAAGCTGTATGGAAAAATTACACAACAAACGTAACGTAAGAAACAACAGGCTCGTCTCACAAAGTCCTCTTAAGTTTATTGGAGACGTCAAGCCTAGACACCATAGTACCTACTTTAGTTTGTTATTTTCTTAGAAAAGGTTTGATACATTTATATCTACGAAAAGTGTCGACGAAATTATGTTTATGACAAGTCTTGAAAATAAATTGACTTCGATATTTTGTCAAAAACCTTCTTTCTACCTTGGTATTTTAATATTTCTTCACGAACTACGTATTTTATGGATATGACGAAGTGACTATAAAAGTAGATTTGGTGCGAAAATCTCTGGATCTCAAACATATTTGTTCCGAACGGAAATTGAATATGCGGTCCTTGGCGCTGAAAGCCAAACTTGGCAAAACGATTGTAAATTCGCTCATGTGTGTGATAAAGACCACAATCACAAAACGAGGATTAATAGGAGTATGAAGAGGGATTTTAGGTGAGTCTAAGAGAAATAAAATGAAAAATAAACTGCATTTAACTGTTCTGACCGTAAAAGAGTAATTAAATTTTATTTATAACAGAGAGCCACATACAGAAAAGTATTTATTTAACACTAAGCCACTTTCATCCCTTTTGTCACATCAACACAAAATGAAAAAGAGCATATTTTATTTTCAGCCCGTGGCGTTGAGATGTTTTTACGACAAAATTAACGTAAAGACAGGCGAAGATTAATGAATCATCTGGAGCGGAATAGGCATCGCACCGTAATTCCGCTTTTTCAGGCAACAAAGTGAATTTGCTCGGAGAATATTTTAGGAGATGAAACATTTTTGAAAGATTTTGGGTAAAACATCCATATTTAACACAAATGCACTGGTATTTAAATAACGTGATAAAAAAAATATAATGTACCTACTTGCTAAATCTAATTACAAGGCAAGTCTGAAGATCGAGTACCTTACAGAAATTGGTATGAGTTATAAACATAAATATCAAACCCATGTTAATAGAGTTGTGTAATTTCATTTCATAGTGTAAAATACTGCATCATTAATTAAACACCTTTTATTAATGACTACAAGCACACGTTGCGTACCCTTTTGCACGGGCGTTAGCCTCGTTTCTAGGCGTAAAGCCGGCAACAGCACTTGCACGGAGTAAACGTACACTTACTCTCCGTGCAGTACAAGCACCATATGTGCCACCGTTATTTATCCCGACAAATACTACGCAACGATCCCCCGAACAACGCAACCCAGAACAAAGAAACTCCAAGTACATTAGGAAGACTTCTCTTATCATTTAATTCCGCCCCTCTTAATTTTTTCGGACTAATTAGGGAGGCGTTTGTACCGCGATTTTTTACCCAAAACCTCTGCACTTTCCGCAATGGCACCGTCTTAATTGACCCACCAAACGCCGTTAACACTCCACTTTATATTAATATCCTCAGCAATTTTTCAACTTTTCGAATTTTCCCGTTTCGCCAGGGGGGGATTATAAGTCATCGTTTTTTATAAAAGTACAGAAAACAGAACTTTTTACAATACCCCACTGCAGCGTTAAACTTTTATTAAACGTTTTACAGGCCCGCAAGTTAGGAGGTCTTTTTAAGCAATCCAATGTAATTTATTTATCAGCTTTTGTGCGAGTGTTTTTTTTTTAAATACCCTTTGTGTGATAAAAGGACTTAATTGAAATGTACGTATTTTTAACAAAGACAAAGCTTTTGATTGTTGAAAATAAATGGTGGCTTATGAAATTTTTCACACAGAATAATTTAATTTGGGTGGCGTTGGTCTCGGCACGCAGTCAAGGTTTTTCCGATACCTATTTTAGGAGTGTTTTACTTAGTTTTATCAAAATATCGAAGTAAAATTTGAAACATCTACATTACTTTCTAACGCTGTGAAACTACAAAGTCCGTTGATTTAATTGCTTGCCGGGCACATTTGAAAATTCCTACATTGTGATGAGAACAATTGCATGCTACTTAGGTTGTTAGGAATTAAGCCGTACAATATACAGTACTGTCAAAGCATTGTAGCCTTATTTGTAAGACATCGTTAGGCTCCGCGCAAACGGGCTACCGACTGACGGCCACTGGTGATCAGTGACAGACACTTAACTTACTTGGCCATATATTTTGTATAGATGCGCCGCACACCTGCAAACTGGCGACGGGCAGTCCGCCATCAAAAAAGAATGCTTAAAGGACGTTATTGTGGCTTTCGCTGGCCACGGAGGCCACCAGTGGCCGTGGTCGGTGGCCAGTTTGCGTTAAGCCTTACCTGTTCTATGATTAAACGTTTCCACCACGTAGCTACAGTTCAGACTGAGTTTTTGTTCATTAAGCCAGCTAGGCAAGAACTAGTCAGAGAAAACCTTTTTAGAACTCGAAACATGCTTCGTATACTGATGATAACTTTGATTAAATTGTTTTCCGTGTACGTGTTTGTCATTTAATGTTTTAATGAAGGCTTTTTGTATCTACTTAATATGTAAGTACGCGTAATCCGTCTTTATGTTGTAATAGGATTATTGTGACATTACCTGGTTGTGTTGTTTTTGTATTACAGGTGTTCTTTCAATCCTAATGCGATGCAATTTACTAATGGTGGGTGGTCGTCAAAAGGAATGTGGTAACTTTTAGATGTTTTGAACGAAAGAGGAGGAATCAAAAACAACGAAACATTACAAGTTTGGACTTTTTGTCACGACATAATAGCAATTTTATTTGTAACACTAGCTATTGCCTGTGACGTCATCCGTTGGTCCAAAATATAAAGTTCCCAAATTGGTGACGTTGCAGGGATTAATCGCAGAATTCATTAAACACTCTTTTTAATTCTTTACCAAAAAAAGCCACAATATTTGTCATGTCAAAAATGCCATCACAGTCAGTTAGTACCTATACTGTTAACTAGCATTTTTTTTCTAAATTTGTCTTGCCCAAAGATATGCATCTACATAAATTAAACGTACAGTAATGGTACTCAGAACGTAACTCAATGCCCGTTGGAGGCACTTATCCGCCTATTTTAAGTAGTGTTGACCCTTTGACATTTATGTTTTCACAGGATAAATCTTACCTTTTCCTCTTCCACGTGAATGTCCGGTTTCTGGGGTCAGGCGAGCGAACTCTGAAACAAATTATGTTTATATGAAACATTGCTTATCTAGTATTTGCTTTGGTGGATACCAAAATTGAATAAACTTTTTATGTTTTGAATCGTAATCAATTTTTACTTGGTTTAGTTTTATCTGACCAAGTTTAAGTTGCTAAGTTTCTGAAAATTCATTTTCCATCTTCATCCATTTTGGAGAACTAGAAATTTATTTCAGTTGAGCAACGTGAGATAAAAATTTGATTGTAATGTACCTATTGTACCAGTGCAAAGTCCACTAGAACCACAGTATAAATTCATACAGTAGTTTAACTCAACCATTTCTAAAAAAACGCTTACAGCTGCACAGTGCGTAACAGCGATAGGGCTGCCCACCTACAGCACTTTTAATTACTAAAGCGACACGCTCACGACTGTATCATGCCACGGTCATGCAACGATCCGATAGCTTAGGCATAACTTGCTAGGACCCCGTTACTGCAGACTTCAGAACATTTAATTACAGTAGAGTGTTTGATGGCTTCTTCGACATAACGTTTGATCTAATTTCCCGAGTTGATACAATAACTTATAAAGTTAGGCCATTGCCGTGCCGCCACTCGCTAATAGACTGTCCGCTACTTTTTGACTCACTTTCCCTGTCACAAATCACGCGTAATGTTTATGTTTTTCTGCAATATTTCGCGGTTTATTGCGCGTTAAATCTTGGCAATAACAGATTATATGTAGATTCAATACATTTGTCTGACGGTAATGGATAAGTAAGTTATTACATGTGGTGGTTGTATGAAACTGCCAATTGAATGAGACGTTGTGTCGAGACCTCTGAATGCTATTTTGGCAATAAGTGCTTGGAATCTGTCGACAGAGCAAAGCAGAAAAAAATATTGGTGAATAAAGTGTAAAAATAATAATATATTGTTACAGTTTAAAAACTTTTCATTATTGAAAATGTCTCTTATACATATAACAGTTTAAAACAAAAGTGAAGCTAAAGTATGAAAGCTATTCACGTGCGCCGTACACAATTTCGAACAAGATTTAATAAAACTCCGCTGTCGCTGCAGCTTACTATTGCATTGTGCTTGATGGGTTTTATCTCTTTCACACAAAACAATATTTCAACAGTTTTCAAACAAGAGATTTCGTTTCGATTCGAAGATTGTAAAAGCAATGTTTGTGTTTCATTGTACGAGGGCAAACACACTAGACTACACACAGTGTGGCTGGGTTTCTACCACTGCCAATCAAAGCAAGACGGATATAGACGTAGAAGCGAGATAGAACACTACACGGCGTAACGCGCCATCTCTGTTCTACAACTGCAAATATACCAACAGTCTTACTCTAAGACGTTATCGAAAGCCAGTTGCTAGATCTACGTTTTCTCTAAAGGAAGCCATTCCATCTATGGCGATACCACTTTCGTTAAAGGTTTATTTAAAGAGACTAGTACATATATCATTATATTTTATTACATTTAGCTGTAGCTTTGAGAAACCCTCGTTAACATGAGTTAATGCTGGGTCCTACTAAAGTGACAGTTCCCGTATTGAGCGTGTACATGAAGCTATTAGATCGACGGGTCCTACGTAGACTAGTACAAGTGCAAAAATGCAACTTTTCAAGAGAGCGGTTTAAAGGTTCAAAAGCTTGTAACTTTGTCGTAAATCAATAAAAACACTTGAAATTTTAGTATGTTATATTTTGATATTTAAGAAATAAGACTGCATTATTGGTTTTTCTTCTTTTTTTATACTTTGGAAAATAGGTTGACTTGCATTGATGTAGCCTGTTTTCTTTACTACATTAAAACCTGTAAACTGATACAAGTGGCCACTTATACCAGTATATAGTGTACTTGCTTATACTTATAATAAAGCAAATCTAAAGAATTTTACTCTTTAAACATAGTATTTCCGTGTTATTGACCAATATGAGGTTATAATATTAAAAATAATACCTACTTTTATCTAGTTTTATCGACTTTTTAACACTTACAACAGTTTACTCAGTACTGGAAAGCTACTTGCAACAGTTTGCTGTTTTATTATTAACTGTGAATATTTAAATTAGTGTGGCAAGAAGTTAAATAAAAACATTTAAAATACAAAATAATACTTTATTATTAGATAGTAGCATTCTTAATAAAGAAAAATAAAATCATTGGCCTTGCAATCTTAAAAATAATAAAACAAAAAAATGTAATCTTCTTATTTTAAGTAAAAAAAAGGTTTGATTCTTAAAGAGGTTTTCTTACGATAACACTAGCTAGCTTGTCTTGAATGTCATTTCATTTTTCTTATAAATAGCATTTCCACTATTATTTTTCAGTTACGTTACGTCAGTTACGTACGTTACGTCTGTTCAGTTACGTCCACTAGTTTTTGTACGTTGATGTTTCTAATTTATTTCTCCCTTTGCAGATCCGCTAGAAAAGGTATTTTAAAGAAATTAGTATAACCTTTGTGCAACTCTTTTCGAACTATGTGCTTCTATTAAGTGTATAGTTGTGTACATAACTTGTAAAATGTATAAAAAAGTAACACAACCCCTAAAAACAGGGCAATGAGACCTTAGAGTCTAAATCAGATGATGGAAAATTCATTACATTTTTACAACTTGTATTAAATGGTGATTTGTGTCACCCTTCATACGAATGCCTCATCACATCACTACACTCGTCATACTTGTTTAAATATGCATTTTATACATTTGAAAATATCCTGCTAATATAGTTAACGCGAAAGTTGCATAAGTATGGAATGGATGTGTGTTACTCTTTGACGCTCAAACGACTTAACCATTTTTGAAGAAATTTCGTATCGAGTTAGCTGACAACCTGGATTAAAACATAGACTTTTTAACCGACTGCGTCAGAGGAGGGCAATGTTTTGCAGTTATAACCGACTCTCGTGCGGTTGAAGTTGCGGGCGACCACTAAGTCCATTATAAGTTTAATTTGAATGTCTTTTGTATCACTATACTTAAGTTTTGATTGAACTTAATTGTTTTTTCAATACTACAACTTTACTAAAATAAACTGAGGTTGCGAAAATTGTTATATTGTTTACCTCTGGAATATTTCTACTCCTTTAAAAATGATGTACTTGAGTACATAAATAAAAATTGTCTCGTCAGTTACCAAGTAGCAAAATTTGGTAACTCCTTACGTTAATTGCTGCAAAAAATGTATTAAAAGTGGTATCGCTATTTATTTTATTAGTAAATAGATATTATTATTAAAATAATGTAGGTTACGTCAGATAACAATATCAAGAAAATAAATCAAAGTCACATGTGACTTCGTATACTACTACTTTGTATTCCTACTGATATAGGTAAGTGTAAAATTTATTGAAAGAATAAAATAATAATAAAAATAAAAAACAAAAAAAACCCGACTGTAAAAAAACAACCACTAACTAAAAAGGGAAAAACAAACTCTGTAATTAGTGTGAAGAGTATGCAGTACACCGTACGTCTACATTATATGATTTATTCGTAATAAATTAATGCAGGCGGCACAAACAAATCTACAAGCAGTACAATCTGTATCTTGCATTAGGTGAACATTAATTAAACCCTTTTGTAGAAATATTAGTACTGTTAACTTAGTAATTTGTTTGTAAATTTTTAACCCATAAATTTATTAATAATTGACCTCGTGAGCCCTTAATTGTTGTGAATTCTCACCACTACTTACTCAAAGCAAACAAAACTTGTTAAATATGTAAAAAAGTAACACAACACCAAAAAATAGGCCACGAAATAGTTTTGATACAGAAGAATACGTTAGCAGTTAACGAAGTTATACCAGTGTTAACGTGCTCCCGACTCCGTCGCAGCGCGCATACTGGAGTAAATGGCACTTGCGCGTACGTGACGCGGCGCACGCGACTACCTACACTGGTGCAAGTGACTTACATCAGTGTCGATAGTAGTGTGGCCGAAAATCATGTCACTTATATTAGTTTACAAGTTTGTATCTCTGAAATTACTGAATAAAATAATGTAATTTTTACAGGGTATAAAGTTAAGGTAATTTTAAGGCTTTTGGTGCAAAAAAACGTATTTTGGTGTTTTGCGGGTTACACCAGTCTACGTAGGACCCGTCGAGATAGTGTTAACAAAACGGCCATGTCATTGGAAGGGTCACTTAAGAACTTATGACAGACTAAATCCTCCTAGTGGCGCCTAGTCCGAAATTGTGGTAGCGAAAATATGTCGACTTTGCCACAGACGTAGGTAGGTCGGTCGGCGAGTAACGTGTGGTCGGGGTGATAAGTAGCAGCTGCACTTTATTTTCTCGACCGCAAACCTGATCGGTTCACCTGAACGGACATTAAAAGCGTGAAAAACGAAAGGACAGAGGGTAAGTGAGATAGATGTTCGATGCAGTAGGTAGTAGATTTCACATATAAGTAGACTCGATAACTGTGTGTACAAAAGAGGGATGAATAAACCGTGTGATATGATTGGATCTGTGTACCTCCCGGGGGTCTTGGCAAGCGAGTAGTATCACGTATTTAACAAACGGAAAGTGACAGCAATCGACAATAAAAGTTATTCGATAGACTCTATTCGATTTCTAAGTTAAATGACGATATTGCGATGTATTATAAGACTTATTGTGATTGTAATAAATGTGCTTATTTTGCTTCGTTTTTGTGGGGTACGAGATACCGCCAATCTATCTATCTTTTTATACCTGGAGCTTAGATTATTTTGGAATAGTTCCGTGCGCCCCCCGCTACGATGTTTATGTTCCTATGTAGTTTACGGCACATGAACGGAACACATTTTATGATTTCATATCGTGTTTTAGCGGCTAATATACTACATACGCATGAACTTAAATAAAAGAGTTAGCATGAAAAAAGAAATTCTATTACGTAAATTCTACGTAGCTTATATTTCAGCAGGTACAAAACAATGTTTCCATAATCATATGAAATGATTTTACTATTTCTATCATTTTATACATGAAATAGTAAAATATTTTCTATAATGGAGTGTACTCTCGGGGACTCCCGGATCTAACAAAACCAGCAGGTTTTATATGACATCTGGGAATATATTATATCTGAGTGAAAATCTGATAACAGAATGCCCACGACTTCTTAAAGTAAGAGCGTTGCAGTTGAGGAAGCGAGACAGCGTCCTACAGAGCTTAGAGCAGTAGTACCTCTCCTCTCCTCTGACCTTTATGACACTAGCTTTTTTCTGTGGCTTCATCCTCATGGAACTCGCTTCATCATCATCATCTTCCTGCCCTTATTCACTTGGGGTCGGCGCAACACGTCTTCTAGACATGTTGCTTAAAGTTTTGGCTATGGTTTTATAGTCGGCCGCCTGCCTGACACTAACCCTCTTTGGAAATGCGATTGTTGATGGCTTACCCGCCACCATTCGGCTGACCCAAGGTGCTCGGTACAGTGCACTGGGTCTTAAGGTCCATTAGTCGCCTTTTACGACACCCAGTGGAGAATATGGGGTGGTGCTATTCTTTATATCCGGCCGTGGCAGTCCGTGCCGGTCCGGCAGTGGCCGACTTTAAAACCATAGCCAAATCCATTAGCAACATGTTTATAAAAAAAACATGTTGCGCCGACCCCAAGTAAAATGGGATAAGGGCAGGAAGATGATGAAATTATAATATTATACGTTATTATATTAAGAAGTACGATGATCACACGAATATTGCATCTAAGTGAAAATCAGATAATGGGGACAAGATCCATCTCTATCAAGGTAATAAGTTAGCACGTCTAGGTGACCATTTATCACACAACGCATAACGCAATAAAGTCACAGTTTAGCGACAATTTATTAGCTGGCACGTCGCCAAGCGTCAGTTTACACTGTGCAATATAAAATGGAGGGTAGTTGCTTATGTGTGATAAGAAAGTTGGTATTTTATGAGAAAATACGTTTTTTTCACTTAAATAGTTATTGACCGGGTATTTTTTTGTTTGATTTTAATTTTGTTATTATCCTAGGATTACGGTTTTTTCTCCAAAAGGGCTCCTAGGCAGTTGAATTATAAAAACAGTCGATTACAAAAAAAAAAAAATGTTCCTCTGGTGCAAGCATTAATAAAACAAAATTCATTACGATATTTTATTCCTTACGTAAACTAAATTTCCACGATTACATTACGGTTGAGTAGAATTTTTGCCCAATTGTGTCGCGATGATCACACAGTCACTCCCAAATGTTAATTGAATATTATTTTATTACTTTTTACGTCTTATCCCACCAGAGGACGTGTCGCTACTTTTTAAAATAAGATTATAGCGGGTGTAGAAGTGTGACAGCGCACTACACGTTGTAGAGCGCCGTCTCTTTTCCACACCGGCAATAATATTACTAAGTGGTGTTAGTCCTTCTCTGTCCTATTATCACGCCGATAGTTGATATCAAAGTTATAGTTAACTAATTAGTTTAGCATACCTTGAATTCCAGTTAAATTGTGATAGAATAGTTCTGTTAATTCCATTATTCGAAGTCTATAATAGGATATAGTGTTTCCCGGTAATTGACTTCCTGAGAACAGTCGGTATTCGTTTCGAAGAAAATTCCAAGAAGATGAATCTATTCAACTTATGTAACTTGTAGAGTATTAGTGATGTAACTTAAGTAGGTAGTTCTAGAGAAATTCTAAAACTTAAAGAGGTTGAATGTTGTGTTTAGAATGAAATAATATAATTTTTCCCAGCAACAATTTGGTATAAAATTATTTTTTAATACAGACTATGCAAACAAAAATTATGGGGATGATAACAGGGTATGAAAAGTAAAAATCTAATTAGTCCGTCAGATAGATAATAAAATTTTAGACTCAAATATTTCCGTTCATTTTTCATCTGAACAATGAAAAATAACCTGTAACGTAACGCATCCCAACGTTCATCCAACGTCACAAATTTGTACGAAAGTGACGTCACGTGAAACTTTCAAAGACTATAATTTGGTAAATTTATATTGGGCAAACGAAAAGTACCCATCTAATCAACAAATAAGTATAGTTAAATACTTATTTGTGCTCTACTACAACAATGGCTAGTCAAAAGACAATAAACCTTCTGTTTACCAACAATTTAATAACTTCGAAGAGTCTTATAAAGTCTGTTATTATTAAAGTTTAGGTTTAATAGCCGCCATCAATATTACAGAGCGACCAAACAGATTTTATTAAATCTCAAGCGACGCCGGGAGAAAAAACGAGCGACATAAAAACGCGTGCTTTTGTTTTTTATAACATTGTCATAGCCTTAGGTGAAACTTCAGGGCCTGTAATATGAGCTCCGAAAAGAAAACTGTTTTTATTGCGGAAAAGAGATGCAGCATTACGCTGCGAATAGCGGCGTCTCGCTCACACAACAACAGCAGCCATACTCAAAGAGCTCATAGCAAGCGCACTGGAATATAAAATACAATAGCACTCTTAATAATTTATTGCGTTACCGAGGGCTTGAACATTTGTCTCTGCATATTTCGTCTTCTTAATTTTTCTTTAGCTAAAAATATGGTTGAGTTTGTGACACGAATATATTACGTATTAAATGAATGGTTTGTTTATGTATACGGTTTGTAGCGAGGTGCCGGCGGGGCTGTTATAAATGTAGGTTATCAGTGTACCAAACAGCGAGATAAACTATTGAACCGTATTTTTTGCGGGTATTTTTTGTGGCGAGCATTGAGTAACCATATTTTAATACGAGCCCAAAAATCGTGGGTAAAGTTGGTGCGTTGGCGAAATTTTAATAGGGTCGGATAAGCATTTTGTGGGGAGTCTGATTAAATAGTGATTAGGATACGATAAACGTTGATTGTGTTGATTTAAATTAATCGTGTTACGGAGCATGAATGATGAAATATTTCAATTATTGCAATATGTAATTGTTTTGTCACAAATTGTACAGAAAACCGTCAACCTATGTATCAAAATTTAAAGGAAACAAAGAATAATAATCGGTCAAGTCATTTCCGAAAAGTTCGACAAAGAATACTAGTATCGCTAAAACGAAAAAGCACGAGTTGGCTACAGAATGTAGAATGAGTTACAGCCCTACACAACACCTGAGGTTTTCTCTACATAGGTTTATTTCTTCGAAACAGATTCAGAGATTTGTTGCAAATGCGAAACAAAAGCATGGCAAGTAGCATTGTTTATTTAAGCCGCTTTCCTTCAAGAATACTGGAAAATATTTCCAACGTAATTCCTTCCAGGTAAATTTTATATTATTATCAATCTGCTTAAAAAAAGCACTTATATTAATAGGTATCCTGTGATACCTAAAAAGGGCACTTTTACACAACGCCATCTAGTCTCAAACTAAGCAGAGGTTGTATTATGAGTACTAGACAACTGATACGCGTACTTATATACTTCTAAATACACACATACTATAGATAAATTACACCCAGACACAGGACAAATGATCGTGCTCATCACACAAACATTTGTCCTGGGAGGGAAACGAACCCACGGCCTCTGGTATAGCAGTCAGGGCCACTAACCAACAGGCCTGACATTTCGTCATTTTTTCAGTGTTTTTATACGAAAAAAATACCTCTATTTGACGTTATAACTAGTTGGATAGAAAGCAAAGTTTCTAAAGAAACTTGTCCCACACAGTCTCGAGTCCTACTAGCACTGTTAGTAAACATTTGAATAGAGTTGCTAGTTTAGCGTAATACACTTAAAAACTTCTCGTACTTGTTCCTTCGCATTTGGCATTTTTATATTTATACTTAGTGCTAGGATCTTTTGGCAAGCGAATGCCATTAACATAAGGGCGCTGGTGTGCAACAAGAATCAACTCAACTCTCAATCAAAAGTGATGTTTTTTCACGTATGACGGCATTAGTTTGGTATGCTATGTTCTCCTTTATTTAACGAAGCACAACCCAAATGTATACCGTCCTCTTTTGTCTTATAATCTATCTTGTGTATTTCTTGTTGGTGTCCTTAATATAATATAAATTAGTTCCGATTTCAAGCACGTGTTTAAAGGTCCTTATGTGTGTAAATGCTAAAAGTATGCTATACTGCATACACCATTTAAAACAACAAAAACGTGATAAATGTCTGTTGTATTTTTTCGTTACTGACAGCTAATTGTAGTCTGCGAGCGAATCATCGAGGTCGGCGATTAATGAAAAATAAATATAAAAAGAGTATTTATCTCCTGTCTTTTATACTGAAAATAATTACTAGCCAGCCAGTTTCCATTAAGCGTTGGTTTTAAATAACTAGGCCTAAAACAACATCCCCGTTTAAAGTTTTACTTAAGTCTAATTAAAAGTCATGTATGATCCGCTAAGGGTTGCCTAACGTGATAGGATTGTAAGTTTCTGTAGTGGTGTTTCACTATAATTGGATTCTACAAATATGACTACACGGATAGCCGAGTGGTATAGATCACCACGCCAATTACCACTGTACTCGACGTGTCGCGAGTTCGATCCCCGCGTAGGACAAGAATTTATGTGATCCACGAATGCTTGTTCTGAGTCTGGGTCTCTGTAAATTTAATGTCTGTGAAACCCTCCGCGATACAAAAATTAAATTCCTTAGTGCGGGAGTCACAAAGGAGTTATAATGCTAGTGTATATGGGTCCTTTTTATTCTCTTCTTAAAAAGTCCTTTCTGCTATTATTTTTATTAATTCTAAAAATACTTTAATTGCCCTAAACAATATTGGCAGCCCTATGCCACCGTGCAGACCCTTTTCAATATAACCCGACGCTAGCCCGTGAAGGGAGACCACAAACAAAATATATATACTTTCCGTGGCACTCAGCCGTTCAAAAGGTATCTTTTACAGAGAAAATCAAATATTGACCACCATTAAACTTCATTATTAATAAATACACGTCAAATGTAACGCCGTAGGAATTTAAGCACCCCTCAAGCTGAATATTAATGAAAATAAACATTTCGACACATTGGAAGGTGGTAATTTTATTTTATATTATAAAATATTTTCTTCGAAGGCTTCTGGGCGAAAGTGAAATTAATAAGGTCGGTTGTCCGGGGAGCTGCGGATTCCTGAAAAAGTTAATTAAGTACCATTATTAAGGGCGTAATTTTGAAACTTTAGATTTTTGCACGAACGAGTTTTCCGGGATATTTATTTTGTGTTGAGATTACAATGGACTGCAAACTCTGTAAAGCTGTATTATATAACCTTTTGTTATTAAGTATGGCTTCATTTTTATGTTTAATGTGCGTTTTAATTTAAAATTCATGGTAATGTATGCATATATACAATTTTATGATCGCTATCTTGGAATGATCACATAGATGTCGGGAAGCCAGACAAAATTTAAAATAATTAGGTATACACAAATTGGTGACAATCAATGTTTGTGAAGTTTAAAACGATTTAAATTGAGATATTTATTTATTATTTTGCATTCCTGCCTTATAAGGGTCATAATAGTTTCGACATTAGTCGTCTATATTACGCAGTTTTCATTTCTTCGCAATCCAAAATAACCAGAAGCATTTCTCAGTTATATTCCAATGTTGACGGAGGAAAACACCTGTCCGTACCTCGGAAATTGTTTCAGTTATCTTCAAGATAGTTATAATGTAATCAAGTGGGTTACTGTGTATGTAGTGCCTTGTACCATGATACATCTAGTTATACCCTTTACCACGTTACAAGTAATAGTTCCTCGTACCACGGAACTTGTGGTTGTCCCTTGTACCATGAGACATGTAGTCGTACCCTGTACCAATATACACAAAGAAGACTCCTGTACCACTAACTAAACCACCTATTGTGTATAAGATCGGCGAACTAATTTATCTCAAGAGCCTTATTAATTAAGAATATGTAGAGCGTGCTATGACCTAGGATGAGGAAGGTATAGTTTATCTTAAGAGCTCACTTCGTGTACAAAGCGACGTTATAAAGTAAATGCAATTAAATCCTGGTAAATAATGTTTATCCAAGCTATCCTTTGACTTAAACATATTACCGTAAGTCCAAGTTAAAACATGCCACAGTCAATATAAAGTTCGCGTTCACTTAAAAACTAATTTCAAGAGATTTGTTTGTATTTCAAACGTAAAATGAGTTAAAAGTAATTATACGATATATGTAAAGCGACACAGTAGCCTAATTTGCACTTTAAACACATAGAATATGGGCACGGTGTACGAAAGATTAATCATAATATGGGTAGCGACATTATTATAACAGCGTTTGGTTCGCTATTTCTAAAAACGGTTTAATGTTTTCGTAATATGAGATACGATAGAGGGATGTTTTAATAGCCTTTGGCAAGAAAAATGGAAAAATATTAGACAAGTAGGCTTTTGTTTTTTTACAAAATCAAATATAATTGTGATCGAATATTAGAGATTTGAGATTCACTTTACATCTCATATTGTTTAAAAGTATATATTCGTATAATAGAGCTTGGAGTCTTTTTTGCAATGTTTGAATTTAAATTGAAAATTAAGTACCTACATGGCGATAAAACAACAAGAATCAATTTGCGTTTGTCTTGACAAGTACAGATAAAAAAATCCAGGTTAAACTTTTAATTCCAGAAAGTCTAAGAAGTACGAAAATAAAGAACAAAAAAGCATTTTCTTCCTTGAATATCGCAAATTAATCAACGTTGAGTGGATTCCGTATCGGCGAGGAGAGTTTCTATTCACACAGAAATTGGGGTCTACCACCGTCTCTTAGACAAGGAAAGCCGTTGTGAAAGCGAGATGGCGCTCTACATTTCACTTAGCGGCGTCTCTTTTCTACATTAACACCTGTCTCGCTTTAACAGGTCATGGTATGGTTCCTGAATAGTTCCCACGTTCACAATACTGAACAATGAACCCTTTGTACTAGGAGAATTATCGACGAAGATTTGCAAAATGTATGGAGATAAGACATTTTGTTGGTTCCTTCCTAATCTTATAACACAGAACATACGATCATGTGGGAGTACAGTCTGCCAAATATTCTTAATTTAAGCGTCTTTACTTCAAAGCAACAAAATCGCTTTTGGAACTTATTATAATTGTAAAGTGCGGTTGACTGTTCAAGCTCCTGAATATTTCGGTTATTCAAAGAGGTATGTAAACAGAAAACCTTTGTACAAAAATAAAATCAGATACCAGACCGAATTAGGATTCACCATGCTTTGTTATCAAAGGTTTAAACAAGAATACGTTTTATAAAAGTAACCGAATAGGCAACAATTTTTTCCTAGATAGTAGTTCCATTGTTTTGTCTGGGTAATTCAATTTCGTGATGGCTTTAGCGATAACCCTTCTTATCTTGGTAGTTATAATAGCAAGTATAACATTAAATAATGTAATGTTTTTCTACCTTGTTGTATTTTGTGCGTTTCCACTTCATTTATAACATCGATCTAAAGTTGATTTTAGCGAACATAAATTGTAGGAAGTACATACTTATACAGTTCAAATATTAATTCATACCTTCTGAAGAAACTCGACCTTTGACCTTAAATCTCAATCAACAAAAATAGATACAGGTATAACAACTCGAAAGTAAATGTAAGAGAGGAGTTAATTAAGTAAATTAATTGTTCAAAGTTCTTAAACAAAACCGAAGACGTTGTTTTAGCACTTATTCAAGTAGTCCATCATTAAAGTTCTTGAAATATTTTCATCAAAACAGCGAATGTTTCTCACCAGCCGGTAGCCCGCAAAGAGTTAAACCATAACATCGTAAAACCCTTTGAAAATAGACCAATATAAACTGACCTACCGCACCTCCCGCGACAATCACTCCTTCCAAACTTTAGGGGATCTTTGGGAGAGTTGCGTAGATCTTTATAGCCTGGTTGTTAATAGTTCAGTGGCTGTTATCGCAGTGATTGAGCAAGGCAAGGCCATAAGAGTTCGTGCTCTGAATGTTATACAAAATGCGTCTTACAGAAACACTACTATAAATCAAGTCGAGTTTATATTAGTCATTGTTTACATAATTGTGTACTTGAGTTAAATTATTTATAAGTTGAAGTATTTATATATGCAGTTGTAGGTACTGTTATGGTAAGTATAGGACTTCTGAAATGGATTGAATTTTTTGCCATCTGCAATCTATGGACGAATTGCAAACGTAGCTAGAAAGTCTAGCAGTGAAGTGAAATGGGCCGTTCTTGTCTCTCGCATGAAATATGGACTGTGTCAGATTTCTATGCAGCACAATTGTGACATAGTGCCGGCGTAACTGAATACATTCGAAAATGTTGGAGAGAAGAAATCGTGTGTAACAACTTTTTTATGTTTCGTCGGTGTGACTTCAAAAAAATGTTATGTTCTCAATGCATCGTTCTTTTATTTTATTCTTACATCAGAAGGCAAATTATTTTTCTGGGTCTGGGTATTAACACCTAGAATCAGAAAAGTTGTGCTATTTGTTATCTATTGGCCATTTTTTGTATCTGTTGAACAGATTGGTAAGAGGGGAATTGGTTTTCTTCCCTTTGGGAAGATTAGATAATATCTCAATATGAAGTACTCAGACGTTTTGAAGTACCGCGCGAAACTTAAAGCTGATAAAACCATCTTAAGGTGTTTCGAACTAAGTTTAACGAAGATACAAGGGTTTAATGACAAGGCTTAGACAAACAATTCCGAGTTCCTTGATAGCATGATAACCCTGTTTGTGGTTAACTATTTCTTAACTTCGCTGGATACTTAACATCTCTTAATGTTGCCAATACTTCGTTGTATAGACGAAGTTTGTTAATATTAATTATTTGGTATTCAGTGCTCTTCAAGGGTATTAGTTACTTATTTATGTACAAAGACCTTCCTAGTAAGAATCAAAATACGCATGTTTGCTTGACTCTATTGACAGCTTAATTATATATTTACCTGAAACAAAAGAAGACATTTATTAAAATTTGAAATCATTAAAGCATCAATAAATAAATAATAAGAAAAAAGGTTGCATGCATTTTTATTATTACCCGACTGCCAAGGAAGGGCATGGGCATTATGTTTTCTTTAATTGATTGTAATATTCCTTAAGCCTCCTACAACCTAGCCGCAAATAAATCTATCAAATAAAAATAAACTACGACAAATACTCCTTGCTGTCAAATACTGAAATAGTTACCTACTTAAGGGGTCGTCCTCAAAACCGTCATAAAAAGGCCATCGGAGAGCCGGCGCATCTCCTCCCGACTGAACTAAAGTACTTCTCCTTAACAATCAGGGTCACTCCGAAAGGTTTGAAGTGCACATTACGACTCCCATAGACATTGTCAAGTGCTTTAAGGATCCCTGGTGAATTCCTCAAGTGTATACTTTCCTATTATTTATAAAACTGAGAAACTAAAGTTTAAGGGGAGATTGTTCTGGTTTTTTTGGGCTGCACTTAAAAGTGTAGCAGTAACAAATTTTGTAACTTCATTCCCTCATGCCACTTAAGTATGTTTTTATTTTTATTACTGTTTTAGTTACCAGAGGACTTGTATAGATATCGTATTGAATTGGGTGTGTAGAAACTTTTTTAGACTTTATAAATCTGTCTTCTATATTGTTATTACTGTATGCATTGTTTAGCTGCCTAACACGCCATCAATATAAGATTAAAAGTGCAACATTACTACACCAACGTCCCAAAAATATATAAAACCTCGTGAGTCTGATTAAATCTGGATGCTATCCACTTGAATGTTTAATTAACACCGGCGTTACGCGGGAAGGTAACGGTTATTGTGATGGGGCTCTCACTAAAAATTAACAGGTGGTTCTTAAGGGTGAAGGGTTTACCGACCGAATTCATTATTTGCTTCTGTTTTGTTACTTCTGTCTGTTTAGTTTTCAGTATGCAGTTTAACTGGGTTAAAAAGATGATTAAAAAATGTACAACTCGGGTACTAATGGGAAATAGCTTCATAGCATAGTTATTTATTTTGAGCAAATTAAATATTAGTAGCCAATACAGCCATCATTTGTAGTAATGTAAGACCTTATACAAAAATCGATCATACGCGGATCGGATAAATCCTGAAAACATTTCCATCCTTTTTGGGTAGTCGCACAAAACTGAAGCGTTTCGTGCAGTATTGAATGTCAGTCTTGTGACATACTGTAAAGATTGTGATATAAATAGAAATGTATTGGTATTGAGTGCATTTGGCAGACATTCTGTTAAAAAATAAACAAAAACATAAACAAAATATGATTTCACTATGTTCACTATGTATGCAAATTTCATTTATTATTATAAAATGTATCATTTCGCCTCAAATATAGAAGTTATTATGAAATTATTTAGAATGTTCTAGACACCACTGTGATAATGTTACGCATTATATTCTCAAGTATCACATGTCGTATACATTTCTAAATCCTCGTTAACATTTAGAGTTACTCCGAGCTTACTCTTAATCCTCAGAAACATGAACACCAACACCTACGACTTCGAGCGTGAAGAACATCAAGGCGATACAGACACACAATATTCTCTACAGAACCGACATAACTTGGTACGTGTTAGAGGCACGACAAGATATCCCCGTCTCTTTCTCCCACACAGCTCGCGCGTACTCGCGTCACGCATAAACTATATGCCATCTCTTTCTACACGTACCAAGTTAAGCGCACCATATGCGACGGAAACTAAGCTTATATCCAGGCTGCTCTGTTTACACGAGATGGCTTCCTTGCACGCTGCATCCTATAAATACACTATGCCCGTACTTGGTATGGAGCTAGCACAAATAAACAAATGAAATTACAACCGAGGCGGTTATCTTCATGTTATTTTGAGGGAGATAGGTAAACTCGAATTTAAATGGAACATCTATTTTGAATTGTCTTTGAAATACAATATACAAAAGGCGTCTGTTGGTTGTGGCAAACTGTTTAAAGAATCATAGTATTGTTTTCTGAACTAAATAATGTGTCCGTCTTTTATGAGGGCTGAAAGTATATTTTAATTGTTTGATGTGTTTAAATACTATGAAATACATAAAAAAACACACTTTCCGGAATATACAGACTGTTTTGACCTTCAAGTTGATACATACACACAAAACCATACATTTGGTAAGGTAATTCATGAATTACCATGTCTTGATAGCTATTATGTAGTCTGTTTACCATTGTTCAAGTTGCTGCCGTATTGTTGGCTATTCATCTTAGATTCTATCTTGTCAGAACTGACAGCATCATAGGGGTGGCTCTACAAAGCTAATCGCTCAATAAACCCAAATGTATTAAGGTTTTTAATCATTCATACTGGAAACGAACTTGGTGTATTACGATTGGATGTCTAGTGTTATTTATTTTATTGTTAAGTAATTATTGCATGTTCAAATTAATTATTAAATAGTTTTTTACAAAAAAAGAAGAGAATGTAATTTATTTTTGAATATTTAGCTGCAAGAGATTGGAATAGTTTTGCATTTACATGGTAACTAAATACGGATTTTCATATGCAAAAGTGGTTGCTTCAGAACAGCGCCGCGCACGATAAGCCCGGAACCTCGCCTGTGTAAACACTTCAATATTTACAACTATCCGCTACGGATTTTATAAAACAATCCGTTTGTTCCGTTTAAAGCCGGGTTAGGCCGAGATTAATATTTATATGAGGTATTTGTGCTTTTCAAAGCCTGAAGCAAAAAGGAATAAAATGTATACACATCAATTTTCCTCTAAATTTCTCTTATAATCCAGGTAACATGAAAGCGAGTGACCGCAAAAATATTTGCACATTTCCCTAGGTAAGGTATTTCGGTAATGTCACGTAAAAATACGTACCAATCGCAATCAGTTGAGTGGTTTTATAGAAAAACCCGCATACGTTCACATTTACACAACCGTGAACAGTGATAGTACGGATGCTAAGGTCACTGTTACAAGGTTAGGTCAGAAGTTATACTCGCCACTCGACGTTTACAGTCAGTTTGACACGATTTAAGTATCGCTTATAAAGATATGACGACTAGTGACACTAAATAAAACATAAGATTGTTTAATAGCATCTTAACTGCGCATTCCAGCATTTACGGGTTAATACCTATCAATCTTATAGGTTCGAGGTCAGGCGTCGGTAATATAACACGTTATAACAAACATTACATCTCGCGATAGCAAACATGATGAAGTAGATGTTTCACCGTTTTTATTGTTCTCGCGTACAATTCTTCTAGCGATTGAAAAGCGTTTCAGCGTATCGGTATTGTTGGTTATGCGATACCTACATAATACCACTATGGAGCAGCGGCTATCTAATAAAAAATAACGGCAGGGATCGCTCTAAATTGAAAGCGTTCGAAAACAGTTTTCACCTACAAAATATTCACGACAGTACACCGTACTGACATAAAAACTAGAATATGTAAAGTAAACGCGAGCATATTTTCATAGATTTGTCCTTGTGCGGTAGATAGCTGTACTATAAATAATGTCACGTTTTTAAATAAAGTCAGAGCTAAAATAAAGTCAACTAGGTTCAAACTGCGTCCCTTCGATAGAACTTGGTGATATACGAGTTGAAGGACTGCGTGTAACATATGAACAGCCAGGAAGTTTGGATCGTAAATCGTGTGATAAGTCGCTACAGCTGGACCACCGATCGCAGGGATAAACTAACAGACTTTCAAACTGCCACACTGATTTATCTTGTGCATATCGATTGACCTTTCGACTTTCATCTATATTTATGACTACGAAAGAAAATTTTGCTAATCAAACTTTTGTACTAGGTTAGGGATAGACCTCCATAGATCGTCTTTTAAACCATATGAAAATGTATTTGTAACTTCCTTTATAAAGAATTAAAGTAAGACATACTCTATTTTATAGAGGACATCGAAACGAAAATATAAATTTACAGAAATATATTTCGATTCGACGTAGAAATTTTCCAATGTGAAATATTTGAAAGGTGATACAGAGAGCTGCACGCTCCATTTAAAATATTGCATTGTATTAGAACATCTCACAGATGAGGGCCCAGAGTTATTGGAAAAGGTTTTCATAATACCCAAAAATTGATATGAGGAGAAAATATTTTATACGTCATGGAGATTGTTCCAATATTGGGGAAATTGATAATTTTCGTAGTCGACTGTTGTTCATTGTCAATATTGGCAGGTTTTGATTGATCGCCATTCATTTAAGCGGCTGTCATGTTGCATGTTTGCTAGTAGCTCGTGTCATTGTGAAATCCGAAATTGGATGCCACGTTTGCGGTCCAAGTTTACGAGTCAACATTACAGTCTCTGAATTTCGAGTTTGGGATCCAAGGATGCGGGTTTTCGTCCTGATGTAATGACGTCGCTTTACGATCGCCCCAAGATTATCTGTGACCTGCGGAGGATTTCATATCTTTATGAAGTTTGATTTCTTTAGAACTCCGACTTAACCTATAAATCATTTCTGTATTCGACGCTGAATTGAGAATGGGGAGAAATTCAAGAGTCTACGAAATATTTCAACGTAATCGTATGAATAGGATATTTAATTAATATTTCAGTTGAACGGGATGATATAAGTAAATTGACTTACAGTCCTCTCAAAATGAATTAGGTACTTACTCTTATTTTTAGTTCCCAATACTCGTTTAAAAATTTTAAAGGTCTTTGAGTACTATTAACCTTTTTAGATTTGATTTCCTTTTCAATTTTCTGTATTTGGTCTTTATTTCATTTATTCGTTTTTCCGTTGAATCGAGACAAATCGAGAAAATTATCGATTCTATCGGCTGTTTGAGCATCCTAATCACGTAATGACTATAGCAATCGGAATCGGTTTCATGTGACGGTTTCTTTGGGCTTGATTACCATTGAAGGTACCCAATTAGGTGGTAAGGCTGAGTATCCTAAGGCCTACATAATAAAACTGCTGTGATTGCTGTTCGTCTGTGTAAGAACGATCATTTAGGAGCAAAAAAAGGTATTCAGATCGAAATTGCGGTTTGAGCTTTCTTATGTCATAATTGTAAGGATTAATCTGTAATTTTCTTTCTTCGATGAATAAGATTTTATATAAAATCGGTCTGCAAATATTTTCACTTATCGCACTTCATAAACAGAATGGGAATGATGGCGGATTGAGCAATATTTTTAGTTTAAAACGGGTAATAAAATGTTTATAGATAGTTCCTAAAAAATGGTAGCACTAACTTTTGCAACACTTAAATATTTGAATAATTGCTTAACCATTTTAAAAAGTTCTTTAGATCTGACTTCTAAAGCAGTACAATAAAGTACTTCTATGCATTAGCGGCTCATTCATCATTGTGTTCGAATGCATTATTGCTACATTTGGTTCGGAGCCGGTATCACACAAACGGTTCCGCTCTACTTACTCTATAAGAGCACAATATATCAGGAGTAATGCATACATTAGACAGATGGATTGGCGTTCTGGCTCAGTTTTTTGGGGTACTGCCACAGAATCTTATATCCTATAATCTTATGCGATTTTTTGTTCTTTTTGCGGCATGAGCAAAATATTTTTAGGTTATAATCATATCGATTATATTGAATGAGTTGTACTGCGTTCATTTCTCGAACAAAGAATAGAGTCATTAATTTAAATCAAGTTACTAAGTAGCTTTTTGAATGTCTAACATACAATTGGGCTGCGCCTTGATTTGCCCACCCTTCATCGCTTTCTAAAAGCTCTAGTTGTGGTGATAAAAAGGTCGTAAGTGACAAACTCACTAGCACGCTACCTAGTTGAGGTGAACCGGTGTATCTTCTGTCTTGGAAACTGTAGTTTGCGGAATATTATAATACTCCGCAAACTCTTATGTCTTATATGATTTTTCTGTGCGTATAAAACCAAAAGCGTATGCTTAACTCTAAACACTAAGTTTCACCTCGACTGTCGACCCCGCCGCGTCAGCTAATTAATGATTGTGAACTCTAGTTTGGTCCGAACTAGTTGGGGTATTCTAATAAATACGTAAGTAAATCGTTACCATAACTACATACATACACATTTTTTATTTACATCAATACCCGCTCTTCTTAAACCCGAACGACTCCACCGCTCAAAATAACAACATTCTTCACGATATCCGATACAATATATTATATGAAGCTCTCTTAATTAACTTACTACGTTTCGCTTCGTTAGCTTTTCCTGTAAATATTGTTCATTTTCAGACACGTATTTGTGTTAATCAGTCAATTATTATACCTATATTATATAAACTACTTCTGCGTTGCCGTTGTTAGGTAAAAAGCAAGAAAATTTCGACTGTAACTTATTGACACGATAATATATCGGCAATGAAAAATATCTATATTTGTAGTCGTTGGAAAACTTGACAGCTAAACCAAAATTTGTCTATAATGATGAACATAACCTGACCATTCATCCGACGTAAATGCATGTTACATATTACAATTTAGCACCAAAATTTTAAGCCAAAACCGAATTATCATACTCTAACAGTGTAGTAGGAAAATACACACTAATATGAATCCAAACTTACCTTGAAGCGAATGAAATAACAATTTTATTTCAATTCACATTTCCCTCTCACGTTTCGAGGAGGAATAATGTGAAAGGTAATAAAAAATACGAGTGTAAATAAATCTTTGTTATCCTCGTTTTAGTATTCGAGGTCGCATGTGTCACGAAACCTCTACGAACGTGGATTGTACGAATCAGATGTAGCTATCTTCTACTTTTCCCCGTGAGAATTTAAGACGGTCTTAAAAGGCGGATTCAAAATTGTAAGGTAACGGTTTACTCACGCGTATTTATCGGGATAACCCGACTAGTTTGAACCCAACCGGAGTTCTTAATCATGGTGGGTTAGCGAGTCGTACTGATTGAACGAAACTAGACGAGCTATTCCGACAAATACGTGTGAGTCAACCGTTAACATACAATTTTGAATCTGTCTTTTTATACCATCGAATTATGGTCTCAAAAATAATCTATCATATTATACATTACGTATTAAAGCGATACAGAGTGCAAGAGTATTTAAGGTAAATTGATTGAGCGGTGATGTAGTGTCACAATTTGATCAATCGATGGCTTATGGGATTCTGTACATATGTGCTTCGATCGCTTATCAGGGTACTACATATTAATGTTTTCTGCCGATGAAATACATTTACATTTTAATCTCTATTAACATCTAAAGACTAAATCCCATTCCAGTTGATCAATTTCTCTTCACAAAGTTATTTTAAACCTATTAGAGAAGAATAATTTGTTTTAAAACATTTTTGTACTGTAATATAATTTGGTAATTTCATTCGCTACATTGCTAAACAATGTTTGTTCGTAAAAACAATGTAAAAGTATTTTATTAAGGGTGTGCCAAAAGGGTGAATGTTCATTAACGTCAGCATTTTTCGCTCTATGCTTCGGGTATTTTTTTATTGTAGGTATCAAAAGGGTGAACTTTTGCTTATCAAACGCAACAGAGGGTCGTTGTCAACGTGCACGATAAAACGAACAGCAAATAAGTACAAAATTTTCCAACAGTAGCTTTTTTAAGACGGCAAAATTAATTGGCGCCATGAAAAGGAAATAAAGTTCTTTGTCGCTGTTTGCTAATGAAATAATGAATGAATGAATAAAACCTTCATTACCATATTACAAACTACAAGAATAAACTACATTACTTTAAACAATTGCATATTTGACACAAAATATTCTCGGGTCTCTATTTTCAAAGCTGCATTCCATAAGTGTCCTATTCTCAAAATCGCTCTACTTTGCGTAGGTTGGCTGGCAACGCTTAAACCGCATAATTACTTGCATCGCACAAATTCTCAATAAGTTTCCAAAGGTCTCGGCGAAAGTGCCAAATTATAAAGTTGCTGCATTTTCAGAAGCAGAATGTTAGGTGTCATTCCGCTGTAATGTCGGCTCGTGTTATTTTGAGTCTTTACTTTAACCGCCAAAACTTGGCAATGCGACCTGCTTAACTTGTACGACTATGGTGGCAGTACCATAACAAATAATAGGACGCCCGGCTCTAACAGTTATATGGTTTGTATATTGCACATTGAGACCAGGGTTATGACGTGGATTCACAATGTCGCAGCGTTATGCTGTATTTGCGATTATAATAAATGGATACTTGGATAGCCGTCTGTATTGGTAATAGTGGTCGTTTAAAAGGATTTCTGGATTACATTAATATTTTGCAGAATATTTTCCACCTCATTATTTTACAGTCATGAACTTTTGTGTTAGCCTTTTAACAAGCTATTTTGCAGTTGCTTCCAGTCCGGTATTGATTAAGGCATTTGTTTTTATACTATTTGTAAACACGTAGACTCTTAATGATTATTTCAAACACTGCGAAAACTTCTTAGTACAATTTTTATTTCTGAATCATAACACCTACTTATTACTGATTTCAAGAACTGACACATCGAAATACCATTCGTAAATTTCCTTTCAATTATCGGGTCTTATCAAGTACTATTAGCAGCCTCACCTCTGACTAAGTATACCTACCTACCTAGATCCTACGTAAGTACAATTTCATTATCAGCAGCGATGAATCAGAATCTGTGGAGCACTCAAGCGGAACGCCGGTTTCCAATTAAATAGTGCGAGTGCTGAAATGCTGGGGAAGTATTAGTGTGACTTTGATGTGTAAATGCAGGTACTGTTTATACAGGAGCTGTTTGCGGCTGTTTCATAAGATGAATTGAAAATTTAATTTGAAGAATAATGTTATTAGAAGATTATTTTTTTTTTTCACTTATCGCGTAAATAAATAATGCGGAGACAGATGCAGTGAGTTAACATTTTTGGGTGATATATGACAACTCACTATCTTTGATTCGTTATATCTCCGCCCTTTTTATTGATTTGAAAAAAGAAAATAGAATGTACGCAATGACTTTCTTGGAAATCTTATAGCCTAACTTGTTTTTTTTTTGCCAAATACTCAATTATTAGGGTCGCTTCAAAACAAGCAAAACGGATTGAGAATTTATTTAGACGAATTCTCAGATTCAACGAGTTTTGACTAATGATAAAGCTTTATTCAATTGCCTTCTATTTTTGGATGTGTGTGTACTCGTTGTTGGTTTAAAATAAATACGTATTGTGCGTTGAAACGACAATAAACATAAATAATTGGATCACTCTGACCTGGTTTTGTGTTTCAGGTTTTGATCTGCGATTTCGTGGTTGGTTTTATTTTAACCCGTGATGTATTCTATTTAAAATATCTTCTGTCATTTGTTTATCAGTCATTATTATGTTCCTTTTCTCACGTCTTACGTTTTTTGGGTCATTTGATACTACTGCTGAATGCAAGCGCATCAAAGCATGTATCTAATATGAAAAGAAACAAATTATGGGTAAAATTACTCATTAATTAAACAATTGAATACTCACTTATTCTAAAGAGACACACACGTCTATTTCTATTGTAATGCAGAATATTAACTTTTCCACTTCCATTTTGTCATTATTTTAGTATTATAATACGAGATTCATCATGAAACCATTACGTCAGATGCAGTCGAAAACTACGCGTGAAATATTTCCATATTCATTGTTATTCGCACCGCGATATATAGACTTTTAACGCAGATGTGACGGATAGCTGCAAATCTGTTCGTTGCTTGTTTGCCACTAGTTTGGTACCTACCGGTATAAATTGCGTTTGTCCAGTGTCAAAGTTATAGTGGCGGTGCACGATTTTCGTGTAGTTTTCCGAAGCAGTCACGAATTTGAGGCGATAAAATTGCAGTTTGCTGGACGGGTATGGAGTTATCAGTTTTCGGTGTGATTTCAATTGAATCCTGTGCTATTTTTTATTGATCTAGACAATTCGGAAGTATTTTTAGCAACAGCTACCTGTCTAGTGCTGTTTGAGAAACTTAATAATTATTAGCATGAAATAATTTAAGTAATGGTTATTAAACACCAACAAAACTAACACTTGCATGTTTAGCTCATAATTTGTAGTGTTCACGTAAGTTTACACAAGTTTTCTACTTGTTGTTAGTAAGAAACGCCAAGTAAACCAACTTCTAACAAAGTTCATGGTGGTTTAGCACGCGATACTCCTTCACCACTTCGAATGAAAAATATCGTTTACAATACTGAAAGCTGTTTAAGGTAGACGAAAATGTGTGTTTTGTTGGGATGCAAGCTCGGTGGCTTGCATCCCAACAAATTGAATATTTAATTTCCATAGAACGAAATCATCTACCTACTCCCTACGCATATGCATGTCCAGTTCACGTAACATATACTCATGATTATCAATAGTGCAGTGTGCTGTGTCAGCAACAAAAATTGCCTAAATTCGCGCAGCCCTATAAGGGCAACGACAAATTAACGAGCTTTAGTTCCCCGAATAGTTGAAACAAAAATATTAAATTGCTGATACCAGTGCATATACGGAAAATAGGAACAAATATTTCGGTTACAGCGATCGTTTGCAAAACCCTGTGAAAGTCATTTATGGAACGTGCAAATTGGATGGTGACGAGTGGACCGTGACTGCTATCGATTTTTACGTACATTGATTTGATGGAGTATATTGCTAGCTAAGCCTAGGTAAAACGAATGACGAATGCAACATCACTCAAACGAATTCACCAAAATTGTTTGTTTTTGTCTTTTTGATTCTGAAAGCCATTTCGTTTCGGCTTTTGCTGAAAAATTTTTCGTCTTTGAATTTTTTATGAAGTTAGTCTACCTATTAATCCTTCAATTTTTGTATCCGATGCATTTTAGCTTTAGGCTTCTATTCAATATGTTTCGTATCATAAAAAAGTCACGAACTTGAACTTTTTATATGAATATGCCACTGCTTCTCCCAAAACTGCCGCCGGCTGCCGTTAATAATGAAATTCTACTCAATTATCCATAAACATTTAAATGAAAAATAAATTATCTTTTAATTATCAGTTTATTTTTGAAATCGTTACTCTAACAAACGATATATAGGCTTAGAATTAAGCCTGCCTATTTGTGCCACAGACTAAAGGACTGTTTATTGGTCAATTTGAATAAATAAATAGGTAGTAAATAGTATCTTATCGCATTAAGAGCTTAGCGAGTATGGACGCTCACATTTGTTGCCAACGTTATTGCTGAAAGGATTCCGAACACATTAGGACTGTGTCTCTACTAAATTAGAAGTAATCCGTGTATATGAGTCATTTACTTTTATAACCCTAAATATTGGGTAATTTATAATTATTTTAAGCACTGCATATGTACCTAAATGTGTCATTCTATTAAAAATTTTGTTAACAAATATACGAGTACGTCTATACGTACGTCGTCTACCTATATTCATTTTTGTTGTCGTATTTAATTGTTGGATAAGAGTTTTCTTTAACAAAATTATTATTCCTCTGACTTAAGCTACAAGGCCACAGCCACTATTTACAATTAACACACTGTAATAAAACATATATATTAACAATTCGGGGTTTTACAGATTGAATTGTTTTTACAGTCGAGTATTCATAAAGAACAAAAAAGTACAATTAATTCGGTTCACCGCTGAATGTAAAACAACAGGTTTATTACATTAACCGCGCAGTTTGTAAGAGTCAACAGGCGAACACATTCACAACTCTACAGGGAGTGTTTTGGAAAGGGTTGCAAGAGAATTGTGCAGAAAAAAATCTTTATTTATTAAAAGAAAATAACTAAAAAGTTAAAAATCATCAGCCCTGGAATTATATCAATAGCTAGCTTCATATAGCAACTATTTTAGAAAATTATGAAATGATTTCATAATATCGTAAATAAATTTTGGAATCAATTCACAACCACATGACAATTTTAACGATACAGAATACCTCATAGAAATACACTTAATAAGTTAGAAGTTTAGCTATTCAGAATTGGTGTAGTGGAATAAAAAAGCCACATACATAGCTAAACCTCACTCAATTTTTTGGGCCGCGCTCGCCTTTTTGTGTAAAAACAGCAAGCGATGTGCTAATAAAGTCTTTTCAGATTTCAGTAGACGTTATCATGTTTGCGTTTAGCGTTCACGGAAAGGGTTGTGTGCCTTAACCATGTGTAAGTAGATTTAAATTGAAATGTATGTTTCTTAGACAAATTTTAAGGTGTATCATGTAGTAGAATAATGTCTGGAATTGTGCAGAGCACGTATAAATAAACAAGCTTGCTGCATCAGTAGAAGCAAGTATGAGAACGAAGTGTTTGAACCGATACCGTCAGAATTATAGGTCTCACAAATAACGAGTACTGTAGGATTTTTGGCGTGCCTGTAGTCTTAGCTTTACACGCTGCGAAAAATAACATTTTATACCTATTCATGTAACATTGCTTTCAAAAACTTTCAAATACGATTATGACTTTTAGAAGTCTATTCCATTACTCACGTTCCTGACAACCCACGACTTTTACATTTTGGCAAAAAATATAGATGAGAATCAAAAAGGGTCACGAAGTGGAAAGTCATAATTTTCTCGTGAACCCTTCGCCTGCTTGACAAATGAGCTGTTGTTCATCTGAACCTTATGTAACGAAGACTATTTATATTGAAAATCCATATTTTCTCGACGACTTACATTTTTTATTCATAGATTTGCCTCCTTGATGGATTAAAGGTAAAGTATTTTAGACAGTGTTATTAATTTTGTGGTAGAGCGTGCCTAAGGTGTTAAACTTGAGTGGTGGTAGAGTTTTCATAGACATAAAAACTGTTTTCTACTTCAGACACTAAGACGTAGTTTTGGCAGTAGGTATTCCGAAAACTACTAGTATAATTGTTTTTAAACTTTCACGACGAATTGTAAACATATTCTAAACAACAAACGAGTCTTACTCGCGACGTAATTCGATACTTCTTTTCTGCCGTCGTTTCAGCCGAATTGCACTGACCGTGGTCATGAGTGGACTCAAACGTCGGGAGAAATAAAGTATCGAATTACATCGCGAGTAGGAATCGTTTGTCGTCTAAAATTTACTAACTAGTATAATATCTAGACTACTTATCGAAAATCAATGGAAGAGATTCAGTAATCTGTGCGCCTCAGTTTTATTACCATAAAAGTCGCTCTACCACGACAGACACATCGTTCCAATGTTTTCGTGTAGCTAAAACTTCGGCATTAAAACCATGATACATGGCTTTGCATAGAACCACAACTTTTTGCCACGGGGTAAACAAAAACAGGAGGACGCCACATGCAAACCCTTATTGTATCCCTTTTGGATATTTCGACATTACTGACCTTTGACCTTTCAACGAGTAATGAGTTGAGGATGTTTTTGTGTTTTTGTGACGATATCATTTAATTACATATGAATTTAAGTATGTGTTTTTAAGTGCAAGAATGGTTTCAAAATAAAATCACTTTTCTTTATAATAATAACAATATTCCACCACATTTATACAACGCCATCTAGTCTCAAGTTAAGCATACTAAAGTCGCTTCTAACTGATACATACTATACTGAACATACTTATATATTTCTAAATACAAACATACTATAGATGAATTACACCCAGACACAGAACAAACGATCGTACTCATAATACAAACATTTGTCCTGGCTGGGAATCGAACCCACGACCTCCGGTATAGTAGTCAGGGTCACTAATCACTAGACTAACAGGCCCGTCGTTTATATAAAGACCAAGCAGTTTTTATTGTACCGGATTTGTAGGTAACACCTACCTTATACTTGATTAAAATAAAATTGTTTTCTTTTTCCATCTTTAATTTGTGTAAAGTTTTTTGTGTAAACATTTTACTCCCGTTACATTGGCAGCGCAATGCGAGACAGATACAGATTTCCCCCGAGAATGTTTCAGCTTCATTGCTTACTACAGATTGCTGTTTTATTCTTACTTTCCAGATACCTTAGGTATTGAACACATTTATAGAGAAAGAAGAATTACAAAACTTATATATTTTTAATTACATATTTTTGTACAGTCTTTCACAAGTATAAATGACGTGGTAGTATTAAATTCGGTACGAACTCTCCTTTACGTAAAAAAAAACCATTAAAATAACGATAAATTTCCAAAAATGTCACACACGATGATCGAAAATGTAATAAAATTAAATTAAAATTTTCTTTTTTAGCAGCAAAATATAAAATAACTATCTACGTTACAGTTTAAATTTATATCAGGTAGGATCACGGGAGCGTGTGGATGTCGGGCGTTCGTTAGCAAAACGACGGGTCCTACGTATACTGGTGTAACCAGCAAAACATCAAAATACGTTTTTTTGCACCAATAGCCTTAAAATTACCTTAACTTTATATCCTGTAAAAATTATATTATTCTGTTAAGTAATTTCAGAGATACAAACTTGTAAACTAATATAAGTGACATGATTTTCGGCCACACGACCATCTACACTGATGTAAGTCACTTGCACCAGTGTAGGTAGTCGCGTGCGCCGCGTCACGTACGCGCAAGTGCCATTTACTCCAGTATGCGCGCTGCGACGGAGTCGGGAGCACGTTAACACTGGTATAACTGCGTTAACTGCCAACGTATTCATTTGTATTAAAACTATTCCGTGCCCTGTTTTTAGGGGTTGTGTTACTTTTTTACATATTTAACATGTTTTGTTTGCTTTGAGTAAGTAGTGGTAAGAAGTAACAACAATTAAGGGCTCACGAGATCAATTATTAATCATTCAAATTACTAAATTGACAGTACTAAGATTTCTACAAAAAGCTTTAATTAATGTTCGACTAATGCTAGATACAGATTGTACTGATTGTAGATTTGTTTGTTCTGCCTGCATTAATTTTAAGCGTATAAATTATATAATGTAGACGCACGGTGTACCGACCGTATACTCTTCACACTAAATTATAGAGTTTGTTTTTCCCTTTTTAGTTAGTGGTTGTTTCTTACAGTCGGGTTTTTTGTTTTTTTTTAATTATTATTTTATTTTTTCAATAAATTTTACACTTATATCAAAGTAGTAGTATACAAAGTCACATGTGACTTGGTTTTATTTTCGTGATATTGTTATCTGACGTAACTTACATTATTTTAATAATAATATCTATTCACTAACAAAATATATAGCTTTTAATACATTTTTTGCAGCATCTAACGTAAGAAGTACCAAATTTTGCTACTTGGTAACTGACGAGACAATTTTTTTTTATGTACCAAAGTACATAATTTTTAAAGGTGTATATTCCAGAGGTAAACAATATTCGCAACCTTAGTTTATTTTGGTAAAGTTGTAGTATTGAAAAAACAATTAACTTCAAACAAAAGTTACGTATAGTAATACAAAAGACATTCAAATAAAACTTATAAAGGACTTAGTGGTCGCCCGCAGCTTCGACCGCACGAGTGTCTGTTATAGCTGCAAAACATTGTCCTCCTCTGACGCAGTCGGTTAAAAAGTCTAGGTATGTTTTAATTCAGGTTGTCAGCGAAACTCCATACGAAATTTCTTCAAAATTGGTTAAGTCGTTTGAGCGTCAAAGAGTAACAAACATCCAATCCATACTTATACAACTTTCGCGTTAACTATATTAGCAGGATATTTTCAAATGTATAAAATGCATATTTAAACAAGTATGACGAGTGTGGTGATGTGATGAGGTATTCGTATGAAGGGTATCGTACACAAATCACCATTTAATACAAGTTGTAAAAATGTAACGAATTTTCCATCATCTGATTTAGACTTTAAGGTCTCATTGCCCTGTTTTTAGGGGTTGTGTTACTTTTTAATACATTTAACAAGTAATGTACACAACTATACACTTAATAGAAGCACATAGTTAGAAAAGAGTTGCACAAAGGTAATACTAATTTCTTTAAAATACCTTTTCTACCGAATCTGCAAAGGGAGAAATAAATTAGAAACATCAACGTACAAGTAACTAAAAAAAAATAGTGGAAATGCTGTTTATAAGAAAAATTATATGAAATTCAAGACAAGCTAGTCTTAAAAAATAATAATAATAATTAGGTATTATCGTAAGAAAACCTCTTTAAAAATCAAACCTTTTTTTACTTAAATTAAGAAGATTACCTTCATTTTCTTGTTTTATTATTTTTAAGATGGCAAGGCCAATGATTTTATTTTTCATTATTAAGAATGCTACCATCTAAAATAAAGTGTTATTTTGTATTTTAAATGTTTTTATTTCACTTCTTGCCACACTAATTTAAATATTTACAGTTAATAATAATACAGAAAACTGTTACAAGTAGCTTTCCAGTACTGAGTAAACTGTTGTAAGTGTTAAAAAGTCGATAAAAGTAGATACAAGTAGATATTATTTTTTATATTATTACCTCATATTGGTCAATAACACGGAAATACTATGTTTAAAGAGTAAAATCCTTCAGATTTCCTTTATTTTAAGTATAAGCAAGTACACTGTATACTGGTATAAGTGGCCACTTGTATCAGTTTACAGGTTCTACCGTAGTAAAAAAAACAAGCTACATCAATGCAAGTTAACCTATTTTCTAAAGTATAAAAAAAGAAGAAAAACCAATAATGCAGTCTTATTCCTTAAGTATTAAAATATAACATACTAAAATTTCAAGTGTTTTTATTGATGTACGACAAAGTTACAAGCTTTAGAACCTTTAAACCGCTCTCTTGAAAAGTTGTGTTTTTGCACTTGTACTAGTCTACGTAGGACCCGTCGAAAACAGACAAGCTTAAATCTGTTTAAAATTTTATACCCGATCTGCCTGATGAATATTCTGTTTTGACTCAAAAATCCTAAATAAAATACTCGAGTGCTTCCATCAATCTTTAACCTTATAGCTTGCAGTGAGAGGTTATATTTTTTTTGGAATTAAATGTTAAGTTCAGCGTGTGTGTGGTCGGACGGTGGATTCCTTGTATAACATTGGTTCTTAGTTACATCCAATTAGATTGGAAGGCGACCCCATTGTGGGAAAAAGGCAAATAAATATCTTTTTGAACTACTAATTTGCTGCTTTTGCTATAAATAAATCCTCAAACCTCCTTTATATGGGATAAAGATTATGCGTCGCAGTTTCGTTCATATACCTACTGTATAAAAACGATAAAACAAATAAAAATTAATATTTTCTTTTAAACAAACAAAAAATTCACTTTAACAATACTCTTTAATAAGTACTTCTTTTATAAAATATGGAACACTTTTATCCGTGGGAAAATATAGCATGGTGTTATGTCGGCCCCGTAAGCAATGGGGCGGACTTTCCCGTAAAATGGCGGCAAATATATCTCCTTGTGCCTCGTTTAACAATGCGCTGCACAAATGATACAGCTACATCCATTCTCATTATACGTTATATTGAAGTACTACGTTACGAGTATAAAATTTGTTTTATGGCTCTCCATTTTGTAAACGTGATAACAGTTGTTAATTTTTTTTTAAAGGATTTGAAATAGGACTAAAATTATGTCTGTTTTATTTGCTTTTTGTTTATTCCCCGCAAAGTTTATAAATGGTTAAAATATTGTTTTAAAACTAGCCGTTACTTGTTTGCGGCTATGTTATAATTAATGTGCCTTATTCTTAACCATGTGGGGTCAGCCTTCCAAATCACTGTATTTGGTCTAAAATTTCACTTCCAAAATAAATATATCATCATGAGCATCGTCTTCAGCCTGATAGAATCCACACCTTATACAGACGTCTCTCAAATAATATCTAATATGGTGAGTTTTAAACGTGAAACCAAAACAATATTTTTTTCTGGTATTTGTTAGTGGACACACGCTTTCAAACTATTCGGATCATCTATTTGCATATACGTCCATGGAAGTCATCGCTGTGTATTTTTTTTAATTTATTGTCCTACCTCTATAATAATATTTTTTTTCTGACGTCTCTATTTAATATGTGAATTTTGCCATTGCAATATATAAATTTAGATTTCTGTGGACGATTATTTAGCCTTTGAAACAAATTTATTAACAAAGCTAAAATATTCGCTAAAAGCGAGGCCATGGGAAATGTTTTTCAACCGTCACTTTCAATTTGTTTTCACGAACCTATGTGGAACAAATGATAGCACAACTGTTTTTATTTTTATGCACGAACGACTTTCATTTGCAAACTTAAAATGCGTGGAATATTTTACTTGCATATATTTGACACGCAGGTGTTTTGGTAGCATTTGATTTTTAATTATTGTGTGACAAAATGTGGCATCAGAGTTTAGTATAGATATTCAGTTTACATGTAATTTGATTGTCATATATCTCATTTGGACGAAATAAGCTAAAAACCGACAGCGCGTTTCAAGAGCCCTAAAAAGCGTAAATTTGTATAATAACTGGACTATAAAATGAAGTACGGGTGTGGAAAATAAAGGACCCTTATGTCTAGTTAGTCATACGCTTATAAGATAGCAGTATCCTCGAAGCTGTCCCTGATAGATGACGGGCAATTCCCTTGTTCCCAAGCGGTGGCACCCGCGCGACCCCTTCGCAGATTGTATTGAGTGTAATACGCTCCGGACGGGTTGACATCCAATAGATTACGAGAAAACTGTTCAAAAATACTTCAAAAACTTCAGCCTTTATCGAGAAAATGACCAAAGGCCGACCCGATCTCAAAGTTGTGTTCTTTTAAGTGCTACAAGTTTTTAAAGACTTGCCAACTTTAGCCCGTTTATAATCGTTAGAAAAATCCTTTGACAGCGTTCTATAATCTAACTTTGATGTCTCGAAAAGTGATATACAAAAGTTGGGCCATTAACAAAAGGTAGGGACTTATGAATAGAGCAATTTATGCTTAGTGCTCTCCGTAAAGGATTGTTGCAATTTTATCTCAGTCACATTTAATACTTGGTATATTTCACTTGCGCTGCAGCTAAACAACGTTATAAGCTCTACCTGTGTAAGACATGGAGGTAATTTGTTTCGGGCGCGTTCATAAAGTCGGGCTCTATGAACTACGAACTGTCAGCTGGTTTAAGCGGTTTAAATTCACCTGCACTCCTAGCTGAAACTATTATTTTCAACTCAAAATGCAACAGAGATAATAATCTTGACAAAAACACTGGTTTATGCCAACGAACTAATGTTCTAACTTAGTGTGTAGAATTTTAGGTTGGTTTAATATCAATTTTTCATAATTACAAACTCAAATATTGCTACAAAAAGGTTTTCTCAAAATATATTGGTTGGAAGTATTTGCGATCGACATACACAATTACAGTGGTTTCTTCCGCGAACAAGGCCCTGGTTGTGTGTCGCTAATGTTTGCCAAACAAACAATCCCTGCTCGTTATACCAAAGCACATAACATCAAACAAAGCTAAGACGCACGTGGATTGCAAAACGAAACGATACCCTATAAAGAACATTTTGACGATGCGTGAAATGTCGTGCAAGTTGCAATCCATTGCTGGCGATCATTATATAATTAAAAAAAAAACAGAGTGTAGCTCCGCAATGTATTTAAAACTTGAACAATATTTCTTGCATCGTCTGAATTAGGCTTTAAAGTGTTTCTGGCCAGCATCAGATATTCGCTACAAATCAAGCTTGGTTTAATTCCTTACATAATTGAATAACCCTGGATTATTTATGAATTTCAGTGGCCTACGGTTTCAATGAACGGATTTGTATGCGCGGCTTGAATCTTGCAGGCAAGTATCTACCTATACCGTGTTATTATAATTAAAAAAAAAATGAGCTGATGGTCAACCACTAATAGTGGAGTGGCACCAGAAGAAGAAGATGATGGTTTTATGAATTTAATTTTTTTTTCAAACCTGCGTTTTCAATAAACATAAGTTTCCTAATCGTAATTCAACATTGAAATGACAACGTAAATCCAAACTTTGATTAATTTGTAAGAAGTATGTAAACAGAATTTCCTATCGTAAAAACTTGGGTACGAGTAAAAGTAATTAAGATTACTTTGAGAGTTAATCCCAAATTATAATGAGTGGTAATTTTCGGAGCTCGTCTGTGTAAACGCTTCCTGGATGAGTTGGCAGGAAAATGAATTAAAAATATCCGTAATTTTCTCGAAAATGGTGACGATTTTACGTAAATCATATTGGTATTCATAGAGTACTTTGCGGGAGAGGTTTCTTTGTGGTTCTTTTGTCAAATAATACAGTAAACTGTGTTATTATCCTACTAATATTATAAACGCGAAAGTTTGTATGTGTGGATGGGTGTTTGTTACTCTTTCACGTTTAAACGGCTAGATCAATTTTGATGATTTATGTATGAAGTTGGCTGTCACCTTGGTTCAACACATAAGTTACTTTTAAATCGATTGCTTCAGAAGGGGCAAATTTTTTGCATCTTCAACCAATATTCTCGCGCGGGCGACTTTGCGGGGAACAGCTTGTTTAACATATCTTCAGATTTATAAAAGAATTTAAATAAACAAGAATGTTACGAACTCTAAAAGTTACTCTTCACAATATGTGACCTAGAAACAGTACTTAGGTAATAGTTACGAATTTGCCTGAAAGCTTAATACTATTGTAATATTCATTATGTCGTAACGTATAACCCCTCGAAGTTCGTTAATTAAAGTTGCCTATATAACTAGCTACCCGATACTATCCTACAATGGTTTCTATTAGTTTCCATACATTAATTAGAGCCGAAAACTTTAGATCTAGCTTTCTCAACTTGAGGAGAATATTTTTCTCTCGCTTTTACACGACGTTGTTATACAAAAGTGTATTTTGAAAGGAGCGTGCACGCTTAATGTGCATTTGATGTAAGGTGGAAGTTCTCCATGTCCAAATTATAACATCTTATAAAGTTTTAGAACCATTAAATGGACGTTGTTTTAAAATTACAAATTACTTGCATAAAAAAATAAATCGCACCGTAAATCTATAACCGAGATTGTCTTTAAGAGATCGACCGCCGCAGAGATAAGACCGCCCATTGAAGCACCATGTAACTTTTACGTTTGTCAAATCTGTTTCTCATGTGGTGTGCAATAAAGAATATTCTATCTACAGTATCGCGACGAATCGTACAAACATTTAATTCGCATACGAGTACATACGCAAGACCCACTTGGACGTGGCCCAAATTTTTAGTCTACACTTAATAATGTTTGTTTTTACTTGCATGGTTATCTGTATAAGTATATGAAAAACATTTTTTAGAACCTAGCTAAAGCAATTTGCACTATAAGTTGATTTTTTTATCGTTAGCTATTTTTTTCGCGCCGTTGTCGGCTGCAGCTGTAAAAAGAAGCCTATGAATATATATATAAAGAGCATCAGTATATTATCTATAAAATTTGGTGAGCTGTCCGAAATCTTCTGTCGTCTCAAGTTAAGCATGTGTTATGAGTACTAGACAGCCGATAAACATATTAATATTTCTAAATACACACATAATATACATAAATTACACCCAGACAGAGAACAAATGATCGTGCTCATCACACAAACATTTGTCTTGGGGATCGAACCCACGACCTCCGGTATCAGGGTCTCTAACCACTAGACCAACAGGCCGGTCGAAAATATATGATATTCCAATTTATACAACAAACAAGGTACCTAGGTAGGTATAAGCTGTACCTAATTAGATATCGACAGGCTTAACAAGTTCCGATCTCCCTCGACGGCATAAATCCTTGCCTAATGATTAATTAGCTGAATCGCTTGTTATTGCTAAGAATTGTTTATAGTCACTGAGACCTACAAATATCTAAGGCTCTAGACAGTTCAGCTTGAATGCAGTTGACACGCCTGCAATAGATTTTCAAATCAAACGTGCAGTTCGATTGCAGTCGGCGTGCAGTCTGCGTGCAGTTCTATTGTAGTCGTGTCAACTGCATTCAAACTGCCCTTGAATTGCAGTTTTCACTTGGATTGCAGTTGAAATGCAGTCCGTCAGTTTAGAGCCTAAATGAAATATTATTGCTGTCGTGGAAGAGAGACGCCGCTCTACGCCGTGTAGTATGCTGTCACGGTTCCACAATAAACAATAATATTACTTGAAGTTTTGGTAGTAGTACCTCTGTTGTTAAGACAAAAACAATGATATCACGATAAAGATACAATCTCTCGCTTCTTCATATTGTTACTACTTTTAATTAAGACTTGTTTGCTTTGCAGATTTTATGATTATGACTACTTAAAGACTAGTTTGCAGATTATGATATTTTTGTTTCAACCATAGAATTATTTACTTAGTAGATTCAGTTTTTTGCTCAATGATGAGCGGTTAAGCGTTACTAATATTACGAGTAACTTTAAGGCTGTAACTAAAATCTACTCCACATCAGTTACTAAATATCTACTCCATAAGTATCATATGGAATGGTCGAAAAGGATTTGTTTATTACCATTGTATTTTTTTTCTAATAATATTTTATGTATTCAAATAATCAATCAAAATCCGTGTGGTGTCCGGATATAAAGAATAGTACCACCCCATATCCTCCACTGGGTGTCGTAAAAGGCGACTAATGGACCTTAAGACCCAGTGCACTGTACCAAGCACCTTGGGTCACCCGAATGGTGGCGGGTAAACAACCAACAATCGCATTCCCAAAGAGGGTTGGTGTCAGGCAGGCGGCCGACTATAAAACCATAGCCAAAACTTTAAGCAACGCGTCTAGAAGACGTGTTGCGCCGACCCCAAATCATAATAATTGGGATAAGGGCAGGGGAATGATGATGATGTATTCAAATAATCAACCACAAATAGTCATAGAAATTTTGACAAATTAAACTAATCCAAATCAAATAACACAAAACGCAAGTTTTAAAGTAGGTACCTTAGCTAGCTCCTAAATGAGTTTTTCCCTACACTACACGTTTCCTTAGTTTCCTTTGTAGGGTACACATGAAAGCAAATATGTGCGCGAGTTAAATTAGTTCTTGCGATCTAATTGCAAGCCTTGTATTGTGCTGGATATCTTTGTATCTGCTCACTTCTCTGATTGGAACGTTTTAGGGTTCCGTACCTAAAGGGTATATCGGGAGCCTGTTACTGAGAGCGAGTACGCTTTAGGAGTTTTGGCGCGCGAGTTTTGCTAACGTGAGTTTTCTGAACCATTGTAGTGTACACACGCAAACGCGAGTCTCAGATGAAGCTCGCGTTGAATGCATATTTTGAGATTTGTCCGTCCGTCCGTCCGTCTATCACTGGCTGTATCTCATAAACCGAAAGTTGAAATGATATACTTGTTGCGGCTATAACTACAATCTCAAAAAAATAATGATGGGCTTCTATAGGTACCATAAATACGATATTTCTACCGTTTCCATTCATCCTTATAATACAGAACTGAAGTCCGACTCGCACTTGACTTGTCTAGCAGTTTTTTGTTTCAATCAAAGGTTGTTTGAGTTTCGGTCTGAGCTCAATGCGGTGCAAATTAATTAGTGTCTACGTCATCGGATGACGTCACAACAGACGTCACAAGGTTTTTCGTTGCATCACCTAACTAACGAGAGTGGTTCGTCACGCGGCAACGCGTTGACAGCGAAGATGATAAATATCCCAGATTTTTTATCAAATATTTATCATTCATTTCCTGATGGAAAATTTTGTGGTTATATCTATTTTTTTTTTACTTTGCCATTTAATTGAATGAATTAAGTATAATTAAGTAATACTCTTTGGTACTTAAGTAGTAGGTTAGTCCAATAATTAAGTATTTTAGCATAAATATAGAGTTGAGGATGGTAGAGTCGGGGGAGGCCTTTATCCAGCTGTAGATCAGCAAAAGCTGATAACTAACATTAAGAGAACAATACTGTCCTAACTCAAATTGGTCACTTTAAAAAAAAAGATGAAAATGTAAGATTGACTACGCATCATAAAAACAAAAGGGAACGTATAAAAAATGATCACTGAAACCTGTTGACGATCCTTCATCTCTCAAAGAGATTGCCACTCAACCTTCCATTACTCATTTGAATACTCATTGGAGATTCCTTTGTGCACTAACACAGCAATGTATGACGTAAAAATTGAAAAAATCGCGTTATAGTTCTGACTAGTTTTTAAATGCCAAGTAGGTTGATGGGACAAAAATTGGAAAGGTTCTAGGAATCTAGGAAATTAATCCGCTTTTTACAGACATTTAATTCACATGCACAGAGACACCCAGACTCAGAAAAAGCATTTGGTACGCGCGACGCGTCGTGCACAGTGGTAATTGCCCTAATCCACTCTATTCGTGCAGTCAAATAATTATAACTATCATCTCTATTATGAATGTTTTTGATAAATCAAATTACTTGGAACAATAAGTGATAATAATGTTGGTTCGATCAATAGTATTCAGAGGCTTATGCCGTGAATTACTGGTGCTCAGGCCGGGATTAACGTTACACGGCCGGCTATAACATCGACAAACATGTTTGTTAGTAAGGGCTAAATTAATTGGTATGGTTATGATACCTAATTATTGTTATGTTTTGTTTAAATACTTAGTTGTTCCACCTTCTTGTTTAAACTTTTGTTCTACTTTTGCCGTGCCTGACAGTATTACCAAAACACCTAATATAAGACCTATGTATACATTCTGAAGAGCAAATATAGTATTGAGTGAATTATGTGAAGTGATGTTGCAGATTGGAACTTTTGAAATAAATTCTTAAATGTATCACCACTACCTTTTGTAGTGATACCTAACTGATAAGAGTTTTAGGATACGTACTAAGGCTAGTCAAATCATCTCGCTCAAATTTCTCCAGTGGAACGTGTTGACTGCAGAGCCCTAAATCCTATGGATATATTTAGATTTAGAGAGATGTCTTAAGTTTTAACGGTGAAATGAATACATTTTGTTCCATTATCAGCAATTCGTTTTTCATTACGAATTATTAAGAAAGAAGGGAATTGACGCTATTTTTTGTTTTTCTTGGCTTCATAAATTATTTCGTTCAGCAAAAACTAAAAATACTTCAGAAAAGTTTGCTATAATTTCCAACAGCAGGGTTCCTAAACCGTTGGGATTTATTAGTGTTTTCCAGGTGACCGCAAACAAAGGACCTGTAAATAAATGTTTTAGGGGTAACCAACCTTTTTGCTTCATCGGTCACACTGAGAATGGATTTTTCTTGCTATTCTTGTATTTTTATCAAAATTTCTTGTTACTCTTGACACAATAAATTGACATCATTAGTTGACATCATTAGTCGCTAAACGCAAACGAATTTTCAAGACAAATTATTATGATCGAATTCTATGTTTTTTTTTTCATACATGCTATGCTCCAAAACACACCGAGAATAAAAGACTTTGTAGATCTGATTTATTCATTGATTTTTGATGTTGACTGTATATAAAAATACCGCGTTCTACCAATTCTCTGAAAGCGAAAATTATTCCGAAATTATAAGGAAAATATTGTGTATGATAAATAACATTCGATTATGAGATATTCATGCATCGGACAAGGGTTTGTTTTGACGGGATTATCAATAAGGATAACGCTGTCAAATGCGTTTGACATAATGGATTACAATGGACACCCCATATCAGGAGAATTGAAAAGTGTCCGAAATTAAAATACTGACGGCAACATTTACCTACATATTATCAATTTTTTAAAGAAGCGTAAACAAATGAGTGTTTTAATATTTACCAAATTAGACGGTAAAACACGAACTAATTTGAAAAAAAAAATAGAAAAATCCTTATAAAAAATTAGGTTTAAAAATATAAGATCTAGTGATACAGATTTAGCCTTTTCAGTTTTTTCTCAACATACTCAATTTGTAGCAGGGTGTTCGTTTGACCGGGATAAGTCGTCAATAAGGGCCGTAGGGTGAAGGGTCGCACTATCGCGGGCCCTATCACTGACGAAGCAAAATGTTATGAGTCGGAGGAAACTTACGCAAGTCAACCACTCGAAGAGTAAATTGTGATAAAATGCTTGAAAAGGACCCTCTTATTATATATTGAATATACTCACCCTTTGCAGGTAGATTTTGGGAGAATATGGGAGATTTTTATTTTTTTGTTTTTCTGCGTTCACCTTTTATAGAGATTTGTTTTGGATCCGTAGATTTATATTCGAAATACAAACGAGGATAGTTTAGATAGATTTTGATAGAAAAGCATATCACATTTTATAATGTTATAAATACAAAACTGTGGTTTCCCGGCAGCAAATACGTTGAAGAATAGGATAAATGATTTCATTTCATTTCAGTACCTACTTTATTTTTGATAATAATTGAATTAAATAAGTATTGTATTTCAATAGTCTCTCGTTAATATGAAAACATACATCCAATTACAGCGCCCTGCGAATTGTCATGCCCGGCTATTAATTAGTTCGGATCGAAAACAAACAAGCTATTATTAGCGTGACATTCACTGCACGTTTAACTAAAATATTGGGTCAAGAATTAACAATAAGCGCCAGTTGCATTACGCTCTCCAAATCATTTTTGTCCATCTGCAGTTTAGTGTTTGTAAGTATTTCATTGATATTAGTTGACTAATTGAGGGTTAGTTACCTGCCAACACCTTTTAAAGTAATATTAAAGTAAAAGTAAAGTAATCGTTATTGTGTTGATTGAGTAGGATACAGGTGTTAGGTATTATGGTATACAGTACAACAATCAGCACGTTTGGGCATACGATAATTAAGACCCAGTCAGCAGCTACATTATTATTTATAACAAAATTATAAATTATAATTGCGTATGTAAAAGCGTGACAGGGACACACGACGTATAGCAGCGTCTCTTTTCCACAGAGGTTGTAAGTTTCACAGTGAGGTACACCGTGAAAAAATATTATTTTCAAGGAATTTATACTAAAGTTAAGTATCTATTTCCCCTGACCTTTACAAAATTAGAAGATCAATTAACAGCGAATCCATTCTTTTAAAGTTATGATTGAAACTTTTTAGAAATGGAAAAAGTCTTAACGTTGTTCGGTGAAGTATAATTGAACCGCGGGTCGTAAAGAGCTCAGGTATTATAAAAAAAGGTTTTTCAGGTGTTGTCTGGAAATTTACAATCCAGAAATACTATTCAAATGTTTCTTTTCTTAGTGTATGAATCAATAGAAGTCTATTGGACTAATACTTAGCCACTCTAACCGCATTATCGGTGTAGTACAGGTCCTCACGTATGTAGGCGATAGGACACGCAAGGCAGCTCATTGTGAATAATGTTTTCATCAGAGATACTAAGCTCGCATAACTCAAGTGTCCTGTAACCTCATCAGCACATTTTTCTTTACACTAGCAGACTTGGGTCCGAAGTTTATTCATAGACTTCCACGTCAGCCACAATGTGTTAATGCCAGGATGTGTAATTCGGAATCAAACGTTGCAATCAATACTTGAATCACCATTGATCAGTAAGAGTAATAAAAATACATTTTAAAGGTTTATTTTCAGCCTACGGTGAAAGATATGACTGTACAATATTTTCCAAACACGTCATTGGCATAAAACATGTGTTATGATTCTAAATCAGTCGGATTGAATATTAACGGACGCTGGCACTTATTTATTCGTCGGTGCCGTTCAAGAGCGGGCAATGGGCACTTTTCAAGGCGGCGGCTATTTTTATGCGCCGGCGCACGTGGTCGAGCCAGATGCGGTATTACTGGCACCTAATATTTAGCATGAAGGTAATATAGGTGTCAGTAACACTACTGTTTACTCATTAATTAAAAAAAGAAACTTAGTTTTTTTTTTGTTATTTGATTTTTAAATGTTACGATTGTCGATGAATATATTATGTTAGGGGTTATTTTTTTCCAGAAAAAGAAATACAGACATGATTATTGAAAAAAAATGTCAAGTATTACGAGAAAGGATATAATCGATATCAGCTGTTTGAATTACACGTTTCTGATAGATATAGAGGCTTCTAAAACTATTTGAATATCTATAAAAGCTCGTAATAAAATGTTTTTTTTTTACAAGTTACTACAAAATACCTGAATGCCTTTATCAATATCTTGAGCTCTACAATTCCATATGGAATCTACCTATGGAATGTAAGTACGTATGTATGTACGGCAACTATTCAGGTTACGTATAAAGCAGTCGTCGGATTAGGCAACAACGTATAATTTAACGGCAGTCTGATATTGAATCGCAAATTTAACTGCAAAAGCTGAATTAATCCATCCGTTGTCGGTGCTAGCTATTAACTCTGTCTTGACGACATACCTACGTATCGTGTGGTTATCCTTCTCTAGATATCAATTTTGATGTGGTTATAAAGGTATTTGTTAAATAATAAGTTCGGAAACAAAAGTCGATGAACAGTAGGTACGTGTAGTTAGAAGAAACTACAGGATCAAGCCCAGCGTCGTAGTGAATGTAAAAGCAAAACCCGTACCCCTAACCATAGGCAGATGAGGATGCTCCAGTGATTTTAGCCGGTAAGAGTCCAGCACACCCCTCTCGTCAACCCCAACGTGTGACCCTCAACGTGTGACCACCGTTTGGTTCCAACATCAGACCAGTTAAATAAACATCTGGTTTTCTTGAAGAAAGTGAAGTTCTTTGCACAAAAGCTTTATGTATATTAGTCCTATAATGTTAGAAATTTGATACAAAATTACAATATGTAACTTATAAAAATGTAATCTAAATCAAATGTACAGCAGAAGTTCGAATTGTCTTTACCAGATTTGACCTAAAAAAAATCTCACTATTACATAGCCAGCCAAACAAAATCTACCCACTGTCTAGTTTAATAATAAGAAGCCAAATTTATGTCTCTATATTTACCGAAATCGATGCTAGTCTATGTCGCTTATAGACTGGAAAGCCAGTCGATCGATTACACTGTAATGTATGCGTTATTGACATAGTTTACAGACTTTAGAGCATTTTTCAGTAAGTATGCGACGCCGTGCAATGTATTACGTTATAAGATGAACGTCTATTTTATCGAAGATTTTGCGGTTAAAATTTTAGTTATTTTAAGAATCTTTTGTGATGAAGAGACAAAATAATATATTTTACAGAATTTTCATAATTATATGTTGTTGTGTTTATCAAACAAATATCGTATGGTCAGTGTCCTTTACTTTGCATGAGGCGTATTTATAAAAATGACCTTATCTCATATTTTTTTTTAATAGATTTAATAGCATATACACTATAGTTAACACTCTAATGGCCCATTAACAAGACCAATCTAGCTGTAGGACACAGAAAAAAATGCATATAAGAAAGGATACAGTCGGATTGAAAAACCTGTTTTTTTAAATCTGTTATAAAAGAAAACAATTTCATACTATGTCTTGTTACTAACTTTAAATAAAACCTTTTTATCAATACCCCTAAAATTATATAAATCCGGTAGTTAAGGCTGAGGTATCAGTAATGACGTCACGCGGTACAGGCAGCGCTCATCAGAACATAACGTGACCTCTGGGACCGTTTAAGTGGGATTTGGTGTTACAACAAATGGAATTCAAATGTAAGGATTATTGGAGTTAGAGCGTTTTTAAATGGCTTTTTTTGTATGTATGAGATATAGGGCCAAAAAAGGATAAATGGATTGTATAAGGAATGATATGAATGAAAAAGGAGTAAATGATAGTGTGATGTTTGATTGGAGAGAATGGAAGAAAAAAACGTGTTGATCCGACCTCAAGTAAAATGAGATAAGAGCAGAAGGATGATGATGATAATGAGATGTAGAGTCTGGTTATTGTTAACTCAAAAAGTACTTAAATTATATTGCTTTGGAACTGGAAATAAGCTTTTGTAATATTAATTTGGTTTACAATAGTGTCAATAGAACTTAACATATTATCAAGTATTTTTTTTTCTTTTTCATAGTTTTTTTATGAACGTTTTTGAACGAATATGTATATATGATGTAACATAACCAATTTTAGGAATTATAGCAAGTGACATACATTAAAACAGTGTAATATTTTATATGACACAAAAGTTTTAATAGTTGCTAGTGATGAATATTATTTGGAAGGCACACATTAGGTAAGAATGGATTACGGACATTTATATGCTCTGAGGGAGGCAATAAAAGACCCACCTGTTACAGTAAGTACCTTAGAACTTAGGGCTGGCACAAATTACACTTTTCGATTTCCATCAAATCAACGTGGGATATATTTCTATGAATTCCTATTTTAGTTTTAGTTTAGTTTATCGACATCTTTATTGATTTTATTCGTGGGTTAACTGCAATCTGTGTAGTAAAAATAATTTCAAGTATTAATAATTATAGTTATTTCACACGAGGACATGCCAAATTGCAATTAGGATTAAGTTTAAATTCTTTATTGGGCACTCATTTAGTTTGTCCAAATAAATAATTCTAGCTTCGGTTCCTTTTAGCAGTAACAAAAAATACGCTTACAGGATACACGTTTTTTCTTCAAATCAAAGTAGGTTTCGCCCACAATTAACCTTCTTGTTTCGACTAAAAAGGCTCTACAAAGTAGGCACGTTATTACGTCACAAACACTAAAACACATCGCCTACATGCAAGTGATAAGCTCACACATACACTGCACCAACATTACAACCGTAATGCGACCGTATCTATAATGTTATATTCATTGCGCAGCTTAAAAGCATCTAGTTAGCATTGCTTTTTTAAAAAGAAGCAGTGTATATGCAAATGATTTTTTATCACACTTGAAATGTTTATAGTGTAAGTTTTATGCTGAGACATTTCGGACCTCACATTGTGTCAATTAGTGCTCAATTATTTCTTAAACTCAATTGTAACTGTATTAATGTTATGTTAAATACTTTACTCGAATAATAAATTAAAACTGTAATAGTCCGACGACCTTAAAAATGTGGTCGGAGAGCGCTGAATTCAAATGCTTTGCAACCGGTCTTTATGAAATTTTCTGGGGAGACGTCCAGATGTCTAGCTGTGGACAGCCAACGATTGAAATAATTATGAAGGAAACTATAAAATCCAATCCTGCAGTAAATATATTGTTATTAGTTTATTTACATTAAGCCTTATTCCCCTATTGTGTCAAGATAATCTCATACACTATTGTATGTCAGACTTATAAGATAAGCCTGAGTAAATCGCTATGGTAACACAATTTAGTATCAATACCGCGCTCGTCGGAGGGCACTAATTGAACTCTGAACTTCAACACGTGTTTGCTTAAGCAATAACTATACTCCGCGCATACGATCCGAAGTGCAAAGTTAGTTTGTAGTTTGTAAGTAAGTGGTTTTTAAGTTTAAATTAAATTTTTAGTTCTTTTTTTCTTAACGAAAAAGGTTGGAGGTGTACAAACCTTTTTCGTAAAAACAAGCAATTGTCATGTTTGAATTTTTGTGTACATTTTTTGAAAATAGAACTAGAATTCGATTGAAATGAAAGTAGCCATTAAAGTTTTTCTTTCTTTTTACGAAATTGTAAACATTGATGACATTATTAAATACTTCCTTCTTGGTTAAACGTAAAATACTTTTAGTACAGTTCTGCACTTTGAACAATGCTTTTGTTTTCCTAGCTTCTTAAAGTCGTGACACCATAAATCTTGTCAGTAAGAGAGGAAGATGATGAATATCTTATTTAGAAAATGATTCTCTTGTTTTCAGTCTCCTATTAAAATATAAACAACTTCAGAGGAAAGACGGATAGCTTCTAACATTTCGTAATTTAGAAACACAATAGACAACTTAATTCATTAATTTTAAACTTGAAACTTTTCATGCCGAACTCATTCATATTTTAAATCTCAACGGAAAGTTTTGCAGTTTATCATGTCGACAAGCTAACATAGTTTCATATTAACTATTAATGTACGTCGTACGGGAAAAATAATATTATCTATCCGTATTGTATAAGTACGTTCACTTATTTCGTAGAAGAAATGCGTGTTCACATTACCATTATTTATTAATCTTGGAAAGACAATATTCTGGTTCATGTCTCTCTTAAACAGATATAGACTCATCTACTCTTTTAGACATATATTTTATGTTAGATTAAATAAACGTATCTGCTATTTTTTTGTTAATAACATGACAGTGGGTTGTATTTTTATTTCGTTAAGTCTCTCTTTCTTCAATGTTTACACTCGTCAGTTCACCTTTATATTATCTAACACAACACGGTGAAAAAATACCTTTATTTATACCTACCATATTACCCCGGAATTTATTATAGGCTAAGGATAGTGGAAGACAGCGATAGATTCAACTTACCTTTTGGCTTTCCGAGAAAATATTTTCTGAAAACGAACGCAATAAGAAATTACGATCGAGATAAAGCGTAAGGATTTCGGAAATTAAAGATACCGGGAAAACAAGTTCCTTATTACTAACGGTATTGGGAGATATATAATATAATATGATCATGGATCAAGTAAGTATTTTTGTTGAAATAATTGAAATTATTAAAACTGACATTAGTAGTACATTGTTCTTTTAAAACGTCAAATTTTAAAATAGGAATGTGTTTTTGTCGTTTCGACCAAAAAGGATGAAGTGAAAAGTTTGTATTTTTCGTATTCTAATTTTAAATCATAATAATTATGTTTTTGGGGCCTAACAGGACAAAATAAAACTGTTGCAGTTTTGGTACAGAGACAGCACTTTAAATAGAGCACTGTCTAATATCCCCATCTACTAAAATAGAATAGAATTTCTCTATTTGTAGGAATATGGTACAGGAAAGTTGTTATAGAATATTTTTTTCCATAATATTAATATTGATAGGCGAGGAAGGTCCCGTGATTATTAAAACCTGTCTTTTGTTTTCAATGAATTCAAGATATGGCTCTTCTTTGTTGCACTAAAATATACATCAACTTTTTCCTAATACTTAGACTTATAAAAACTACATCAATAATAACGTCTACATGTATTTGAAGTATTTATTGTTTACGTAACAAGAACCCAAGAACTTGTCAAAGGGATGTTTCGTTTCCCGTCTAAAGCAACCTTTGTAGAGGTGTCTTGATATGACAGTATGATAGACGAAACAAAAACTTTCAGTTTTCCCGATATGAAACACAATATACGCGTATTTTATGATAGGTATGCCTTTGATATTGAAAAACTATGTATTTGCCGATATTATGTAAGAAGCCCATCATTTTGACTCGAAATTTCATTATTACTTGTTTAGTTGTGATTATCATTATTTATAAAATAAATAAATATTTCAAGACTTTGCTGGAACTTTTTCTCAACAAAGACATTCACACATCACGATATCGCTACCGGCAGTGATAGCCTAGTGGTATGGCCGTTGGACTGCCAAATCAGAGGTCGTGGGCTCAAATCTCGTTACGCACTCATGTCTTTTCGAATTCATATATTTCAAGGTAATTATCACTTGCTAAAACCGGTGGAGGAAAACATCGTGAGAAAACCGGCACGTTAGTTAAGTCACGTCAAAAGCCTTTTGACGTGACTAAACTATGACACCAGATTTTTCATCAGCCATAAGATAAGAAGAAGTGAAAACCGGAACGGTCAACCTCGTTCCGTTCCGTTCCGATATCCCGATAGCCAAAACGTGTGCATGCGTTAGTTAACAATGTACGTAACATTATGCATCGTATCGGAGCGAGTTATCGCTCATGTGTGCTGTATTCAAAACGTTTGCAGTATTGTATTAAGTGTGTAACAATGCTTGTTTATTTACTGTTAGTACTTATGTCGGTATAGGTAATAGATTGATACTTGTGAAGAATAGGTATTACATGTTTTTCAGCAACTATTTGTAAAGGTATGGAACTTTAAAGTGGTCTGTATGAAATTGGTGTAGAGCTGATTTTCCGTTGTTTGTTTTATTAATTGACTTATTATTTAAACTTTTTGTGGAATCTACATAATAGGCAAATCCTTTTAATAAGGCTCAAGGTACAAAAACAGTATTTATTTATTTATTTATTCATTTGGTTCACCACATGCACAGCATTAAACTAATTTAAAGTAATACCTAATAATTTAATCAATATTATAACAAAAAAACACTATAAGTTAAAACATAATTAAAGCATTCCCACGACTGACGATGCGTTTAACGATGGGCCAATAGCATTGTTTTAACTCGATAAAAAAATACTTAAAATGAATATCGGAGTTCAACTCGCAACCCTGCCGCTGCGTCAGCTAGTGATCACGAGCTTCGGTTGGGTCCGAAACTAGTCGGGCTATCCCGATAAATACGCGTGAGTAAATCGTTGTATCATTTAAGTATGAACCACCCTCACGAAAATTATTAAAAAAAAATAACTATTGGATTTACTCTCCAATTTTTACACAGCTTGAGAAACCTAATATTCCCTCGCAAGCTACCTCTAAATGTGCTCTCCAGTGGCTAATATCCTCTAACTTAGCACTCCATGTTCCATATTTTACATACTCGATGGCTCTTTGCCCGATAATATCGCATCCGGGGATTCCGGTAAGACTTGGTTTTATTTGCAAACTAGACAATTGATTTACTGCAGGGATATTGAGTGTTAAAGAATTTTAGTTTGGAATTTATGGTGTGAGAATTTATTCTTAGCATTATGGGTGAAGCTCCTAGTTGCTGTTTTTTTTTTTAATTTGGGGATATACATTCGATGAATGAAAAAAAACAATTGAACACAAAATATTCGCGCGTAATTAAACATGTTGAGTTTTAGAGTATTCGCTATTAGTCATATAAAATAAAATGCATGTTTTCATTACAAAGCACTAAATTCATAATAATATCAAAAGTTTCAATCAAATGTTTTTACACTATTTAAAATAATACATAAACATGCAAGTAAATTCGAAAACAAAATACTGTTTGCCTCATAGATTGTCAACATATTGAATCAATAAATTTACCTTTAATAGGCTTAGTTCCCGCCTATCAATAAGTATATTTAGTAGTCTAGTTAGTTGCCAGTAGGCCAATTATAATTTGCTACGAACTAAGCCTTTTGATCTGCCTTCTATACCCAAAATCATCTTACATAAAATAATTTTGACTATCAATAATTTCAAAGGGTAGCTTTGTAAATATGTAACAAGTTACCTCGTACACACAACATATATGTTAATTAAAAAAGGTTGAAAGTGTCTTTTAGGTAATTAGTAACCAAGCATCACTGAAATATATAAACTTACTGTTTAAAACATTCTATTGAAAAAAAAAACGGTTTTGAAATCCATCGCGTAGATTTAAAGATCTTAGCATAAAAAGCAACAGACAGATTTTTATTGTTACATTTGTTGTAATTATCGTGCTATTAGCTTAATTAAACAACCCGATTAAACGACAATTTAAAACCTCTTTTGATTACTTAATAAATATCAAAGGTAAAACAGCAATTTTTATTCAAATATAATCCGCTAATGACGGGCTAAAGTTTATTTAATATAATCGGATTAAACCAGCCAGTTATATCGGTGTAAATTAACAAACTTTCCGAGTGCTTGTCAAAAACCCATAACGAGTTCAGAGGTAATTAGATTTTTGTTTAAATTGTTCTGAAAATAGATTATTTGTACAATCAATTGTTTGCCTTTTAGCTCGTATGAACAACGTGTGGTTTTCCGCGGGTTCATTCGCCATAGTGTCTTACTGTGGTACTAAAGCAAGTAACATAATTCTTTGACATTTCTTGACAATTGAGCGATCAAATGAAGGGTAGTTTCATAAATTACTTTGTTGATGTATTTGATGAAAGACCATGTGTTAAAATAATTATGACATATTTAGAATTTGATTATACAAGCGCATTGTCCAAATAAGTCTTTACGACACCTATTTACGATAGGAACACACATTTGTCATAACAGAGCCCGCTGTAAAAACAGTAGCATATTTACGACACGTCGCTTCCAGTGCCGGTACCATCATCCCTTATGCAAGACAGTTGCAATTGTGAGAAAGAGATGGAGAGAAGTCTCTACGCGTATTGTAGCGTGCCATCTCGCTTTTATGTATAAGACTAGTAGTTCCGTTTTAAACTTTAAGGTATCTTAGTATAGGCCTAGTGAAGGTAGAGGTATTTATAGCACAGCTGGCCTTGGAACAGGGGAGAACAGCATCAAAGTAAAGCCCTGAGCAGAACTGTTATTTTGTTGTCAGAACCGAGACGCACTAACTCGCCGACTGAGCAAGTTTACCCTCAAACTTCGTGTTTACAAAGGCTAAACTTTTTAATGGGCGCTTAAGTTTGTAGGCGAAGTCATCCAGGCTACGACTCCTACCTTGAAACCTCCTTTACGCCACACGTGGTTTTCATATTGTATTCTTTATTGTAAAAATAAATGATGTATTTACCCCGAGCCGAGATTAAGGTAAGAGACATTATTAATCTGGCCCCTTTCAGGGTAGATGAGAAAAATAATCAACTGTCATCTGTATTATGTATGTCCTAATTTTGTTATACTTTATACGTAACAATAAGCAACGAGCTATAATACAAATTGTAGCTAATTCTTCGCAAATAAATGTCCATTTTCTGATTACTAGCCGTTCGTAAATTTTAGAACTGGAACAAATAAAAAGAAATAGCGACGATGTCATATGATAGATTTTTGCGTAACTAAAATACTGGCAATGGATTCTGACTACCCATATTATGTAAGTTACATTTGATAAAAATAATAGCGTTATTTCAAGGAATACGCAAAACGCTGTGAAGTGCGCACTTGACAAGATCTGACCCAATTGTAAAAGATTTTATTCGTGAAGCTGCGGGCTTTAATTCAGAGAAATACTTTTAATTTACTTAGTACACGATTACTTAAATTATAAATAGTATTTTAGCTCCCATTTATCAAGTAGTATAAGTAGCTGTCAAATAAACGTTTGTTGTAAAAGTGGCTGATGTCAAAACATAAATGAAAAAACATTTTGAGTTGAAAGCATTTTTCGAATGTATATTAAGAATATAAATCAGTGCTATTTTGACTTATAAAAACTCATCAATATTAATACTACATCTACAAATGTAAAAATAAATGACCTAGACTAGGTATATTTGCCGCAGGTTCCCGAAATACGATTTCGTCTCAGTTTCGGAATCAGTGTGCTATATTTTCTGACCCCACTGTATAATTAATATAGCTATATTTGTGTTCAGCTGATTTTTCTGAATGTCCTTTTGAACAAAATATGTTATTTTTATTAAAAAAAATATATTTAAAACGTTTCTATTTGTTAATAGAATGTTATACCTTTCATGTTTTACGTAAGTAGAAGCTATTAATGAATGTGATGAATTAATTATTTTTCTGTTTCGCAATTAGTACCGACATTAAGTGACTATGTTAAAAGGATTAGTGTTTTAATTAATAAATACACATAAATTTCAATAATTTAGAGTAAGTTCTTGTATAATGCGGATAAATTAGGTAGTTGGGTATATCTGGTCTGTTGGTGTAGTGGTTAGTGGCGCTGACTGCTATACCATAGGTCGTAAGTTCGATTGCTACCCAGGGCAACAAATGTTTGTGTGATGAGCACGATAATTTGATCTGTGTCAGGGTGTAATTTAAAAATATAAAAGTATGTTTATGAGTTGTCTGCACCAGCAGCTACAAGCACTGTTTAGTTTGAGACTAGATGGTGCTGTGTAAAATTCGTGGAATATTTGTTTATCTTCATTATAAAACATATAACTCTTACAAAAACAGAAAAAAATAAATTCTATTTAAATTTTTAAATAAGACGTCCTTAATTATTTGGAGCGCGATAACGTCGGATAAGGTTTAACTATAATTACCCTATCGATAAGAAAATTGTTAACAATAAAGCCGGCACTTCAAATTGACACTTTTAGGGAAATTCAATTGTATTGAATAGACTTAAAGTTTAAAATAGAATAGCAACTTGAATTAGATAAATAGAACGTAAATACGAACGTAATGTATAAGTTGTAACTATGTTACATTATTTTAAGAAATTCAGGTTATTTTGGATAAAATATAACTATTTTCTGTAAGTGGGTCCGTTACAATTGGGTATTTGACTAAAAATATCTAATTAGTCCGTCAGATAGATTTCCAAAAAAATATTGGATACTTACGTATTTTTTCTTTTATCGTGTTAACAAAAAATAAGGTGATACGCTAAGTTGAAATCTAGTGTGATGCATCACATACAAATACAGTTTTTACTGGCACTGGTAACCCCCACTGCCATATTATTATGTTTCACCACCTTTGTTGCGTTTTATCTTAGTATTTTTGAATTGGTTAAATAAAATAAATAATACGTATACAATATTTTTTTGAACTACCTGACGGACTTATTAGATTTTTTTTTTGTCAAATCTTATTATAAGTCCGATCATTATGTCATTGTATGAAAAGAAATAAAACAGAATTGTCAAATTTTAACCTTATATTACCTACGTGTAGGTTCAATTCCTATGTTCCGATTTCCAATGCAAAACGCTACATCAGTCGGGAGGATTTCAAATCGATTGGATTAATTCAAAGAGAAATTTATTACCGAATTATTCGTATGCTTGCAATACAATGCAAGTACCAAGTTCCTACAACGCTTCATGCTGCCAACGTGACATAATTTATCTTCAGATCGCCTTATTGTAACACAAAGGCTTCTAAATATTTTACTTTTCCGTAATTTTCTATATGTCATTCCATACAGACGCACTTTACTAGTAATAAACAAATAAAAAATACATCTACGTACCAAGTTTCAACAGTATAGCTCTTATAATTTCGGAAAAAAGGCTTATAATTTCGGCTGTGACATACGGACGGACGGACAGACAGACATGACGAATCTATAAGATTTTCCTTTTTGCCGAACCCTAAAAATAATTATGCAGTCCCAAAAGTTCGAGTGATATTACCTACACACAAAAATCTCATTTAACAAAAATACCCACCTGTGAATATGCCTAGAGAAGGCTTGATCATCGATCATCACGCTTGCTAACTGAGGGTTGACGACCCCAGACTCTAATATTTTATTTTATTAAGTAATTTCTATGACTTTTTCTTCGACATAACCTTGAGTGTTTCGACTAGGTGTAAAATTGGTAGATATTTTGGCTACATTATTAAATGTTTGACAGTTTGTATTATTATGCACATATTTAAAAGTGATGTTTTATTTTTATAGCACATTTTATAACCCCGAATTCTGAGTCACGATGAGTCAAAATTCAACATCATTTTGCCTAATTACATGGTAATTTAAAGATAAGAATTCCTTTTAGATGTATCACTTTATTATTTTAAATCTTTTTATCTTATCCTACAAGATTTAATGACTGTTGTGACTAGGTGAAAATAGATCTCAGTGGCGGGCACTTGGAGAGGATTATGTCCAGCAGTGGACTGCGATAGACTGATGATGATGGTGATGTGACTAGGTGATTAAAGACATTTTTTGCTAGTCAACTTTTAGGTGATGTAGAGACGATAACATCATTCTATTCCACAAATATACTTATCCCTAATATATTAACTTCATTAACAAGCAACATTTCATAAAATATTCACATTTCTTGACAATTTTTTCCGACTCTACCATTAGACCACAGCTCACGTAGGTAGCAAAAAAAAACTCATTCCAGTATCATTAATTAATTCCACTTTCATGCTTCTTGCCACACCCACCCATGCGACCATGCGTACAATTTTTTGCCGTCTCTAAACAAAATAAAAACTCTACTGAAAAAACATGAAGACATGATATCATAAAAAATGTGAAATTCAGCGTGTATCTCGGGTGAGGAAAGTCAGTACTGTCGTAAATATATTTTTTTCGACCAATGATAGATGTTTTTATTTATCCCTAAAGGTTGTAAATAAATCTAAATATTTTGTAAACATAGTATTGAATAGTTGCTTATTGATAATTTTGTAGAGTCCATTTATGTGAAAAGTTTGACAAAATCGACCGTAATTTTAGTCTGAAACTATATTACTAAATTAAGGAGTAACTAATGTAGAGTCAAACACTATTTTCGCCTTTTTTATCGGGCTTACATTCTAATTCAATCAGGTTCATAATAATATTAGGTTCAGTTTAGGATTTCTCTAGTTTTTATTACATCAACAGCCAAAAAATGTTTTTGTCTAATAATTTTAACGCATATACTTGTACCCTCTTAATGTAGTACGTCTACTTTAGTAAATCTATCTACTAGATTGACTAGATGTCATGTTTTACAATTGTAATAAAATCCAGATAAATAATGTTAAACGTACTTCAGAAAACGTCAGACGACCGCAGTTATATAACAACTGATACATTAAATATAAACAGAGCGCAACCTTGAATGACATACATATTACATATTAATTCATCTATCTGTTTGTACTTGAGATGTAAAGACTGCGTTTACTAACAAATTAGCATGACTATTATGTGCTAGGTTTGGAGAGCCACTCGGTGCCTATATACGGAGTTACCGTGAGTCACTATGCAACACGGTGACTTAATACTACACACAAGGCCGTGCGCGGTCATAAACTAAAATCAACTGTTTTTGCGAGATAACGAGTTTTTGCAGAGATTGAATCGTTCACGCATAGAAGCAAGGTTTTTTAGTTAGATAATTTGTTCGTGCCCCATTAACTAATAAAGTTAATGGGGCGTGTGAACTATGTTTTCTGTTTATGTCATACACAAGTTATGTTGGTATGTCTTAAAAGCGTGTGTAGATAAGCGATTTTTATAGCCGCTCTCGATTTTTATGACTTCAAACGAGATGAAAGAGTTAATGTATTTTATGGTTTTATAAATGATTACCTATTTTTGTACAAAGTAAATATATTTTTTGATGTTGCTATTTAAGTCCGCGGAGTAATAAACTTTAGTGCTAATTTGAATGATTAAGTAGTCTTCAGAATTTTTTAACAATAAATGCTAATTTTTAATTTAAATAATATTCAATTGTTATCTGCCACTTACCTAACAATCAAGGAAAATCTCAAGCAATTGTTTTATGCTAAATCAACTAGTTCTCAGTTGCAACAATTTTTAAACAAAACTTCACTGAAAACACTTCACACAAACTGCAATATAATATATCAGTGCGATATGTTCAACTAAAACACATTAAAGGATCATTCAACATAAACAACGGTAATTCGAAATCGGCGCGAAAAACATCGCATCGGAACCTTGTGATACGTACTACACGTATTAACTCTCGGAGCGTTACCGCCGTACTGACTGGCTTACGTAGCTCTACTCTTGCATCTACTGCGAAAGGTCTCGACTAACACGCGCCGAAATCAGCGCATTAGGCAATGTACATTGCTGGCTGAATTATGCAACATTACTAAACATCCTTAGCTACAAAGCAATGGAAAGTTCGTTGGGAAATTCTTAGTTTATACAGATATTGTAGTAGACAAGATCCTGTCAACAGTAGGAAAACGCGGGGTGCGCTCGGAAGTTCCTGCTCGCTCTGGTCATTTGGTTCACTAATTCGAGCTAATTCTGAAAGGCTTAGCTTTCAGCTTCCAACTATATGGGGCTATGGGGCCGTAACAAGAGTTCCTTCGGCAATTCGTGGGAGGAGTTATGTAAAACAAGTCGAGTTAAATTAGCAACTTCTGCTAAGAGATTAAGTGTGTTTTGGGCCAATCCACAATCGTGTTCCATTTACCGACTGGCTGTTGATTCAACGAACTTGAAAGCCGGAGGGTGATTTTTTAATTCAACTTTCCTATCCAACAGTTTTATAATTACAATCTATAAGCTACAGGTTTTGTTCATAAATACTTTTTGATGAGTTTTAAATTTAATTACGGCCTGTAGCATAATGTAGGTCATTATCAAAGATCAGGATAACAATGAAGTAATTCACGTATTTATAAGACAATGAGGAATGACAAGCACATGTCGTTACATTCTTAATTAACTCGATTGTTTACCAACACTACGCCTTTAGACTGTAAATAAATAGTCATATTGTTGTGCTGTGATGGCGCAATTATACAGCAGAGCCACTTAATGAAGTTTATCAGTGGTACATCAAATGGGTGATTGGAAAACATAAACTTGTAAGTATGAGTAATCTATTTTCTGATTGTGTAGCGAAATGATACGTATTTTTGGGTAACTATTTATGTGGGTCATGGTTTAAAGATACCACATTGCTCTATAAAATATTTGTAATTATGAAACAGACATATTAGCTTTCGTATTGATGACTATACGAATGTAATGGAATTCTACTAAATGTTTTCCTGTTTATGTCCATATCCGGGATGTATTTTCTTATTTCTGAGGATTAATATTAATAAAATTGATTGTATTTATAGTACGATAGCACCATAATGTCATCTCTAGAATGATAGGATCTGCCCCAAACTTAGTCAGATTTGTTGACAGATAAGATTGAAGATTGCTAAGTATAAGAGGCTTCTTTAAGACTCTACCTAATGACGTATTCAAATGCTAATTTTCCAATCTCATCCTTCTGTATTGAACTATTGATTAAGACCTTAAACATTATATCTTAAGGATTAACGCCATTTCTAATCTATAGCTTTGTGAATGAAATCCTTCTAGCCATTTCTAGTTTAGCGCTCTTTAGCTCCTTGAATAAAGTCCTGATATAATTAAAGGATCATAAAATTCTAAATAAAGCGTTTCCCTCTTTCAAAGTTGAAGTTCAAAAATAGCATCTTCAAGAACAATGTAGGGTTGTTAATCCCCCCCATGTGAGCACTTCAAACGTATCGTAAAAACTTCAAGTATTCCGACCTTGTTTTACTGACTTACGAAATATTGTTCATTATCTTCCTTGGTTAGGTTTAACTCTTAGGATTTTTTATCGCTTCATAAAAAGTTTTGAGTCTGGTTGGATAAATGCATTGGGGCAATATCGTTTTGGGTATTGTTGGTAACCAAATAGGATATATCTAGCAAGTAAATTAGTCGATTGTAATTTTTTTTAGACTTTTTTTTTAATTTTGTTATCTTAATCAATATTTTTGTTAATGCTTCTCTCGTAGATTTTGTTGGCACATATTATTATTTGTAATATAAATTTTCAAACTATATGTAACATTATTGTTCTCGATTGTTTTGTTTTGATAGTGTATTTTTGTACCATTGTCTCTTGTAATTATTACTAACTAAAAAAAAATAATGAAAATTCAATACAAAAATACTGATGTATTTTTATTACGTCTACGTTTAAAGGATTCATTATTTGCGGCATCGAACAGTTAACAAACTATTTTTTTATTCAAATGAAATAGTCCTTTGTATTTTTTAATTGGATTGCATTTGTATATTGCATTCGTAGACATCTACCCACAATCCATGTATTTTTAAAACGTATATGTTTTTATACGGATGAAAGTTATATAATATAAAATAAACTTCTACCGCAAAAATGAAGATAACTATTAAATTGGTGAGTAAAATTCTGAAACCATTACTTTTGGAGAAACATACGTTTCACCGCAAAATCAACCCTGTGTCGGCACAAAGAAATATTATTTACCTTTCAAAATCTAAATAAACTAAGTAAATGACAAAATTAGACTATGTATGTGTATCTTAGTCGTGACTTTTTAAATATTGACGCAATCTCTTTGAAATTTCCGGTTCCTATTCGTACTAGTCTGCATTACTCACTAATCCTCTTGAAAACGTACGAACTTAAGTAACTCATCAAGTATTCTAATGTACGTAATTATGTCAGCTTGTTGTATTATTAACACTAAGGTTTTTAACCTTCAGTTCCTTGTACCCTATCCCTTGTACTCTTTCTCTACATTGTCCTAAGGGACTTTTACTGCAGTTAGGAGGGCTGCGGAAGTAGCATTATTGCAGTTGTGGAGGTAAGACAGCACTACATGGCGTAAAGCGGCGTCTCTCTTCCACAACTGCAATTATATCACTTTACGTATATAAATGCCTATCACTTACCAAGAAGTTTTAAAATTGCAGACCTCGCAAGCAAGTAGCATCACGAGATTCGTACATACTAATCTCTTAATTTATAACATACATTTGAGCGATTTGATAAATTGATATGATGATTGACAACTCAAATATCAATACCCATTTTTTGAGGGTTCATGTAAAATATAAACATTACTAAAACAAAAGACTGTCTCGAATACTGCAATAACTCTCAATCTATAAAAGTTCTTTTGTAGTATACCATACCATGCCATTAACAGTTACAAAGGGACAATATGACTCCCAAACAGAACCTAAAAAGCCCATTCACGGATAATTATGATTTTGCTGAGGTACGCTTTTTCTTGTTTCGTAAACAAAGGCTCCAATCAATTCGATGGGAGTCTTTATTCCTTATTGGAATACCTCGTCTATATTAGGGGTAAGATATTGAAAAAAAACGATTTTCATCTCCATTCATAATTTTTGGTGAATACTGATTATCGTAATGAAAATGTTCAAGAAGCGATGTTAACGGTCTGAATGTCAGAGGTCATATTAGGCTGGGAATGTTTTTGTTATTATTTTCGGGTCGTTGTGGTTTTTGAATGAACATGTTGATGTATTGTACAAAATAATCATGTCTTGACCATATTTTGTAACAAAAAGGTGAATCGTTAAGTAACAAATTACAATGTTATTTACACACCACAACGTTTTTGGTTTTACAAATAGGTAGGTTGAAATTTAAAAAGTCTTGATTTTGAAACTAAATGAGTTTGACTTTGAACCAACAATAAAATATAATCTATTTGGAAAGAGGCTTTAGCCCAACAGTGAACCTTTACAGGCCTGTATAAAATCCTTGATATTTCACAAAATTTTATTTTAATTTAGTTAAATCTGTGAAAAAGCGGATGTTTCCCGCTCCTATCATTCCCAACGATGAGATTAAAAGCATTTCCTTATCCAATCTACAAAGGAATAAATAAAAGAAAATACACGAAAAACAAAAGAGAAAATAATTGAAAACGCTTTCATTTTCTAAAACAAACACCATTTTCTTATATATTTGTGTTGATGGACATTACTTTCTATTAAAACACTAAGCCAATTATTATGTTATTTTGTTATGGTGCACTTTAGATAATAATATAAAGAGAGTGAGCGGTAATCCCGGAAGTTCATTTATCATAGAGTCGTGTCATCATTACTCATAATTGTGATTTACCTACAAACACAGTCCACCTATTATACCTACGTCATATACATAGCTACAGATGAAATTAGTCATCTGTTTAGCTATATTAAATCCAGGAACTATGATGATACACAACGTGTTTCGGAAAAGTCCACTTGTATTCATATTATTCTCCTGTACATAGTCCATAGTCCATAGCACTGAGTCAGTCTCAGAAAGAAAATTCGGCGAAAATTTTGATTTTTTTTTCGAAATATGCTGTTTTCTTTTTAAAAAGTTGCTAATTTTCATGCAAAAAACCGTACATAAAAATGATTTTGCTCTATTAAAACGTAAAGTGCGTTCTTGGTTAGGTTATGACAAAGCTCTGTTTTACTTTGCTATTTCTTCCTTGTTACATTTCTATACTGAACAAATGACTAATTCGTTCATCTCAGCTGATTCTGTGAACAATGAGTAATAGATAAGCTATGTGAAGTCCAGTCTAATAAGAAGTTAATCATCGCTAAGCCATAAAGCTTATCTATTAGATCTGAACGGATATGTTACACGGTCCGTTGAGTGTGACATATTTTTTTGGTGATGACTTGATGAGTCATTTTGAATATAAATATCCAAAATTAAAAAAAAAAACATTTTATTGATCTTTTTTCTTATTCTGTGTATTTTTGGAACTCATACGTTTAAGAGATTAAATAAAACTTTTTTTCATTTCTACATTTCTTTCTATAAATTAGTTTTTTATTGGTTACTTATTGTCGACTGCATAGAAATAAAATAAAATATTATTTCTCAAAAAAAAACATTAAAATTTTAATTACTTTTTTCGCTACAACATATTAAGGCAATAAGCCTGCCACGCCATGAATAGAATATTATTTCGTTTCGACTATCCCTTACACTTCAAAATGCGTAGGTCCCCAGATTCCTTTACATCCGGCATGTAAATAAAAGATCATATCCGCAGTGATCGCGGTGTTATTGTTTGTTTTTCGATGCTAATACTATGAATGTTTAGTACAGCACAGGGAACTATACCTACCCGAAGTAATTCCATTATATGTATGTAAACGAGTAAGCAGCGAATATCGTACGGGTAGCAACGCAAGTCCTTTTACACTTTAGCAAATGGGTTCGCAATAAGCAGGAGTGCTAAGTAACTTTTGTTGCCAAATGTACACATTTGAATATTTCGTTCTTGTTTTGTTTTAAAAACTTACTTTGATCGTTGTTTTTGGTGTATAAAGCTGTAAAATAGAGTAAAACAAAAGCGTAAATTGTCGGAATGTATTTTTCTATCCGTTACCCCGCTACCAACTCAAAATAAGCACCGGACTGCGACGGAAATTCTTTGTTGAAATTTAATTATTTTCCCTTTGAATGCCGCGTAACCTTCAAACATTCAACCTGTAAACATAAAAAGGAAAAACATTAAGAGTATAATACAGTATTCGGTGAACCCGAAAACCGAGGGAAAAGTCGGGAACTCACTGATATTTTATGAATGAAATGAATATTGAATTCGACGAAAGTATAACGGAACGATAATTGCATATCGGATACAATACAGACCATGTTTGGGCGTTCTCTACCAGTGCTTATTTGGGTTCGACAAACTATAATAGGCAAATAAGGTTACGACACAGTGCGTGGGTGGTTCTTGTCACAACTACCAAAATAGAGGAATGTTATAGTCCAGTTCAACTTGACCTCTACCGTCCCTCTCAATTTGTTGTGTTTGAGGTCGAAAATTTGATCGACGCTGTGACTTAGGGGTCTTTGTCAGTGGTGCCATAAAACGCTTACTTTTGTTGCACTCAAATGGTTAGATATACAATTCAGAGATTTTATGTTACTTAAATACATACGAATTTATTGATAGGTAAGTTTACGATGTATAGCAATTATTGTAGACCAGTTAGTAGATAGTTTAACTTGCATCTAAGCAGCAACAGTAAACAGAGTACTTGGGATTTAAACATAGTTGCACCATCCAGAAAAACAAAATCACTTGTGAAACCCTTTTTTTACTATTCACAAAATAAAATCCTTCCATTCAAAAGCCGATAATTTATAAACAAGAAAAAAATAATTGAACCTCATAGTAATAATTTGGTACAGAAATACTCTACCCATTAATTTTGGTCCAAACAGCCTCCTACACCAGTAAATATATACTAGCCATGGCCCATAGACACACAAGTAATGATGCTGCCAAGAGCTTAGTGGGCAGGTGACCACGGAGTGACGTCACACATTACGGACCTACCTTTGATCGCCACTAACACTAAAATGTTCGGCGAATGTATTCCCTATGAAGGATTTAATATAGGCGTTCGCTAAGTAATTAAATGGTCTATTTTATGCAACTATATGTATTTAGTTGATGTCACTGTTATGATGAGATCGTTTGAGAATGTCTAATTGAATATTGTAACGATTATTTTATTATTTGTTAAATAAGTATAAGGATATATTGGGGGATAATTTTAAAGTATTTTTTGAGCGTTTGTTGACGTTTAAGTTCTTACAATCTCTGTTGCAACTGATACGTTTTTATTTATTTATCTGTATGTATGGTAGGTACAATTATCAGAACATTTGGCCCCCGAAAAAAATCAGCGCACAATTTAAATAATGTTAGTATAGAGCTTACTATAGAGTTAACTCCCACCCCGGCTTAGACAGGGGCTAAGCCATGATTATAATTATCGAGCAACTAGAATGCAAACTCTAGAAAATACATAAACTTATAAACTTGCTGATTTTAGGCAAAGTTTTCTGATTATATATTCTCGCCTTTAGATTAATTCCAAGTTACGCAAGTTTAAGTAGTAATGTGCATTAGTGCTTAATAACGGTAAATATTAATTTTGGGAAAATAGAGCTTATCGGAATAACACTGTAACTATTTTTTTTAAACGACTCCCACAGTTTGAATTTAATCCTTGTATCCTGGGGGATTTAACAGACACTCAATTCACATGCACAAAGACATCTATAACTCACTACAGCATGCATTGTATTACAAGTTCTTAAATTGAAACTGTTGTTATTTTAGAAACAAGACGAAGTAATATATTGTGCGTAGTGCCATTTTCCTTCCACAATAGAAAAAGTCTTGCGTTACGAGTTTGCTTTGAGCAAGCTACTACTTGCTTATTCAAAATGTATTATATCAGTCAACCAGGTACATAACATTAATAGCAAAATTCAATTACACTGAATATTAAAAATAATTCAGCAGGCGTCATTCACAGAAATCAAATGACTTGGAAACAAAAGAGTGCTCTTCCACCTCTCTCCTATTGTTGTTACATGCTGTGCCCGACAGGGTCCATAATTGCGACTAAATTAACTAAATAACAACAACCTGTATACATTATGGTACGCAATAAAGAATGGAGTCGAAACGGGAGTCTATATTTATGTAATAAGATCCGGTAGAATCCAATAAGTCCCGTTTATAATTTCACAATAATAGGCTGATGATATTAATAATAATAAATGACGTAATCTAATTAAAAGCTGCCCACATGTCGACATCGACGATAATATAATTGCTTTATGTGACAATATTTCGATATCTGATTGTGGTTGGACTGTTACAGTTGTGCAAGCGAGATGGCGAGCTGCCCTCTGTATAGCGGTGTTTCACTTCTATAACGCTATCAAGCTTTATGAGTTCATAGTAAGGGCAATGATTCTACTATTTAGTAGATATTAGTGCCAATAATGACTATTCATTTTATTGTTATGTTATTTTAATGTTTAGTGTTTGATATTTAAACTAAATTATGCCTGCATATTTTTATTATATTTGTCGGCTTAAAACATTTAATTAAATTTGAAACACTTTGAATGGCCTGCGGTTTAAATAAGTTTGCCTTATAATGCAAAACTTCACTTTAATCTCTAAAAGCTGAAAAATATAAAACGGAATTTAAAGCAACTTCCCCTTTTAATCTGGAATCCGAATACCAAATGAGATGATATCATCTTTCTTCTGACAGAAGAGGTATTGCATTTTACTCAATTTCTAAGCAAATGTATGTAAAGTCAGTTGCTTGGTGGACTTGAAATATTTCGGTACAAAATAGATTTATTATATCGCTTTAATGTTTGTTATTTACATTGTGAAATAAATAACGACCAAGTGTGGTGTATTTTAAACGACAAACGGGTCTTATTTGCGATATATCTGAAAGTAAAAAAGGAGAGCATTAGATCCATATTACCAAAGTAGTATTATCTGGCTCTTTATAGAAAATAATGAGGTATTGTTTTGATAATCAGATGGAACAAAATCTTTTCATATTAAGATAACAAAATATTAGACTTAAAGAAAGTAGAGCATCTCTACCTAGCGTAATAAAACAAAAGAATACAAGCGTAAATATCTTTCTATAATGCGTTAAAGTACATGTCTCTCTTTTACAGAGTCAGTTAGAAACAACAAAAATTGCTCGCACTCAAGACCACAAAAATGTATATTTTATTGCTCTTGGTAAACTTTTGAAGCTTTTTCGAGAATATTACTGACGGCCTGTAAATGGCAGCATTATCTTAATGGCCGAACCAATTTCTTTTTCTTAACCACCTCTGATTACATAAGAAAGCCTTCAATTGTTCGTGACAAGTTAGGCTGGGGTGTCAGGTTTTTCTGGTCATAAATCTCCAACGTCGGGTCAGGATTAGGTAGTGACATAAGTTAAATAATGTTCTGGCTAGATTGCTAGATTTCGGCAATATATCATGGACTGTCGCTGAGGGCATTAGGTTCATTAATTTTGGTATAATATATCTTTGCTTCAATAATATTAACTATACCTATATGACGTACCAATATTTGTCAGAGTACTATACTGTCTTTTTTTAGTAAGTCAAAATTTTTGTACTGTGTAAAGGTGAGAACGAAAATTCTTCTAATATAATATACGAGGAAGTTTGTAATTACGGATGGCTGGGTGGATGTTGGTTACTCTTTAACGCTAAAACGGCTGGATCAATTATGACGAAATTTAAGATGGAGTTAGCTGACACGATGGATTAACACTTAAGCTACTTTTTAAGAAATGTTTTTGCAGCTAAAGTCAATATTCACGACAGCAATGTCGCGGGCCACATACTATAATATATTTTCCATAGAAACAAAATGTGATTTATACTGTACAAAGTAAAGATTCAAAGTGTAATATTTTAATCAACAAATGATCCAATTTAAGTCAAGTTGCAGTTCTCGCCGCGAAGCCTGTAAGTACGACTCTTCTTTAAAGCCTCTTAAGAAAGTCGTTTGAACTTTTTGGTGTTCTCAAGTGTTATGAGAGTTCTTATTTATTTTAATATATTTTACCATAGAGGTATATGTACCCATGACTATATTGGGATTCTTGATTCGGGCCACCAATCGAACTGTCAATTTAGTATAAACCTTGATTCTCTCAAATTGAATAATGCAAATGGTTACGGAAAAAATGTTCTGTTTTTATCTGGAAAGGCTGCCGTTTTTTTCTGGAAATAGCTAAATAACTCTTTCATACAAATTTAACTCCTTTTCTTTCCTTTTTTGGTTGGTTATGTGTTTGTTCCATAAGACAAGTAGGTGAAGGTATTTTTGGGAGGCTCGATATTAACGTCTGACATTATGTGATATAAGTATATCGTTTTGGTCGTATTTCCATTAGCAATGCGTAGAAAGTGATATAATTTTGAGAACCAATAGAATTGCTCCATGATTTTTTTTAAATGTGTGTGAGGCTAGGTAAGGTTTTTAATAGATCCGTGCAGTTACCCAGAGCGCAGGCTGTGACTGCTTTACTTTAATAAGGTAAATCAAGCAATTGTTTAATCCTAATATCGCGGTGGGTTTAACAGACGCGTAGTTCACATGCACAAAAACACCACCTAGACTTAGAACAGCATTTGTGTATCACACAAATTCTTGTCCTACGCGGAGACCGGACCCGTGACACATCGTGAATTCTATTTTTCGATTTTAATCGTGTTTAATAACACATCTCTCGCTACGCTACTAGTGGAAAACCAGCCTAAAATCCCAATAATAGCTCTATACATTACTCTCTTACTAACCTATTTCATTCACAACCATTAGAGAAAGTTTCTATAACATCCATCTACACAAAAGAACAATTGTATGTCCAAATAAAGTTCACAATGTACAAATAAATAAAGCTATGACGGAATAAGTAAAGTAGAGTTTTTCGGGGAACTAGTTCTGTTTGGGACGAACATGTTCGTGTGGGACGCTCGCTTTGTTAATGGGAATACAAGTGGTCTGGCCACAAGCCTATGGGTGATCTGGATGAGGTACTTCCATTTATTTAATAGAATACTTAAAGAGATTTCAACTGTGGTGGTATTTTTAGTTATAGTTAATGTAGAGTCGTAGCTGTTTTATGTCCGATACGCGACGTCTAATTAATAAAATTTGTTAATGACAAAAAAATAATAATAATATAAAACAAACTTGTAAACAGTTATCATTACTTATGCTATTCTCTAACTATTCAATAAATCAACTTCGGGTTAAGTATTTATTGCATATTCATTGCTAATATATTATTATAATCGCAGTCCAGTCTCCCCGCAATGGGAACCATAGAGTAACGACCTTACCATAAACTTATGACATTACTGTACCGATTCCCGCTACGTTTTATGTCTTAAACTTCCGCGTCGTAATGTAGTGCGCACTTAACCACCAGTATTGAACTCCCTCTCCCCCCATTTTGTATTGAAACCTGATTCATAAAGAGGTGAAGTAAGAAAAGCTACAGGTCAAGTTATACTGGTCGAAAATAAGGTTCCGTAGTTATCAAGTGTTATTGGATTTTAATGAGAAGTCAAGTAGTGGAAAAACGATTTTTGTTATTGACAAAGTTTTGATCGTGTACCCTAACTATTGGAACGTTTTTTACCAAAATGATTTTTATAGATTTCATACTTTTTCTATTAGTTCCTATTTCTGGGCCAAAAATTCCTCTTACGTCTTTCAAACCTTGTCCAACGATATCTACAAACACATACACCCCAAAAATCTCTTAAAATAGATACTAAAACTTTAAAAGGTCAAAGTGTCATCGTCATACAAACAGAAATATCGGGATAAAACTATCCACCTACACACAAACGAAACCGCTAGGGTCAACATATTATTGTCTTCATATCAATTTATGACAAAGATTTTATGAGGCCTGTTATCTCTATTTTATTTTTCAAATGTTTAGATATTTTATTACGTTATCAGTTGAAAAGACCTCTGTGGGACGATAAATAGATAATTAAAACTAGTGATAGCGAACCAATAAATATAACCTTTCTTTTAAAACATTAAATCTATTAGAAAAGAACAGCATCAAATTCGATTGCGTAGTTAAGGAGCGACGGCCTGACGCGCAAAACGACATTGTTTTATACTTTGTATTGGTAAAAAGATTGAAATAATTTTAAGCACTTTATACAAAAAGTGAAAAGCAAGTTTTCATAACCTGACGGTTCTAGTCCACAAGCAAAAACTTTTAGTCTCGTACGTAACCACGTAGCGATGGAGACTAAGCCCATTTGGGATCGAGGATCGAAGATTTGCGTTGCCTCTTTTACACATTCATCGTAGGTGAATTACATCCTGAAATATTATTCTAAGGACCAGTGTTAGAAATCATAACATAGTATAAAACAAAGTCGCTTTCCGCGTATGTCCGTCTCTATGTACCTATGCCTTGGTCTTTAAAACCACGCAAAGGATTTTGGTGCGTTTTTTTAAAGAGTAAGAATGTTTCAAGAAGAAGTGCGAAGCTGGGGCGAGAAGCTAGTTACTCATAAAGTTGATATTCATTCTTCAATTTGACATAAAATAGTTGAGCTGAATGGACTTTTACTGCGGAACCCGCAAACCGCTATAACAATGGCTATCGTTCGACAATTGTCGTATACTTCTAATAAGGCAAAGCGATTGCTCTTTTATGGACCGCTTCTATATTTGACGGATAATAGCACATTGATAGCCCACTGCCTTAAATACATACTTCGTTTTATTTAAGTAGGCCGCTACTGTGGTTTATTTGGATTCTTTTACAATTGTACTGAGATCTGTAAAGGTTTAGAATTTATAAAGACAGGATAAAATGTTAAAAGAAATGATAATGTCACTTTTGTCGTTATTGGCATGTTAGGGTAAATATGTTTTGAGTAACGTGTAGGTCGGAATTTGTATTTTATCTAACACATTATTTTACATTCGTACTAATATATAATAAATAAATCTACCAATTTGGCTACTTTATTTTCAGACACACATATTATATAAGTAAATATGAATAACTATCATAACCATAATTTTTCAGTTACAAATACCACTCTCCATCATTATCATTCAACACACATATTACACACACCCTACGCATCCACCAACACTACCTCACCTACACACATATTTCTCCACAACCACACTCAGTGCATACGTAACTTATAACACACGAGTAGACGTGTTTCTTACTCCCCACTTCTTACATAATCACCTATATTACACTTTTAAACATACCCTTGTCCGTTGGTCGGGAAACAAATCAACAAAAAAAAGAAAATCTATTTATCTGCTATTACTGTACAAAATGTGTATTCTACTTATAAAACAGCGTCAATTTAATCAGTTGTAGTGGACGGATGAATGTCCCCATAACACAGGATTTTCCTAGCATGGGGGTCATTAATCTATCATATTGTTAAATGTTCTCTAAGTAATCTGTATGTGTCATAAATCTTTTGTACTACTGTTATTGGCAAATAAATAAATACAAAATACAAAAAAATAAATATTATGAATGCAAATTTAATGAGTATTTATTTGAATTTTCATTTATTAACAGAAAGTCCCATTGTCAACAAGTACCTAATATTTTAAACCTGTATTTCTAAAGGAAGAGAATTTATGCAGATAAATCAGCTTGTGCAATGCAATTGTGATTTTATTAAGTAAAGTTTTCCTAATTAAAACTCCTACTAATTTAGTGATCATGACTATATTTATTTACTAGGACGACACATAAAGAAAACAAAAATAATGTACAAAATAAAGGGATTAAGTTCATAATCTTGGTCTATTTAAATAATAACGCCACAATCTGTGTCAGGCAAAGATTAAGATAGGATTTTCTTTTCCGGACCGAATGTAACGGAAATCGTGTTTCACGTTTTTCTTATCTGCGAAACTAATCAGATTTCTCCTTTAACATTTAGATTATAAACGAAAACTCTAGGGTCATTTGCTGAAAGTATTTAGATATCTAAGAAAATAACTGGTATTTTTTTTAAGAAATAAAATTCTGTTTGAATGTACCTATTGATTAAACGTTTCTAGGACGAAAAATATACGGTACAAGATAATATGTAAGAGGAAACTCTCTTTATAAACCCTGTAAAAGTTGCGCCAGAATTAACCCGCAACTACTCCTCCCGACTACTAAACAGGCTACACTTATTTATGTTAAGAATAACCCCCCAGAAAAACGTAAAAGTACTACAAAGAGTTCGTTAGTTAATAAAAATGGCGGCAGAAACTAGTAGAATTTGTTCGTCAGGAAAATTTAAAATGCGGCCGGTTTCTGAGAAGCCATCGGAAAAGTATTGCAGTGCATACAGAAAGGACAAGTCGGTAATTTCAGCAAACGTGCCTCAACCAGCGAACGCGGGGGCTATTCTTAACGACGTGACATAAAAACGAACAAGTGCTATTTAGTGCGCCATTGAATATTTTTTTAAAGAAAAATGCTCCAATTTTATAAAGCTGTTGCTTTGTATTGGAGGGTATAAAGTTACTAGTATTTTCTCACGGCATTGTCCGCGTCTAAATCATTAAAAAAGAGAACTATCAAAATTCTCAAATAAATACGGTGAATGTAAATGATGAATATGAATATTGAAGAAATGGCTTGCAGATAAATGTTTCTATTCTATAGTTGAGTATATGACTCATAAAGAAAAATCTATTTAATTTAATTTTCTAACCAGTCTCATTATATGTATAGCCTTATTAGTTTTTTAGTTTTTAAAATTGCAATTTGTATATTAATTTTATTATAATGTCTAAGTTGTTGTTAAATAAATATTATATTTGTATTTGTATGCCGATGTTATGGCGAAACATGCAGAACATAACTAATATAACACCTATGTACCTAACCGTGTTTCATGCAAATAAACATTCTTATTCTTATTCTTCCAAAAAAGAATAAACAATACCTTGCGTTTTATTTTAGTATTTCTATGTCTTAATATAGATAAAATGTTATTGGAAACATTTTGTGTAGAAGTAATTATATGAATGCAGTTAGTTTTTACTTCATATATTTTCATAATAAAACAAGCAAGCATCAGGTTGGCTACCCGCCAGGGTCAGTTATTTGTATCGAACATATTATGACAACGTGATTTTATTTGTTTTACATTTAAATGGCTATTTTCATAATTTAAAAACTATGGCACACACATTTCTATTTCAAAATAGAATATTTATTTATTTATTTTAGGTTTAAGTGTGTCATGAGGATGCAAGGTCATTCAAACAGCGTAAAATTCCACTGTTATTAACTATTTACACATGTGAATAGAATGTTAATTAACGTAAACAAATATATGCATTGTGAATCAAAACAGGAAAACGTCCTCATACGACTGACATCGAAACCTGCCCATAATTATGGTTTTCTCGTCTCCGTCTGTCACAAAATAAAAGGAAAAATATTAGAGGTAGCATTGATCTCAACGACAATGAATACGATTTTATGTGAGGTGCGGTTTGAGAATATGCCCACTGTTGCTGACGCAGGCCTCATTTGTTCCATTTACCGTGGCCCCGTCCAATAAAACCTCGTACCAAACTTATAGGATTTTTCTCCGTCTGTTGTCTCATCCGTCTAACATTCCGTTAATAAATTAGTCGCGCTATCAATATTCAGGTCGCATTACCGTCCCTTATTAAGATTAAAAGCAGGTTAATTGCATGGTGTTGCGGTCGAAAAACATGTAACTTTCGTGATATAGGCAGAAGCCAACTGTTCGTGGTATGGGTCGCATAATAAATTGGTAAACTGCAGACAGTTGCGAAATAACCCTTAAACGTATAAGGAGACGTATTTTATGCTGCATTGTATAGTTGAACGCTGCAACAATAGGGCTTTATTGGATAAACGGGGCTAGTTTGAATAAGCTCTATCACGTTGTGTGCATAAGGCGCTTTGTATAAAACGATATCATCGATCATTTAACTCGAAAATCAGCCACCGACTTTGATGCCGAGCTAATAGAATGACGGATTTACGAAACTATGGCATAGTTCAGTAAATTGTAGTAATAAGCTTTAATTTGTGCGAAGTTATTTTACTCGTAGTATTTTCTAAAGTCTTCCCTCATCAACAAAGTTTAATTCGCTCGTTATGAATAGAGTTAAGCACAGTCCAGTATTTACATACCCGATAATTTCGGACGTTCACAAAATAACTAGAAGGAATCCCTTTTTGTAAGAAACGATTTCATTTCAAGACTTAAATCTTGGGAATGGCGGCGAGGAACTCGGGTACCGTGGCCCTCATTCCGCCTCACTGCGCGGCTAGGAATGCCGGCTATGCCTGAAGTTTCTGCAAGCCCCAGACTTGCGCTCTACCGAGGACACTCGATCTAAGAGACGTGGCTTCACAGAAACTTTGTTATTGAAAGCATTTGGAAATTTTCAGTTTTTTTTTAGTTTTTGACAGATTAAAGAAGGGAGTTTTCGAATCTCTAACTTGGTTTTCGCATTCCCAAAGAGGGTTAGTGTCAGGCAGGCGGCCGACTATAAAACTATAGCCAAAACTTTAAGCAACATGTCTAGAAGACGTGTTGCGCCGACTTTCCTACAAAGAAGGATATAATGTTTGTTTTTCGCCATTGACGGAGATGAGGATATTTTTTTTGACGCTTTATAAATATGTAATTTTTTAAGTTGCAGCTTAATTTAATTATAAATGTAGATATTTCTTGTTTAGTATTGTTTCTGTTCAATACATGCTATTAGAATAAAGATTATGATTGAAGTAATTTTGAGTAAATAGCTATTATTATTTCAATTGTTTCGATGTAATCAGTTAAGTATTAAAATTATTTAAATTCCAAGAGCACAAAAATAAAGTGTAAAAGTTGTAAAGTAAAGAGTCTCAAACATCAAATACAAACAACGCCGCAAGGAACTTCATCGAGTTTTTTCAAACGGTTTTTATCCTGAAACTCAACAAAAATCGTTAAGTTTGCTTATGTCAGCTTTAGCGCATAATATTAATAAGGAAAGTACTTAATCAAAAACAATATTTACTGATCTTTAGATAGTAAGACTGCAGTGATTAATTTAAAATGAAGTCCTTTCGATAATATAACTTTTAATCGTTGTTTTTTCATTTGCAATTTTGTTCTTTATGTAGAATTATGTACTTGTGGGGTACCAACGGGACCCATCTTACATAAGGCTGAAGGCTGTCCAAGTGTCTGTCCATCTGTCTGTCAGCTGACTGTATCCCATGACCCATAATAACTGGGGAGTTGTTTATAACAACATACAATAAAAACAGCTTTTCTTCAAAAAAATAAATATGTATTATCTATTATCTTATATTCTACGACTTTTACCCAACGCCATCTAGTCTCGAACTAAGCAGAGCTTGTATTATGAGTACTGGACAACTCATAAACATACTTATATACTCATAAATACATACATGTTTTAGATGAATTTCACCCAGACACAGGACAAATGATCGTGCTCATCACACAAACATTTGTCCTGGGTGGGGATCGGACCCACGACCTCCGGTATAGCAGTCAGGGCCACTAACCACTAGACTAACAGGCCAGTCATGATGACATAATATGTCATCATATTATGATGTTACAGAACCATCATCATGTGAATTAGTCACGTTTTTTACTAGTTTTATTCTAAGAAAAAAGTACAATTTTAATTATTTAAATTGCTGAATAAATGCAAAAAGTAAGCAACCGCTCATAGTTCTGTTTTCAGAAACGCTTTTAATATAATTTGAAGAGCAAACTAATTTTAAGCAAGTTAAATACCAGTCTAGCATTCGTAATATACAATGTTTACTTAGAATGAGCGAAATTTAATTTAAATCGTTCCGAGTAATGTAATCTAGGAATAAAATACCCAACATTTTTGTTTAGGATTCCACATAATGCAATATTATTGTTAAATAATATAGTATTTCTATTAAAATTACACACAGTGAGAAAATTCATGCACTTTTATATTTAAGTGTACTGAAAAACAGCAAAAAAAAATTCTTCTAAATAAAGTAATTAAAAAAATGTATTACTCACGTCATCCTTAGCCTTAAATACAACACATAAGTAGTAGTACCTAGGATTAAGAATTATAACAACTGCTTAACATATTTCTAAACGCGTTCTTACATTAAAAACTATAAAACAAGGAAATACATAACACTTATCCACAAACTTAAATTATACGCCTACTTAACAATACTTACAAAATAATCAAAAAACTAAACTTAAACCTAACCAATAACCCGTAAACATACAACAATTAACTCTACAATTAAATCTTATCGCTACGACCATTGTTATGATATATGATATATCTAAAAGACAATGAAAAAAACGTCTATTGACATTTGACGTTCCTTGTATTTACTTAGATTGTAAGGTTTTTATTTTGTTGTAATCTTTTACTTTAATTAGTAATACTAAGTTATGGTATACTTTGTAATACTTATGTTGAAATAAAATACTATTCTATTGTCGAAAGTATAGTGACGTCATTGTCCAGTAAACACCTTTGTCCTACACAATGAGTGTAGGAACTTGCGGGTGTAGTCTCTCCTTTTTGGACTTTTCATTTTTCAATAGCGGAGGCATTGTAATGGGCAGGGCTGTGGAGATCTCAGGATGGACGATGAAGTCTCGAGATGAAAATACCTTGCTGGATTTAAGTTTGAGCCTGAAATCAGTAAAAATATGGTAGAATGTATGGTTTTGCATAAAAGAAAATTATTATGTTTGTAACAAAAAAAAATAATAAAAATAACATAAATGTGTTCTATTGGTTCTAATTTTAACTAAGTACGTCTAATTTTAATATGATTTTTAACCAAATACCAATCTGTATGTTATCTGTTTCTCATGTGGTGTGCAATAAAAAATATTCTATATATCTATCCTTCCGGTTTTTAAGTATTGGGAAATTATATTCTATTGAATGAGGTTGTTAAATAAATAGTTAAAAATTACACACTGACACTACTCAGCATAGAGGGGCATCCAATTTCTATGAATGCTTTTAGAGACAGACGTTACTAGACCCCTGGTTTTATATGGATAATAATATAAGCGAAATTAATAAAACCTTTCCTAAACAACTTACATTGTATCCATAGTAACTACAGGCCGTATCAACGGCGTCAACAAGCTCGAGAACCGAGTCTCATACGTGATAGTATAAGCGCCGTGGTTGTAGAACACCAGCCAGTCATTAGGCGTGATCTGAGGTAGCTGTAATACAACCTCTTTCATCACTTGGTCATAGGAGTCACAACTGGGACCCCATAGGATTACTTCTTGTTGATTGTTGGTGTCGTTATTGTCTTCTCTCTGAAACATGTTAAGTTTATTTTGTAGTGAATCTGTTTTAGTAGTAAGTTCAAGTCAAGAGTGATTAAGGATGGTTTAAATAAAAATAGAGCTCAAATCATCATTATAGTTTTGTTTTTGTCACAATGATGTATTAAATTACTAACTGACAAATATTAATAAAATTGATTGTAACAGGGAATAAAAAATTGTTTCCTCAGAATGCTAGTCTTAAGATGAATGAAATTTCATTTGACTTTGAGTAAAAATGTAGTATATTGTTACTTACGGTTGGCAATAAACGCCATTTTGCCAACATTACCACATACACACACTACACTTTCATAAAACGTAATCCATTGCTTTACAAAGTACATACAGACTCAGATCAAAGTATATTGGATTGGAAATACATCCTTGAAACGCCAAAGGAACAATTTCACATGATAATACCTTCAATTTCCTTACAAACCTTGAACTTGGTGGGTTTGTGCTCGACGTATCTCATGGTCCCGTAAATCCCGTCGTTAAGGTAAATCATATTCACTGTTTTATCACCCCTCGTGGACTGAAACGATGGGGAAGCGAATAACATATAAATGTTACAGTCATAGTGATTAATGAGCGATTATACATAATGACTAGTCATTATGGATAATAGCTAAATTCACTAGACAGTGTAATAAATTAATCACATTATCTAGTTATTATTCATAATATCGTGTCAAAGTTAGCCAAAGTAATAATACGGTCTTTATCTTAGGTTCACCCATGTTTGATCGAACAACGTTTGATATAATATTACTCAATCGGACAACGTTTAAGAAAATCATCACTTTGTATAATGTCGTTTGACATAATTTTCAGTTCGTCGAATATTTATTTGCTATATCAACATTTCGACGGGTCCTACGTATACTGGTGTAACCAGCAAAACACCAAAATACGTTTTTTTGCACCAAAAGCCTTAAAATTACCTTAACTTTATACCCTGTAAAATTTACATTATTTTATTCAGTAATTTCAGAGATACAAACTTGTAAACTAATATAAGTGACATGATTTTCGGCCACACGACTATCTACACTGATGTAAGTCACTTGCACCAGTGTAGGTAGTCGCGTGCGCCGCGTCACGTACGCGCAAGTGCCATTTACTCCAGTATGCGCGCTGCGACGGAGTCGGGAGCACGTTAACACTGGTATAACTGCGTTAACTGCTAACGTATTCTTCTGTATCAAAACTATTTCGTGGCTTGTTTTTAGGGGTTGTGCTACTTTTTTACATATTTAACTAGTTTTGTTTGCTTTGAGTAAGTAGTGGTGAGAATTCACAACAGTTAAGGGCTCACGAGGTCAATTATTAATAAATTTATGCGTTACAAATTGACAAACAAATTACTAAGTTGACAGTACTAATATTTCTACAAAAGGGTTTAATTAATGTTCACCTAATGCAAGATACAGATTGTACTGCTTGTAGATTTGTTTGTGCCGCCTGCATTATTTTTTTACGTATAAATTATAATAATGTAGACGCACGGTGTACTGCATACTCTTCACACTAAATTATAGAGTTTGTTTTTCCCTTTTTAGTTAGTGGTTGTTTTTTTACAGTCGGGTTTTTTTGTTTTTTTTATTATTATTTTATTATTTCAATAAATTTTACACTTATATCAGTAGGAATACAAAGTAGTAGTATACAAAGTCACATGTGACTTTGTTTTATTTTCTTGATATTGTTATCTGACGTAACTTACATTATTTTAATAATAATATTTATTTACTAATAAAATAAATAGCGATACTACTTTTAATACATTTTTTGCAGCAATTAACGTAAGAAGTTACCAAATTTTGCTACTTGGGAACTGACGAGACAATTTTTTTTTATGTACCCAAGTACATAATTTTTAAAGGTGTATAAATATTCCAGAGGTAAACAATATAACAATATTCGCAACCTCGGTTTATTTTGGTAAAGTTGTAGTATTGAAAAAACAATTAAGTTCAATCAAAACTTAAGTATAATGACACAAAAGACATTCAAATTAAACTTATGAAGGACTTAGTGGTCGCCAGCAACTTCGACCGCACGAGTGTCGGTTATAACTGGAAAACATTGCCCTCCTCTGACGCAGTCGGTTAAAAAGTCTATGTTTTAATCCAGGTTGTCAGCTAACTCCATACGAAATTTCTTCAAAATTGGTTAAGTCGTTTGAGCGTCAAAGAGTAACAAACATCCAATCGATACTTATGCAACTTTCGCGTTAACTATATTAGTAGGATATTTTCAAATGTATAAAATGCATATTTGAACAAGTATGACGAGTGTGGTAATGTGATGAGGCATTCGTATGAAGGGTGACACAAATCACCATTTAATACAAGTTGTAAAAATGTAATGAATTTTCCATCATCTGATTTAGACTCTAAGGTCTCATTGCCCTGTTTTTAGGGGTTGTGTTACTTTTTTATACATTTAACAAGTTATGTACACAACTATACACTTAATAGAAGCACATAGTTCGAAAAGAGTTGCACAAAGGTTATACTAATTTCTTTAAAATACCTTTTCTAGCGGATCTGCAAAGGGAGAAATAAATTAGAAACATCAACGTACAAAAACTAGTAGACGTAACTGAACAGGCGTAACGTACGTAACTGACGTAACGTAACTGAAAAAAAATAGTGGAAATGCTATTTATAAGAAAAATGACATGAAATTCAAGACAAGCTAGTCTTAAAAAAAAAAAAGAATTAGGTATTATCGTAAGAAAACCTCTTTAAAAATCAAACCCTTTTTTTTACTTAAAATAAGAAGATTACATTTTTTTGTTTTATTATTTTTAAGATTGCAAGGCCAATGATTTTATTTTTCATTATTAAGAATGCTACTATCTAATAATAAAGTGTTATTTTGTATTTTAAATGTTTTTATTTAACTTCTTACCACACTAATTTAAATATTCACAGTTAATAATAATACAGCAAACTGTTGCAAGTAGCTTTCCAGTACTGAGTAAACTGTTGTAAGTGTTAAAAAGTCGCTAAAAGTAGATAAAAGTAGGTATTATTTTTAATATTATAACATCATATTGGTCAATAACACGGAAATACTATGTTTAAAGAGTAAAATCCTTCAGATTTCCTTTATTACAAGTATAAGCAAGTACACTAAATACTGGTATAAGTGGCCACTTGTATCAGTTTACAGGTTCTACCGTAGTAAAAAAAACAGGCTACATGAATGCAAGTTAACCTATTTTCCAAAGTATAAAAAAAGAAGAAAAACCAATAATGCAGTCTTATTTCTTAAATATCAAAATATAACATACTAAAATTTCAAGTGTTTTTATTGATTTACGACAAAGTTACAAGCTTTTGAACCTTTAAACCGCTCTCTTGAAAAGTTGCATTTTTGCACTTGTACTAGTCTACGTAGGACCCGTCGATTTGCGCTAATGATCAAAAGGTATAATGTTCATTTGATATCCACACTCCTGCCAAAAAAAAAACCTTTAGGTGAGGTTAGGTCTTTTTTTTTTTTTTTTTTTTTTATAATATCTATGTTTATTGAGGTGAAAATATTATCTTATGTTATTTTAATTGTTAAAATAATCTTTCTGATATGTATGCTTAAGAAAAATTGAAATACAAATTTATTCTTAAACGAATATCTACTTGTTTTATCACTTTATCTAATTCTTTGAAGATATTATGTATAATAGCTAGTTAATGTGATTAATTTTGTGTGAATTATCACTTTATCCAAATTGAGTAGATATTATTCATAATGACTAGTCATTATGTATAATATCTAGATTAATCACTTTGGCTGTAACATAAATAAAAGAGACAAATTCTTTCCAAGAGTTTTTGAAAAGATAAGTTGCTCTGAACGGCAAATAAAAAAGTATGCAATTAATTGAAAATAAAATATGTGTGTACAATTTAAATATGAAACATGTCTAGTATTTGTTAAAGAAAAATATGAAACGAAATTTTACATTTTTATGTAAACCATATCGTTATGTTCTAAGGTACACAAATAAAGCCCATTTTCGAAGCAATTTTAACCAATGCAGCATTAATCCTTATCCAATTAAATGAACGAAAAACAATTTGAACAATTTGGACGATTTCAACGAAATGAACGAAAGGAACGAAATGAACGATTTGAACAATTCGGACGGTACACAGAACAGTGTTGTATATGGTACATATACTTAGTCTGGCCATAAATACTGTTACACTTAATTATAAAAAAATATTACATTTGAATTTCGAATCTGTCATTTTTATACGATTGTTCATTGTGTTTTCTCATTTTGGCGCCAATACATTGTAAAATATTTTGCGATATTAAAATGGTGTGGGGTGATAAAGAGAACCGAATCGCTGTGATAGCATTACACAAAGTAGGTATGGAGCCAAATGCAATTTTTAAAACTCTCCATACACTTGGTATTAGTAAAATGTTTGTGTACCGGGCTATTAATAGGTACAATGAGACCTCCTCTGTTTGTGACAGAAAAAAATCTGGCCGTCCACGTAGTGTTCGTACGAAAAAGGTGGTCAAAGCAGTAAGGGAAAGAATTCGAAGAAATCCTGTCCGAAAGCAAAAGATTTTATCTCGGGAAATGAAGATAGCACCTAGAACCATGTCGCGTATTTTAAAAGATGACTTAGGACTTGCAGCCTATAAGAGACGCACTGGCCATTTCTTAACTGATAATTTAAAGAAGAATAGGGTGGTAAAATCGAAACAACTACTGAAGCGGTACGCAAAGGGAGGTCACAGAAAAATTTTGTTTACGGATGAGAAAATTTTTACAATTGAGCAACATTTTAACAAACAAAATGACCGTATTTATGCTCAAAGCTCTAAGGAAGCTTCCCAATTAGTCGACAGAGTGCAACGTGGACATTATCCGACTTCAGTGATGGTTTGGTGGGGTGTTAGCTATGAAGGAGTGACTGAGCCATATTTTTGTGAAAAAGGTATCAAAACATCGGCACAAGTGTATCAAGATACCATTCTTGAGAAGGTAGTTAAGCCCCTTAACATCACCATGTTCAATAACCAAGTATGGTCCTTCCAGCAAGACTCGGCGCCGGGTCATAAAGCTCGGTCCACGCAGTCTTGGTTGGAATCGAACGTTTCGGACTTCATCAGAGCTGAAGACTGGCCGTCGTCTAGTCCCGATCTTAATCCGCTGGATTATGATTTGTGGTCAGTTTTAGAGAGTACAGCTTGCTCTAAACGCCATGATAATTTGGAGTCCCTAAAACAATCTATACGATTGGCAGTGAAGAATTTTCCCATGGAAAGAGTGCGTGCTTCTATTGATAACTGGCCTCATCGTTTAAAGGACTGTATTGCAGCCAATGGAGACCACTTCGAATAAGCTTTTTATATTTTTAATTGTTTTATATTTATGTATTAAACTGACACACTGTAAAAGTAATAAATGTTATTTGCAGTTAACAATTTTCTTTTTTCTTTATTACAATATTTATGGCAAGACTAGGTATAATATATTTCATTCAGTATATCTAACATTCACAAACAGAGTCAAGGGTAAAAATCTATGGTAGTGTGGTACACTCATAATCTAATACTCACTTTTCTCACACTATTTATACTACAAAAGAGAGTGAAGGCTGATTCACAAAAGTATCTTCCGGGCTCCGCAATGATCTTCACTTTAGGGTCGGGAAAGATTTCTTCTATTCTTCTATTTATCAATCTGGAGACCTAGAAATACATTTATCATGAGTATAGAGTTCTACCACCGTTTTCAAGTAGGGTAGGGCGGGGCTAAAAGGTCCGCGGGTAAAAAGGTCCACCATTAAAATCTCATAACCTAGTGAAGTTACGTCTTTCCGAACGCTACCAGCGAAAAGAAGAGTCCACGCGAGGAGTAACGCGCCATCACTGACAGTTGAGCGACTTCGCCAGCCGGAGATACAGGACCTCACCTTTAAATTTCGACGAAAGTAATTTTTTCCGCTGTTGATTGTTTTGGTTTGGAGAACTACTACTTAGGCTATAATGCCTGAATGTAGTTTTTAAGTATAGGTCATTTAATTGTGTTTCAAGGTTTATTGTTATTTTTAAGTTCGATTTAATTATTATTTTTTTATAACCTATCTAAATACTTACACGTGTTTGGGGTAAAAAGGACTTTTTTAAAGTAAGACTATAAGAACAATTTTATTTTTATGTTTTATTTAAAAAGACATATTTAGTTTTGTTTTTGCTTTGTTAATATGTGTAACTGTGTTATTCGAGTTTTAAGAATCACAAAT